>JAVRQT010000001.1:1200000-1800000 GCA_035926095.1 Elasticomyces elasticus
TGTGGAAATTTCCCAGACTTCGAAATCTGTGGCAACAAGTTGGTGATACCCTGCCTACTACTGGCTTCTCGGCAGGGTCCTCTTTCAGCAAGTTCTTCAGACCTACCAGCTTGGGACTCGACCCCACAACATGGTTTTGTTGCTGTGGTCACCATCACAATCTCTACATCATGTATTTACCTCCACCCGTTGCCCCTGGTAGCCCTTCTTGAGGTAGATCTGGAGTGGCTTCTCAATACTCTGGGTGTCCAGCCGAGTCAGGCGTAATGGCTCGGTGCCGATAGCGCTGGCGCGGGTAAATCAGCGACGTATCCGTCGTAGACATCGCTGTACGCCAGGCCTAATGCGTCGGGAACATGCTCATCCAGCAAATACTGTAGCACTGCTGGCACATCCATACCAGGGTCTCTTCTTCTCTGCATCACTTGCAGTGAGACCTGCAAACGTTGTCGATGCCATAAGCCGAGAAGGTAGCAGGGAGGTCGCCGAGATTCTTCACACATACCCTGTCGTACCACAGCCTATCTAAGTCCATGACTATATCCTCACGATGGTAAATTTGGATG
Organism: Elasticomyces elasticus; assembly: GCA_035926095.1. Classification (NCBI taxonomy): domain Eukaryota; kingdom Fungi; phylum Ascomycota; class Dothideomycetes; order Mycosphaerellales; family Teratosphaeriaceae; genus Elasticomyces; species Elasticomyces elasticus. Next base: position 1,200,567 of record JAVRQT010000001.1, read on the forward strand.
CAATGCACGCAGACAATCTCGATGGTCGTAGCGCTGCTACGATAATCCGTAATCTGGTTGGGTGGAATGGTGCCCAGATTGATCTCATCGGCGGCAACCACAGTGACAAAACTCGCAGGCAGGTACTCTTTCCCTTCTGCGAGCGCACCCAGAAATCGCTGTTTAATGTACGCAACGTCTAGGCCGTCGTTGGACACTGCTTGCGTTGGCGAAGTACTCGCTTATGCCACTGTTCGCGAACAAACCCTCGTCATCTAGAACGCAAACTGACAACGCAAGTTGTTCTCATGCTAAAAGCTGGTGCACGAAATCTGGTCAGGATCAGTCATTCCGATCGTGCGAGATCCTGATGTAGAGCAAGGGTGGACTGCGAGCGTCTCGGCACCGCCAGATCACGCCCATGCCGCCACGTTCAGTTTCGGAATTACTGTAGCGTAGCTGACATTCCGGAGCAGCACCTCTGTGTTGCGTTACATGTAGCGCGTCAGAAGCATCGATTTCGATGTTCTCGTGCGAAGGGGAAACGCCATGTAGCCTCGCATGAAGAAAATCGTATCTACACCGGGTTAATACTACGATACGTGCAGGTACTTGTCCGGAGTACGTTCGACAGCCGTGGTTGGCGATGCAGCACTTGGCTGCTCATCAATGCCTGTAAGCGAAGTTTATGAGTCTTGCGAGGTTCCTTGGGAGATCGATGCCATATCTGACGCAAGCAGCAGGTCTTCAGCCAGGTCGCCCATCTCCTTATACCTAAAGCTTAGGATCCTGCTGCATACTGCGATCGTGCTCGCAGTGTAGCACCATACTTCCAGAAGACGAAGGGCGCCGGAATACCGATCAAAATGGCCACCACTGCTAATATCGTATTAGAAAACCCGTAGCCTAGTGCGTTGTACACTAAAGCAAAGGTTTGAAGTGGTCAGCTGGTGTCTTAAAAATTAAGGATGAACCTGTGAGCCAGACCGCCAAGTCTATCGACTGTGAGACGCATGTCATCACAGCAGAGTCTTAGCTTTCGCTGGCTCCCCAAGGCGATCTATCTCGATCACACTGGATTCCCAGCCATCAATTCACTTACTTGCAGGTGCGAAGAGGGGAAAGCCAAAGCCGGCAAGCGATCGCAAGCAGCTGATCGCAGCGACCGCAGATGCGGCATACTTGGTGTACGAATCGATGATATACGTCTGAATGGCGTAGTATCCGCACTGTTTCCGAGTCAGTTAAGGTCATTCCGTGTTGTTGGATTGCTGAATCTTACTATGGTGGCCGCCGCAAGTATGCCAGCACCAATGTCAGGCATGATCCAATGCAGTCGTGCCTCCGCGCTCCAGCCGTACCACAAGAAGCCGGCAGGCAAGAGAACCCCACAAACCATCTGATCATGTCGTTAGCAGCACACTAGAGGTCCATCTTTGATCACTGCTTACCATAACGGGGACTCGGAATTCTGGGACCTGGCGAAAGGGTCAGATTTCATTCTCGAGGTCGGCAAGATTTTTGACAATTGACTTACTCCCACACCGTTGTTTCTTCGCTTCAAGCGGGCGTACAGCCAGTCATTGAACCGTCCAGTGGCTTGTGCGCCTACGAAGTAACCGATGGCCAAACCTTGGAAGTATCAGCAACGGCCAGTCTCCCCATCGATCTTGCTTACTGATGTAATGCAGGCCGCCGATCTGTGTGGATTCGCCATAGTAGGCGTCCGATGTAAACAACGCCGGGAACGACGAGATGACCAGATAGACTAGCCCATACAGGTAGGCCATGTAAATCGCGAAAACGATCACGATCGGCTGTGTGAACAGCAAGATGAATGGCCGCTTGAGGCTGGTCTCGAGCTTCTGCACGACTGTCTCCTTCCGCGAGCCTTCTGCGTATAGTGAATCGTTGCCGGTCTCTTTACGAAGCTTTTTGACTTTCTTTTCGAGTAGTACCGGAGCCCAGGTCTCCTGGAGCAGGAAAACGCCAGTGACCTGGATCACGGCGTCGGCAATTGTGACTGCCCAAAAGACCCATCGCCACTAAAAGCGATGGGTGTAAGGGTTAGCAGTGTCTGAGACAGCTGTGGAAGGGTTTGGCCTAGCTGTGCGACATCTCTCCCAACCCTACCGAGGACAGCAAGCTGCAACGAATGGCAGCAGCTCGTCGCTACTCGGCGGTCTCGAGACATGTCGCACGCACCCATCGGTTTGCTTACGGTCGTGTTCTGGGTGACGAACCCGCCAGCGATAGGGCCAACGGCTAAGTTGATGAGTGTGAAGGTTAGCGGGAGTGATCAAGAATTGAGAAGGTTTGAGGTAGCTGCGAGGCAGTCCTCTGACATGAAAGGGAAACTGAGCTCGCAAGGTTCAACAGCTGCAGCTCGTTGGTAGTCGGTGCTCCTGGGATGCTACACGTAGCCAAGCGGTGAATCGCTCGATTGGCTTACCTGGTCCGATCTGAACGATGGTGAGTATAACCCGTCAGCAGATGTCTCCGGCATACAGAGCGTCATACTTAGAGGCGACATACCAAAGGCGCAAGGCTGTAAACTCCAATGGCTTTTCCACGTTCTTCGGGCCAGAAGCAATCTGCAAGAATGCCGCCTCCAATCGCGAGAGGTGCACTTCCACCCAGACCTGCAAGAAATCGGAAAACCAACATCTGCGCACCTGCTCAAATATCAGCTACTGTAGTCGTACATAAGATCGATGCTTACTGACCCGTTCGTGCAAACCCACACGCTAAATTGAATATGAGAAAGAACAGATTGGCCAGCTGCAGAACAATCACGCGACCGTACACCTCGCTAAGGGGTCCTAGTAAAAGGGGACCAAGGGCGTAAGCCAGGATAAAGATGGATAGAAGCATTTGCGAGGTGACTTGATTCGTGATACCGAGATCGACATCCATTGCAGGGAGGGCTGGTGCCACCATGGACGACGACACTGGTGAGATGAACGTAAAGGAACTAACAACGAGGACCTAGAAGCGATTGATGTAAGGATTAGCAATTGATCAGGAATGAGGACATGGCGGCCAGTCATCTCGGTTGCAGCGCACGAACATAGCCTGCTACAAGCAGGAGGTCAAGTTCGAAGGCTACGAGGTGTCTCGTGTGCTTCAAGGGTTACAGTGATCATCTGCTTACTGCTGCCCATTTTCGCCTCGTCTGCCAATTTTTGGGATTTTCTGGATCTGATTCACCCTGCCAGCTGATCATGTTGGGATCTCGCACAGAGCGCCCAGACTTATTCGTTTGTTGGCGTCGTAAGGAAGGAGCAGACACTGCTTTTTCGAGGTCCTGGTCGCCCACAAGGTTCGAGTCATCATGTCCATGAACAGAGTGATGACTCTCAACTTCCTCGAGCGCCTCCCGATCATCTTTTTCCTCTGGCGACTCATGGTCACCCTGAATCTCTGGCTCGCGTTTTGGTGTGGAATCCAAATATGTCCCGTGGAAGTCAGGAAACCCGCTCGAATAGATGCGATGCAGATGAGCGTCGGGGTTCGCGGGTCGTGAGCGTGACCTGCCCAGACTTGAGCGGCTTCGCCAAGAACGTAATGATCGAGGACGTCGCGTGAGCTCCTCGACTGTTGTGTCACTGGTGGCTGTTGACGCCTGGTCGGCGTCCTCCTTGTCCATTGTCATTCGCTTGATGGTGTTATTGGTTGTGCTCTCGATTGAAGAGATACAATCTTCTTGCTAGAATGAGGAAGGTGATTTGGCTGATGGAGTTGAGATGTAATGGAAAATACATGGATGTCTTTACTTGCCTCCCTTTGAACATGTTCTAGTAATCGTGCACGTACTCCTGGCCGAAAATCGGGTGGCGAGGTCGCTAGAGAAGGAGTGCAGTCGCGATTCGATGACGGAGTTAAGATCGTCTGCGTGCCGAGCAGCCGTAAAGCCAAAGCTTCAAGTTTTGCCATCTTTGTCCGGCTGACTTTGATGTCGGTACTCTTCAAGACAAAACCGTGTCTAATGAAGTAAAGCACTGTATGCAGTGGCGGGAACAGTTACTAGCAAGCGTGGTCGTGGCGAGCACTTGGCACGCCTGGGCGCGACACAGCGAGGCAGAAGTCGAATACCATGCTACGTACTCAGATGACAGTGCACATCAGCACACAGCTTGGATAACATGCACAGCTTTGACACATCAAGGCAGTCCCTGCAGATGTGGTCGGTTTACTGAAGCCATCCTTCCACATCCATCTAGTTGTCGTAGCTGACGGAGTATCTAAGATAGTCGGGTAGAACCTGTTAGCAAGTGTCTGAGGAAGAGGGGATTATAGTCGAGTGTATACTAACATCTTGAAGCCCATTGGCTTGTGGCTGTACGACACACCATGAGCGCCGATAGTTAAATACTGGCCGTTGTTCGCTTTCACGGCATAGCCTTTCCCATTGGCCTGGTCACTGATGGTGAATGTCGTTGCAGCTGCGTTATATCCTCCTGGTCGCATGGAACCCGGGCCTGATATCGATGTGCTGTCAAATGCACTGACAATGGCGTACTTCGATCCGCTCTGGTGGATGACGAAGCGCTGCGCCTTACTGTTGTGCTTCGACGTTGCTTTCGAGGCAGCCAACTTGCCTCTCGATGAGGTAAGAGCGTAACCATTCATCTCGAAGGTCAAATAGCGGCCTTCAGTCAATTGGCCGCGCACAGCTTTGAAGCCTTGCTCGGTGACGAGGGAGTTTGCCTCAGTCTGCTGACCGTATGGAACAGGGGGCCGAGTCACATTGTAAGTCGCCTCACACACCGCGTAGCCGTTCCATTGACCGGTCTTGTCGGTGGAAGGGTAGGTCGCGTTGAGTGCTTTTGGGATACTGCAGTCAGGGTGATCAAAGTCAAAAGCTTTGGTGAGATCGGCCATGTTGGCACGCCTCCAGGCGGTCATCTCATCGGTCGTCACATCTGAGAGAAGGTCAGCAGATGTGAAAGGCGCGTTCCCGAATCACATTCATGCTTACTGTACCCCTTCGACTCTAACCACTTCTCGACAAACATGATCTGTGAGTTGTGATCGACGTTCTCGACGTACACATTACCGCCTCGTGTCCAAGGGGAGACGATGTAGAATGGAAGGCGGAACCTAATGAGATTGTTAGTGATCTTCCCGCATTGCAAGAGGAAATTGCTCACCCTGGCCCAGTGTAGACCTAACAATAATCAGCACAGTTCAACAACGCTCGCTCGTTGCACATACATATCCGTACTCGCCGTAGGGGTCCTCTACCCACTCTCCAACAGTCCCGTTGGGCGAGTGGTAAGGGACGACATGATCACCCCACTAAAAGTGATGGGTGGCAGGGTTAGCGCATGTCTCAGAAGTTGGAAAGGTTTAGCCTGGCTGCGAGACGTCTCTATCCTGAGTCCACCGATCACAAGGCCGTAGCTTGTAGCTAATCTGTGGTCTCGAGATGGCACGCCTCCAAGCCTTACAACCATCGGTCTGGAATCTGCTTACTCCTCCACTTTCATCATAAGAAATCAGAAGGGTTGTAGTGTTGTATAGTGGTGAGCTGGTCACGGTATCGACGATCTTCTGCTGGAGCCAGCCACCGTCTCTTGGAGTGTAAGGAGGGTGTTCGCTCAGCTCTGCCGGACCGATAATGATGGAGACTTGAGGCAGAGTGCCAGATGCGGCGTCCTCATAGAACTTTTCAAGTCCAATGTAGGACATTCCCTTCTTTTGCAGTGCCGAGCCATTCGCGGCCGTCTGGTATTGCTCGAACCATGCGAGCGGGTTGTCGTCGAAGTTGTCAGTGTCTTGGTATAGCTGCCAGCTAACACCAGCTGCTTCGTAGTGCTCCCTGTTGGACGGATGAGCGCTAAGCTAGCCATGACCAAAATTACATGACTCACGGTGTAGTAGTCCACTTCAGAGGGTAGCAGTTGAGGTCGGCACCCTCGCACCCGGGCGTCTCGTTGTTATCGATCGTCATCCCACCTAGAACATTGTGAGCAATATCGCATGTGTCTGTAGCCTTTGATCATCTCCTTGCCTTCGGAAGCAGCTTGAGGCGAGCCCGGCGCATTGATTGAACCGGAGACCCATGTCACGCGGTTGGGATTCGTGGATGCGATAACAGACTCCTGGTACTAGAGCGATGGCATGAAGAATTAGCTTTTCCCTGGAACGTCGAAGAGTTCCACTTTGCAAGGCAGGCTGCACAAGCCACCAACTGTGAGACGCACGCCGTCCCAGTAGCATTCAAGCCGGCATGAACCTGTCTCGCACGCCCGAGGTTTATACTCAGCAGGTTGCTTACCTGCCAAATCATTAGGGTTAGCAGATGACTTTCTAATATTTTCCCTCAGGGAATATATCGTCGTTTGAGCGCAACAGGCACGAGGCACAAGCGTAGTAGCGTCTTAAGTCGACACGATCTCAGAAATCTAAGACATTCTACGCCGATGTTTCGGGAAGGTAGTAGGATGGGTTTACCTACTACACGGACGTTAGCAGACGCGCATCTAGGGGACATGTTCTCCCTAAAGACTTGCCCATGTCTCCGACAGTCCAGCCCTCGGCAATGGCGAAGTGGTTGGGCAGATCTTTGCGCGTGTAGTAGCCGATTGACCAAGGTGTGTTGCCGAGCGCCCAGTTATTGTTCAGGTCGGCGTTGAGGGCATCATGGTTTGTGTCCCAGCCATTGTCCCCGGCCGACATACATTGGGTAGCCTCATTCCATGAGCCACCTACGGAAGACAGAATGGAAGGGTCAGCTTGTCTTGCGCTTTGCTGACTCTGCTCAATGCCTACCTTCGGCGTTCAAGTACCATGGCAGAAGAGAGTCGGTCACGTTGCTCAGCGAGCTATTCACCATCTGCTTCCAATTCTTGGTGTTGGGGTCTTTAAAGCCGCGAACCCCCGACTATCATCTCATCAGTACGTGGCTCACGATGTGTATGGGTTGTGACTACCATTGTTCCAAAGTAACTGATGCCATCACGTCAGTCAAATGTCAACTAAGTGAAAGCTGCCAATGTAATTACTGGTCGAATGCACGATTCTCTTGCATGAAGAGAACGACATGCTCGATATCCGCAATGCTGCCCGCATACGCCGTACTAGCAGCAGCGAGCGTAGCCAGCAGAGTCTGAGCCATGGGTGACATGATTGTTAGGAGACAATTGTGAGCGCAGAATAAGAAAAGCACGCCTTCTTGCTACCACTGTTGCTCTTAAGGAAGAAGCTTGGCTGTCTTATACGGTCAAAGCTTCACTGTCCGTGTCATGCTTCGTGGGGCGTGGCCTGTTTCCTACCTTAGCACCAGGCTTCTTCGTTCTAAGCAATCACAGCTCGCACGTGGGCAACGATTTGCGGCGGTGTTCTGCACTCTGTTGCATCTTTCGGTAGCTATTGCCGAGCTGGCTGGTCGTATTGCACCCGGCAAGAAGACCGCAGCACAGGCACAGTCCACTATGTCCTGCGGTGTAGATCTGATAGATGCAGGGGCCAGCTCGCGGGATGGCGTTGCAGGAGTAGCGGTGCTACCGTGGAGACATATCGTGTTGAAAGAAATGAAGCCTGGGCGAATGAGAGGTTGTGGAGTAAGCACGCTTCGTCGTGTTCGGATTCGACGGCAAGCAGGTGCTGCAGAGAAGTCGTTCAGATGCAGCAGTAGTGTAGAGCGGTACTAGGAGCGGCCTGTGAGCTGCCTCCGGGCACACGTTGCGAATGATGTGCAGGAGTCCGTTCCTCTTCCTCGACTTTGCTGCCGGCTGCGTTGCCATCGCTGCACAGAAATCACTGACTGACCCTTTTGACGACTTAAAGCAGTCTCGTCGGCCAGACGAACGGTGCGCGAGGTGGGAGACGAAGCAGAAGCAGAAAAGGAGCAAGAGGAGATGGCAAGACGTTGGAAAAAGCTGTCAAGCCACAGCACGGACGCAACCCCCGCAACCACGCGACAAGGAAGCACCAGACGCGTTCTTCTCCTAACAACAGCCTCGATCGCAGTCTTCCTGCTGGTGCTGGCTCAGCTCCGAGCATGGCCCTGGAGACGTGTCCATGGGCTCACCGTCCACGAGCAGGTCAGCATTTCTCCATGGGACGCGTTCCGACTGCACCCCGAAAACCACGCGTATCGGCTGCCAACAGTCATTGAGCACAACTGGACCATCAGCACTGGCTTTCGCCGTCCGGATGGCGTGTTGAAGCAAGTATATCTTGTCAACGACGCGTTCCCAGGACCCACGCTAGAGTTGCGCTCCGGAGACCGGCTGATAGTAAATGTGCAAAACGCGCTACCAAACGATGAAGGTGTCTCTATACACTGGCATGGCCTACTTATGCGAGGTGCCAACGATCAAGATGGGGCTGTGGGTATCACTCAAGACGCGATTCCCGCAGGCCAGATGCTCACGTACGAATTCACTGTTTCGAATGAGCAATCCGGCACATTTTGGTACCATGCACATTCGGCGGTGCAAAGAGCCGATGGCCTTTTCGGCGGCTTGATCGTCCATGAACCTGCTGATTTCGCTCGGAAAGCGTCAACGGAGCCAACAAACGAGTATCTGCTGTTGCTGCAGGACTATTACCAGTGAGCAAACCCTTGGGTGTAACCCTTAGAGGCTTGCCATCTCGAGACCGCCGAATGTCTATAAGCTAAGGCTCTGTGTCTTGGCTTGTCAAATCGGCGGATTTTAGACTAGAGATGTCTTGCAGCTAGGGTAAGCCCTTTCAACTACTAAGACCTCCGCTAACCCTGCCACCCATCGCTTTTAGTCGCTCCGCGGTCGAGGCGCTGGACTTTTACATGCACCTTGGGTCGTTCGGCAATGAGCCAGTCCCGGACGCGATACTGGTAGATGGACTAGGCACATTCGATTGCTCGAATATAGTGCCTGCGAGACCTGTCGACTGCGAGGCCCGACCCAGCGGCGCACCTGCTCTCCGCCTAGACAGAAGCAAGAAGACCATCTTTCGGGTCATAAATGTAGGAGCATACGCAGGGGTCAGCCTGTCAATGGTGGGCAGTGTGATGCAAGTGCTGGCTCTCGACGGCGGTAATCGAGTGATTGCCAAGGCCACTCACTCCGCAGGTGTTTTGTATCCTGGCGAGAGAGTAGATCTACTCATCGAGCCGCTTGCAGAAGCGGCCTCAGGAGAAGCATATTTGCAGCTTGGACTCGACACGACAAACTTCAAGTACCCCAATCCAACTCTCAATCCGCTACAGCGAGTTCCTGTTCGGTGGCACGGCACGGCCCACCCCGGAAAAGCTGTCGGGCTACCACATACGCACGTCAACATACAAGAACTCAAAGCACTTTACGAAGTGTCAAATCTTATGCCAGCGAAGGCTGACATGAAATTCGTGCTGTATGCTATGACACAAAAGCTTGCACACCTCAAAAATGTGCCTCACGGTGAGATGGTATGTCAATCAGATCTATCAGGCACAGGCTTATTGGTCTTGATGTTTAGGTTTCATCAACAACACTTATTGGGAACCTCAGTCACCACCACTCATCAGTCTCGATAGGACACAATATGACAAGCAGCAGTTCGTCATCAATATACCCTTCATCCCTTATGCTCCTCTATGGGTCGACATTGTACTGAACAATCTGGACGAAGAGGGCCATCCATTCCATGTGCACGGACACGACTTCTGGGTTCTGGCCACGCACTCCAGCTCGTACAACTGGGGCAGTTTCAACCCTTTCGGAGACGCTGAGCCACCAGGCGGACCATATAATCTGGTTGATCCGGTGAAGAAAGATACTGTCCTCATTCCAAGGCGAGGATACGCAGTTCTGAGACTGCGAGCCGACAATCCCGGGATCTGGCTGCTACATTGTCACGTCCTGTGGCATATGGCGAGTGGTATGGCCATGGCTTTTGAGGTGTCTTGAAATATTTTCAGACATCCACATGTGGCAGATACCGCTCCATCGTTGATCTATACGCCTCCGCCTCGGGGACCTCCAACCCAGCGATTCTCGCGGAGTCGTCCCAGATCCGTCGGAGCGGGAAGAGGGGCGGTATTGCTGTTGGGGGTCCAGTTCGCACTGCCTCGAGCACTCGCGCGCTGCCAGACTGCCGCGACTTTCTGGAATGACTCTTTGGCTTGATCGTGACAGCATCTGTCGGAATTCTCGAGCTGTGCGATTCGGCGGTATTGCTCTGCAACACACGCCTGGCCTCCGCGAGCGCTGCGGCCGTGCGTGGCTGCTCCATGGTCGCTTGTGGACGTGAGTGCGACGTTATGTCTTCTGGGTTCGTGAGCCATTGAAATGTTCGGGGAGGGACGTTGATCTCGAACTCTGCGCTAGCGCGGCTTGGCGCGATCGAGCAAGCAAACCCCTGCAAGCACCTCACCAAATCCCACACTCTTCGACAGCCAACATGGCCGATCCTCGAGCAGCTCCACAAACGGAAGAGATGCGCTTCGTCACCAACTCGGTTAGTCTCTCTCCCTTTCTCTGCCGCAAATGCCATCTAAGTATCGTGGTATGAAGGATCCACCGTGCACAGATACTGCTTCGCGACAACGTGCGATCCAACGAGTGCACCCACCTTGATGGAGCCCAATCGCAAGAGGTACTTCTCTCCTATACGCTCGTGCCCGGCCCGCCTACGCTAGCAGACGCGCTGATCCAAATCGTTCATCGCACAAATTTCGTGGGCAATCGACAAGGCCTGGTCCTTACACAGAGACTGGGCCAGACCATGCAACCTCAAGATGGTGTTAGCAACTCCAGGTATTCTACGAGACCGAGTGCTTGGCATGCTTTACAACGCTGCCAGCACCGTCTCATCGTCCGCGCTATGGCTTGCGGCTAGGTGGGCGGCTTGGAGGCTGTGGGCGTGGGCATGGGCGAGCTGCGAGATCGGCTCGCGTATTAGCTGGCGAAGTGCAAGGTGATATGAGAGGGTGGTGTGATGATGCTCGAGCTCTGGCGAGTATTCAACTCGCAATCCTGCTTTCCTTGGATCAACACCCTCAGTTTCTGTGTTCCCACACTGCCGCACAACGCGTCCTGTGCCGTTCGTAAGGTACGGCAATATTTGCTGGGCCATTACGGAGACACTGCCTCGAGCTGTTATTGCCCAGCCCACGTTGCTGCGCTTGAACACACCATCCGAACATAGCTCATATTCCCAGTCAACTCCGGACGAAGATTGGACTGTCTGGCACAACGGGCGAAGGTGATGTTTATGAGACGTGGCATGCCTCAAGAGCTGGACGGGGTGGTCGCGAATGGAACCTTGGAAGCTATCGCGCGACACTTACCAAGTCTGACAGTCACATGACCTCAATCCGGCTTCGGCTTCCCCCATCAGTCATTTCGGAAGGCCATGGCTCCGCTTGACCTTCCGACAACCATGCATAAGATCCGATTCACGCCCAGCACCGCGGTCATACCCAAGCTCCTTCGATTCCATTGCTCCATGCGCGTTAGCTCACCTAATCTTTGGGTGCGTTCACAGCGAGTTCCCCGCACACTCGGTCATGTGGGTGCCCAATCTTCTTTGTTGCTAACCAATGGGCGACTGAACCGAACACAGCGCGCGAGCGCTACCAGTGTTCCGTCGCGGCATCGAGGAAATCCCCACGGGGATAAGCTGGACACGCAAAGCTCTTGCGCTGTAATAACCAGAGTGGCCTCGAGCGGTCTTGACGCAGCTCCGGTTGACCGCATCAACCCCTCCTTCCAGACAACGCGACGGGTCCACAGCTTGTCCATGGTTATATTGAAGGTAGGCGATCTTTGGGTACCCTCCATCTGTCTTTCATCGTGTCTAAACGCAAGCATCTCCATTCACACCACCTTCTGACCGGCCTACCCTTTCGACCAACAAAGCTCAGAGGCAAGATGGGTTCAATGGGCCAGGATGATATGCCTTATGTGGACGTGCTCCTGGTGGGAGCAGGTTTCGCCTCCTTCACACTGTTGAACAGGCTGCGGAAGCTGGGCTTGAGCGTCAAGATCTTCGAGAAGGGCTCCTCATCCGGTGGCATTTGGTATTGGAATGTGAGCAGTACATTTATATGTTCATTCATGGACTCCCGTTGACATTACTCAGTGCTACCCTGGCGCCCGCGTTGACTCCGACACCCCAATTTATCAACTTTTTGACAAGGAGGTGAGTAGTGATGTGTAGGGTGGTCCAGAACATGAGACATGTACTGACTCCCTTCCGCATCGGTTTTACAGCTCTGGGAAGACTTCACCTTCAAGGAGCGATACGCCGGATGGCAGGAGCTGCGCCGCTACTTCAAGCATATCGAGAAGAAATGGAACGTCGATGAGCACACAGAGTTCAACATGCACGTCGACGGGGCTGTGTTTGACGAGAAGAAGCATCAGTGGATTGTGGAGTGCTCGGACGGTTCGTATACTGCTTGCCGCTGGTTTATCCCATGCATTGGTTTCGCGTCGCGCAAATACACCCCGCCAGTACAAGGGTTGTCCGAGTTCAAGGGAGAGACCTACCATAGCGCTGTCTGGCCTCAGCACGGCGTCAACCTCCGTGGCAAACGTGTTGCGCAGATCGGGACGGGAGCTTCTGGCATTCAAATAGCGCAGGAAATCGGTCCGGTGGTCAAGAACCTCACCATATATCAGCGCACGCCAAACTTTTGTCTACCCATGCACCAGCGCAAACTCGATCCGAAGGAGGAGGAGCAGAAGAAAGCCAACGGCGATTACGAGAAGGCCTTCAACGATACACGCAAGACGTTTTCTGGCTTCACTTATGATTTCGTGGACAAGAACACCTTTGATGACTCTCCGGAAGAACGCGAAAAGTTCTACCACAAGTTACTCATCGAACAGGGCGGTTTCCACTACTGGCTCAACACCTATAAGGTAAGTGCTGATGTGTAGGATGGGCTGGAGCCTGAGACATGTACTGACTGCCTAGTCCAGGATATGTTATTTGACCAAGCATCGAACGATGTAAGAGCTACTTTGCTCCCGAAAAGCCTTAGATCATTGCTGATATTTTTCTAGGAAGCGTACAAATTCTGGCGCAAGTACGTGCTCACGCGCATAAAGAATCCGGAGAAGCAGAAGCTGCTGGCCCCGGAAGTCCCACCACACCCATGGGGCACAAAGCGCCCTTCATTGGAGCAGCGTATCTACGAGATCTTTGATCAGGACAATGTCGAGATTATTGACGTCAACGAAAATCCAATCGAAGCTGTGGAGGCCACTGGTCTGCGAACGAAGAAGGGATTGGTCGAGTGCGACGTCTTGATCCTGGCAACGTGAGTTCGGTCCCCTTCCGTCTAGCTTTGCTTACTGACGAGAACGTAGTGGCTTTGATTCCGTGACCGGTTCCCTCGCCCAGTTGGCCATTGAGAGCACGAATGGTGGCACGATCGCAGACCACTGGAAGGACCGATTGCAGACATCGATGGGCATTGCCATCCCTGGCTATCCCAATATGTTCTTCCTTTACGGTCCTCAGGTAAGCCATGGAGGGCCGCGTGCAGCGTGATAAGTAGCTAATGTGCTTTGCAGGCGCCTACCGCTTTCTCCAACGGCCCTTCGTGCACGCAATTCCAGGCTGAATTCGTCGAGGAAGCAATCAAGCGCGCACAAGCCGACGGCATCACCCGATTCGAGGCAACCAAGGAAGCTGAAGACGATTGGTGCAAGCGCATGAACGAGAAGTGGGACATTACTCTCTTCCCAAAGGCAAAGGGGTGGTATAACGGATCCAATATCCCCGGCAAAAGGGTCGAGCCGCTCAACTGGGTAAGAGGTCTTTTACATCATCGTCGGATGCACATGCTGACTTGCGACAGGCTGGCGGCATGATCGAGTACACCGAGAGCCTACACAATTCCCTGGAAAAGAACTACCAAGGGTGGCACACGGAAAAGCTGTCTACTTGAACGACTGCGTCCATGAACAGTGTAAATATGTAAGCTACACGGATGCGATACGTGAAGATCGGGATTTTAGCACGGATTGGCAGATGGTAATGCTCGGTAGACACCTTACCACTGGCTTCAAAGTCTCTTATTTTACAATACATCTTTACTTGCCCTCGGGAGACCTGAAGACATCTCCGCTTCTCGGTGATAGCAGTGGCCTGCAGTCTTGTGCGAAGCGTGCATAGTCGCAATATGAGTGCGATATTCTGTTCCAGAAAGATGTGCCTTTTGTGGGTATTTTTTCGTTTAATGCGAATCATGGCCCAGGGGCACGTGCGAACAACACGTTTGACATCGCGGCCTGCTTGCCGGTCCAAGCTTCCACATGCGCTGCTCAAGCTTCAAAAGCGTCGAGTCAAGCTCCTCGTGGCTTTCGCCTGTGCAATAAATGCGACACGCGCTACTCAGCAGCCACGGTCAACCCACGTGCTGACGCTTCCCAACCGCGATCCGCAAGCCGCAGTAGCGGTACTTCGTGCCGATTCTACTCACGATGCCGATATGAGTTCAGACTCGCACGAGCGGTGGTGAGATGCCGGCACGTTGCTTCTCGACTGGCCATCGAGAACCCACTTATTATGTTGGCAACATAGCGGGTGGCCGTTTGATCCAACATGATACTGCGGAATTGTCAGATATATCTACAGCGTGTAGTCTAGTCATCCGCTGGAGGTTCCACCTGTAGTACACTCCGACCTGTGAATCCTCTTGGACAACGGCTCTCGTTGCTACGATCGCCGCCATGGACAAGTTCACGCCTGACCATGCCATCGTGGACAAGACGAGTCCGTCATCTGACGAGGGCATCCCAGATGGTTTCGATTCTGTCCAAGAAGGCACGCCATGATCTACAATCAGAGGTTCTATGCTGACTTCTTAGGTGCTCTGAAACGAATCACCAAAGTATCGTCAACAATTACAGTGATGGTCAGCGGCCTCGCCCTGTTTAGTGATGGGTACAGAGATGTCTTGCAGCTTCTTCGAGACGACTGCTAACCTACGTTGTGTTTCTTAGCTACAACGCTCAGATCATCGGCTATATGAACCCTCTGTTCTCTGAATTGTACAAGGACGCAGGATTCGGGAGCACCATCAAGACAAGACTCTCAAATTCGTATTTGATAGGAGAGATATTCGGCATGCTATTCTTCGGCTTTCTCATCGACAGAATCGGACGTCGCACTGGAATTATCTTTGCCACGCTCTTTCTCGTGCTTGGTAAGTTGTGATGTGTAGGGTGGTCCTGAACCGAGACATGTACTGACTCCTCTACCCATCACTTTTACAGGAGTCATCATCGCCACGGCTGCTCATGGGACGACTCCACTTGGCATGTTCTGGATGATGGTCCGTTTCCCATGAGTGCAACCACCTGTGTGATTGAGACTTTTGCTGACTGTGATACTCATTGCTCTACAGATCATCGGTCGGGGCATTGCTGGTTTCGGCGCTGGTGGAGGTGATTGTTTGTTCGATCGCGCAATTCTAGTGGTACAGCTAATCCTTTTCAAGAATATCCAACATGTGCTACCGGTTCCTCAGAGGCCGCGGACGAGAACGAACATGTCCGCCGCAGACGTGGTATCTTGGTTGCAATGGCGACTGATTTCTCCATCGATCTCGGGTTTGTAGTTGCTGGCGTAGTGGCCCTGATCGTCCTCGCAGCGTATAACGAGCGTACCTCAGATGGTGTATGGGTAAGTCGACGAAAGGATGATTCTTGTGTGAGATATACATGGCTGACATTCTGCAAAGCGCGTCTGTTTCGGCTTAGGTTTCGTCCTGCCAGTGGTAAGACTGAAGTGTATGGCGCTTCGAAGTCTCGAACACGTACTGACTCCCCACCTATCGTTTTAGGCTCTCTTCTTTTTCAGGATTCGGATGATAGAGAGCACGCAATTCCGCAAACACGCCATGAAACAGAGCATCCCGTACATGCTCGTCCTAAGACGATATTGGAAACCCATGCTAGGCACTAGCCTCGCTTGGTTTATGTACGATTTCGTAAGTCTGTAGAGTCAAGCGTAGGATAAGTGTAGCCAGCCACTAATATCGTAGGTGACTTACCCCTTCGGTATCTTTTCGTCCAGCATCATTAGCTCTCTGAATCCGACCGATACACTCGTACAGAACATCGGCTACGGGACCGTTGTCAATCTCTTCTACCTTCCGGGTTGCGTCGTCGGTGGGTTCCTGATGGACTGGATCGGTGAGATGTCATATGTTCTGTACCCCAGCTCAGGCTAATGCCTTGATCCACAGGCCGGAAGCAGACTATGACCCTGGGCTTCATCTGCTGGGCCATAATGGGCTTCATTATCGGCGGAGCCCTCGGCCCCATCCAATCCATCACACCCCTGTTCCTAATCCTCTACGGCATCTTCAATGCTTTCGGGGAGATGGGACCTGGTGTCGCGACCGTAAAGCCACCTCAATCCCAAAATTCGGGCAAGGCCGCTGCTGACCCCTTTCTAGTTCCTCTGCGGCGCTGAATCGTTCCCAACGCCCATCCGCGGACACTTCCTCGGTCTCGCCGCTGCATTCGGGAAAGCTGGCGCTGCCATTGGGACGCAAGTTTTCACTCCGATCCAGAATAGTAAGCAATAAGAAGATACGACCTGGCAGGCCTGCCACCGACTTTCCGAGACATTTGCTAATTCCTACACTTGTCACTGCTAGGCTTTCATTCGACCGAGCAAGGCGTGCAAGGCGAGATGATCCGAGCTCTCCGGATGTGTCTAAACCTTGCTAACGCTTTTCTACAGGAGTCTTTCTCATAGGCGCGGCTTTCGCGGCTACGGGAGGGTTAGTGTTTCTTCAATTGACCGCTGGAGGTGTTTGCTGACAAGTCCTCAGATTAATTGCTTGGTTCCTCATACCCGACCGCGAGAGAGACCTCGAGAGTGAGGATGCTCGGTTTCGGGCATATCTTGAGGCGAACGGGTACAGTGGCCTCTTTGGCGAAAGCTTGGAGAAGGATCTCAAGACGACGACTTTCAAGGTTTAGGAAAGGTCGTGACTATCGAGGTAGAGCAGATCGTGGTCATGGCTCACAGCAGTCTCCTGAAGTAGAAATTGTGCTATCAAGATGAAACCAGAAGTCACTTCGACGCTTCGCGAATATTGTTGTCATATAATTCTTCTTCGCAGCTTTTGCTTTGTGTGAGTATGCACGAGCTATGATACAGGATGCACATCAACAGCCTCCTCGCTCACGATTGCCTCGTCGGGCGCAGCTCACTCATGTACAATCCAGATCGCGGGCGCCCATTCGTCATGCGTAATTCTCTTCCCAGCCACCGCATCTCAGCTGTTCGCGTGGCCCACTACTCGGACTTCTTGAATGAGCTGTGGTAGAGACTAGAGAGGGCGCCCCAGTCCACTCCCAACTTCTGCTGGAGCTTCTTCTCGGGAGACACATCTGGAGGCGCCGGTACTTTGGCCTCGCCAAAGGGCGAGTCTTGCCGCCGAGGACTCATCAACCTCTCGAGACTCTTCTTCTTCATAACCCGGAAGCTGTTCTTCTAGCCGCCTCCGCCACTGCCTCCATTGGCCTCTCCACCTGCGCCGTCATGGTTCCCGTTGCCGGCTTCAGCAGTCGGTTGATGCTTAGCAGCTAAAGAGAGATTGATAGGCTTGATGGCGAATCTACCGGCACCACCTTCGTTCTTCGTCTTCAAGCTGCCTTTCCTCCGCAAGCCATTCATGCCGCCGACAGGCAAGTGTTGTGGAGGCAGTGCCTGTGGTCCGATGTGAACCTGTATGTTCTCCTTCTGGGGCATACTCTTCGGCGACAGAGATCTTCTGGACGCAGTAGACGCAGTCGAGTTTCTGCGTTTCGTCCCACCCATTAGCTTCCCAAGCTCATCATCATCTTCGTCCTCTCGTCTCCGTTTGATGGCTATCGGTTCCGGTGGACTATCTTGGCGACCAGGACTGCCTTCTACCGGCACCGGTCTCCGATCGCGACCTCGTTCAGCAGGCTCAGGTGATTCCCGTTCCGGACTCGTCGACTCCGTATCCATAGCGTCCGTCGCATCTGGATCCGAGCTACTCCCAGTCTTCTTCTTCTCAATCAGCGCCTCCCGATCCGGCGAGCTAGCCAAGATATCCATCCTCGCCAACTCGTCGTCCTCGTCATCATCATCATCCGGGTAATCCACCAACGGCCTTACCAGACTGGCCCCATTCGGCAACCCTCTCGCCTTCATAACCGTCGGCAAGCCCACATCATCATCGTCGTCCAAGTCGTCATCGCCATTGAAGTACGCCTCCTCGTCTCCGTCCATCTCTCGCAGTCCTGCGAATCTTCCACCTCCATTGATCATCCTCGCTGGCGTACCTTCCTGTGTCGTGAACGAGCTGTCCTCATTCTGCCCGTAACCAGGAGCAAGCATCTGCTCGTACTTGAGAATGAGATTCTGGAAAGTGTTCACGTACGTGATACTCATCAGGCGTTCCCGGTACGTCTCCACCAGGTGCACGATCAGCTGCTTGATGCTTTCGCGCTTGATGTATTCAAACAGCTCGATGCAGGCCGAGTTGAGCAGATTGTCGCGAGGCATAGTCTCGAAGACGACATTCAATATTGGCTCAAACAGCCGATACTGGATCAATTGCCGATTGTGAAACTCGTCCTGAATTTGTATAGTCGTCCGGAACCACTTAAGCGCCGAAAGCTTCATGTACTTGTGCGGACACGCCAGTAATTGCGCAACCCGACTATGCAAGTTCTCTCCAATGATGAACAGCTTGCTCCTAAAGGTGTGCTGTCGAATGAAGAAGCAAAGGCAGTCGACCAGATGCGTCATCATGCTTGTTTCCTGAACGGTCAGATCCATCATCGTGGCGCGGTGCTGCAGGTCTTTGAGTGGCTGGAATAATCGTTTCGCAGAGCCCTCGTAGAAATTAGCGATGAAGGCCTCTGTCTGCGGCGAGGCTGATGGTCCATGCGGTCCTATTCCATTGGCTTGGC
This sequence comes from Elasticomyces elasticus, assembly GCA_035926095.1. NCBI lineage: Eukaryota > Fungi > Ascomycota > Dothideomycetes > Mycosphaerellales > Teratosphaeriaceae > Elasticomyces > Elasticomyces elasticus. The sequence goes on from JAVRQT010000001.1 coordinate 1,219,439, forward strand.
CACGCTTCGCCATGATCTCGCTATTAGCTTGACCGGCTCGCATCAACTCCAACGCGTTTGCGCTGGTGGGATCCAGCAATATCTTGATCGCATCCGCCATCTGGCTCTTGACTCCCAAGTCCACCTCCACAAGCAGCAGCTCAATAAGCGTATCCGTAAGTGGCGTCGTCTTCTCTTTCATGGCATTGAAAATGTGGTTGCGGACCATATGCGGATCGTGATCGATGAGTGCGACGAGGATGTCGGTCCCTGCGACTCTTACGGAAGCGTCGTGATGTCGAAGTGCAAACGTAATGACGGCGAAGAGGCCGTGATGTATGAAGTTCTGGTAAAGCTGCGCTCGACTTTGCGCCTGAATGTTCTTGCTCACCGCGCAGCAGTTTTGTATGAACAGGACAGCTTCCTTTCGCTTCTTCAACTTCACCTCATCTGCGTCGTCTGCAAAGATGCTGAACAGCTCACCCAGAAACGGCTGATTTGATTGGAGATGGTTGACGATGTCTACCTGGTGGAAGAAGATGAGGCTGTTGAGAACAGAAAAAGTGGGATCATCCAGTATTCGTGCCAGCACGACGTCTTTAAGATATAGTAACCGGTAGGTGTAGTGGATCTTCTTGAGTATCTCTGGCGTGGTGATGGGCACGACCTCCTTGAACTTGGAAGAGTCAGACAAATACGCGCGATGGTTTGCCTTGTGAGAAGGGAAATCTGGATCGTCTGTATACGGCATAGTCAGCACGCCACCCTGGCTTCAACATATTGTGATGGCTTACACTCGAGCGCGCCAACGACACCCTCAATCGCCTGGTCGGTGACCACAAACTCAATGATCGAGGTGTCGTTCAGCAATATGAGATGTTTCGTGATCGTGCATAACCTGTGCAGATCCTGCGCACTCTGCAGCTTCTCAGCCTCCGCCACGAGCGGCGCAAGCTTGAGTATGTACATCTGGTCCGGACTCATAACGAACTTGGCCAATCCATCTCGGCCGGCAGGCGTGGCCGAGGCAGCGCGCATTGCGCTCTCGATCTCGTCTAGCCGGCCCAACTCTGGCTCAGGCAGCGTCGTGGGATTCACCGGGTCCAGCAGGTCGTCTGAGAGCGCGTCGTCTGGTGCAAGCGCTGTAAGTCGCTGCTGGACCTCACTGACAAACTCCCATATCTGGGCGCATCCCTCGGCTTCCTGGAAGCTCAGCGCCATGTCCACGCCATTCTGCTCCGTCCACACGATCAGCGTGTCCTGCTGCTTCTGATACCCATCGTCCTTGGTTATGCGCGTCTCCAGCAACGCCCTCTGCGGATCCTCCTCGGCCACGACAAGTATGCGCGCGTCCGGGTTCTCCGCGCTGGAGCCGGGGCTCTGCACCACCTGTCCCGAGCAGAAGCCAGTGCCGCGGTCGTACCAGTCATTGTTCTTGAGCTCATAGACTTTGACGCGTTTGCGCTCTTGCTGCTGCTGCTGCTGCTGCTGCGGCGGCGACGGCTGCGGCTGTGCCATGGTCCCGCGCGAAGATGTGGGACTGTGCGCGCCGCTGCCTGAGAGGTGGCCCGGTCAGCGCATCTACGCTGCCTGCCCGCCTCTGCTGGTCTCGTGCGCGTGGGCGTGGACGTAAAGTCGGCGACTGGATTTGCGTGTGGTCGCTGATGCAAGACCCCGGGCGGACTCGGGATTGCTGGCACTAGCGATGTGCGGCGGAGGTTGTACAGCGTCGGCGACCGGCAAGCGCTGGAAGACTATGGTATGGGTGTGGGTTGGCGGTAACAATGCGCGCGCGTTAGTATGGTCTTCGGTCGCGTGTGGTTGTTGATGCTGAATGAGTCGCGGGATGTGACGCAACAGCAGGTGGCGAGGTGGATCCAGTGTTTTTCCGTGAAGAAAGACGCTAACGTTGTGTTTGTGCTTGTGCTTTCTGAAGTGTCGGCGGATGACTTGACGCTGACCTAATACGAACGGCGCTCACGTTGGCAAAAGTTTCTCACATCAACGGCGACGTTGGAGGAGGCAGATCGCAGGAGGTGTTTGAGATAGACATCGCAAACCTTGAGATTGGGCCGCGGGTAAAGTTGCGCAATGCCGCAGAAACCTGGCTATTTTAAGAAACAGCACTAGTCCCACAAAGGCAGGCACGCTACAAAACCGATCGAGATAATACCATCTTCTTGCTGACGCTGCTGATGACGACCAAAGGAAAGGATAGGTACAAGAGAGCAATGTTCTCAGCCAGAGCATTGCCCTCCTTACGCGAATACCTCACTACGAATCGGCAGGCCATGGAAGTCTCTCAACCGCTTTGTATTACCGCGAGAGGCTACAACCGGACCTTGCTCCACCTCATACACATCGCCGCGATGGAAGGGCACTGCAGCGCTGGTCCAGGCCTAGCTCAATAGGTCGTTTCTCGCGCAGAAGGGGAATGCGCATCGAACCCGAAGATCCGTACGCCAACCGGATCTCGCAAGACTACGATCGGTTACAGCTTGCATAGCTCGCCTCTTCTGTCATATCGCCTGCACTTTCTCCGTCTGCTCGTCAAGCTGGTTGTATCATGAAATCAAGCGGTGTAAGCCGCAACTCGCAAAGATGAGAGCATAGAACGAGTACAACTCGTTGAAAGTACCTTCGCTCTCACCTACCACATGCTTGTGCACTGTCGTTCTGTTCAAATTCTTTCCATCTTTCGTTCGAAGAGTACAATTTGAGACATGAACCGTATGACCTATACAACGAGGCCAGAGCGATATAAGTGTCGCCAAGAGCTCGAAGAGATGTCGGAGGGACTGATTGTAGTAATCCAGTGACTGCAGACTCTCCGTCGCATTGGAGCACGCCATGACCCCAGCGAAAGGATCTATGGCATCCGAGATTTATGCTCGGCTGGTGCTGGACAGGGATGGCTTCAACTGTGCAACAAGCAGAACAACACCATGGTCCCCTTAAAGGAGTGACTTCGGCCGTGGGAGCCAGTGGTGGGAACACAGGCGATGGTTGATAGAATGCGCGATGCCGTTTCGGTGGCTCAGACTTCCAGGTCGGCCTCCTTTTACCTGCCAGCATGAAGGAGGCGGAGTCTATGCAAATCATTGCATATTCGTACCTGATCGACTCCACTTTCTCTTAGGCATTGTGCTGAGACGGCAGCACATTGATTCTGCGGTGCGTTGACGTTCGGCCGTTGGGGGCGTAGAATCCGATACCAGCTTAGCCTCGGATGGGATCAATGGCGTTCTGCCGATGAGTTCTGGCTGCTTCGAGGTGAAGGACGTAAGTCTACGACAATTATAAGCATAGCAGGGCCTTGGTTTTGAAGTAAGGATGGACTACTTGGGTGCACTTTTGAACGAGAATGACACAAAGAGGTCGGTCATATTTGCGAGCTCAACGTTGGATCGCTATGCCATCTCGTAAGCAGCCACCTCTGGACCGTATCGCATTATTGACAGGTCGGGGTGCATGACGGCTTCGGTAGCAGTCAGCTCGTGTAAAGTCAATGCATACATCCACCTTTGCGCCTATCCGGTGCCTGCCTCCTTCTTGCCCGCAGGCTCGCATGGCCGTCGCATGCGGCATGCCCAATGCTCGATTAGTGGTCTGTGAATGCTGTCACCAGCGAGTCGAGAAGCGCCAGAAAAATGGTTGAGCGGCGTTCGTATCGCAAATCTTGTCGCAGCGGCAAAGTATAGTGGCTTGCATATAGCGAAATCAGTGGTAGCCTGCAACTCGTTCCAAATGTGCATTGACCAGTCAACGGCATGGCAAATATGTGTTGGCTGTGGTAGGCTATGTGTTAGTGAGCCACTGAAGCAGTATCAGAGACAATCGCCCTCGTGGCAGTCGTTTGTGGAGTCGCGCACGCGGTGGAGGTGACACATGTGAGGTCGGCGGAGTTTGGCTTTGGCCTCTCGGGAGTGCCATGACCAGGCACCGTCGAAAGCGGCAGAGCCTTCCGAAAAGGAACGCGCACGGCGATCTCTTATCACCCGTTGGGCCATGTGGCGGCTGCGATATGAGCGCGCAACTTCCTTTGCCTCGCCGCAGACTATCGTCGAAATTGAGCTTGATTGCTGACCCGGTGCGAAGACAAACAGCTTAACAAGCTTGAAACACCTCGAGAAACCTGGACAATTGCAGTCTTCGCAGACCTTCTGGCCATCTTAGCAACTTGGTAACGGTCAACCATAAAATTCCAAGTGTTCCTCACACAGCCTCGGCTTGGTCGATTCTAATAAGGCTGGCGCTACTGCAGGCACGGGAGTGACCGAAGCCTTCTATATTTGTAAAATGTCACTGCCAAACATCCCCTCTGTTATGCGTCCTCCTGCGATAGCATGCGGAAGGGCTCGAGGCCTACCTGACAACGGTGAGAAGGCGACATCGATTGGATTGCTCGCTTGGCCGCGAATGATACTAGAAACACTTCTTTCCGACGACGTCACTGGGGCCTCGATGTTTCTCAGCGGCTCAGCCATACCGGGGTAGAGAATATAGTTTGGACGGCAGCGTCGATCGGGCCCAAAGGCTTTAGCCATATTGGCCAAGCTCGGACGTCTATCGAGACCAACCTTGCAACTTGGATGTCTCTCCGTCTAGCCGTGGAGTATGAAGTCGGTCGGTGACCCTGTCGTCCCTCGTCTGCGCTTGTGTTCTTTTCTTCTTATCGCCCTACGCCCATTGTCTCTTTCGTACTGCTGTAACGCCAATGCTTAACCTTTGATGCTCTGCGCTCAGTCTTATTACCACAGGGCGACCACTCACCCGCGCTAGGCTTCTGGCCTAGCCAGTGGCTATGTCTATCTTCAAGCGGAAGCCCAAGGCCGACAAGGTCGAAAAGCCCGAAAAGGGTGCTGAGAAGGGCAAGAAGGGGAGTAAGGAAAGCAAAGAGGATGCAAAGAAGCAGCTTGGCCCGGAGAAGCCTCCTCAACAGCCATACAAGCCCACACACGCCGCCTCGGACGCCGTTCGCAAGGCCCCAGCTGCCAATGCCGGGAAACTGTCTCAAGATGCGGCCGACTATGCACATGGTGGTGCGAATCTACACCAGCAACCCGTCGCTAGTACTGCGCAGCCATTTTCGCATGCTGGCATGCGGCCTGTCGTGACCGGCACAAACCCACAGCCGCCTTATAGAGGCTTCAGCGGAGGCTTCAACATGCAGCGGAACCACAGCGGGGAGGTGTTCACGACCGACCCAGATGCGCCACCAATGCCAACCTCATCTTCTGTCGAGCATGGCTCCACGACACCGCGCAATGGACCTGCTCGTCAGAACAGCGGGTACTTCTCACAGCGTCGAGACAATGCACCTGGCTTCGACAGCCCAATGCTTGGCAACCCAAAGATGGCTATGGCAGCGCGTGATCGTGGGTACATCAACCCGCACACGTCCTCAGACTCTGGCTACGCTTCGACTGCCCATTCTCGTGCTCACAGTGAGCAGATGAACGCTTACGAGCTGGCTAAGCCTCATCTACCGCGTGATAGCAGTGGATTCTTGCCTGAGCTAAGTCTGAGTGAAGAGCTGGCTCGAGATCCTGCCTTCTCTGAAGCCTCCTTTGGAGCCGACGAAGCGGATGAGCAACGCGCAACGACGCCCAAACAACCTGACAGCGCACTTAAGAATGGAAACGGCTACTTCTCGCGACTAGATCCGAGCAACGACTCCAACAAGGTCAAGGCTAGTGGATCCCGCCGCACAACGCAGAAGCAGACCAGGTTCGAGCAGGCACCGGAAGTGACAGCTCCGGCGTCTTCAGAGTATTCGCGATCAATGCATCTCCCAGAGGCTGTTCATGAGGTGCGACCTGAGTCGGCCACATTACCTCACCAGAAGCTTTTCTCGCCCACTCAAAATGCTACTTCGTACAGCGCACCGACCGAAGAACCCAGGCCATCTTTCTCAGTACCGGTTCGACACTCCACACCTCCACCACAAAGGCACAACGAGCCACATCCGCAGTTCGCGGTTCCTGCGCGCATGTCAACCCCACCGCCAGCCCGCGAACATGAGCAGCCTGCTCCTCCTATGCGTTTCTCCTCTCCTCCGCCACAACACCAGCAAGCTCCTGTCTTCCAGCCGCTTGAGCGCGTCATCTCACCAAGTCTGCGCAGTAGTCAGCCGCCAGTAGGCAGTCTGGATGGGTTCAAAGTCAACAAGCGCGGCAAAATTCTGGACGAAGAAGGCGAGGTCATTGGCGAGCTTATTGAAGGAGACATCATGGACTGTGTAAGACAGCGCTGCAACGGATACGGCGAAGTTCTGGACGACCACGGGCGGGTAGTCGGTCGCGTGCAACCCATGGAGCAAATGCTGGATTCTCCGATCATGCGAGTGGCCTCACCAGGTCCTTCACCAGCGCCTGTCGTGCCGCAGCAGAACTACTTCGTGCCGCAGGTCCAACAGCCGCCGCCACGAACAAACACACCCTCCGGAATAAAGCCAAGCCGGCGCGAATCTGCGGCCTCCCAGCGTGAAGTCTTCACGCCTGCATGGCAGCGCCAGTCACAGAACAACCAGGCTAGCATGGCGTGGGAGCTGCGAGACCATCTGGCAAATACGAACACACAGGCGAAGCAGGCGATAGCGCCGGCAGAGTACCCGGGCAATGTCACAGCGGTCGAATTGGATGCCTCGGGTGCGCAAAGCGAGTCCGAGGAAGAGGAAGAGGAGGAAGTGACACCAATATTCGACTATAGCGAGGTCTTCATGCCGGTGCCCAGCGTCCCTCCGCGGTCGGCAAGGCGGTCCGAGACACCCTCGCCTCCAGTGGAGAGTCGATGGGCAGCGAGTGAGCTCATTCAGCCCATATCGGAGACCAACAAGCGAGCTGTTCAAGAAGATTCGCCGACACCGTCGAGACATGTCTCGGCGCCGCCAGCGGCTCGCCAGCCACCAGTTCAGCAGCAAGCACCGATCCAATTGCCAAGCGCGGCGCCGACGCCAGTCACGGTCTCTCAGACTGATATGACGCCGACTCCAGATCGCCAGCAATCTGTGACGCAATACCGTCCCAGTCAGCCACTGATACTACAGCCATCAACTTCCGCACTCGGCTCAATGATCGCGCGGGCTACTTCACCTGCACCCCAAGTACACTCTGAGCCTGAGCGTCATTCTACAGTAACGCCTACAACGGAACAGCAGCTCCAGAATCGCCGAGCCCTCCTGCGGTCCGCAAGCGATAGCAACATGAGCGATATGTCGAAATCATACGCTAAGCCGGCCATGAGCCCCGTGCCAGAAGATGGTGATGCACCGGACGATGCGATCAGTCAACAGAGGAGCCCTGCACTCTTCTCGTACAAAGGCGCCATTCCCGCATCGGACGGGCCTCCTTCGAACGCCAGCCTTGCTCCCTCGCGAGCACTAGGTGCCAAATCACCACCACTTCCCACCTTTCCACGGCAAGCATTCGTACCGATGAACTCTGCGCAGTTTTCGTCTGCTGGCGGCCTCAATCCTGCACGTGGGACACCTCCACGTCAATTCACCACGAGTGTGCCTGGACCACGGACCATTCCTGGCCTTCAGCAAAAGGGTTCTTTCAACGCACCGCTCAAGCGTAGTCCTTTGAGCAGTCACGGTATGTTCATCATAATTCTATCCTGGTCGACATCAGGCTGACAAGTATGTAGAAATTACTCCTCCAGACAGCGACCAAGGCTCCACAGATGGCGAAAAGACTATCGGTGTTGCCAGTGGCATGCACTCCCGCCAACCTTCCCTGCGTAGTATGCGAAGTATGCAATCGACTGCGACGAATGGTAAGCCGCGGTCGTACTTCACGCATGGCGGACGAGTTGCAGTCTCCGAAGATGAGAATCTGCCGTCACAAGCCGCTGCCGAGAGCCAGCCCGCAAAGGAGGCTGCGCCATCGATATCAGGTGCAGGCAGTATCAGCGGCAAGAAGAGCAGATTCAGCCTCGGATTTGGCAGGAAGGGCCGCACCGTCGCAGCGCACTAAGAAGTGAAGCGTTTCATATGTGAACACACGTATATCTCATTTGTCGACTACCTGGTTGTGGAAGCGTTGAGCGGGCGTTTGCAGCGACATCAATTGTGGGACTGGATATGTCTGGACATGTAAAGGCAGAACACAACCTCTGGGATCGAGTTGTTGGAGAACAGGTATATATGGCAGTGCATACCACCTCGCTTGTTACAACTTCCATCACGTATCGAGGTGTATAGTCAAACAACCGTGACTTCCTCGCACCCTGAAAAGCCAGATCAGCTAGCGTCATGCACGGCCCCCACTTGATGAAAAAGTAACTCCAAGGCTGTATGTCTCTATTCTGACTGCACCGATCGTTCCTGATCAACCACCGACAAGCGACTTCGAGTCTTTGCGCTTGTCTTTTGTTTAAAAGACTCCAACAGCGACCCCTCACCTTGCAGCATCAATATTCAGCATGTCGACTCACAACCACCACAACGCATATCATGGGGACGACGATGTCACAGCTGCACCGACCGTCGAGCGCATTAATGTCCAACCGAAAGGCGACACTTTCAGTCCCGGAGGTTCCAGCAGCAGCTCAGGCGCCACCGACCATCACGGAGCAGTAGAGATGGTCAGCGGCGCAGATCCAGCTCAACAGTCGCCTCTTGAGACGACTGCGGCGGAGATGGAAGCGAAGAAGGGTGGCAGGTTTGCCTTTGTCAAGACCCGTAAGCTAATCGATGCACAAGACCATTCTCGCGGCATATTCAATGCAGTGGCTAACGCTGTCACCAACACCCATAGGATCGTTCTGGATAGTGTTGGGTCTCTCGCAGGCTCTGGCCATCACCCAGACTGGTACCAATACTTTGAGCACCCTATTGGCGATGGCTGGCACCTCCATTCCTGCTTTTCAGTCACTGTTCAATTACGTGCTGTTGACGTTGATCTACGGTTCGATCACGATCTACAAGTATGGCTTTAAAGGCTGGCTGCGCATGATCTACAAGGACGGCTGGAAGTATTTTATTCTTGCATTTCTTGACGTCGAAGGGAACTACTTCACGGTACTGGCTTACCGTTATACCACCATTCTATCAGCACAGCTTATCAACTTCTGGGCCATCGCCGTGGTAGTGGTCATTTCCCTGATCTTCTTGAAGGTCAGGTATCACATTGCCCAGTATGCGGGCATACTTGTTGCTTGCGGTGGACTTGGACTTCTAGTGGCATCTGATCACATTACGGGGTCGAACGGTGGCCCTGCATTGAACGCCGTCAAGGGAGATCTTTTTGCACTGCTCGGTGCTACTTGCTACGGCTTCTCGAATGTGGCAGAGGAGTTTCTTGTCAGCAAGCGGCCAATGTACGAGGTCGTGGGTCAATTGGGCTTCTGGGCCATGTTCATCAACGGCGTACAGGTAAGAAGCCAGCCGGGTAGCAATCCTTCACTCACCTGCTGACATTCATCAGGCCGCCATATTTGACAAGTCTTCCTTCCGCGCTGCAGTGTGGAACGGCAAGGTAGCGGGCTATCTTGTCGGATATACACTCCTCCTCACCTGGTTCTACACAGCGGGTGCGTTTTCCACGAGTACAACTCCTTTGTGTATACATCTGCTGACAATTATACTCGTCGCTCTGCAGCGCCGATCGTCTTCCGCATGGCTTCTGCGGCGTTTTTCAACATTGGTTTACTGACTGGAAACTTTTGGGGAGTCGCTGTGGGTACTGGCGTATTCCACTACAAGATACACTATCGTAAGCTTGAAATGCGGCTTCTCTCCGATGTGAACACTGCTGACTCCAAATGCGCATAGTCTACCCAATAGCGTAAGAACGCGGTTATTAACATTCTTTCTTATACCTGCTGACGCTCATCAATAGCTTTGTTCTCATCATAGGAGGCCACTTCATCTACTATGGCACCGAAGGTGTGCTTGGCGAAGCGAAGAAGCCGTGGTTGGGCGAAGATCAGGAGGGTGGAGACGACGGATTGGGTACGGCTAGACGGCGGCTGGAGCACCCGAGCGCGTTTGTTTGATTGCGTATGTAGCGAAGGCGCTTGTCGCATTGGGTTGGCACTGCCGAAAGTACGATGCATCGCCGGAGGTCCTGTAATGGTAATGCGTGGCGGATTGTCACATGTTACATCCATAATCCTTGAAGCCATAATTCCTTCCGCAGACGGGTTCGCCCACGACCTGCGTAGTAATTGCGTCGTGAAGTGGAACGGCAACCACTTGTGCCGAAAGTTATAGCCTCGCACCACAGAGGAATCGCTACACTCTGCGTCAAATTTGCGTCCACTCCCCTTCCGGACGCAAAGTCTGTCGTGGTAATGCGTCGGGGCTGCGGCACGCAAATCAATTGATGTCCTCTTGTTACGTACGCTCTAACATGCGAAATATTGACGTCCTCGTTGTTAGGCATATTCTTAATGCTCGCCCTGAGTCACCGCAAAAGCTACAGCTGACAACGCCGGCCTGCACGATTGGAGACTTCGGGGAGCTAAAGCGCCAAGCTTTATGCCCTGCTCTGATGGCTGCCAGCTCACTGCACTCACAGCAGCAATGCGGACTCGCAGTGTCGTGAAAATGGCACGATGAGATTCGCCTCGTCGCGCTGCCCGTGATAGTATATGTCGCTTCGATTTCCTGTCTGTAGCGCGTAAAGGTGTTGCGGGAGGGGGTAGGGTGTTTCGTCCGATACATGTCCTCAAGCAGGGGCAGTGCACTCATTGCTGTCCTCAGATCTGGCAGAATTTTCGGCGCCAGTTATAAGGAAGCAGCCCTGCCTTTCTCTCTTGGATACTGTATACCATTAGTTCGTGTCCAGTACCTTATTCACATAGAATCCTTTGCACTGCAACCGTACACCCATCAGCTATCCATATCAAGCTCCCACAGACTACAGACCTTTATCAAGCTCACACTATCGCCTATCAAGTACGTTGTGACTTCCACATCCCGGAGAGGGTGCTTTTGCTGATTCGGGATTAGACTTGTCAGCATGACTTTTATCAACGACGACTGGTTTGACTTTACGGCAGCGTCGGCCGACGCGAACGACTCGAGCCTCTACGGCGGCCAACCGTCGGACGAGGCGTCACCACATGACGGGGATGCCAACGCGCAGATATCCAACGACGTAGGCATAGTCTCCGCACCGCCTCCCGCTGTTCAGTCGACGACGTCGAGCTCCAGCAATGAGCTCACGTACATCAACCCCTCGCTGCTCTTCGAGAATGGTAACCAAGCGATGTTCGCTGGCAATGTCCTGCCAGATCCCCAGGCTGCACAGCAGACCTTCGACGTGGGTGTGGCCCCGCCATCACCCTTCAGGGTCGTGCTCACGGTGGAGGAGGCGCGCGGCCCTCAAGCGGGTGGCCTGCCGGAGATCGACCCGCAACTTATGAGCGAATTTGCTTATGAGGAGTTTCCCGACGAACTCGTCGTGCCGGACCAGGACTTCGGCTTCTCCAACGGCCCACCGCAGCCTGGGCCGATACAGTATAATGAGCAGCTGGCCCCGCAAGCACCAGCTGGCCCTGCCGTCATCCTCCCGCCGCAGACAGGCCATCCGGCCATCCCCGCGCCGCCGACTGGTCCTGTGACCTCGCATCCCCCGGCGGTGCCTCGCAGAGCGCCTGGACCGCGGAGAGGTGGTGGCAACAGACGAGGGCCGACGTCGGGTTATTGCCAGGCGCGCAAGTGGCACGCGAACCGTTGCTGTCGCAACGGCCTCTGGCAGTGCGACGTGGGGTGCCCCTTCCAAAGTGACTTCCCGGCGGAATATGCGCAGGCATCCCAGGAGACTGAGATGATCACCCTTGTGCAAGGACTGCCTGAGAAAAGGTGTGTGCTAAAGTTGTGGTCATACAACTATAAGGACCATGTCCCCAGGAATTCAGAAAAGCGGGCCCAACAGGCGGCGGCGGCGAGGGCGAGGCAGGGGTAAGGAGCCTCTCGTCAAGAGCGGCTGTCATGGATCTCGCCCATGGCTTCATGATCTGACGGACGGCGTTTGGGGTCGGCGGCTGGAGCACACTTTTGACTTTGGGATGCTTGTTTTTCTGGTATGGCGTTCGTTTCCACGGATGTGGGATCGCTGTCATACCTATTAAAGGTTCTGGGGTTTGACATGCTTTCGCTGCGTTGTTCTAGCTCGTTCGCTTTTGCATTCTAAACTCTTATCTCCCTACTCATAATCCTCCCTGAATGGCGAAGGACGACAATATCAAGACCATGGCGTTGACCACGCCCCATGACAGCGGAATCCAGGTCGACATCCGGAAGTATCCCACCGAGTAGACGCCACCAAGTCTGTCGACACCGTCAGTGGTCATGTCAACTAGACAATAGCTTGCATCTCAATCCGGAAACATCACTCACAGCCCACCAACCACATTACCGGCAATCAAGGCCTCAATACCGCCCAGCACCAGATAAACTACAGGGGTGATCCAGATCAACTTCCAATTCCTCCACTGCATCACAACCGCATAGCCTGCAGCAGTCATGTGCACACCGACGACGCAGATCAAAGTCCAGAACAGCGTGAAGCGCCACATGGAGTGGGCATCATAGAGATAAGCCGTTTGCGTGCCATCAACCGGAAAAGGCCAGTAGAGCGACGGAAAAGGCGGCGGAGTGTAGCCGATGGGCTTTGTATCGACCACTGTCTTTAGAAAGTTGTTGCTTTCACCGTGTATCAGCGTCCGTATGGTATATTCTCAGTTCGTGCATCGAGATGATACCTCATCCTTGGAAGTCAAGTATTGCGTGTGCCGAGTGACTTCTTATTTGGGAAATCACATGTTTCGCCACCGTCAGATCAGGCTCCGGAGCGGTCGTTACGATCACAACTGAACAAAACCTCATTTGCCTCGTAACATGCTGTCTGATGTCCTCAAGTCGATGAGGTGAAGTCGCGAATTCCATGGCGCGCTAGCAAAGAAGGCGCGTCGTGTCCTCGGAGCGACCCGTACCGTCGTCCTACGGTCGACCTCGGTCCACGAACGTTCGCTCAACTGCATCGTGGAAGTTGGCATCGACGTGAGAGACATTGAGCAAGTCGAGCGCGTCGATTATGCCCGCCGATCGACTGCTCGGCACGCTGTTGAGAGCGTTGCAATCGCATGCCGAGCAGCAAGATACGCCGAGGTATTTCACGGAAGAGCATCGAACTGTCGCAACAGGACTGACACACGAGACCATAGGCTACTTGGGACCGCAGCATCGCTGTTGACGACGCTGAACAATCCGCTGAATGTGACACTATTGACAAGCCAGCTGCTCTCAGCTCCTGCGATCTGGGCGCATTCCGAGGGACTACGAACATGCATGCGCTGCTTGAGCGCCTTCCACTCAGCTGCTCAGGCACTGGTACGACACGATGATGCTCTGCGAGAGAAGGCGGCCGACCATGACTTTGCTCAGCTTCAACTCGAAAGAACGTTGCCGAAAGACGACTGGATCCGAGCAGTCGTGAGCGGAGCCGATGAGCACTCGCCCAGGTGGCGGCACCTGCTCACACTTGGAGGACTTCTACTCGGCTTTGGGCCTGCAGAGGAAGGCAATTTGTCTCGTAGTATGCGGAGCACGCTCGAGGGTGGACTCGTCACAGCCATCAACCTCGCTTTACAAGAGACGCCAGCACACGATGAGCTTGGCCAGCAGGTGATTACCGTCGTTTTAAATCACTGCTTCCCACATCTCCCGGATCACGAGAGAGTACAGCTAGACTACGATCGGGCACTCCCCGTACTTGTGCAGTCTACACTCCACACCTCAGAGGGATTGAGGTCGGCCTACTTCCTCGGAGCAATCGATGCAGATGTTCGTGCCATCTCCGACTCCAAATTCCAGTGGAGTGAGCGATCACCGTCATATCAGACCGTTCAAACGATGCTATCAGGTCCAATCGTATCATCCCTTGGACCTCTTGCTCGGCTGATAGGACACGCCGCGGAACAGGTCCGTGATCCCTGGCTGGTCATAAGCGCTTTAGATGATCTAGAAGGCTTCGCGAGAACGCTACATCTTCAGTGGCGGCATACGAAGCTCTCAGAAATTGACGCATCGGAGGAGAACCTCTATCTCGACGTTGAGACGACTGAGAAGACAAATGGAGCATTGTGGAAGCTCCTGAGATCAACACTATTTGCGGCGGTCATCATATTACGAAGTACGATTGGTAGAATGCTGGGAGACAGTGCGCTTGTCAACGACGTAACGGCGCCCAAGCTGGCAGCCCAAGCTCTTCGTATCCTCCGTTACATGCACTTCGTATCGTCCCGCTTAGGATCCACAGCGTTCTCACAGCACACATTCGTCTACCTTACGGCGATGGACATTCTTGCCGCCTACGCTCTAGAGGCCGAAGCTTTCTTGCAGCACATAAGACCTGCAGAACTCGGCCAGGTGCCACAGCATCCTGTCGATCGCAGTCTCGACCTCTACTTTCTGAACACTGCAGAACACTTCACGCTTGTTCTGCCTCAACGCACGTCGGAGGAACTGCTTGTGGCAGCCGCAGCACCCTATCTGGCAGCTGGTGGCAACAACCACCTCTTGACCATATTTGAAGCCGCTCACAGCGTGATGCTGGCCGCATTTTCCGCACCGCAGAATGTTGAGCTGACGGCAAAACATTTGCCCTTCTATGTAGAGGCGCTGTTCAAGGTCTTCCCAAGCAATCTCTCTGCTCGACAGTTCAGACTGGCATTCAAGACATTGCTGAAACTCTCAACGCCGCCTTCAGAACTGGCGGCAAACCAGCCAATGCTGCCCGCCACGTTGCTTGAGCTGTTATACGACCGTGCACACTCGGCATCGACTTTCCCGCTGTTCCCACACCCAACCTCGAACAGTCCTGACGCAGAACCGGAGGCGGTGATGGAGCTTTCGGAGCAAGCTGTTCTGACTCTGACAGTCATCGATACCCTACCGCAGCTCCCTCTCGACCTGTTGGAAGAGTGGCTACCGCTGGCTGCAGAGATGGTGAACAGCGTGACTGACGACATGATGAGGGAACATTGCAAAGAGCACTTCTGGCACGTGTTGATGGACGGTGAGATGGATCCTCATCGCAGTCAGCTTTGTGCTGCCTGGTGGAACACGTCAGGAGGGAGACAGTCGGTGTTGTTCGGGTATGCAGGTCCCGAGGAACACAAGCTCGAGATGAGTGGTGCGCTGCCGGATCGGACTGGCACGAGCAAGCTATGATCAGCTTGGACATGAACTAATGGTACGCCCTCTTTGACCGTATGTAAAGAGCCGCCGCATCACGCCACTCTACTCCGAGATTCGAGGAATAGTCAACCGAGCGCTGATATTCCTGGCTAGATGCACTGCTATAAGCGCTCGCTCAAGCGGGACGTGCTGCAAGGGCACGGTGCACAAGACCTATCAACTTGTGTCAAAGGCGAACGATGTAGTCCGAGCATAAGCCTTGGCTTGTGGTACAGTGTCTATGTCTGAACGCCCCTCGAGATACCCTTGTGTGTCCCGTCGTCCGCCTTGCCTCAGTGGCTTTGGACTTCCAAGCCCTCATCTGCTAGGCAATTCTGTCGAGTCGTCGAACACCTCCCACGGCCTGGCAAAGCAGACTCCTGATACGAACATTGCGCCTCATCGGGAAGCTCAAATGTCTGTAAAGACTGGCTGGCATAGATATATGCCCCTCACGTTGGTCATAGCGCTCGCCTTCAGACCGCCGGGATGCGGTACCTGATGTTCCTCCTCGGCTTCAGGACAGGCGCCTCATCGACGTCGGCCTCCGCTACTCTACGGCCGATCATACTCGGGACGCCCTTCTTCCGGTAGTAGCTCTCGACAAACTTCTTCAGCTTCGCCACGGTAGCAGATCCGGTCCCGCGTTTCTGTGTGCGCTCGAGCATGGTTCGCTCATCTGTCGTTGACTCGAATGTAATTGCGACAGCCTCCGGTGACCGAGCAACCTTCCATGCTGGTGTAGCTTCTCGGATGTCGCGTGTTGGGTGAATTTCGGCCTGCCATGAACAGATCAGCAAAGGTCTCAAAGATTTTGGAAACATATGGCAGTGAGTAGGAGCTTCTGACGCCGCACTGGAACGGCATACCACTGGCCTCCTCCTTCGCATGAGAGATTGTGCCCACGCCGAGATGTAGCATGGAGGCAGGCTGCCCATGGCTGTGGAACATACCTCTGACTGGCCTTCGGACCATCGACGCTCAATGTCGTGGAAGTCGAGTGGAAGTGGTTTGGCGAAGACCGAGGAGCATGTTGCCGCAAGCAGCAGTGCAATGACAGGGAAGTGCATGGTTGTGCGTTGATGTGATTCTGCTGAAAACAAGTGGGTAGTTGTAGGCTTATTCGGGTCCGAGTGCTGAAAGAGTGACAGGGTGTAAAGAACGACAGTAGCAGCAGATTTGCGTGCAAGAGAGAGCCCTCGACAGCAGTCGATAGCACATATACTTATCACTCTGAAACCTCCTACCACCGACGGGCATCCCGCAAGGTACCACGCTCGTATCGCGTAGTACGTGCAGCAATCCACATACCCTCTTCCTCGCCCATTCGTTGCACCAGCACGAAAGGTGGCGGGCAAGGTTTGCTTCTTTTGAGCGCTCGCCCTGGCGTGTTGACCTTTGTGCGGCACGCGCCGTGGTATGCGATGGGGAAGTGGGTGCATAGAGTGCTCGCAGCTGGAATGCTTGGTGGGTGAGTCTGAAGCAAGGGGTAGTTTCGGGTGAGAACTGGCGTTCCTCGGCTCACCTCTCGCATGTGATGCTGATGAGGTTCTGAAATGTCCGTTTCTTTGCGCTGTATAGTCTATGACAATGCTGTAGGCTACTTTCTGTGCCAATGATGGGTATCTCTCGCGCTTGTTTGGTCCCGCCATATTGCGCCTTTTTTGTACCAATGCTTCCATATCACTCGCTGCCAGATGCCCATGTAACCTCTGCGTTGTCCGCCCTTCCTACGATGTCTTTCTACGACATCCTCCTGCCCCCGAACCCTCCCAGCTGCCCAAGCGGAGCGCCGAAGTTCACACTCGCCTTTTTCTTCAGTTTCACGCCGTTATACTCGGTCTGCGGCGCGGTCAACGTGCTCGGCGAGATGACGCCAGAGGATGACTGTACGAAGCCAGTCGATGTAGGATCGCTGTCCGCTGGCTCAGCAGGAGAAGCCAAGCCCGGGCTCTTCTGAGCAAACACCATGGGCCGGGCCTCCTCTGGGCTGCGCGCAACCTGCTCCAGCCTTCTAGACAGAGCTTCGAGCGTGAAGTGCGAGTCCTCCGGCTTGTTGGGCAGTTCCGGCAAGCTTAATGGGCCCTTGAGCGGCACATCTTCCTCGCCTTCCTGGCTACGTACCAAGTAGAGATTGATGTTTGTGTTGTGACGTGTAGGCGTGTCCTCCGAACCGTCCAGCATGTTACTGATCGGCGGAGTGGGCGCTCTTGGAGCCCTGAGCGGAGTATGACCGGCTAAAGCTCGGTTGTTTGGTGGAAGCGGTGAGAGATTCCTGGCTGTGGTGGGCGGTGAGATGGGCACCTCGTCGACCATCACATCGTTGCCATCAAAGGAGACGTTGCTCCCGCGATGAGACCTGCTTGCTCGCTCAGAGCCGCCGAGAAAGTCAATCGATCGCGGCGCGCCCTCTCTCCTTGCAGCCAGAGGCAACGTATTTTCGTCTTCAGCAATGCTCGGCAGCCGCTGTGCGTTGCTTGAACGCTGTGACTGTGGTGATGTGAGAGATCCGAAGTTGCTGCTCGCGTTCGCGTTGCCATTCGAAGGTGACAGAATGGGCGATTTGGCCGGGCTTCGCCAACATTAGCGGGAATCAACGTATAGCTAGCTGCACGAGTGCCAGCCTACCTATGGTGATCGCCGTTCTTAAGCAGCTGCTCCAAGCTCGATATGCGTTGGAGAAAGCGATCCTTCTCTAGGCTCCACACCTGCCTCTCCGCCGCAAATGCCTCGTGCAGCAGCGCAATGGCGCTCGCCTGTTGATCGACGATGACCTGCAAGTCCATACCGCTTCCACTGTGCGCTGGTGATGCAGTGAGTCCCATGATTGAAGGAGTGAGTGCGAAGGGATCCAGTGAAAGGCGTGTCCGTGCTGGAGAGCTCAGGGGAGCGAGAGAGTCGTTGGAAGAGGGCTCGAAGGCTGCTGGTGGGCTTTTGGGCCGGATGCTGGTTGGTGAGAGGACCTCAGAGCGCGGCGAGTCCATCGTTGCGCGAGTCCCCAGTAAAGAGGCAACGGGCAAGGGCGAAGATTCGGAGTGATGTCGGTGACGAGGGAAAGAGGACAGCATACTTTGGAAACCGTCATGGCGTTCGGCCACCACTCAGGGGGCACCCCTGCTTCGGTGCGCGGACCGCCGGGACGGCTGTTCCTGTCGATCAAGTCACAGGCTGCCGCGTTTCTCCCGGTGCTTCGAAAGTTCCATGAGTGGGTCGTGAAGGCGTGGTACATCAACGATTAACACCCGGCGTTGTCGCGGCCACTGGAACCACGTCGGCGAGAGGGAAAGAGCGTAACGAGATCGCCCGCATTGATGCACTCAACGACTAGCAGAACGAGATGGATACATGTAAGGTAGTTTGAGTACTTGCATTTATGCACGAGTCTTTAAGGGGTGGAATTGAATCTCAGTAAATATCCATATAGGGTTAGATGAGCATCCACTAGCGCGATATCGCGCATCAGGCAGTCTCCACCACACGACGACTTCCATCTTCAAACAAACACCAAAATCAACGAATGTGCTTAATGATGAAGTGCGTTGCCGGCCTGGAAACTGAAGAATCAACGCGTACGGACACGCAACCCGAGTCACTTTCATTGCCGGTCGAGGCCTTGAGGGCTCGCGATGCCCATGCTCGCGAGTGTTCGGATCCCTCGATGGGGTCGTTCACAGTCAACCGCCACCAGCTCGAACAGCCAGGATTCATTATCTGCGAAAGCGTCTTCGCGGCTCAACCACTACGGTAAAGGCCCACTGCCCATCAAGCCTTCTGGAGAATCACCGCGCGATGCACGCATAGTAGGCCGTGTGGTAGGTCCACGTGGTGGCGTCTACTCACTCAAGATCGGTGAAGTCGGGTTTGATGATGTCAGCGTTGATGAGATACTGGACTGGGTATCTGCTGATCACCTCGAGGACTTTGAGAATCGGCAGTTTGCAGAGGAGACTGAGGTGATCCGCATTGCTGAGCTTGATCGGGCTCACGAGAAAATTCTCAAGCAGGAGCGTAAAGCAGAGCGCGCAAAGTTCAAGAAAGAGGTCAAGTACTCTCAACAGATTGACCGCATTGGCGGCGATGCGGACGATATGGACGTTGCCATGATGGGAAAGCATGGACGGGCGCGTCCCACCTACCAGCATCTGTTTAAGCTACCTCGGCAAAGACGGCGGCGAAGAAAGCGAGATCCGCAGACTGGCGAGCTCTTGCCACGGAGTGACGAAGATGAGGACTCAGAAGGAGAGCGAAAAGCGGAGAGTGATTCGCCGGAGCCAGTAGCGGCACAAGCGTTGGAAGGGTTGTCCAATGACCAGAAGGAGACGCGCAGAGGACGAGATTGCCAGATTGTTGACGCCCAGCCTTCGAAACTCGCACTTGGAGCAGGGCTAGGCGAGGAGAAGAAGCGGAGGCGGAGGAAGCGGCACCCACTGACCGGCGAGTTGATGCCGTACGGCTGGCGTTACGAGCCAAACGGCCCGAGTATGCCACCACCTCAAGGTAGCAGCACCAGGCCCAGGGGAGTGGGCAACGTGTCACCAGCCATGAACAAACTGAGCATCACCAGCGAGCAGCCTGCTAAGCGGCTAAAAGTGGACAGTGGATCATCTTCGAGCAGATCAGTGTCCGCACACGTTATCATAGCCAGCCCTGCAAGACCGCAACTGTTGGAGGGTGGATCGTCATCAGATGATGATCAGCGTCAACAGTCGGATCCAGCTCCTAAGCCAGCGCCTGTCGTAAACATGGGCAGACTTGGAGTCTCCAAGATGTTGCAGTCAACTACTGCCTCGTCCGCGATGGAGAGTTCGCCAGAGCCAGAGTTCAGCCGATCTGTAAAGCAAACGTCAACAATGACCAACACTATGTCTATCATGCAGCCTGCAGCCCCGGGGTCCGCAGACGAAGAAAGTGAAGATGAAGGAGAGGAGTGGCCCATCCAGGCTATCCTGGCCCACCACATGTCCGACCCGCGAACACATCAAGCAGGTCTGGGCAATAAGTCAGTAATGCTCTACCAGGTCAAGTGGGAAGGCCACGATGAGCTCACTTGGGAACCGCTTGATTCATTCCCGGATCGCAGCGTTGTCGATGAGTACATGCGGCAGGTGTCTGCGAAGGAGTCAAAGCCGATCTCGAAGCCAAACGAGCCGAAGCAAAACGCGGCTTCGCAAGCGTCGCAAGCGACCAAGCTGCCAAATCGGGCGACGCAAATAGTTGCGCAGTTGTCGACTACGAAAGGCGCAGTGGCAGGTCAAACGCCTCGCCAAGCAATACAAGCAGCTGCGTCAAGTATCACCAAACCATCGAATCCGATGCTGCAAACCGTGGTGCAACCTTCTGCAGAGATGAGCGAAGACAGCCAAGACGATGAATCGGACGATGCAGAAACGGAAGATGGAAGTTATATGGTCGAGGCAATCGTCGCTCACCATCTCTCTGACCCGCGTACCCATGCGGCAGAGTTCGGGAAGCAGCCAGTCATGCTCTACAAGGTGAAGTGGAAGGGTTACGAGGTAAGTAGGGCGCCCAAAACGTGGGATGTACGCTAACAGCCCTACCATAGGGGTTTACTTGGGAGCCAAGCGACAGCTTTGAGGACCGTAGCATTGTGCGGACCTACAGGGCACAAGTTGGGTTGCCTACAGAGGAGGACAGCACCGGTGACGAAGATACAGAGATGAGCTAGCGCAAAGCTATCACGTGATGCTCCATGCTTTCCGTCGACGGGAATTTAAAGCCGTTTCCGGTCGATTGTCGCTGCACCGCAGCTTGCAGCTCGAAGGCAAGCTCTCACCTCCCTGTATTATTCGCGACTACTGATAAGACTGTTTGCAGCACAGCCATTGGCTATTTGACAGTGATGCTACTATCAAAACTGTCGTACATCTACGTTGCCCGGTGGCCCGAAGGTCGGCGGATCTTAGATATTACTCTACTGGTCCACGTAAGAGTACAGAGTCGCACTTTTGGAACCCGGCAAGTACTCTTTCCACGTACAAGATCCCTTCGCCTCCGAACATTTCTTTTCTTCTTGTCCTTGCTGAATTGTAATCCATCAAGCCGGGCGTGGGAACATGCTAAGCTTCTTTCTGGGGGCTTGCGGGCTAGCTTTCCTAGTCCTCTCGTTCTCTACATTGTTTACCAACAGGGAACAGCGTGCGGTCGTGCTGGATCGACTTCGGACAGGCCGTCGCAGGACAACGAACTCGTTCACGCCACCACGGTCGTTGTCTCCTGAGAAGCAGGGTGTACCACCGAACAAGTCAGCTCCTGCACCAGACTTTAGCGACGCTTTCCCACCTAGCCGACGCCATGTGCTTGCGGAGCTGCCACAAGACGCTCTAAAAGGGCCGGGCGAGTCTGTGAAGGCGTTGGGCGAAAAAGAGGCAGATTATTCGAAGAGGGTGCCAAGCTGTGAGGTTGCGGATACAGATGCGTTGGCAGATCATTCAACGGCGACAGGCTTTACGGTGTCGGAAATCAAGCGACTGGGTGACTTTCCGGACTACGCTGCACTCAGTGGAATACCCCTACCGACTGCCTACGAATCGTTTGACATCGACAAAGCCATACCGAGGCCTTATAGGCCTTTCCGATGGGGCTACTTCCAGACTATGTGTTAGTACATGAATCTCACAGTGCATACTGCATCCTAACAATGACAGCTCTTACAAAACTCGAACCTGACTGGTGGCTAGAGCTAGAGCACACCTATGCCGATCGCATAAGACAGCGCGAGGGACTCTTCGAAAAGTTCGGCCCCATGATGCTACAATCTCTGCCAGGAGCTGAGCAGGCGGCAAAGGAGCTCATGGAGATGTGCCTGCAATTTTTGTGCGCCAGATATCCACAGTATTTCCGCCTTGACCTCGACACCTTGACGTTTCACAACGGTGTACTCGAGACCGAGACAGATCTTCACAACACTGAACCGCTGCATGTGCTTCTCCACAATATTCCGGAGGACTTCGCGATCATGTTGCGGGATCCCGAAACCGGAATCTACAGCTTTCGAGCAGGCATTATCTGCAGCAGTCTAGGATGGAACCTAGGCAGTAAGATCGGTCTCAAGCTACATGAGATCCACGAGCCCATCCCAGACTACAAAGAGAAGATGCAATTTTCAATGGACAGGTACTTCTCCAAAAAGCCAACCGAGAAAGCTATTCAACGAGGAAGCTGGGGTCTGGAAATCGACGAGCCGCTTTTTATGCCACCGAACGACCCGCACGAGAAGCTTAGAGAGGCGCAAGATCCCACGCACACAGTGGACAGATGCCATCTGCGAGTCGATTGGCAGACGCTGAGACGACTACCCTTGACCGGAGCAGTAATCTTCAATTTCAAGGCGGTATTTACACCCGTTACAAGTTTCAGAGATGAGCCCTACATTCCGGCATTGATCCTGAAGGTGTTTAAGGAAGGTAAGAAGAGTTTGATGGAGTATAAGAATACATGGCATACCGAGCACGCGGTCATCCCAGCGTTGGAAGAGTATCACAGAGAGCAAGTCGCCAATGGCTTGATAGAGAAGGATTGGGAGCCACATACGCTTGAGGATTCACCTTTCTATCCTGGTTGGGAAGCGAAGTGGCATCGACAGCAAGGCTTTTGAATGAGTTCAATAAGCGAACGCAATCAACATGCCATGACATCCCCTTCTCTCCACCCCGCATCCTCAAACTTCAGACCCCACAGTCCCTTCTCCGCACGTCTCTGCTCAGTCGACGCCTTCAAACCTCGCCACCGTTGCCATTTTTTGTGTGCGCTACAGCATTGGGCAGCAGTATCGAGCGCGACGACTCCATCTGACCAAGCGACCCGGTAGTCCGCGCACATCACGACGAATCATGCAAACTAGAGCCGCTTGCAGCCCTCGGACCTCTCATCCGAGGTATATGGACCTGGAGCGCGGAGATAGGGCGCGGACATTTCCTCTGCACGCGTCGCTCTTCCTTTCTTCTTTTAAGAACGATCTTTGACGCGCACCTATATCGTTGCGAGTACTACCGATTCCCAAGGTTACAGTCTTCCCACCTTGTACCCTTTTGATCCTCCAACCTTGCTGGAGATCAACATGACTGGTGACCTGCCATGGCCAGAGGTGCCAATTGGCAACAAGAACCATGCCGACGCAGCTGTTGTCATCATTGGTGCCGGCATTGCTGGCATGTGTACAGCCATCGATCTCATCAAGCGAAACAACTGCCGCAACTTTATAATACTAGAACGGAGTGCTGCGTTAGGAGGCACATGGTAGGTTTCGCTTCGCCAACAAATCATTGGAAAACAGCTGATCATATCGACTAGGCATGACAACAAATATCCAGGCTGCTGTTGTGATGTTTTCTCCACACTCTACAGCTACAGCTTCGCACAGAACAGCGACTGGACGGTATATCGATTCACTCACGACATTCCGAGCTCGTGCTGATTGGTTGTAGCGAGAGTATCCGGGTCAAGAAGAGATCTTGGCATATCTAACCAAGGTTGCTCAAGACTACGGTCTGTACTCTCATATACGGTTCAACACCCAGGTCGAGGAGGCTCGCTGGGACGACGAACTCAAAAGATGGCGGACGAAAGTCACAACACCGAAGGGCAGCAAAGAAGCTGAATACAGCCCGGAGTACGAGATCAAAAGCGACTTCCTCGTGTCTGCGGTTGGCCAGCTCAACCAACCCGCATTGCCGAAGATCGATGGCCTGGACAAGTTCAGCGGCAAGACGATGCACTCCGCTCGTTGGTAAGAGACTGTTGGATGGGGAGCGGGCACTTGAAATACGCGCTGACTTGACTCCAGGGACTGGAGTTTTGATCTCGAAGGCAAGAATATCGCATTGATCGGCAATGGTACAACAAAATTCTTGACCAGCGGTTGATGCATATGGCTGACTCTTCACAGGCTGCACCGCGGTACAGATCCTCCCAGAGATTGCAAAGGTAGCGAAGAAGGTTACGGTATTCCAACGCACGCCCAACTGGGTCGTCCCACGCGGAGATCAGCCAGTCACGCCCTTCATGCGAAATGTGCTACGCTACGTACCACCCGTCCGTTGGAGGAAGAGAGCCGCTCAGATGAATTTCCGAGAGTGGACATACGCAGCCATCGTTGACAGCAAATCCGAACCTGCAACGATGTTCCGCGAAATGGCGATCGACATGATGCACAGGCAACTTCCAGATCAGCCAGAGTTGTGGAAGAAGCTCACGCCGAATTACAGTCTGGGATGCAAACGAATTATAATCAGTGACGACTTCTATCCCGCTCTGGCTGCCTCGAACGTAGACCTGGAGACCAGAGCTATCCAGCGCATTGAGGGCAGTTCGGTGAAGGTTGCCGGCACGAATGGTGAGGCTGAGGACGTCGGACCGGAGTACGACCTGCTTGTCTGCGCCACAGGTTTCCAGACCGTCGAGTTCATGCATCCGATCAAAGTCTATGGCAAGAACGGCCGCTCTCTGCAAGATGTGTGGAAGGATGGTGCGCACAGCTACTTGGGCACGTGTGTGGAGGACATGCCGAACTTTGGAATTCTTTATGGTCCAAATACGAACCTTGGCCACAACAGCATCATTCTCATGATCGAGAGCCAGAGCCGATACATTAACGGCCTGATCAAGCCCATACTAGAGGCACGAAAGCAAGGCAATGCACTCAGCTTGTCACCAAAGCTCGAGAAGGTACAAACGTACAACAAAGAGGTACAAGCTGTCTTGAAAAACTCAAGCTACAACGTAAGAGACAATCGATGAAGCTTTGATCAACTACTGACGTGACGTAGGACCCGGCTTGCAACTCCTGGTACAAGAACGAGGCTGGAGTCATCACGAATAACTGGAGTGGAACAGTTGTCGAGTATCAGAAGCTCTTGGAGAAGGTCAATTACGACGACTATGAGGCCGAGGGTTCTGGTGCGTCGATCGTGAAGAAACAGAAATCTCATACTGTCGGTAGAGTCGTGGAAGAGACGCAGGTCAGTGATACGGCGCTTGTAGCTTTGGGGCTGCTGAGCACTGCTGCGGTTGTGGGAGGCTTCCTGCTGCGCAACTCTCGATACCTGGACGCTGCGAGGATCAGATGAGAGCCATCGAGGGATTAGTAAGCAAGCTGTATATTATGTATTTGCTAGACCTTAGGAGGGATTTTGCGATTTATCGATACCAGTACCCTTCTCCACTTCGCTATCCTCGCCCGACCGCGTTCTATGATCTACAGGGAAGCCGTCGTCCGGCGTCTCGCTCAGCTCCAGTTGTCGGTCATCAACATTCCCTTCAGGAGAACCGTCTCGGCAAGCCCAGCGGTCCACGTAACGAAGCACGTCTTTGTTCCAGATCCGACCCATTGCCAGTAACCTGAATGGAACCAACAGGATGATTAAAATCGGAAATGCAGGTCCTCCTTTGGTGAGAGTGACGACAAACACGACGACGGTCGCCAAGATCTGAAACAGCGTATAGCTGTGAATGTGCCAATAGCTGGGTACCCTCTCTGGCAAAGGCGGCAGTTCGGAAGGCGATGTTATCATCCAAATTGCGCGCCGCATGATAGGGTTGACGCTGAGACTCTGCTGGCCCATGAATATGAACAGTCCCGCCAGCACGCTCGTTGGTGTCAACCCGAGCACGAGCTGCAAGGGTGGACATATGAATATCAGAATCGCTCCCGCATGCAGAAACGAGCTCCAGCGTTGCTCATGGACTCGCTGAATTGGCTTATGCACGATACGCTCGATACCGTGCTTGTCGGTCGCAGTCTCCTCGACGTACTCGCCCTTTACATCGTGCATCAAACTCTCGGAGTGCAACGGAGCCTGAGGTAGCAGACCATTCGAAGGTGGTATACCCAGTATCCCGCAGAGTGCCGTGGTCAGGCCCAGCAACACTATATCCTGCGCGTAGCCGGTTGGCTTGCGTACGCCATATCTTTTTATAGTACAGATGATACTACTAATCTCATGATCGAAGAAGAATAAGATCGTGATGATAGCTCCAGGTACCAGAGCTGCAAACACCCAGCCGACTGGAAGCTCCCAGAACCGCACGTAGAAATGCTCCCGTCCCGGCTTCGTGGGTCTGAAGGCCTGACTACTCGTGTACAGCCTGTCCTTGTCGAGTTGATGCAGCTCGCCAGCATACGGTATCCCTATAAAGAACATGATGGAAATTGCCGCCGCATACTCTCGCAAGCCCAGTCTCACGTAGCGGTGCAAGATCGGTGGCCACCTCTCTGCGTACGTCAAGAAGAGGGCAAGCTCGAAAGTGCCCACGGCGCCGATGATTGCATACAGAAAAGATGCCAAGTCGAGATTCGCGTGCGCTCGTTCCAACTCTTGAACAGCTTTGTGGAAGTAGATGATGGAGTTCAGCAGGCTAAAGATCTCGCAGCTGAATTCCGTCACGTAAAGCATTGTCCAGTCATGCGCATTGAAGATGGCTAGAAGCACATGCATCCAGCCCGCGTGAATCAAGCTCCAAGCCATGAATTGCAAGAAGTCGACGCCGAAGGAGTCGTTGCATAATGTGTAGATGTTCTCGGCCAGCACGCTAAAGGGTCCAGTCACGCCAAGGATGGTCAGTGGTTGGATGGAGAACAAGGAAAAGATGACACCGCAGAGGCCGGTGCTGAAGATCACCTCAATGGCGCCCCAATTCTCGCCCGTCAAGACGTAAAGATCGCTAGCAAAAGTCAGACCAGGAAGGATGTTGGTGAAGAAGACGTAGACAGCGCTGGCGAAGACAAGCTGGTTGAACACTGTCCAATCCGAGATGTAGCGAGTGCTGAAGTTGTGAAGATCCTGGGAGAGCAGTCTGAACGGTCGAAGGATGCCATCTTTGCGGAAAGCTGAGATTGTCTTCGACACCCTGCTGGTTCGTGTTGACATCCTTCATCCGCCGGAAGTCAATGAAATTCTGGCCGTCGGGTGAGCAGCATCTTAAGGACTTCACAGGATACAAACTTTACGACGTATTTTGCAAGCCACGCGCCAGACTTCTGGCATCAAACTTGGCAGCAACAAGCACCGCCCAGCATGTTGACTTCAGCTAGTAATACTTTGCGGTGAGGCCACGCGGATGCTCCTATGCGCCACGCTGCAAAGTGGAACAGAGTTTGCAGGGGTGGTTGACGTTGGCCAAGCCTCGGCGAGAGTTTGGCGCACGTGACGGTGGTGGCCCTTCCGTGTCGAATGGATGCGGAAGGCACGCTCCGTTCGCAGACATGGTCGCGGGTGTGCCATAATGGCATGTGGTATGCGGCATCTGTACTCGTGGTCCGATTTCTGGATGAGTACTTTTCGGACGCTTCAATCCGCGTCCATATCTGCATCATTCTCTCCATCCTCTTCTGGGTGGCCATTGCCGTTCGCATGCCCATTAGCCACCTCCACGACCTCACCCTCACTCCCATCATCATCCGCGTCCAGCTCCTCCAACTCCTCACCCAGCGCACTGATCCTTGGCTCCAGCTTGTCCTCATCCTCCAACATCACTCTCGGGTTGAGCTTCGGCAGCGTCGTTGCGCATATCCTCCCCTTGATCAACAGATCATCCACAAACTCATCCACATGCGTCAGCGTCCACCCTTCTCGCGTCCTTCTCCGCAGCTTCCTCGAATCAGCCAAATACGGCTCAAGCGTCTCGTAGACCTCCGCATCCTTCTCCCAAGCCAATCGTATGTAGAACGCAGCCAGCGCACGCAGGTACTTGAACTCCTCCTGCTGGAGGTAGAACAATATCACCTCCTTGTCGGGCGTGAGCTGCAGCATTTTGAACGCCAAGCACAAGAACGGCGTCGGTCGTTGCGAAACACCATATGTGCCGCCGATGAATGTCAGCTCGATCGCGCGGTCGAGCAGTGTTGCAGCGTTGAGGCCGAAGCACTGCTCTTTCCAGTAGTACGACTCGACGATGCGGTCGCGGACAGGCTTCTCGAATAGCTTGAGCGGATTGTCGCCTCGAATTAGCGAGCCTGTATAGCCACGCGAGTCCAACGCCTTTTTGGCATCCGCAGCGTGAGCCATGGTTGGCGATGAAGGAGTCCTGGTCGCTGTCGATGGAGATCTTTACTTCGTAGACCTGACTCGCGCGTTATCGATCGCAGTTGCCATGGAGACGCTCTTGCATCTTCACATGCTCAAGCCACGTTCTCTACCCGGACATTCGGTACAGCATATCACTATGAGACGATTATTACTATCCCAAGGCCAGGTCTCGGTCGTGGTCTCTTCGAGTGTGGTAGTCTTCTTCACCTTCTTGCTCTTCCTCTCCGGCTACATCATCCAGCAGAGGACTGTCACAGGACTACAAGCAGCGATCAAGCCTCGACTGCCAAAAGCGCCGCAGACCATACAACAGCAGGATACAGACGATGGCGGGCCGACAGAGTTACGCTCGAGCAGTCGGCTGTTCAATAGCAAAGCCAGAATATCATACACCCACCTCAGCGAGCATGTAGGCCAGCAAGTCAACTGGCAACGTCTGGCACATCTACAGCTTGCTCGAAATCACCATGATGTATGCAACGCCATCATGGTGCTTGCAGAGCTGTACCGACTCAAGAGTCCCGCGCGGAGGGTGTTGCTGTTCCCGCAGGAGTGGGCAGTGGAGAAGGAAGGCAAGGGTATGAGAGGAGACTTCAGCGACCCATTTCTGGCTAGTAGTCGGCGACTGCTGAGGATGGCGGCGAGGAGATATGGAGTGGAGCTAAGACCTGTGGCATCCATTATGAATGGTACAGGAGATGGAGAGGATGTGCAGGGCGTATACTCGCTGGCGAGTGCTTACGCATTGACGGAATTCGATCGTGTGCTGAGCATTGAAACGCCTGGATTGCTGCTTGATGCGACACCATTGGATGCTGTGCTTGCTTTCACGGAGTCGGCGCCGTTTGCTATGCTACAGGATGACACACAAGGCGATGGCGTACACTCTGCCGATCTTCTGCTGTTACAACCATCAGCAGACACCCATGCCGACTTGCTTACCTATCTCACAACATCTACCTCTGGAGAGGTACAACACTTCAACGACACTTTTTTACCCACACTTTTCAACACGCCGCCACCACTTCTCCTGGCCTCGTCGACATCCTCTGAGGCCCTCATCCGATCCGTCGGCGTCCTTCACGGAGCTACCAAAGGCTTTAATACCACCGCATACCTTTCCGACGTCTCCTACATCCGCTTCTCGGATCCCAAGCTACCAGGTCCGGAGTACGATGTCCCATGGAGCCAGAAAGTCGCAGCGAGGCCAAGGAACAAGGATGCTGACTGGACGTGGACGAAACTGTATGGTCAATTTGCACAGAAGAGAATGGAGATCTGTGGGTTGGACCTGGAGAATTGGCGACCGGGGTGAGAATGGTCTCCGAGAAGCTCAAACGATGTTTCAGCTTCGCCAACTTGCCAAAGCAGAGCTATGGTTAAACACAGTCCAAGAAAGGATCCCAATATAAGTTGTCATTGCTGTGGATCTTGAATGCCAGAGCTAGACATCCGGTGGCGAAGTCTGTGATAAACCACGGCTTGAGTTGAAGAGCACGCAGTCAACCATGAACGCGCTACGAAACAGTAGGATTGATTGCTCAAAGTACCCCAAGACTAGCCGTGGTGCAAAGCCACGCTCGAGGGCAACCCAGCCGCGAGTGGTGGCTGGCGTTCGAAGCGACCACAGTTCGACATGTCCAGACTGGACCGCATGGCCTGCATATCTCCGAATGCATGGCACATACAAACCATCCGTACTCGGTGCACAAGCAGGTTCCGCTGATGAACGCTTGAATTGAGCAGGCTGCTCGCAGAGACAGAGGTGGCAGGTGGCACAATGGAAGAGTAGCTGCCGGTAGTACGGTCTGCTGCAACTAGTAAATAGATTGTAGGACTGCACGCAGTTGTGCCTTCCAAAGTCAATAATGCCAAGAGTAATTCGCCCCACTTCAAATGTCCAACGTTCCCTCTCCATCACACGACCACTCGTTGGAGGCCTCCAATGTTCGTCCGATGATAGCGAGGGGTACAACATGTCTTCGACCGTTCCAGCTCTGATCTCGCTGCTCAATCAATCCCACATCGATGACCACGAAGAAGTGCTGAAGGCCGCCAACAGCGCGATCAAGCACTCGAAAATCGATCTGGACGCACATCATGCAAAGGTCGTAGCATTACTGAAGCTAGATCGCTTCGACGATGCGACTCATGTTTTCGAGGCGGGCGGCGAGAAGCTGAAGGAAAAGGCTCGGCTGGAATACGCATATACGCTGTACAAGACTGGCAAACCTTCGGAAGCTGCAGAAGTGGCACGGCAGGGCGAGCAGAGAGGGTACAAGCATGTTGCGGCACAAGCTAGCTACAGGACGGAGGACTTCAGGCGGGCGGCGGAGCTGTACAAGGACCTTGCGGCACAACCTGAAGACGATGCGGAAGCGGACTTGAGGATCAATACTGGTGCTGTAGATGCGCAGCTGGAGTGGACAGATCAGGGTGAGCTTGTACATAAGAAGAAGCCGGGCAGGGAAGACTTGGAGGCGTTCGAGACGGCCTATAATGCGGCGTGTGGGAGTATTGCTCGCGGTGAGCTGGGACAGGGTGAGGTGCTGCTGAAGAGGGCGAGGGATCTATGCAATTCTCTTGAGGACTTGAGTGAGGCGGAGAAGCAGGCAGAACTACTGTCCATCACCGTACAGCAGGTCTATGTACTGGCAAGGCAAGGCAGGATGGCTCAGGCTGGCGAGATGGCCCGGTCAGTAGATCCGAGGAGCATACCGGACGCCAGCACACGGCACATCGCGCAAGTGAACAGCATGGCTGCATCAGAGGCGCCTGCGAATCCTTTCCTGGCTCAGAGATTGATAGCAAAGGGCATCTCCTCGAGCGAACCAGATCATCCTTTCCGGTTCCAGACCTCGATTCTGATTCAGAACAAGCACGCTGTCGATCTTCAATCGTCGAAATTTGGCGGAACGGCAGACGCCACATCACAGATCCTTGCTAGGCAGCAGTCACCTAATCTAGACGCATACTACAACTCCGGCTCCGTGGCCAACGCCGCAGCACACGCGAAATCGCAAACCGGCAAAGACGCTTTGAAGCAGATACTCCCTCTTCTGGAGAGACGACCGAACGACATTGGCCTGATCCTTACGATTGTTCAACTTTACGTTACGACTGGCAACGCCGCCTCAGCTATCACCCTCATGGAGAGCTTCCTGGCCCGTCTGGAACAGTCACGCAACGCAGCACAAGCAGAAGCCAGATATGCGCCGGGCTTGGTGAGTGCGATCGTCAGCTTATATCACAATGCCGGGCGGAGATCCCACGCAAGGAGAGAGTTGTCAAAAGCAGCACAATATTGGCGGCGGAAGAAAGGAAATGAGCGTCCTGCAGGTGGCGTCCATCTTCTCAAAGCTGCTGGAAGCACATTGCTGGAGTCAGAGGAAGACGAGCATCGGCAGCTTGCTACGGACATCTTCACTGACTTGCATAAAGAGGACGAGAGTGATGGGTATGCAGCTGCTGGGTTACTGGCAGCATCTCCAGAAACTGCAACAAAAGCACAGACAGCATCGTTACAGCCCGTCGAGCGACTGGTTGCGAGTATCGACGTTGATGCCCTCGAATCAGCCGGCATTGCCCAGCCACCATCCGACGCTGCTGCAGTCACCACACGGAAACGTCCCGCAGACGATACAGCTAAGCCTGCGAAACCGAAGCGACCCCGTCCATCTCGACTACCCAAGGACTATGACCCGAACAAGGCACCGGATCCTGAGCGTTGGCTGCCTCTCAAGGACCGGAGTACGTATCGACCCAAAGGCAAGAAGGGCAAGGTGAAGCAAAATTTGCTCAGTCAGGGCTCCGCACCAGCATTGGGTGGCGCAGACAGCGAAGGCTCGAGACCTGGCACTCCAGGTGCAGGTGTGGTGCAAGGAAAGCAGCCTGCTGGGAAGGGTGGGAGGAAGAAGGGCAAGCGGTAGATGAGCCGACACTAACATGCTTGTCCACAAGATGTACAGGTAGCGCTACGATTGGTATGCCACGTTCGGCTAGAAGAACACAATGGTCCTGATCTCAATGCTCTCCCGCTCTGGTGCGTCGGGCTTGCTTGTAGGGTCCTCAAAAGCGCTGTGCCCTACGAACCGCGCTCTCCCATCCTGCTCGCTGTCGAACGTCTTAAGGAGGATCACCTGGTTGGAGTTCATGCCTGGGAAGTACCACCACTTGTGACTGTTCGGAGTTGTTTGCCTCATCACGTAATTCTCGCCCGTTCGCTCACGGTACCGCAAGAACAGCTTGAAGTAGTCTTCTGGCGGCGAGGTCGTGACATCGCACATCGCTAATGGCATCTCCTCTACTTTAGCAAGAGGCTTCCAGACATTGAAGAAGGCCACGCGGCGGCTCAATAGATCGTCTGCTCTGTCGCCCAGGAGCTGCTTGACGCGCAGAGGGGCACTGTCATTTGTGTAGTCGCAATGTACGAGACGGACAGGAGCGCGCTGGGTAGTGTTGGACTCTTGCGTAATGGCTTTATTGGCGTTCTTCTTAGTTCGAATGGTGTGATCGAAAACGAGGACTTCCTTCGCGCCCGTGGTATGCTTGAGAAAAGATACAATCTCGGGGTAAAGGTGATTCTTAACACGAGACTCGTCCTCCCATGCGCCGTTGTAGGAACTCGAGAAATCATGCAAAGAGAATCCATGTTTGTCGTATGTAAACTCTTTGGCGCGATGCCAACCATCAGTGATATTCACTTCCTGCGCGTCGTTCCCAGGCTCATTGACGTTCTTGTATTTGCCCTCCGCATCCTCGTAGAAGTATATCTCCGTGAGTTGGTCATCAAGCGCCTTGGTGTAGTTTAGCGTCGCGCGGATGGAGTTCTCTGTTGTGCCGTTCTGCTTACTCTGCTGTCCTCCACCATTGGCCTGATTCTTCGGGAGCAAGTCCAGTATACTCTTCTGGACTGCACCCTGCGTCTTCTGCCACGATGGCAGCTTCTCGATGTCCCCGTACCAGCGCTGAAGGTTCGGGTACTTGTCTATTGGCAGACGTGATGCTTCCCACATATGCATTGGGGAGGCGATTGCAATGTCGGCGATCGTAACGTCGTCTCCGGTTATGTACTTTGTCTTGCTCAGCTGGTCGTTAAGGATACCCGCCAGCTTGTTCCACTGCGGCGCCTCAGCCTTGATGATGTCTTCGTTCGGCTCTCCTCCCATGATCGGCTGGACGACATACTGTACTACGTGAGTGTAGCATGTCGAAAACCAGGCTGATGCTTCCCAGAGCAGCCAAGTGTTGATCTCCGCTCGCTTTTTCGTGTCTTTGGGGTATGCTTTCTCTACGTGGTCGCTGTGGTCGGCCGCATACTGCAGAATGGCATTGGACTCCGTTATTGTGAGGTCTCCATCGACTGCGGCCGGGATCGTGGCCATGGGGTTGATCTTGATGAAGTCCTCGCTCTTTTGCTCGCCTTTGAAACTTAGGATGCTTGTCAGCGGTAGCCTGGTGAGGCTCCATGATAGGACATACTAGTTCATCTCGTGGAGATTGTACTTGGTGTCCAGCAGGTCGAGGCCGGCAAGGACCTTCCGACAGTTGATCGTGCATGGGTCGAGATATACCTCCAACATGGCTGTGGTTTATGAAAAAGAACACAAAGAGATGATGGAGTTGCGACGAGGCAGAAATAATTGCTCTGGGTTCCTACCTATATCAGTTGCAGCTCAGGTAATAATTCCCGCGCACCACTCCCAGCAAGGGTGGTCATGAGACGGCGCCGTGTTTGCAGCTCAAGACGAAGCCTCGGGTGCCGCTCTGACTCTGCATCGGTCGCACGGGCAACCGGAAGCGTCGATCACTGTAGCTAAGGCGCTGCTGGCGCAGCTATACAGCTTTCGAGCTCGCCCCGCCGCACAAGATCGAATGAGAACCAGCAACAATCGACCGCATGGACCGCGAACCTGGTTCGCGTGCAAAGTGAGGTACCAGCCCCCGCCTCGTGCCCAAGCGTAACGCGCACGTGATCGTGAACGAAGTGGCAGTCTGGTTCGATACATTCAGCAAACCTTTACTTGCCAAAACCATATTTACTGCCGGCATCACCGCGATTCCTTCTACCCTCCGCCCATTTGTCCTCCATCCCGTCCTCGTTGGTTCGCGCATTATTCACAAGCTGCTGTAGACTGTGTTTGCCCGGGGCAATTGCTTTCACAGCCCTATGCTCGATAGTCTCGCCCGACTGCCGGATAACCTCGTTCGCTGCGTACTCGGCGTCCATGTTGAAGTGTGCGATGTTGGCAGGCATGTCTTTGGCATGCCGACCAAAGAGCTGGCGTCGTTGCGCAGGCGTGAGGTTCATGTCTGATGCGATCGCATCCAAGGAGTTCGGAGCTGGTGTGGGCGCGGTAGATCGGGCGAAGGAGGGCTGTACGTTCGGCTCTGCATTGGGTCCATCAAGCGTTTCGTAGTCTTCCTCAACTTCAGGCAGAGTATCTTCATCTTGTTGCACAGAGAACAGGCTCTTTCTCGCTTTGGGTGCTGTCACGACCTCCTGCTGTACCGCAGTTGGCTCTGACATAAGCTCCGCGACTTTCTTCTCACCACGTGCATCCACTGCAGCTGGAGCCTTCTTCACGACCTTCTTCTTCTTGTTGTTGGCCACACTCAGCGGCCTAAATCTGGTCGACTTGCCGACAATCTTCACCTCCGTCTCGACCTTGCTAGCATCTTTTGCCTCATGCGGCTGTGATGTGTTGCCAAACTCGTCGTAAACCTCCTCCTTCGTAACAGCCTCGACATCTCCTGATGCCACAGCTGGCACTGCCCTGCTGAATGCGGCCTCCGAGCTCGTCTTCAGACTCACGCCCTTCTTCAGACCTGTCGGTTGCGCTGCAGCTCGCTTTGGCGCAGGGAGGAGGCTGTTGAAGCCTCCGAATGCGCCAGCGGTCCTCGCACGCTTCGCCGGAGGCTGCTCCTGATCATCTTCTCGCTTCTGACCTGGTTCTGCCCTGAGCGTCGGCAGGTCCACCTTGATCTTACGCGCTTCGGTTTTCTGGAACGGAGCTGCTGCCTTCGCCGAGTGAACTGAAGGCGTGGATTTCGCGACAGGCGCTTCAGTGTCAGAGCCTTCGCTATCAGAATACGCCACCAATGCCATGTTCCTGAATTATCGCGGTGGAGATGTAGTTGGATGACAGTGAGTGCAGTATGCGAGATTACTGAACGTGCATTAATCTCACAACTTCACTAGGCACGACTGAGTCGGACCGATTATCTGCCTGATATAATGCTTGGCATGGCACTTGGCTCCCCTAAAGTACATCGCACTAACTACATTGCACATTTCAGCTGCCAAGTCAACAGCCTAGTGGATGAGGTTGAGACCTTTTTCCTGTCACGGTATGTAAGGTGTACCGGACCGGCCGGCCGCTCGCCATTGACGACTACATATCTGTGCTTCGATTGCTCGCGATACCATCACATAACGAGGCCACCTTCTCTCCTCTACTGACGCAAGGCACAAACACTGGACGATATCATGCTATCCCTTGAGCGCTTTGCTTGGATCGAAGGTCGCAGCCTATATCTGGTACCCTTACAACCAGAGCATATGGACGTCTACCGGGCACTACTCGAAGAGAATGAGAACCTTCTGCTATGGCGACAGATGTATCAAGTCGAACCCGGCACCCTATCGGAATTTGTCGCAACAATAATCAACTCCCTCGGCGACTATGATGCTATGACATGGTCCGTCCTCGACAAGACGACGGATAAGGTTATTGGGTGGGCGACCCTATCATTGACTACATCAGATGTGGCCGATGTAGCATTGTTCCTACCACGACTTCGACGATCCGAGAAAGGGACAGAGTGCATACATTTCCTCGGGGCTGTTGTCTTCGACGAGCTCAGCATGCAGAGGCTGGACTTTCGTGCTGGCCAACTGACTGAAGCATGGGGTCCGGGGGGCGGCCAACTAGGTATTTCGATCATTGGAGTACTTTCGCGACAGTTACTTGACAAAGACCGGAGCCACCAGTTCGATATGTACAGCATGACAAGCAAGCAATGGCCTGCGGTCCAGCGGGCTGTACGTGCTTGGTTGGATATACTCCCGTAGACCATCCTAGGCATGAGTACTTCCCAGGCCCATGCTGTATCACCGACAAGCGCTGGACACATCGATGGCTAGAGATGTATATTCTCCTACCGCGACATCACACTGGCCGGTAGCAACGCATGCCGTTGTCTTTCATCCCGTTGGTCACCGATGGTTAAACAGCCAAAGACGTCGTCAGCTCAGGTGACCGTGTTCCGCGTCGCAAGACACTCAATCCGATATGGTCACACAGCTTCTTATCAGCCAGTGGCAAGAGAAGTTGAAATTACAAACCAAGCGACAGTTTCTATACAAGAGTCATCACGCTCTGTGTGTGATATGCACCACCCTGCGACTCACGCGTGCCAACCCGCTCTTCTCGACTCTTCGCACGCCTCCCGGGCAACCATCAAGGGAAGCAGTGGTCAGCTTGCAACGTTCATACAACAAGGCTCATCAATCGCCGTTCAGGATGGTAGCAATATCACGATACTCGCAGTTGGTTTACAAGTCTATTCAGGTTGCCACACGATCAGCGTTCCTTTGCCAACTACCGGCATTGACGTGAGCGGTACGACCGTGCAGCTAACTGCAAAGCAAAGTCGCTAGGCCCATTTCCCCAGAACGCTCATCACAACGATTCCACTGACCAAGCTCAGCATACAAACAATCGTCTTGACTGCCCCGGCATCCGCCAGCGGACCCATGAACCATTCCTGAAACCACATCTCCACCACACCGACCCACAGCAGGATGCCAGCACTGAAGGCGTTCAACGTCCCGATAGCGATCAGCGTGGAAGGGTCGTTGCCGTTGAACTTTGACAATACTCCGATGCCGATCGCCATGCCGAGAGGAGTGGTCAGTGCAAAGACCACGCCCAGAACTATCTTGTGGCCGAAGCCTCCTGGTATCATGGCGATTCTGGATCCCAGAGAGAAGCCTTCGAAGACCTGGTGGAATAAAATTACAATGAATAATGTGATGAGGCCAGAGTCGCCTGCTACGACCAACACCAAGCCGATCAGCAGGGAATGGAAGATGATACCTGCCTCCATGATTGTGGTTGCAAGGGTCAGGTTTTGCGGGGCCGTGTTCTTTGGTCTCAGGCTGTCTTCAGATGCCACGTCGGTGGGTTTTGGGTCGCTTGTACCTGGCTCGGTAGTGATGGAGATGTTCCGGTTGCTGACTCGGTGCGCAATGTACTCGATGATGAACGTGAGAAATAGGCCTGCCATCAAGATGGCGCCTGTCGTTGCCTCGTAGTCAAGACCACCGAGACACTCACTGCCGAAGTAAAGTTCGGCATGTGTGAAAAGCTATGGCTGTCAGCGCTTGGGTTCACGTCTCGGTAGGTGGATTCACTGACATGAACTATGGCTGTGCTAATGATGATACCAGTGCCTGACGAAAGAATCAGTAAGGTGCAACATCACTACTGGTCAGAAATAATACCGAACTGCCGCATAGCCACGATCACCAGGTGGTCCTGTTTCCACGACGTGAAGCGCGACGTCAAAATCGGGGCGAAGACACCGAGGGCACTGGTCACTAGGATGACGAAAAGCAGTCCAATCCGCAGCCGCACATTGTAGTCTCGCTGCGGACGAGTACACTCATTCTCAACCGTGTTGCCGTGAGCGTCAACACAGTGCCTGCAATACGTCAGTATTTGAAAGCTAGCAGATATCGGCACAGCGACTCACGGGACGCCAGCATGATCGTGACAGGATACGCCATCGGCGGAGGTGGTTTCTGTTGAGCTGCTCACGACTCCCTCTTCATGGCCGCCATCAGCCGGTTCGGTTCCCATGGATCGAAGTGTTACCTCAGCGCCATTGGCGGTGCAGTGTCTGCCATCACATCAGCTCGATCCGAACACGACATCAAGGCCGGACCATACAGCTCAGTCTCGCCATGAGCGTGACAGCCTTCGTAGCTGCTTGGAGCACTCGCAGTATCCACGGGTGTGATGACCTTCCACTCTGCAGTGCCGACCATGCAGAACTGGCTTTCACCATGCTTGTGGCAGCCAGTCACTGCCGTCGGGCTTGACTCGCTCTCGGCTACGGGTGTCGAGGAAGACGAAGACGTTGGAGTTGCACTCCTAATTGCGGAGCTTGCATAGGTCGTCCACGGTGTCTCCGTGCCATTAGGCAGATAGCAATATCTGTCTTTGTCAAGATCGTAACCTTCGTGCAAGAGAAGGAACAGCTTACTCGACGTTTCCGTGAGTGTGGCACCCTGTGAGCATGTGAGTTGTCTGAGCTGTGACGATAGTTACCAGCCATAGTAGCGACAATGCTTGAGGATGGAGAGGCATGGCTTCAAATGAACTTGGTGAGTATATTGACGGACGGAACAATACATGCGGCGCAGCCAGGAGCTTAAGAGAGTGCAGTGCCACCATCTTAGCTGCCCTTGATTTTCGTGAAGAATCTGCATCTACGCACTGTCGTGCTTGAGCCAAGTGCAGCTACGGGCACTGGTTCTACTGGGCGCAGCATAAGAAGAAGTAACGCTGGTGGCGGAATGCATGAATGCACCGTGGTGGACGAGCATAGCTGGCACTAGGTGCGATTCGAGGGCCTCGTCCGTGAGAATGGCCGACAAGTGGAGAGCCATCATGCTCGGCGGAGTGTTGGCAAGACGAAAGCCAAGGGCAGAGAATCCTCTAAGCACCGTGATGTACTGCAGAAACTGGACAAATCTCGCAAAGCGCGAGAGAACTTTTTCGTGAGGTGGAGCAAACCACCTTGATGGTTGCCAAGTATACCATACTTGGCGCATTGGGAGCAGTCACCGCGTGGCGACGAAGAAGCCGGGAAACGTGCCGGTAATGATGGGACCGTCGTGCGTTGAGTGGAGCGAACTGGTATAAGATGCCAAACAGCCACAACCCGACCCAAGCATCAACCACGATTTATCCAACAGGCCAATCCGCCATTTGACAGCGACCATGCCTTCTATCTTCAAGTTGTCAACACTGGCATTAGCCGCACTGCCTTTGCTGTCTGCAGCACCCACATCATACGGGTCAGCATCATGGACCGCGGTCGACGACGACACCCCTGAGGTTCCTGGTTGGGCCCAGGGCGCGGTAACGGAGTATCCTATCCACGCCTCCTGCAACCACTCCGAGACCGCTTTGCTCCGGCAGGGGCTGGACGAAGCTGAGACACTCGCGGCGCACGCTCGAGACCATATCCATCGATTCGGCAACAACTCGGTGTATTACCTGAAATACTTCGGCAAAGCACCCACTGGCGAGGCTGCAGGCTGGTTCGACAAGGTCGTGAACGGCGACAAGGCTGGCGTACTGTTCCGTTGCGATGATCCGGACATGAACTGCGCGACACAAGAAGGTAAGCCTGCTGCGTGAAGTCTAGATCAGCTTGTGGTATCTTGCTGACCTTCCTAGGCTGGGCCGGACACTGGAGAGGCGAGAACGGTACAGACGAGAGCGTGATCTGCGAGCTCTCTTTCACTGTCAAGTGGCCTCTCGCCGGAATGTGCAGCTACGGCTACACCGTTGCAGGATCCTCGACTGCAGCATACTTCGGCTCGGACCTGATCCACCGACTCTACCACACCGACAAGATCGGCGAGGGAGTCGTCGGCCATTACGCAGACGAATACGAAGAGTGCCTGCAGCTTGCTATCGATTCGCCTGAAGAAGCCGTTCGCAACAGCGCAACGCTGCGCTACTTCGCGCTTGACGTCTACGCTTACGACATCGCCGAGCCAGGCGTTGGCTGTACCGGAGAGCCCGTCCCAGCAGAGGCGGAGGTCGTTGTAGCAGAGTCTACTAGCTCGTCAGCAGCGGTAGCCAGCACGACATCCGCGCCCGAGAGCTCAACATTAGTGGCAGAGAGCTCCAACTCCGCTGCTAGCAGTGAAGTTACGACCAGCTCCGCCGCCCTTGAGAGCACCGAGGCGGCAACTTCAGCTACTGCTGTGCCCGCATCAACATTGGCTACTGTCACGACCTCTGCAGGCACTGTAAGCAACCCTTCAACCATCATAAATAGTGCTTCATACTGACATATGATATAGGAATGCCACACCCACGCCGACGGCGAGGTCCACTGTGTCTAAGCACAACATCAAAAGCATCTTCACGATTGAACGAGGCAGAACACAATGAGATAGTCAAAGAGCACCCGGCCGGCGAGGCGATGAGTTTTACAACCTTCTCACTCATACATACATAGGCTCGACCAGTAGCCTCCAGAGTTCCTGGAGGTCGTACGTTTTCATCACCGCTTCTTCGCAGCCCCAATATGTGTCCCATGAACTTTACTTCCAAACAACAAACTACTCCTGCTCTCCTGCCAATGCGCCTGCAACGGCGATAAATGCAACAACATCAGCGTCCGGCTACTCTTGCCATTCGCCGCGGTGCCTCCTAGCGAAGACTGCAGGAGGTAAGTCAACTAGAAAGACCGTCAGCTTGCCATTCACCACAACACGCTTGCAGTGTCCGTACCTTGCTATTCCTGTACGGAACATGACTCTCATCCCCCTTCTTACTCCCCAAACTAGCAATCACATCCCCCAAACTCGCCAGACTCTTATTAATCGCCGCCGTCTCCTTGGCGCGCTCCCCAGCAGCACCACTCTGCTTCAACCTCTCACTACCCGCCAAATCAACCAAGTTCAACACCCCTTCACTACTCTCATCAGTCGCTTCGCAACGCCCACGAAGCGTAAGCATGAAAATACTATGAGATCGCGAAGAGCGCTCGTTGGATTTCGTGGCCGCGACTCGCCGGTTCTTAGCGGCGGTGTCGAGGAGTTGGGTGACGGCGCGGGAAGTGTAGTCAGTTTGCACGGAAGAAGAATCCGGTGGCGGCCAAAGAGTCACAGAGGCCAAGTTGTTAACCGTCGTCTTGCCCGTCAGCGCATCATGGTGGATCTCGTGCCTCTCTCTCCTTTTCCCAGCAGGTCTGACACTAGCACCCAAATCATCACCTTCATCCCAAGTCTTAGCATCGCCGAGTAAATCGTTGATAGCCTCATTATACACCTCGACAAACGAAGCTTCAACAACATATTCCCACCCTTTCTCCTTCAGTCGTGCCATCTCGGAAAGCAACAGCGCAATAGCACTAGGAATAATGCCATCAGGTCCGCTCATGCCAAAGGTCTTGCCACTGCCCGTCTGTCCGTAAGAAAGGATAGAGACGTTATAGCCATCAACCACACTCTGGATCAAATCCTGACATCCCTCAAAAACTTCCTTATTCGCCGTAGTAGGCCCAAACACCCTGTCAAAGCCGTAGTTGTGCTTCTCATTCCTCTCCTTTCCGGTCGCGGACAACGTAGTAGGAGCATGCATCACCATCTCTTTGCCTCCATCAAGACTACTCTCGTCCGGAAACTCAACACGTGCGGGCTCCTCCTCGCCCGCGAGAAGTGGTCGGATCCTGACGAAAACCCGAATATTGCCTCTCAGCTCCAGAATCGTGGCATTGAGTTTTCGCCTCAGCATCTCTTCTTTGCGAAGCGTAACGAGCGTGCCTTCTTTGGACGTAATAGCATCCTGCAACTGCTCCCGCATAGTAGTAAACTCCTGACTCTGCGCCTCCTGATTACCTTCCAAAAAGTGCATCTTGCCCACTAAAGCCAACTTCTCCTGCTCCAACGCCGCGTTCCGACTATCCTCAGCCGCGATCCTAGCCCGCAAACTCGTCACCGTAGCACCCGTGGCCTCAAGCTGATTCCGCAACGAAGCGATGGCATTGCGTAGTTCCTGCACCTCCTCCACACTCTCCGTAGCGCGACTCTCACCCTGATTGCGCAACTCATCCAACTGCCTCCTCAACTCAGCCTTCTCTTCCTCGAACTTCTTCTTCACCTCATCCACCTCCTCCGCATGCGCCATACCCATATCAAACGCCTCGTCGTCTTTCTGCCTCTGCCACTTCTGCCTCGCCTCCTCCATCTCTTTCCTCCACTTCTCGGCATCGCGTTCCCGTTCCTGAGTTAGTTGATCGACTTCCTTCTCCAACTTTTGCGTAACGTCCGAGATCTCGCGTTCGTACTTTCGCTCGACATCCTGCATGTCCCTCTCATGATCGCGTCGTGCTTGTCGGAGATCAGTAGTCGTGGTATGCAGGTCACTTCTCGCTCTCTCAACATCAGCCGTCAGTTTCCTGTTAGCGGTCGATAATTCGCGTTCTAGTTGACTGAGCTCTTGCACTATAATCGCACATCATCAGCACGCACCACACCATCTACAACCTCCACATCACATACCTCTCGTCTTATAAACGGACAAACTCTCCTCCAGAATCCTCTTCGAATCGCCGGCCTCTGCAAACTGCGCCCTCAACTGTCCATAAAACATCTCCATGTCCTCGAGTCGGCCTTTGGTGTCCCAGGCTGCTGGCACACGATGGGGTGTAAGTGAATCTTTCGTCAAGAAGACAGATTGAGAAACATCTTTGTGCTGTGTAGTGGTGCGGGGAGTATACATTCCATTAACGCTCGACTTGTGCTTGAGAGGAGAAGGGGTCTGCAGGGATTGGGTGCTGTGGGCATGGCGGAGGGAAGGAGTACACGAGTATTTGACGGGAATTTTGGAGGGTGATATTTCTTCGCGAATACGGTCAAGGGATGGGGTGTGACGGGGATGTTGTGGGCGAGGTGCAGGTGCAGGTGTGAGGGACAAATCAGCAAAGGCGTTGGCGAGCGAGATGTTGCGTTGTGTCGGTATCTTTCTGTCTTGTTCCGACGATGTTGAGTCTTCGGACGCGTGGCGAGACGATGAAGCAGACGAACGCTCTGAAGTCGAGCTGTCGGTGCCATCGCTGCGGACGCGGGAGGTGTTGTATGTGGAGTCGTAGTGCGTGCTTCGTGTTTTTCGCAGTTGGAGTGACGAGTTGAAGGACAGAACGGGTGTACCTTTTCGCTTGCCCATGACGCCTGCCTCCTCCGAATCCTCCTCTGATGCTGCGCTCGCGACGCGTTGCTGCTGCTGTCGTTGGCTGAAAGTTGAAATGGCCGACGCGCTCCGGGTATGGCCATTGCTGCGTAGACTGCCATTCATGCGTGGTGGAGGCGGCATGTTCGACCGCGGTAGTGTCTCGCCCGCGCGTTCCGCCAGTGTCTTGCGCTGTTTCGAGGCTGATTCGGGCAAGCCAGGTATTTTGTGCTTGGGCGGCGGTGGCATGGGCATTGATGAGCCATAGCGCGCGTTCAGGTCGCTCTGTGACGTTTCCAGCAGGTGGGCGCGGCCGTTGATGTGTGGGAGTCGTGAGGGCTGCTTGAGCCCGCTGGGTCGCACGTTCTCCAGCTGCGATAGTGGCCGGTCCATGGTGAAGACGTCGTGTCCTAGCAATAGCTCTCCAATGGCTCGTCCATCCAGCTTTCTCCTCCAAATGACCGAAAGACAATGGTGCGATGTGCTGATGTTGCGTCGTCTCTGTTGACGATCCGGTAAACACTGCGGCTCTGCGGGAGGATCCCTGCAGCTTGTGCGACATCGCGGCACGTGAAGATGAAGATGCCGTGACGTCTGTTTTCGAAACGGACCAGAACATCAAAAGCACTACGTGTCTTCGCTATCGACAAGCAGAATATGTGTATCCGGTAGCATCAAGGAGTCTGCGTTACACTGTAGTAATGCACTAAAATCACGACCATGGAGAAATACGGCCAATACAGAGACAAAGGTACATCAGACTACATACTGATCACACAACTAACACTACTAACATTATCTCAGGCTCCGGGATAGCACCCTTCTTCCCCATCGCGCCACCAACCACAAGCCCACTCCTTCTTCCATGGCAGCTATTCCTGGCTTGCGTGCGCATCCCCATCCTAACCTTTGCCTGGCTCGTCTGGCTCTGCCTCGTCAAACATCTACCAGCAGGCAGTCTCCTTCGCAAAGCAAACCAATGGTGTCTCCTCGGCATCCCCGGAGTCTGGTGGATCGACCTTCAAGTCGACAATGTCCGTCGCGGATCGCTCTCCCAGACTCCTCGAGGTCGCCTCCCGTATCCAGGGACGATAATCGCTTCGTCGTACACTTCGCCGCTGGATGTGCTGTACTTGGCTGCGATCTTTGATCCCATCTTCACTCAATCTTACCGGAAAGGAAGGCTGGTGCGGCCGATAAGTCAGGAAACAGCGTTAGCGAATTGCTTTCACCTCCCTAACCCTCTCGAACTCGGGGCGGAGAGGAAAACCATGACGCTTGAGGAGCTAGTCAAGCAGAACCCGACGAGGATCATCGTCGTGTTCCCGGAAAGTACGACAAGTAACGGCCGCGGCATCCTCAAGCTCTCACCTTCTCTCCTATCAGCAGCTCAAACAACGAAAATCTTCCCAGTGAGTCTACGGTACACGCCCGCGGATGTCGTAACACCTATACCCGGCTGGCTAGAAGCTCTCCGCTTCATCTGGCGCCTAAACAGCGGGCAAACCCACTGTATTC
This sequence comes from Elasticomyces elasticus, assembly GCA_035926095.1. Classification (NCBI taxonomy): domain Eukaryota; kingdom Fungi; phylum Ascomycota; class Dothideomycetes; order Mycosphaerellales; family Teratosphaeriaceae; genus Elasticomyces; species Elasticomyces elasticus. The sequence continues at coordinate 1,264,153 of JAVRQT010000001.1, forward strand.
GCGTACGCATCGGGAAAGCTACAACCATGTCACGAGACAACTCAACACAAAGTTCAAGTAACAGTAGCACTACATCGGACAGCTCGACCAGCTCTCCTGCACGACCGCGTGGAGCGGGTAAAGAAGGTTTCGAGACTAACTTTTTCGATACCTTGCAAGCTACTCCCGGGCAGAAAGCGGGCAGTGACGATGAGAGCGGCGGGGTTTCTGGAGCTGAGAGGAGGGTGCTGGATGCTGTTGCTGATGATTTGGCGAGACTGGGACGGGTGAAGAGGGTGGATTTGGGGGTGGAGGAGAAGGCGAGGTTTGTTGAGGCGTGGGGGAGGAAGAGTAGGAAGAGTGCTTAGTTGCTTTGCTTGCTTCGTACGTGCGTGGGTGGACGGAGATGGTTTGAGCTTTGCGAGCAGGGAGTCGTGGCGCGGGATGCGATGTGATGGATGGTTGCGTTGCATCATTAATGGATTGTTACAGTACGTGGGGTGGTGTTCGGGCTCTCCTTCTACGTGGATGTGTGAGGAAGAGGCGACAAATTGCCTCAGTACTCCGATCATGTGCATGCGTATCGAGGCTTGGTCGGCGGACTGATTAGTTGCCGACACAGCTCGATTTTGAGCTGGTCATAGCTCGCTGCCTCGCGGCCCTCCAACGTGCACAGCAAGGCTCGAGATGGTATCGAGCCCGCGAGGTGGACCACATGCAGGCTGAATGGAGCTTCGTCAATGGGAGTCGGCAGGACATCGCTGGTGGGAAGATCGTGAACGCCAAGACCACCATAACATTCGGCATTGGGCTTGCCTCTTCCTGGCATACTACTGCAAGTTGGAACTAGCTTCGGCCAGTGGCAGGAAGAGACAGCGCGGGATATGTGCTCACTCAAACTAAGCCAAGAGCTCGCTGGCACTCTGACTTGGCCTGCATGCTGCATCGAGCCCAGCCAACCATGCGCAGGCACGATTATCCGCTTACTACCAGCTATCTCCACCAAGAAGGTGACACAATGCCCAAACAGTGCCCACAGACAATCAATTCGCAACTTGCCCACCACTCACAACCCCCCGATCACGTCCGTGCAGGAAAACCACCTTGATGGACAACCTTGATGTCAGCAACCTGACAGCACATAAAGCTCCCCATCCTTTGCTTCTTCGCCCGCTACACGCGCCTACCTCGCCGCCCAGCTGCGTTCGTTGGTCCTTGGCCTTCCCTTTGGTTTTCCGCCCACACACCCTCTTCCCGCGATCCCACGCACGTGATGATTTCTGGACATTGCTTCACGGGTGTAAGATCCACTCTAGCTTCTTCACGGCACTGGTATTGGCGAAAGCCTTCCAATGTAGCACGGCATGCTCCAGACATGAAGTGGGATGGTACGGGTCCGGCCACTCGCCGTGAAGCCGCATGTGATAGTAGTTCCTCCAGCTGTCGCCTGACCACCGTACGCCTTCGTATAAAGTATACTGGTGTTTCTCACAAGTTTCCTTTCTCTCTTCACCACCGCAGAATCGTAAGCATCAAGTCAATTCACACTCTCGATCAACACTCCCAACCAAACCAAACCAACCCTCTCTACACATATCCAATATGGGTGGCTGTGGTAAGCTCTCAGACTAGTGATGCGCGTATTTGGCCGTTCAGGAACCGACACTCGAATTAGGATCTTGCTCCAACGCCGGCTGCAGCTGTGCTGAGGGAAGCTGCACTTGCGTATGTTCCTGAAGATTTAAAGGATGAAGTCGTCGTTGATGCTGACTCCCATACAGAAATGATCAGCTATATGAAGATACCCTAGTGGCCAGGCATGGCATAGGGTCAGTGGTCGGAAGGAAGGGGTAGAGCAAGATTGCAAAGGTGTTCTAATGGTCAAACGATGGCAACGCTGGCAATGGGAAGCGTCTGGAGACGTCGGATTTGCATTCTGGGACGACTCTTCGCATCGAGAACAGACCATAAAATCCAGATCAACATCGTTCGCTCAGCAGCTTGTCCAGTGCGATTTGCGTCGTCAGCGTTGCGTTGATCAACAAGCACAGGTAGGAGTGCATGGGCTCTCAAAAGTCCGTTGAGGAGTGAGGAGTATCTCATGCCTTGCCATTGATGGACAGAGCCAGCGTGCGTCGACGCGGTGCAAACGCCCGGCAGTACGGTGGCAGCGAATTGGTACCCTTTCGTAGGGCTAGTAGGAGACTGTGTCTTTACGAATATCGTACGTGGGAAGTGACACATCGACTTCATAGCTGCAGATCAGCCATCGACTAATGAGCAGAGATACGTCACGACGCGACATGTAAAGTATGCGTGAGCAGAGTATTAAAGCTATCTACCTACGTCCAAGTAAGCACACGGTCCACATCTACAGAACGCGCAAGGAAATCTTGCAGTCTCAAGGATGAGGGGAGTCTTTGTGCCAATCGCGCCATCAAATCACATCGGAACGCTTCACAATTCGCCAACAACTTTTCCGGCTTTGCAGCTTCACACTCTACTCGCTCTCGTCCTCATCCTCATCATCCGAGTCAGCCTTCTCCAACCACTCCAAGAATATCTGCGCATTCTTGCGGACCTTCTTGCTTGTTGCCAAGTCAACGTACTTCTTACTCGCCTTGCCACCCCAGCTCTTCAGAGCATCATCGCCGATGATCTCCTTGTCATAGATGACAGCCAAGATCGCGCTGACTTTCGGAATGAGATTGGGCTTGTCAATGCCGACGAAGCGTTCGATACCGCCCAGGAAAGCCTTCTCGTGCTTTTCGCCGAGCGAAGTCATCTTGCGGAGCATCTGAGCACGGCCGGGCAACTGCTTGATGATGGTGTCGTCGAAGAGACATTGGGCGAGGACAGCGGGTGTGCGGTGCTTGGCCTCGATACCAAGCTCCTTCGCCTTGAGGTAGATATCGACATCTGTGACTTCGTCGACGCCACCCTCCTCCTTCGCCTTCTCCTCGATCCACTTGCCGAGCTCGTCGTAAGAGTTGGCGCCAGCGTCATCACCGTCCTCGCCGTCAATCTTGAGGCTCTGCTTGAGATCGGCGGGAAGCGAGGTCTCGGCAGCCTTGGCACGAGCCTTGATGGCCTCCTCGGACATATCAACCTGCCACTCGACCTCCTTGCTCTCTGGCTCGTTGAGCTCTTGGGCCTCGGACTGAATCTTGCGCGTGAACTCGTCGTCGCTGCCGGCATCGAGAGCACCGTCGCCATTCTCATCAGCGTGATCAGAGCCGCTGTCGCCACCGTTAGGCGAGCCGTTGGAGTCGTTGTCGTCGCCATTTCCATTCTTCTCAGCCTCGCGCTTGGCCTTGCGATCGGCCTTCTTGGTGCTCTTGTCCTTCTTGCCCTTCTTCGGTGCATTCTTCAAGATGAACGAGGACAGTTTGTGGCGCAGGTCGGCTTTCGAGATATGACCGCAGGCCTTGCAGTCAAGCAGAATGTCCCCATCCTTGATGTTGACGACCGTCTCTGGGTTCTTGCAGTTGCGGCACAGCACGAACTTGGTGATGAAGCCGTCCAGGTAGTCCTGTAGCTTGGAGGACTCGTGCGCACCGTTGATGATCCAGCGGTCATCCTTGGGGTCGATGTTGGTCTGCGCACCCAGCTCGAAGCCGAAGTACTTGATGACATAGCTAGGCGGACGTGCCAGTTGCTGGGCGACGTTCCCGAGGTTCACGATGACGGTCTTGATACCGTTACCCTTGCCCTCAACCTTGGACTGCAGACGCTCCATCTTGTAGCGGTAGAAAGGGTCGCTGACATCGCGACGAATGTTGACGCTGGCCATGATTGCGGTATTGATTTGTTTTTGTTGACGGACGAGTAGAGCTGTTTACTGAGGAAAGTGTATGCTGGCGGAGAAAGTAGCCTGGAGAGCTACGAGCTTGCTACTGACGGCTGAGACAGACATGCAGCTAGACACACAGTGCAAGCTGTTTGCTGGCAGAGTATCTGCTTGTGCAGTGTACAGGCTTTGTCGGGTAATGTTACAAGAAATTGATTGACAGACTCTTTTTCCGGCGTTGGTCAGCCAGTGTTGCGTTCGTGGCTACGAGAGCGCGGTCTTCGCTTGCTGCGGAATGGTTGCTGCTGCACCGGCGGCGGGACTTCGAAGGTGGGCGCGTGGGACGAATACATAAACCCTGTCCGCGATGCTCGGCGACTCTGGGTGTGACGGGTAGGTATTCCCTGGGTGGTGGTAGGAGTGGGTGTGGGATGGCGCGGAGGCTGCGCTGATGGCCCTCGTCGCTTGGTGTGTGCTGGGTTTGCTGTCGCGCAGTTGCTGATTGGTGTGAGGCTCGCAGGTAGACCAGGTTTGATGGTGTTGATGGATTGGTGGTGGAGGTCAGGAAGATGAGTGCGAGCGAAAGTTCTCCGTCGATGATGACCGGTTCGGCAGCAATAGGCTTTCGGCATGTGCCACAGTGCACGAGCAGGCATCAGCCGAGGACTATGCAGTGACTTCTGAAACAACACGTTGAATGTGGCGAGCGCGGATGACATGATGCTGCTCATATGCTGTTAGCCGCAGCGATGCATCATCTGCTTTCCATTCCTTAGCCGTTCCCAGACAAAAAGACGAGCTCGGACCGACGCACGTTTTCGGGTTGCCGCATGGTCGGAGCCAGACCCGACAACACTCCTTCAATTCGCACTGCCCATAGAAAGCTGCTCATGAAGACTTCATCGCGCCTTGCTACGACTCTGTATTCTGCTATGCTGCGTGGGTCAGAGTGTGACGATGTACGCTTGATTGATGCTGCTGTCCGCCGTGCCGTGTGCGTTCAAAGGTAGGTCATTTTCTTCTTCTCCTGCACCCTCCTCTCAAAACATCAACATGGCTCCTTCGACGGTAGACTATACACTATACTTGGTCACAGACTCCACGCCAGCTATACTAGGCGACAAGGACCTTGTAGCGGTGGTGAAGGCAGCAGTCGAGGGTGGCGCCACGATCGTCCAGCTTCGTGACAAGACTTCCGACACTTCCGAGCTCATACAAATCGCGAAGCAGCTTCACCAGGTCACCAAACCTGCCGGTGTACCGCTACTGATCAATGACCGGGTAGACGTGGCGCTCGCCGCGGGTGTCGACGGTGTGCATATTGGTCAGGATGATATGGATCTGAAGAGTGCTCGCAAACTCCTAGGCCCTGGAGCCATTATCGGTGTCACTGCGAACAATCTCGAAGAAGCGCTGGAGGCAGCTCGTGATGGTGCGGACTATCTTGGTGTCGGCACTGTCTACGCCACACCCACCAAGGAGAATACTAAGAGCATCATAGGCACGGCAGGGGTGCAGCAGATTCTAAGCGAGTTGGCAGCTCAGGGGTTTGGGAGCGTGAAAACGGTGGCCATTGGCGGCATCAACGCTGGCAATGCACAGCGCATCATGTATCAGTGTGCTGCAACTGAAAAGCAACTGGATGGCGTAGCGGTTGTCAGCGCGATCATGGCTTCCCACGATCCCAAGACTGCAACCCAAAATCTTCGCAAATTGATATCCGAACCGCCGCCCTTCGCGTCAAGCACAAGCAAGAAGCAGCTGACCCGGAACGACATTGTTGCCCAATTACCAGACATAATCAAACGAATGGCAGAACGCAAGCCGCTCTGCCACAACATGACGAACCTCGTGGTCCAAAACTTCGCCGCCAACGTCGCACTAGCCGTTGGGTCATCACCCATCATGTCGAACAACGGCCTCGAAGCCGGGGACCTCGCAGCTCTAGGTGGCAGTCTGGTGATCAATATGGGGACCACGACGCCTGAGATGCGTTCGAATCATCTGAAAGCTCTGGCGGCATATAATGCTGTTGGCGGGCCGGTGTTGCTTGATCCTGTCGGTGCGGGTGCTACGCAGCATCGAAAAGACGGCGTCAAAGCGCTCATGGTGGGTGGGTACTTCGACCTCATCAAAGGTAACGAGGGTGAGATCCGCACTGTGTCTGGTGCTCAAGGTGTGAAGCAGCATGGAGTTGATAGCGGTGCATCACAACTCACGCTCGAGGATCGAGTGAAGCTTGTCACGGGTACAGCGGCGCGAGAGCGCAACATCGTACTCATGACGGGCGCTACGGATGTTGTCAGCGATGGCGAACGCACACTCACCATCAGCAATGGTCATAAATATCTTGGCGAGATCACAGGTAGTGGGTGTACGCTGGGCACAACGATTGCGAGCGTGATGGCTGTCGAAAGGGACGACAAGCTGTTGGCTGCTGTGGCGGGTATATTGATGTACGAGATCGCGGCTGAGCGCGCGGGTATCCGCGAAGACGTGAAAGGGCCTGGTACGTTCGTGCCTGCCTTTATCGATGAGCTTTATCGAGTTCGGCAAGAGTGTGTCAATGGGGATAGTAGATGGGTTGACGCAGTAAAGATAGATGTGGTGTAGTGTGCTCAGCCATGCTAGCAGGATTGTGATCAGAGCTTGCTCTTCCCAACAAGCACTACTCCTTCAATCCAATCCTTGATCAACTTGTTCGTCTGCGCAGGCGTGTGCCATAGCGCCCAATGCGTTGCCGGGACCTCTCCACGAGTCAAGTTCGGAAGTTGCCTCTCCATGCCCTTGCTCATCTCAGGCTTCAGCACAGAATCGTATAACGCCTGAATAAACAGGGTCGGCTGCTTGGGCCCTGACTTCTGGGCTGCCGGCAGCTGTTGGTCGTCCTCGTGATTTGCTTTGCGGGTGCGATACCAATTACACGGCCCGTTGATGCCGTTCTTAAGGAACTCCTTGACGTAGTAGTCCATCTCCTCCTCGTTGAACAGCGGCGAAGGTTTGATCTCATCTCCCTCATCAGCAATCATCTCCAAGTCGACTCCCTTCTCAGGCGTCATGGCCAGCCTGCCGCTCCTCGACTTCCCTCCGTACATTCCTGTTAGGAATCGCCTCATCCTCTTCTCGCCGTACACTACTTTTTCGACCTTCTGATCTGGAGACGACAACTGAATCTGGTATCCAAATTGTGGTAATGGACCCTTGACGAGTTGCTCATTCGACATGTACTGCTCGTGCACGCCCATGTAGGGAGTGGCCACGCTGAATACATGGCTCACAAGATCTGGAAACCACTGTGCAGCACGGTATACGACCATGCCTCCCCAGTCATGCCCACCTAGGATGATTCGATGGGCGCCGATTGCCTTCGCGATGCCCGCGATTGCATCCGCATGGTGCCGGAATGTGAAGTCAGAAATATTAGATGAGGTGCCAGTATTGCCGTAACTGTGCAGTTCAACAATTAGTACATGTCTCGCACCGCACTTCATCCGTTGGCATCGTACCCCATACAGTCGATGGCGATGCATCGGAAGCCCAACGATGAAAGCATCGGGATCTGGTAACGCCATGCAAAGGAGATGTCAGGCCATCCATGAACTAGAACGATGGTGCCTTTTTGCTGGCCTTGAGCGGCGACGTCGAGGTAGTCTGAAAGATGGTCAGAAATGGATGCAAGGAGATCAGTCGTTCTACTCACGCCATTTATGCCCTTTCACATCAGCGTAGCCATGCTGAATCCGGCTATCATTCGGGGTGAGCTTATCAACGGCTGCCATTGCGACGTGGGCTTCTACTGATCAGCAGTGACTACACACATACGGCCTTGATCGAAGTCTTGCAGGTGCTATGTTGCAAATGACAGTAAAGTTAGGGTTTATAGCTCCAAACCCAGCTCTTTTGACCTCGGCACAGCCATGTTCTGGGCGGTGAATGGTGCAGGGCTCTGGTCGTGGATAGAGGACTATGCGAAACAGTGTGCAACGCGTAGATGCGATCTGTACTCGAGATGAATGAAGTCGTTTAGTTGACATTATCCGGATGCTAGCGTGTGATGCGCGTGCGATCATGCTATCCTACAGTACCTTGCTAGGTATACATGTTGTTCAATTACAGCGACTGTCAGTAGATCACGGTATCCTCGGCGCCTTCGACGACGTGGTCGCCATCATCATCCTCTTGCTTCTGCTCAGTGGCAGCCACAACTTCTGGCAGCGGAGTGGTGGCCTTGTCGATATCGCCAACCTCATCATTGGCAGTCTGTGAATCGAGCACCTCTGCAGGTGGTAAATCAAGGTTGATTTCTTCTGCTGGCTTTTTTTCGATGACCGTATCGAGCTCGGCGTTCGCTGTCGGCTGGGCTGTTGCTAGCTCGGGCTCAGCTTCTGCTTGCACGTCTGCTGCGAGAGCCTCTTCGCTATGGCCATTGACCTCTTTCGGCTCCACGTCTGCTAGTCTGTTAGCGCAAAGCAAGTGTACATGGGGCAAGCCACGACATACCTCGATCCTCATGCGTCTCCTCGATCACTCTGACAGTTCGCCCTTCGAAGGCAGCTAGTTCTCTCTCAATCAATGCCTCTGCTTCCTTGAGCTGCTGCTCGATACGATCTTCTTCATCTGGCCGTAGCTCCCATGGCTTGTAGTACTATAGAGAATTAGGTTGTGTTCTTCATCAGGATCCAACCAAGGACTCACCAGCTTCGGCTCACTGCTTGTTTGCAAGAAATTGGCCATCTTCAGGGTGTTGGCGTGTCGTATGCGCATCTGATCCACCCAGTCAGCTGTTGTACTCGCCTTCCGATACTGTCCATGGCACGTACGCTCTCCTCGTCGACTTTCTTCTGCACCGTCGACCTATGCTCCGCAAGCGCCTCGAGACGCCGCTGCTTTTCCTCAACGCGCTCATCATCTTGTCGCTGCAGTTCAGCCTTTCGTCTTGCTTCGATCTCTTGCCGTCTCTTGCTCGTGCGATCGCCAGGTTGGTTGAGATTGCCTAGCAAAGCACCGAAGAGACGCTTGCTGCGCTGCTTCTCGTCCGTGACTACTCCTTTACGTCGCGGTTGTGTGGTGTCGGTATTGGGTTGCTCGGGCTTTGACTCGAGCGACTTAGCTTCATGGGCTGGTGTATCGCGCTTGTCCGACAAGTTTTGCTTGACAGTCTCCGTCTCTATCTTGACAGCTGTTGGTGAGTTCTTACCAGGAGATGTCCGTTGCCGCTTGCTCTCCTGCTCTACATCGTCCTCGCGTCCTCGCTTCAGCCCATTCTCAGGCATAGGCGGTTCGTTCGACTCCAGCTTTACGTTTGGGGCAGCCATACTGCAGAGTATTAGTTCACAGTCCGAGCGACCTGCAATTTGCGCCATACAGTATGGTGGGCAGCCGGCGCGGCGTGGCTGAGCTGTGATGTGCGGATGTTGTGTCGCATCTCGCGAGAGATCGAGGTTGCGGAGTTCGGCCGACAATGTCAATCACGTGCCTGGGAAGGAGATAGAACATTGCCAGATTCAATAATTCCAAGGTCTGCACATCGAGTCCTGGCAGGTATACAAGAGCATCCGAGCCAGATAGACCAACGACACCTCGACGCTGAACCCTCATCACACCACTATCCAGTCACTCGCTCCTCAGGCTCTCGATAGACCAAACCCATCCCTTCAAAAACACGCTTCTCTGCTTCCACCATGTCCTTCGCTCTCCTTCCATTCCCATACTTCCCCTTGTACTCCTCATAGTACCCTTCCACGTCAACAACCTCCCCATTCGCTCGATCCCGAATGCCACTCGAATCGAACTTCCAACCCCGGGTGTTCTTGGCGTACCTTCTCAGGTCTCGCTGGAACGTGGTCCCACCACTCCAGCCGGTGACTGCGCAACCCACTGTCCGCCAAGGCGCAATGATGATGTCGACGCGGCGGTGGATATTTGGGTTACGCAGCTTTTCGCCAGTCTCCTTCGCATGAGCTTCGTCAGCAGCTTTGGTAGGCCAGTCAGGGTCCTGCCACACCACCAGTGCTTTGTCGAGTGTGTCGAACCCGCCATGGCTCCCACTAGGCCCTTCGCGAGACTTGTACGGCAAGGTCTCCTGGTTGCGCTTGCTATTGTGTAGCGATAAAAGAAGAGTATGGGTAATCCAGCCTTCGTCTTCGAGACTCGCAACGATGTCATTAATGATGTTCAAGGTCTGGCTCTCGTCCGGGTGCGATACAATCATGTCCACATCACCGCATGCTTGCTTTCCACGCCGGTAGCCGCCGACGATGAGCGACTGTACGCTGCCGTCTCGCACGGTGACAGCATGTCGATGAATAATGGCGCCAATTTCTTCCACCTCTTTGCGAGGGATGGGATCAAGGAACTCATCGTAGTACTTGACACCGATTTGCTGCACACGAGTCAGAGCTGACCACCCGTGCTCAACAACATCATCCAAATCTTGCCAGCCACGGTCATAATAAAACTCCCTCGCTGTGGTCGCACCTACACCCCAGATCTCGTAGAAGAGACGCAGAACTTTCATCTCATCGTCAGCTTCCAAATCCTCAACGGCCTTGATCTTTCCCGTATTGCTGAGCTCGACAAACAGGTTTGCAATCTTCGCCTCGCAGCCTGGCAGCGCCAAAATCTCGCGCGGACTGCTCAGCTTGTACGGGTACGCTGATATGGAAGCAATGCTCGTACTGTAGGCGCGAACGCCTATCTCGTCGTTCGTCAGGATCCTGGCCAACTGAATTTTCTTCAACAGGTCAACGAAGGCAGTGTTGGGCGAGTTGGCCGGAGTAGAGCGTTGACAAGCGTACTTAACACTTTGCTTGACCCAATCTGGCATGTCAGGAAGCTCGCTCGAGTGACCTGTCTCTTCTTCGGTGGTGGTAGCGTGCAGTAAGTGAAGTTGACATTTCATCTTGCTGTGTCCAGCGGCCCAGCTTGCGTTTTGCGATGCAGGAGTGTGATGCCAGAAACCTCGCCTCCCGAAGCGGTCGGAGGATTTAGTGACAGCCTCAGCATCTTCCTTTGCGCGTTCGAGGATGTGGTTGCTGTTCTTTCTTGGAGGGACAGCTTTAGTCGCAAAAGTGGCAGCCGTAACGGGTTTCGTGGTCCCTCTGGATTGGGTAGCCTGTGGCACATCATCGTCGACCGGCTTTGGTACAACTCGTGCTACGTATGTGATATAATTGTCAAATGGTAACAAGCGGTGGGCTTTCTGGCAATCCTCAAACCAGCTAACTTTGATGGCTCGAATCGTACTATGCTCATCTGCCACTCTGCTAGGCGCTTCAATTTGAGCGGTTTTGGTGCTGTCCAGGGCTGGAGCCAGTACCGGCTTAGTCTTGAGCGCTTGTACGATCGCGGTGTCCTCGTCGTCAATCACAATGGCTTCGATCTGCGAGTTCCCCACGCCACACACGGAACTCTCTTTTGCCTCAAGCCGGCGTTTCTTAACCGGTGGCTCATCGCTCGCACCGTCTATGCCTACGTTTGACCCAATCGGTGCGGTTTGTGCCACCTCTTCAGTCCATAATCCCTTTGTCCGCAGATCAAACGCAATGCGCTTCTTCTTCAACGCCTTGGTCAAGACCAGTCGCGCCTCATGCACATCATAGGTGAGCGTCGCACCAGCCGCAGCTAGCTCGTCTTCCAGCTCGTGGAGATCATCATCCTCAATGTGCGTGTTTGATACGTACATGGGCGGGAGATGGGATAGATCAAGCTCCTCTGCAACGTCCGATTCGGTTGCTTGCGAGTCATGTTGTAATGTCTGCGAAGACGGAGGAGCTGAGTCTGCCATCAGATCGCTTGACGGTCCAATATCGAGAGCAACCAGGTATGATGAATGCTAGGTATCCGAATCTCGTCGCCGCCTCTTCATGCTCCATTCACTTCCCCAGTGACAATGTGCTGGTGATTTCATATCCAAGTGATCTCCAACGGTACGCGACCAAGAAGCAGGTACTGGACAAGATGCGCAGTTCAATGCAGTGGCAGGAGTTGCAATGCGCCTGTCCGGTTGTGGTGATGCAGAGGTGACATGGCGTATGCTCTATATCGGAGATGCTTGATAGCGCTTGAGTGGTGTGCCGGTTAGCTTCCTGACAAGCTGCCACCTTTCTCCATCCTCCCGACATCCCACAACAAGGGCAGACCGCAAGTGCTCGCAACGCCTATGCCGAGCGACCAGACTACTTGCTTGATGTGGAGGTAGTGTCACATTCCGCCTGGCCGAGAGCTGGACATCTGCTGTTAGAATCGAGCACGGAATGCAACATCTCACCTCATTATTGACGCCACAAAGGGAGCCATGCTCCTCTCCAGATGGACCGATCGTCCAAACGGCGCAGACAGATTTGGATGTTGACGGCAGCAACCCTCGAGCATCGCCAATTGCTTAATCGAATCGTACACGATGTTCATCTCCAAGCTCCTTAGCCAGTAGCAACGTGGAAACTGGGATTTGGGCGTGAGACTAAGGTAAGGTGGGCGGGGTTTGCAGTATACCTGCTGTACACAAGGTGCCAAGTCGCTTGAAGAGCATCGACGAAGCACTGTGCCGCTGTTAGTCTTCCCAGTCATTGCTGCCCCCATCTTCTTGTTCTCTCCTCGTCTTACACGTCGAGCTACAGACGAAAGAGTTGAATCATGGCTCCTAGTGCGACCAACGGAAGTACTGCTCATCGAGAGGACAACTTGAGCTTCACATCCTTCAGCCAGTTCATTGACGGAGTCGCTGTGAAGACTCCAGCCTCGAGGCATGGGATTAACCCAGCGACCAAGGAGGACTTATGGGAAGTGCCCGTATCCGGTGCTGAGCATCTGGACCATGGAGTCGATGCCGCCCGAAAGGCTTTCAGAAGCTGGTCAAAGACACCGTTCGAGCAGCGCAAGAAGGCAGTGCTTGCCTATGCCGACGCAGTGGAGAAGTACAAGGAGGAGTTCTCTACTCTCCTGACCACGGAGCAAGGCAAGCCAGTAAGTTCATGCTCATTCTCTGCTACAAGGTTCAAATATACTGAGCACTACGGCAGACATGGCAAGCCAATCTTGAAGTAACTGCAGGCTACGACTGGATCTGAGGGATGGCTGGATTAACAATTCCCGAAGACGTGGTAGAGGAGACAGAGACGTAAGTAAAATGATGGTGACGCGGGTGTAACCCTTAAATGCGTGCCATCTCGAGACCGCTGAGTGCGGCCAAGATGTGATCATCAGTCCTAGATCATTGCCTCGGTGGACCTAGCAGAAGGCATCTCGCAGCCAGGCTTCGAAAATTCCATCGTTGAGACACCGCTGACTTTTACCACCCATTGATTCCAGGAAGAAGACCATCGTCCGCTACACGCCAATCGGGGTCGTGGGAGCAATCATTCCCTGGAACTTTCCTCTCCTACTTACGACTGGCAAGATTGCCCCGGCTTTGCTTACCGGCAACGTCATCATTGTCAAGCCGTCCCCGTTCGCGCCGTACTGTGCGCTGAAACTCGTCGAGTTGGCCCAAAGGTACTTCCCAAAAGGAGTTGTGGGCTCAATCAGTGGTGGCGACGACATTGGTCCGATGATGACAGAGCATCCTGGTATCGATAAAATCAGCTTTACTGGCTCAACCACGACAGGCAAGCTAGTGATGAGGAGCGCCTCGAAGACGCTGAAGCGAGTCGTTCTCGAGCTGTAAGTGCGCACAGGTAACCGGCCGATCTCACTGTAGCTGACAGACATCACAGTGGCGGTAACGACCCAGCTATCGTCTGCCCGGACGTGGACATCTCCAGGGTCGCACCCATGATTGCAACCTACGCATTCCTCAACTCCGGTCAGGTCTGTCTGAATTTGAAGCGCATCTACATCCATGAATCTATTTACGACGAGTTCCTTGTCGCCATGACAGAGCACCTGAAGACAATGGCCGTCGGTAATGGACTTGACAAAGGCATTGTCCTTGGTCCTCTGCAGAATTCGATGCAGTATGACAGGGTGAAGACATTCTTCGACGACATTCCGAAGGAGAAGTGGAAGGTGGCTGTTGGCGGTGGCAAGATGGAAAACAGCAAGGGCTACTTTCTCCAGCCAACCATCATCGACCGACCCGCCGACGATAGTCGGATTGTAGTGGAGGAATCTTTTGGTGAGCACTGCGACATGGATCATATCTGATTTCCTGCTAACAAGCTGTGCTAGGACCGATCGTCCCAGCGCTGTCCTGGAGAACTGAAGAGGACGTCATCGCGCGAGCCAACAATACCCGTATGGGTCTCGGCGCCTCGGTATGGTCGAAAGATCTGGAGACTGCCGATCGCATTGCAAGGCAAATCGAAGCCGGCAGCGTTTGGATCAATACACATTTCGATCTCAGTCCCACCGCGCCGTTCGGTGGGCACAAGGAGAGTGGCGTTGGCACTGAGTGGGGCGTGAATGGCTTGAAGGCGCACTGCAACGTACAGACCATCTTCTATAACAAGTAGACTGGACGCAGCCATTGCAACAGGTCCTTACGGTCCAGCACGTGACAGCATAACAGCCCTAAGAGTTCTGTGGGTCTGCCTAAAGTGGCCTAGTCTGCTACTCCTGATCCTGCTGGCAGGAACAGGAGTCGGCAGCACAACGCTTACCCTCAACCTGTGCTCGGATTAGTCAAGTGAAGGCAACAGCGTCTTGAACCTGAACCGGCTGAAGTGCCGCTCATATCAGGCTTTAGGAGAGCGGCAGTCTCTCAAACAAGCTAGATGAAACACGACACCACAACAACGCCATGGCCTCAGCAAGGGAACGTCACCCTCAGATCTATGTTGAGCGCAATGAAGATCCAAGAACACGCCAGCGTACCGTGCCGATGGAGGTTCTGTCCATGGGCTACTCGCGTACCGGGACGATGAGTGAGTTGCGAGGGCATGTGTGTAGTAGGCAGTAGCTTACTGTCGGTATTAGCAATGAAAGCCGCTCTCGAAATCTTGGGCTTACCCACATGGTCCGTGATTCTTGTGTATAATCACTTGAGTCTCTGAGACATTTGCTGACGATTATACTCAGGCACTGGGTGTAAGCAAGCTGATGGGTGTAACCCTTGGACGCGTGCCATCTCGAGATCGCCAAGTGGCTACAAGCTGTGGCATCGGTCTCAGCTTGCTATTTTGGTGGACTCTAGAAAGAGATGTCTCGTGGCCAGGCTAAACCTTCTCGACTTTTGAGACCTCCGCTAACCCTGCCACCCATCGCTTTTAGGACCATGGCGGAAAATCCTCAAGACATGGCGCTCTGGGCTGAAGCTATCGAGGCGAAGTTCAATCCAACGAGCGGAAAGAAGCCATTCGGACGACGAGAGTTCGATAATCTCTTGGGATACTGGTCAGCCTGTACCGATCAGCCTGCAGCGCTGTTCTCAGAGGAGCTCGTGCAAGCTTATCCAGATGCCAAAGTCGTTCTGTGCGAGCGCGACACTGAGCGCTGGTACGGGTCTTACACAAAGACTGTGATTGATGGCTCGGCGAATCCGTTCGTACCCCTGGCTGCCCTGGTTGATCCTGGATTCCTCGGACAAATGTCACTACAGACGAATCAAATTGCTCGATATGTATTTGGTGTGTCACATACCAAAGGCACAGAAGCCTTCTTCGACAGGAAGCCCTTCTTTGACCAGTGGAAACGGAACGCGAAGTCAACATACCGAGCGCACAACGAGCACGTAAAGCGAGTGACGCCGGCGGACAGGCTCCTTCTTTTCAGTCTTGCCGATGGCTGGGGACCCTTGTGCCAATTCCTCGACAAGCCTGTACCAGATGTGCCATTCCCCCGGGTCAACGAAACGCTGGCAGTCCAGGAGAAGATCAAGCTGTACATTGCTGAGAGTTACAAGCGCACGTTGATCAGGTTCGCGCGGCGGCTGGTGCCGTTAGTTGTGCTGATGCTCGCCGTGATGCTAGTTTGGGCGTGGTGGTGAGATTGCTGTGATTCGAGAAGGACGAATCTCGTGGATTGGTGTAGCTCTGATCTTATAATCATGCATTCAAAGGTTTGACTCGATCTGCGTGACCCATTCTTCGTCTGATTGTGGTCTCTCAAATAAGAAGCAGCCTGTCTATCCATGTCGTCGAAACAAGGGCCATGTCCGCTGCTCACAACCGAAAGCATTTGCCTAAAACAGCTCTTGCGATCGGTAGTCTACAAGCTCCAAGCTAATAAGCAGAGCATACCTGACTGAGCCACACCTTCCTCGCACGCTCTCGTGCATGCCTTGATGTGTATGGTCAACAGACACCTTTTGACCAACTTCTGCAGCGCTGCGAAGCTCGAGACGTCACCTTGCATGCACCATCGTTGACGTAGCCACGGATGGTGGGGAGGGCATAAATTGTTGATGTCGATACGTTCGTGTTGCACAATGTACCAAAGCAGTCCATAACACAATCTCTCACATCAGCAAGCAAGATGCCTATCGGTCAGCAAGAATCGGGTGCTGAGGGTGCTGCGAAGGGCGTCACATCGACTGTCAGTCAACCATGTCCCTCCCACGGCGCGATTTCATGCCAGATATATGTATACTGACATGTCGAAGCTTGGTAATGCAGCTGGAGGTCTGAGCAAGACCCTAGGTGGCGTGGTTGGCGCGACAGGGAAGGGTATAGGGAACACAATTAACGATACAACCGGAACCAAGGCAGCTGGTGATGGCCTTCAAGGCGTGACTGGCGGAATCGAAGATGGTGCAAATTCAGCGGGCAAGGGTGCTGAGAACGCCGTAAGCCCAACGATCATTTGCTGGATGCGCCGCTAACAGCTTGTAGGGTCAGTGGAAGAAGTGAAGGGCGGCGAGAGGACTCTGGATAGCCGACGAGCACTGTAGATGTGTTACGAGGCTTAAATAAGGTCGCAGTATAGTCGACTAGCTGAGCGGACTCAATTGTGTAATGATCGTATCCATTATCATTATATGAGATGCAGTATGAACAGATTTCGGTGTATAGTCTCCTACAAACCGGAATCGATCTGAGGAACCACTGTGATAGGTGTTAGATGTACTCTTGAATCCGCATGGCTGGAGCTTACCATTATTTCCTGTCCATGCTGCCCAGTCTCGACATGTCTGTGCCATGACATACGGTAGCTCAACCTCGTTCGCGATCGCAGCAGGCTGCTCAAGGATGTTGATGTTCATGCCTTCGCTGATATGCCACGCAACGTGGCAATGGAATGCCTGTGTAAAGTCAGCAGTGGTAAACGCGTTGCTATAACGATGATGACTCACCCAAACACCCGGATTGTCCAGCTCGATCTGAACGACGAGGTAGCCGTTAGGACGCACGATCTGCGTGTCGCGGCGCATGGGGTTTGAGGGATTGGTGATGGTGGTGCCGTCCCAGCTACCAACACCTTCAGCCAGGATCTGCATGTTGTGTCCGTGGATGTGCATTGGATGCGAGGCTAAGACCGTCGAGTAGAATACGTCAGCTACTGTCTGGAAGGGAAGCTTCCTACTCAAATGTGTACGAACCAGGGAAGCCAACCGACGTTAAAACCATGCGGAGGACTGTCGCATTGCCCATGTCGTACACCTGTCGCTGAGTGGTGAAATTGTCGTTGTTGCCGAGCTTGGACTCGTACAGAATGGGGTCGTTGTAGTTGCCGAAGAACGTGATGTTGTTCATATACCAGACGAAGGCACCCGTAGCGTTGTAGTTGCCAGTCATCAGGAATGCGAGTGTCTTGTCGGGCTGCTTGACCTCCATGGCGTAAGATGGTACCGTGCTCTCGAGCGGCGTGTTGCCGCAGTTTTGCGGGAACAGAAGACGGCTGCCGTTGATGGAGCTCGTGGTGCTCGGCAAAATGCTGGTGTTCGCCTCCTGGTAATAAATTGGTGCCTTGGCTTCAATACTGACGCCAGTGTTCAGCGAGCAGCCAGTCTGACCAGCAGGACCAAGACCGGACGGTCCCTCGCTAACTCTCATGTAAACTCCTTCTTTCGCATTGTCCCTGCCGGTGACAATGACATCGGTCCTTTGGCCAACTCCCATCACGACCAGGTCGGTCTCGTATGGCTCGATAGGAACGAAATCGTTCGAGATGACTGTCATGTTGTATCCATCAATGGAGAAGAAGAGAAGCGCCTCGGCCGCGTGGTTGATAAGACGCAGGCGGTGCTTCTTCCCAGTCTCGAATTTGAATGATGCCAAACCTGCATTTGGCGTGCATGGGAGGGTTGTATTACTACACGGATAATTGTTCTTTCCCTGAATAAGCATGTTGTTCGACATTGGCGGGCAGTGCGGGTCGCAAGTTTCGGTAGCGTAGAAGATATCCATGATCAAGTTATTCCTAGAAAGTTAGCCTTCTGTACTCTTGATAACCTTTCGCTAAATGCTTACTCGTAGTCGTGAAACCAGTCAGACAGCAGGACCGGACCAACGTCAATATCATAATCATTGTCGCTCGCTGGACCATGGACGATGATGGCGCCTGAAAGTCCGTTCACATACTGGGCGCTGTAGTGTCCGTGCCACCACGAAGTACCGTAAAGTTCGGCGCGGAATCTGTAGGTAAATGTCTTGCCAGGCTTGAAGGAGTCTCAACATCAGTACTTGATTTCAACGAGTCCACGATACCATTGAAAACTTACTGCAATCGGGCATTGGGTCACACCAGGTGTACCGTCCATGTAAGGAGTACCATGTTGCAGGAAACCGTGCCAGTGGATTGCAGTCCCCTCAACAGTCAAGCCGTTGGTCACCGCAACCTCAATCCAATCACCCCAGTTGGCCTTCCAAAATCAGTGACCAGGAATATACAAATCGCTCATGTTGACAATCCTCACCTCAATGGTCTCTCCAGGGAACACACCGTTAGCCACCAACATCGCCAGCTCAACTCCATCTGGTGCCATTGTTGTGTTTGTCACGGTCCAGCTGTAGTGTCGCGTAATACCAGTATTCGGGATCGCGCTCGGGTTGTAAGGGTTGGTGTTGGTCGAGTTGCGATCGCCCCAGGGCTTCAAAGACCCGCCTGGGTGAGGACCATCCATCCATTGTGGGTAGGTCGGCGCATTGAATGTGCCTAGATGGCTACCACCTGTGAAAGCAGAATAGCATAAGTCAAGGCACGTCCTCGCCAGCTCGAAGCTCATCTTCACTCAGATCGTACCGTTGGTGTTGACAGAGGATGGTCTTCCGCCTTGAGGCTGGCCAGGTCTGCCATGTCGGCCGGGGCCTGCAGCGTCAACAACGGCCGTGCATGCCAAAGGTAGCACAGCCGCGACGATGTTGCGCAGAGACGGCATTGCGTGTTTCGAGATCTGTAGTTGACCGCTGTCGACAGCCTGCACGAGAGAGGATGAAGAAGAGAGTCGCAGACGGTGGCAAAGCGCAGAACAAAACTCTCCGCAACCCTGGATAGCGCAGTGCAACGGTATATACCTCACCGCGCAGGACAGCAATTCTCCGGCTCGAACGGCGCCCTGCGTCTGATGTTGAACATCCACACCACCATGGCGGTACGTCACACTTACCTCGTGTCCGCGGGAGCTCATATCAATCCTATAAAGTCTCGATCAGGAAGGAAAGGCCCCGGTCCACTTGCGGTAGACCAGTGAAGACCCGCATGAAGTGCGTGAGGAACAAAGAGGACCAAGCGCTAGTGGAGAGATCTCCGCTCGGATACGCGATGAACAGGCACGATCAGGGAGAGCACTGCGTGCAGCCAATCTGGTGGGCAGATGTACGACCAGGGATGTACGCCACTTACACAATCATTCGCTGCCCATCGAGCTCAAGATGCGGTACCTGCAGCAGCTGCCCCAACAATGTCCGGATATGCGGCGTCGCGCAAGGACGGTCATTGTGTCTCGTGAGACAAGACTCGAGCAGTTGAACTGACACAAAGATGTTGTCTTAAATTCCCAGGCTGTTTCTGCACAGAACGCACCGTGGTTCTTGCGGAGTATAACGTTCTGTCAGGAATGTCTTGTCGCGATCAAGGTTAAGCTTGCATTGGGCCCCGCAGTCTTAGCCTGAATAATCCTTGTAGATTTGTGCGTAGCGAGCATCGTCCATTCTTGGCGGCGGGGAGTCTCGAAGGAAAATTGCTGCGGCTGTTCGACTATGGCTGCTGTTTGGCTGCGCAAGTCCAACGATGCACAAGCGAGACGCAGGATTTATTGACTCTGGCGGCGATGTGGCGAAGTGGCGAATTGGGCAACAGTGGTCCGCGTAGATGGCCAATTAAATTGCGAGGTGATTGATATTGCCGGTGTGCCGGCGGCCTGCATCCAAAAGTCGTTCACATTCGAGATCTCGTGTTGGGGCGATTCGACGTGGCAAGGAGTATTGTGCAGATGGAACGGATCCAGTCGCACCATGCCTTACTTGATATGCCGCCAGATCCGAAACCCAGGATCGCTGGCCTCGTGGGCGTCGTGCATAGTGGCGATTGTCCGTGGTTCAACCGAGACCAAGGTTCATGCGGGCTCCAAGGCTGATAGTCCAAAATGCAACAGTGTGTGCCTTCCTCTCACGGGCCCATGTTCTGTTCGGTTGGCTCTGCTCGACAGCTTGCGCCGGGAAAGGGTTCAAAACGCTAGGTGGCTGTCCTCTCACAATCTTGAGCATCCTTCTTCACGAATTCAAACAATCGTCCTCCTTCAGGTGGACTGTTTGCCAATGTGCTGCACACTTCTGGCACCAAGATACTTCACACAATCATTTGCTCTTCTTTTGGGACCCAGTCCGTGGTGGCGCCGTCGCAGATACAGGAGATGAGGGTCCAGTACCATTCGGTCTAGCTCTCTGGTTCATGTCCATCTCCCGCAACGCCGACGCATTACGCTGGATGAACCTCGCATTCCCACTGATCCTCTGATACGCCTCCCACAATATCCACAGAGGTATCCACACCCACAGCGTATTGAAGAAGAATAAGTATACGTAGGTATACATCCAATGGCTCGTGTTGAGGTTCGTTGACCCGCTCAGCCACTCCGGCGCAAAGGTCATGAAGCCACCGTAAAGTTCGCCTGTAGCGAGCACAACCATCCAGAACCAGGTGTCTGCTCGTTGCTTGCGGAGGCAGTAGCATATCCACATCGCCATAGGTCCCGCGACGAACACGGTCAGGAGCTCAAGGCTGATGACTGTGAGGTCGCTGCCGCCCCATCTCTTGTCTGCTTTTGCGTACTCTCGCCATAGGGCGCTGAAGGGTGAGGTACCGTAGTCTGCTCCGTAGATCCGGTCGGTATAGCCTAGGAAGAACACGTTCGAAGGTAGGTAGGGTGACGCAAACGCTTCTCCTGATTTCCAGAGGCCAGGGATGTTGGTAATGTAGCTGAAGAAGCAGTTGTAGAGATAGCTCCCTTCAAGTATGAAGTGAATCAGAGCATCGAATGCATGCCAGCAGAACAAAACGCGGATCTTGGTGCTGGCTCCTTTGGGAAGTAAGGCTAGAGATGCTCCGTACGCTGCACCAAGGATTGCAAGAGTGGAAAGGAGAGAGAGCACGGTGGTCGTGCTTATGATCTGAGGAGTAGTGTCGAGCGGTAAGGGTGAAGAGGACATGATGGTAGGTGGCATGCTCTGCCGATCGATGCTCCTCAATAGGTCGACCAGATCGCGAGGGAGTATGAGCAAGTTAAATACAGCGAGCGCAGAGACGCATATATATGTCAAGTGAGAGATCTCGCCTACCGTACCGTAAGATGACCTCCTTGACCTCGTGTTCGTTTTCGTTTGGCAACATCAACAAGCTTCGCTTTCGTGTTCCCTTGAAGTGCGTGCAGGCCGGCGTCGTTGCAGATCGCAGAAGGCTGAACTCAAGTTTGCGAACCGCTTACAATAGTGACTCCCTTCTTCCTCATCTTCCGACGACCAAGTATGAGTCGTAGCAATCATCGCCGCGTACACATCTCTGTGAAGACCATCGAAGCTACTGTTCTGATGCAGGTCGTCAAGGTTGGCGATGCTCAGAGCTGGCAACGTCGCCAAAGTACGGAGTGCCACCTAAAGTGGTTTGTCGTATGGCACGGAAAGCCGAGCTCGAGGCAGGCAAGGGATTGCTGTTGCTTCTCGCCACCCGGCTGCTCGACGGCTCCTGGTGCGGCCTGGGTGAGATGAATAGTCAGCTAGCGAGAGCAGCCACATTACGAATGTTGTGGAACTCGATCAATTTGGTCGAGCAGCGGCCAGGCTAGCGACGGGATGCATCTTCACTCGACGATGAGCGGTAAAGTGAGGAACAGAGGCAGTACTGCGTGTTTGAGCAGTGCAACGGAAGGAGATTGCCATCAGAGCCGCGTGATATTACGACCAGCAGTCGTCACTGCGTCGGAAGGACTGCGTGTTTTTGCATCAAGCTTGATGTTTCATGCATTGCTGAGATGTATATACACCAGCTAGTCCTTGAACAATGCAATGGTATCCACAAACCCATTCAAGTTGTCGCCAAAGTACGCGATATCATTGCCATCCAGATTGACCTGGTAGTGCGTGCCAACAGTATTCAGGTTGTACACCGTAATGCTGCTGCTATCACTGTCCTCGAAGATGTGGTTCTGACATGTCTCGCCAGCGCCTTGATTGCTGCAGGCGGTACTGTAGTTGTTGAAGAACGAATAGAGACCTAAGAAGGAACAGTCAGCGCATGTCTCATACTCAGAGCTCCTACTTGTCAGCACTTACCCGCTCCATAGATTCCAATGTCAGTCGACCCGACAATGCGAAGACCCCAGCCTTCAGCGGCGGGGATAGTGAGATTGCCGTCCGTGATCGTCGAAGTCGGAAAGACAGGATCGTTCAGGCTGGCGACGTACGGGAAGGGAAGCGGAGCAGCTGGGTTGGGCTGATAGTAGGCAGTCTCGGTTTGGATCTGGAGAAGCAAAAGTCAGCGCAACACATGTATCGGAAGGAGCTCGGTCTCACCTGACCAGCGAACACAGTATGCGTGTTCGCAAACTGGTACTCATATTTGACATGATGCTCCACGGATGTGCCAACCATCCAGAAGACACCCTTCTGGCTCTGGTCCAACAAACCACGACCTGCGTAGACCGTAATCTGTCTCAACTGAGGATCCTCAACATCGTGATCTGCAATCCACAGCCACACATTCTCAAGATACAGTCCTGAGGATGACTTGGTAAGGTGCATCGTCATGAAGGCAGCAATGCACTGTTGGTCGAGGTTGTCGGCAGTGACAGTGATATTGGGTGTTGTCGGGCACTCTGCGAGCTGCAGATTGGACCCAGCGAAGCCTCCCACACGAGCGTGCACGTCCCACAACCCCGAGGGTGAGCTAGAAGGGGAGTTCAGATTGTATTCGAACAGCACGGCTCCTTGCTGCTGCCCCTGTGTTGAGACAATCAAGTCGCTCACCTCGACCGTCCCGCTTTCGCCAGGCTTGCCAAGCTGTAGGACAGGCTGTGGTGAGTTCATGTTGTTGAAAAACTTGCCGTATGAAAGGATGACGCTATAAGTCTCACCGACGATACGGCTGCCGGCAGGAACATAGATCGTCTTCGACACGAGGTAATCCCCGTGGTCAATGAACAAAATCTTGTTCTGAGCCTTGGCAAGTAGAACAGCCTTCTGCAAGGCTGCCGTATCGTCTGTGTGTCCGTTACCGGTAGCTCCAAGAGAGCGCGCAGACAGGAAGCTGCGTACGGAGTACTGCTGGTATTGTGGCTTCGACCTTTCGTAGTACTTGCCGCCGCTTTGAAGGAGAGCAGCTGGCCGCGAGACCGGCGTGATGGGACCTTGGAAGACTTGCGGCCCATTCGGCGTGTACGAGTGGCCCTCTCCCCAGCCGGCAACGGTGAACGAGCCACCTGCTAGAGCGGTAGTGTTACCTGTAGGGTACTCGCCTTGTACAGCGACGCCGACGTTGTTGAACACCACATTCTCCAAGATCAGCGAACCGCCCGAAGGTGGCAGAGAGTCGGGTCCGTGCGCTGTGAGGATGCCGATGCCAGTATTGCTGATCGAGCTGTCGATGAAGGTGATGGATCCCACGGACTGCGCTGCTGCACCACCACTCGACATGTTTAAGCCAACGCTGCAGTTGTTGATGGAGATGCTCTTGTACGTCCAGCCCCAGTCCCATGCCTGATTGATGGCAGTCACAGCGTTGTTGAAGGTTAGATTGCGCATAGTGAATTGTTGGTTGCCCCAAGCAGCAGCGTTTAGGCCACCGTTGAAGATGAGATCGTTCATAAAGCCACCCGAGCCCTCTTCGATGAAGATGCCTTGATGCTGCGTGCCAGCATTGCTGCTCATCTGGAAGACGACGTTTTGGATACTAGTAGCTTGTGCAGTGGGCCAGTGGATACCAGTAACACTGCTGCTGGCCGGGATCAAGGTCATATCAATGATGAAGTTGCGGATCTGGCGCCAGAAAGTGTTCGTAGCCCCAAAACCGAGTCCGTTGGCTCCATACTGATCTCCGTCGATCAAACCCAGTCCACCACTGAAGGTGGCGAAAGCTCTGATCGTGGGCAAGCAGTTTGGGTTGCCGATGAGTTGGGTGTAGTAATAGTCGATGATACTGGCATTAATCATGTAAACCTGAGTATAACCGTCAGCAAATGTCTCAGACACACCAGTGGTTATACTGATGGCAGACGAACTCCTGATGGAAAGTAAACTACGGCTGGGGTGACTGTAGTCGATCCACCCTGAGCTGGGCTGAGTCTACCGCCGCTTGAGATGGCATTGTTGATCGCGGCAGTATCGTCTGTAACGCCATCGCCCTTCGCTCCGAAGTCCTTCACGTTGCGAAAGACTTGGTACGTCTGTGGTGCCGGATTGAAAGCTGCAATGCCTTGATGCTTGATGTCTGCGAGCCAGTAGTCACACTGGTCTGTAGGCCTTGGCGGCACTGGCTTCGTAGGTCTCGGTGATGGGTGGTGCCAGTACGTCGGCGATGGCCCAGGGTAGTGGGTCCAGCTGGATACCGTTAGCAGATGCTATAGTTCGAGACGGATCTACTTGCTGTCCAAAGTTCTCCAGCATCGAACTGACGTATTCCTCGACCTCAGGGATCTCGACATGGCCATGCTGAGCCTTGGTGCCACCGATGGCTGCCAGTAACGGCGCCAGGAAGAGAGTCGACCGCATGCTTCGCTGTAGATACTACGAGAGAAGGAGATGAGGAGGAGAAGATGACCTACAGGAAGAACCACAACGCGAGCGTCGCTGGCATAAGAAACATCCACAACACGTTCCACCCTCGGCACGATCGTGCTACCATTATTGTATTGATCCTCTGCATGTCATCTGCTGGTATGCATCACTAGTCAGGCACGATGCAGGAGGTCAGCGAACCAGATGTCGTAGCAACGCGGCAACTGCTAACGACCTGCCCGTTCGATCTCAGGTCAGCCGGGTAGGGTGGTTGTTTGTTCCCCAAAAGAGAGACATTGTCAGGAGAAAGCTTTTCTTGCCGCCAGCCACGCTGCGGGCCTCCAGTTTTTGTGCGGGGTATGCTTTGAGCCGCGTATCCGTCGCCGTTGTACTGGACGGCGATGTCTTTGATATACCGCTCGTAGGCTTCTAGATGTGGTCTCTGCGGGGAGTTGGTCACGGTGGCAGCGTGCGATTTTAGCCCAGTGCTACCTACCCAGTTGAGACACAGCGAGCGGTGACATGCCTCTACGAGGTTGCGAAGCGTATGCCGACGTGAAGCTCATATGCCATCAGGCTTATACCGGTATCGCCGCTTTGGGCATCTCAAGCTGATGGCAGTGGGCAATTCTTTCCGTTGCGGTCCTCAGAAAGCAGGAGCTCTGCGCCTTGGCGCTGAGGATCGTCGACTTCTTCCCTGATGATCTCGTTGACCATAGCTTGTGCCAAGGCAGAGGCCTCATGAACCACGAGGCCCAAGTGGCCTTCCATCGACGTGGTGTCAGCAGCCGCCATCCTTCGTCGTTGTGCAATAATGTATTGAGTTCGAAGTGATTAGTAGACCAAGAATTTAATTTAGCCACCGGCGAATTAGCGCCGGGCTTCAGTTGGCGTTCCGCAAACGGCAGTCACCCCTCGGCGTCACCTGATTCATGATGAGCATATGAGCATCGTGAATCTCACGAAGATTTCGAGTAGAAGATGAGATTCGCGATGACGCTACGAGAGAAGTGGCAACTTGTTCTACCACACCTATCGCAGCCCCGGACCACAGCTCTTCGTGTATCCTAGCCTCCCCCTCAACCACCGTAGTAAACACCATTCTTACACTCAAGATTCTTTTTTTCGACGATACTTCTTCTTCTTCGCTTTGTCCTTGTCCGGGATATCGATCCCGGACGGGAAGAGACTGACATCGACGTGTATGACTCCGGCGCTTTTATGCGAATTTTCTTCGTTACACATATTGGTTGGGTGCTTTGTCGGATTCTTCAGACACTTAGGATCCCATTGGTAAATGTTGGTTTCCTTTAATGGTGGCCCAGCTGACTTGGAACGCTTCGCCGCCGTGTTGTCGATGTGGTTCGCAGGCAGTGGGGCAGCACTGGGGGGAGCAGCGTGCAACTGCATGCCATTGTTCCCTGAAGAGTTGCGTTGGTTTCCTTGAACCATGATGCCAAAGTTGTAGTTGTTTGTGACTGGCGGGATGGAAGGGGCCTGGTACATTTGCTGAGGATCCACGTGCGACTGTGTACGACGTATGTGGATGTATGGAGCGGCATAGACGCTAGCTTGCGTTGGAATGGTGTTTGCGACTGCCGAGATGGAAGGGGCATGGTACATTTGCTGGGGATCCATAGGCAACTGTGTGGGCTGTATGTGGCCGTATGGAGCGGCATAGGGGCTGGGTTGAGGTGCCTCGGTGTTTGGCATCACGCGAACCCCTTGGAAGTACGACTGGCCGCCGCCAGACTGGTGATCCATTTGCAATGGAAAGCCAGAGTGTGGCTGGTACGGATGATGTGACTCTGCGTATGGTCCTCTTGACCTGGGCGCTTGGGCGGCAGGAGCAGAAGCAAGATCCTGAGGAGACAGCATCGCGAAAGCGTTGGCCTCCATCATCATCTTGGGGTTACCGGAAAATCCCATGAAAACCCAGTCATCAGGTGAAGGATCTCCAGGCATATCCTGGTAAGGTCCCGGCTGTCCGAAAGCTGAGTGCTCCGTGAACGATGCTGGGGCGTGTCCACCAGCCATTCCGAACGCCGGCGGCTGCGGCATGGTAGGCGCAACACCCGAGTGGTACCCACGAGCGATGCCAGGTTCGGGCCGCTGCGGCAGTGTAGATGCGAACGTTGCCCGCGGCTCTCCTGGTGGATGTCGAATGGCCGTGCCAGGCGGCGGCGGCGGCGACATGGTAGGCGAAAAATCCAGAGGGTACTCATGAGCCATGTCACGCCGGGGACGCTGCGGCCGGGGGGACGCGAAATCTGCCTGCCACTGTGGTGGTGGCATGGTCATAGGCCCGCCAGATCCTTCGCTACGCGGCCAAGGCGGAGAAGCGGCCATCATTTCGCTATGTGGAAAAGTCCCGGCACCATATTCAAACCTCCCAGCAGCTAAGTTCCATTCTGCTAACTGCACAGGTTGCTCCTCGCGCCGTACTCTTTTCTCGCGAGGTCTCTGTGTTGTGCTACGCATTTCGCCCCAGAGCGCAGCATTGCGTTGTGCTTCAGCTCGGATATACGCCTCGTACTCAGCCAATTTGGCCAGTTCGGCCTCGTTGCGAAACCTAGGCTGAGGAGCGGCCATCATATCGTATGCAGGATTCCCAGCAGCTATATCCCGCTCTGTTGACGGCACAGGTCGGTCCTCGTACCGTGGTGTGCTCTCGCGAGGTCGCCGTGGTGTACTACGCCTCTCACCACGAAGCGGATCATCGCCTTGTCTCTCGGGGCGGAGAGGCCTAGGCGGCGGGGCGGGCCTCTCCTCGCGACGTGCTCTGTTCTCGCGAGGTATCAGTGCTGTGCCACGCATGGCACCACTGAGCGTAGCACCCCCTTGTCCTTCCGCTTGGAGAGGCCTAGTCGGCCGAAGAGCCGTCATGTCGTCGTATGCAGAGGTGGTAGCATCTATCTGTG
This sequence comes from Elasticomyces elasticus, assembly GCA_035926095.1. Classification (NCBI taxonomy): domain Eukaryota; kingdom Fungi; phylum Ascomycota; class Dothideomycetes; order Mycosphaerellales; family Teratosphaeriaceae; genus Elasticomyces; species Elasticomyces elasticus. The sequence goes on from JAVRQT010000001.1 coordinate 1,291,923, forward strand.
ACTCAATTGTGAACATACGTCGGTCCCAGTACCGTGGTGTGCTCTCACGAGGTCGCCGTGATGTACTGCGCATTTCACCAACGAGCGGAGCATCGCCTGGTCCTCCAGCTCGGAGATGCGCGTTGAACTCGACCCTCTCAGGGCCTGTATGCGGCTCTGTTGAGGGCACCGATCGGTCCTCGTACCGTGGTGTGCTCTCGCGCGATGGCAGCAATGTGCTGCGCATTTCACCACTGAGCGGAGCATCGCCTTGTTCTTCAACTTGGGGATTGGTGTCGAACCACGTGGCCCATTCAGCCTCCGTGTATACGGGCGGCGACATGATGCGAGGACACTGGTCTACTTCAGTTCTCAATCAGTAGAAGTCGAGTGATGAAATGATGGCCAAGAATTTCTGCTCTTTTATACTGTGCGAAGAATCGCAGTTCTGCGATGCGCCCCACAATGTTGATGACTAGCATACTTAGCTGAACCTAACTGCTCATATCACGTTCTTCGTTCTTGGCGTTTCAACATTCACCCCGTCGCACCGTTGGGACATAAGTCACCTCTCAAAACTGCCGCCACCCCTCTCCCCCGACTAGCATCTTCGACGCGATCTTACGATGCTCCTCGCTCGGCTCCACCCAAGCTTGACTCGCGTCTTCCATCTTGCCAGTACCGAATTTCCGCTTACACCACTCCACCAGCGCATCAACCTCGCGCTTACTCTCCCCCTCCAACTCTTCAAGATCACCAACCTTCTCCTTCCTCAACTTTTCCACCCTCCTGATAAAGGCTTTAGAATCTTCTAACCCATGCTCACCACCCCACGCGTACTGAAAGCACTCAGTCTCCGCCACATTCCCATACCACGCTTCTGCGTTCCGGTAGTCGCCTTCGACGCGATGGAGGAGACCGTGGATATACATCCCTTCCCACGCGGGCTCATTTTGCATGTGTCGGCACAAGAAATGCGCGCTGGAGAGATCGCCGTTGAGAATGTGCAGGAGGGACTCGAGGGTGGGATGGATCGAAAGAGATGCGATGGAGTGGCTGAGAGCCTTGGAGTGCGGGTTGGGGGACTGCGACGCGAGGACTGGGTAGGAGTAGGTCGTTGTGAGGTGGGCGTAGAGGGAGTCGAAGGTTGTGAAGGTGGGAGGCGCCATGGTTGTGGGATAGCTGTGCGGCAGTGGGTTGGTGTCGTTGGACTGTATTCAAGTGGCTCTGTGTAAGATCAGTGGTACTATGGTCGCATGCGATGTCTACAATGACGGCGTCATCGTCAAGCCAATAGCTAGGCGTTCGCTTTGCTCGCCGGATACGCTGTTAGACCGTAGCTGTCCAACATTGGAAGACGCAGCTGGCTCCGAGAAGCAACTCGCATCCGGTACACCGTCTTCTTGACCACACTAATACTGCCTTCTCCCTAATCGCGATGTCCTCACGACCATGTGACGTTGTGCCTTCTTAATCGGGCTCCGCACGGCCCGCGAAAGCTTGATTCCTGCACTCCGCCATCTCCGGCTCGGCATCGTAGATCGCGACACGTGCATCAACCGCGTCATTCGAGCAAGTGCAAACAAGGCACCGTACCGTTGTCTCGCCGCGGAGGAGACTCCCAACGATTCATCCAAGTATGCTCGGGCAAGAACAATGTGGTTCTTAAGATAGTCTGTTAAGTTCTCTCCTTCACTCCTACACGCCCCCTACATTTCCTACACTCTTCCACGCAATGGTCGGCCGCCGCGAGTTCGCTCGCATGACCAGCAGAAACGCGCAGGGACAAGGGCAATCAAATGTCAACAGCTACGAACGGCCCAACTCCTCTGGCGATCTCGAAAGCGGGCTCCACGAAGTCGCCAATGGCAACACGAACGGCAATGCGAAACCCCGACCAAAAGTCTGGTCGTTCAAGGACGCGGCAAACACAGCTCTCGAGGATAAGAGACGAGACGACCTGAAGAAAGCTCTCCTCACAGGCATCAACCGCGACGAGCTCGAGAAGTTCCGCAAAAGCGACGACGAGCTCAAAGCCATCAAAAAGAAACCCGTCCGGAAATTCTACGAGGAACAGAATAACCGCCTCAACGACTGGCTAGAAGTAGACGCGATAGTCATGGCGGTGGCAGACGATGTGCTCGAATCCATGGACCCAGACCCAGACCACGACGGCATCAACGAGCGCAACAATGAAGGTCTCCACACGACCGGCGGCAACATCGCGGATTTCCTCCCCGAAGACGAGAAAGAGCGGCGACGGAAAGAAGGCCAGCGCGCTAAATGGGCTATAAACATCAACGTCGTAGCCAATATCCTCCTCCTCGCTGGCAAACTCGCGGCTCTATCATCCTCTGGCTCGCTTTCACTACTAGCTTCCACCGTCGACTCCGCGCTGGATCTCCTCTGCACACTAATAGTATGGAGCACGAACCGCATAGTACAATGGCGGCTCAACTCCCTCAAGGCGAAATTCCCCGTTGGACGGCGCCGCCTCGAACCACTGGGTATCCTCGTCTTCAGCATCCTCATGGTCGTCTCTTTCCTCCAAATTCTACAAGAGTCGGCCGAGAAGATCATGCCGTTGGAAGGCGAGGCGGAAGAGCTACCATGGATAGCCATAGGAGCCATGGGCGCCACGGTGATAGTGAAAGGCATAATCTGGTTCGGCTGCATACCGATCAAAACCACACAAGTCCAGGCTCTAGCGCAGGACTGCAAAACAGACGTCATCTTCAACACCCTCTCCCTCCTCTTCCCGTTCGTGGGCTACAAAGCGCATATCTGGTGGCTTGACCCGGCTGGTGCTGGAGCGTTGTCCTTATTCATCATCTACGATTGGGGCTCGACGTGTTTCGAGAACGTCACGAGGTTATCTGGACAAGCTGCTTCGGAGTCTCTGAATCATAAGCTGATGTACATGGCGTATCGCTTCGCCCCGATTGTGAAGGGGTTTAAGAGCGTGCAGGCTTATCATCAGGGCGATGGGGTGTGGGTTGAGTATGATATTTTGATGGATGCGGATGAGAAGTTGCATCGCACGCATGATGTGGCGGAGACGTTGCAGTATTGTTGTGAGGGGTTGGATGAGGTGGATCGCGCGTTTGTGACAGCGGATTATACTATGTCTGGTCCTTCGGGGCATGCGCAGGATGCTGGATGATGAGGATATACGGTGGATGATAGTGGATATACTTGTATAGGTACGGAATGCATTGCAGAGCTGTTGGGTTTGGAAAATGGATTTGGATTTGGCATAGCGTTATGGGGGTTGGGTTGTGTTGCTGTTAATGTATTGCTAAAGGATTTTGAAGTTCGAAGCCAGTGTAAAATGCGCACAGCGTCCTGAGCGAATACAGTGCTGCTTTGTTGCATTGGAGCTATCGAGGCGTTCTAGCTTCCAAACCTGTATATCTGTACATCTTGCTGGAGCTTTGCTTGCCCAGCTTTTCCACGCCTTGTCCGCCGTGTATCAGCATCGCACGTTGTAGCTCAAAGCGCGTCTCCTGCCTTGGTTGGGGATGAAACAGGTATCATCCACCGTGTGACGATGGTGTCTCGGCCAAGCGAGCTCGAATTTATCTATTTGCTGTCACGCTCGGATCGACGGCAAGGATGCGCGGTTGCTCATCGTTACTAAGCGCCAATCTTTCGACCTTGCAATCCTTCAACCTTTCCCCCTTCTCCAATTTCACTTCACATCCTTTCGCCTCTTGTGGCACGCGACAGGCGGGAACGCGCTTCTGGTGGAACCAGGATCCCACGTGTGCCAATATAGAGATTGCTGAAGACTTTGCGCGCCTGCAAAGTTTGCGAGTTCGCTTGAGAAGGGGGTGAGGCAAAGGCTTGATTACCAGGAAATCACCTCAGCTCCGGATGCGCCGGATTTGACCTGTGGACATCGTATCTGCTTGGGATTTGCTTGGCTGGTACATCGAGGACCTGCCATACCTGTGGAACGATTCCCGAGTGCTGTGTTGTTCTGATACTCACGTCGTCGCGACATTAGAGCAGAGAGGTGCTGCTCCCCCGCCCAGGAAACTTGTGAGCTTCTCTTGGATAAGCACACGCAGCAGTCACTATGGGCGACTACTTTAATCAGTCGCGACAGCGACCGGGCACCGCTACGCAGGAGCGTCTTAACCAGGCGTTGCCACCCGTCGGTGCGAGACCGGTACGCTCGATCGAGAGCATGAGACAGCCATCGAGCATCCGGATCCGAAGGCTGCCATCATATTACGGCTCAGCTGGCTCACGGCCGACTTCTCAAGCTGGTGAGACTGATGGTGTAGCTGTGGATGATTCGGCATTTAGCGGTGGGCGCCGCCGAAGTACTTCAGCGCCGCAACGATATCAGCACAATCTTACCGTACCTGGAGCTGATCTCTCTCGACAACGCACCGCAGATCCGATGGGCCACATGGGCACTATCACCGAGGGAACCCCGGTGGGGCAAGGGACTCCTTATTATGAGGCTGCGGAGACGCCGGGTCTGCCAGCGACGCCGGGAATGATGCTGCCTACACCTGGTGAAGCACCCATTGAGCGGATCAGGACTGGGGCATCTGCTCTGAACAGTGCGGGCAACGCGGCTCGGCAGAATCGAGGGTTGCGTCGACTAAAGAGTGGACAGGTTGGTGGTGGCGATCGTTCCGATTACTACAATCGGCATGATGAGTACGACTCGGATGTTGTCGATTTGCTGGACTTGATTGGTGAGAAATAAGCATGCAAGCGAAGACGACATGACCAACTGACGTTTGTTCAGACCCCGAAATGCGGACACTCGGCACACTCACCAATGTGCAAAACTCGCTCTTCATACCTGATCTGGGAGGTCTACTCAATCGAAGACCGACATACGAGCTCAGAGCTCGACCTAGCGACATAGAACGGCCTCGCACACGTATGGGCCAACGACAATACACAGCACGCCCGCCAAGTGCCAGGATGCCTACGATCAACCAAGGCGAACCTGCTGGATCTGAGATTGAGCTGCAGCCGCAGATACAGCGCACCATGTCCATCTCATCTCAGCTCAGCGACTCACGGTACGCTGTACTTCCACATGGAGTAGACCTGGAAGGCTGGGGTCCTGACGACGTGGACGAGTTGAACGATCACGTTCGCCACTTGCTTCACTCGAAGCGAGAAGGCTTCAAGCGAAACATGCGAGGCTTCAAGCAGTACATTAGCAAGCCTTTGGGACTCTTCGTCTTCGTCTATGCTACGCTAGTCACGCTGTTCGGTGCCGCCTGGGTGTTCTGCTTGATCGGCTGGATTTACATTGGCAACGAGCAGGACTACTTCATCAATATTATTGACAACGTTCTGGTTGCGCTCTTTGCCCTCATGGGAGACGGCCTGGCGCCCTTCCGGATCATCGATACATACCATATGTGCTTCATCGCGCACTACCATCACCTGACATGGCGACTGCGAAAGGAGAAACAGCTACCAGCTTTGGTAGATCACAATGACCTACCCGATCGTCGAGGCAGCATGGTGGAGATGGAGCAGGAAGACGCCATCGACAAGGAGGAAAGTGCCGAGTTCTCCGTGCTGTCACATCAGCAGCAAAGACGGCTGCAATACCACCAGGCAAAATTCAACAAGACACACACCTTCTACCGGCCACACGAGACGTCGACTCACCACGCATTCCCGCTCCGCCTTCTGGTTGCTTCTGTGGTCTTGCTCGACTTCCATAGCGTATTCCAGGTCGCGCTGGGTACGTGCACCTGGTCTATCAACTACAACACCCGGCCCCAGGCTCTTACGGCAACTATCCTGTCGTGCTCCATCACTTGTAACATTGTCGCTGGCGTCATTATCAGCATTGGTGATCATCGCACACGCAAGAAGGATGTGTTGGAGCGCCTGAAGCGACAGGAGTTGACCGAGGAGGCGATCGAGCATGTGCAGAAAGTTAGAGGGCATCAGAGTGTCGATATCGATCGAGCGACTGGCAAGGAGATGGGAAAGGACGGGCCAGTAAACGGAACGACGAGTGGGACTGACGTGAAGGATTGAGTGAGGCCTAATGGAGCTGCATAGAAGCGTGGTAATTGTTTGACGTTCAGACTCGTGGATACTGTTTAATGCTATCTTTGATCAGACCAACGTCAGAACTTCCATCGTCGGTCCAGTCTTGTAGCACAGATCGATTGACCTTCCGATATTGTGTCTCGATATATTAGGTCTCAATAGCACTGCCTCTTTGAAAGGCAGTATACTCGGCGATCTGGCATTCATTACGAGCAGCACCTAAGAGAGGTCCGGTTGACCGCCCATGTTCGGACATCAACAACAGTCTGTGGTGTTCCAACGAAGGAACTTTCGAGAGTGAAACGCTAAGTCTGCTCCACTACCAAAATTCGTAAGACGCTGGTTCGCCGCTGCACGTCAAGTGAGAGGTGCAGCACGTTACGCAGACATCTCGACGTCTACCAGACGGATCATCGCGACCAGCGCTAGTTCATAGTGTCTCGATCGCACACTACTCACTTTCTCGCCTCCGGCTGCTCGACATCTCGCGGCACGATGTGTTGCAGCTTCGGCACACTGTCTAGGTGGGTGTTGGCCTTAATAAGGTTCAGATCCTGCGCCGTCATTCTGCTCCGGTACTTTTGGCCGCCGTATCCGAACAGGAACGAGAGTGGGAAACCGACATCGAAAGGCTCGGCATCCTCGATGTCGTCAATCTCCTCCTGCGTCAACTTGACACTTAATGCCTCGATATTGCCCTTCAGGTGGTCGACCTTTCGTCCGCCCACGATTGGAAAGACGTACGGTGCCTTGTGCATTACGTACGCCAATGCAACACTCGTGATCAAGGTGTCTTTCTTCTTGGCGAGGCTCTCAAGCTTGGCAGCGATCCGCTCGTACTTGGGATCTTGCTTGCCCATCTTACGACCATCGCGGTCTTCAGCATTGTACTGCTCAGCCGTTTTGAACATGCCGCGACCAAGGGCGCCCCAAGGAGCCAGGCCCATTCCTTCGGCCTCACACATTGGTAAGATGTCCCTCTCGAAGTCGCGGTATGCAGCGCTCCAGTGGCCTTGGTAGACCGAGAACTGTGTCATACCGTGGAAGCGGGCGTCTGCTCGACGTCAGTACAGAGTGGACAGACTCAATGGATTCTGCTTACAGTCGTTGCATTTGACAACAAGCCAAGCCGGCGTGTCACTGATACCCAAGTACAGCACCTTGCCGCTCATCACGAGAGCGTTGAGACTGTTCATCAGTTCGGGAATGGATGTCGTGAAATCCCACCAATGGACGTAGAGGAGGTCGATGTAGTCCGTCTGCAACTTCTTCAAGCTATGCTTGAGAGAAATGTGCAGTGACTTGACATGGTTACCCTGTAAGTTGGCCTTGATGTTCCTGGAGCCGCATCAGTACCGCATGGTCGATCGAGAGTAGCAACACCTACTCAGGCGCGTCCTGTCCACGGAAGCCAGTTGTGAACTTGGTCGCAAGGACTATTTCATCGCGGTTGTTCTTCTTCTGCATCCATTCGCCAATCCAGGTCTCAGACTCTTCGTTCTGGTAACCGTTGGCAGTGTCAATGAAGTTGCCGCCCTGCTCATAGAAGTAGTCCATCATGTCGAAGGCGGTGTCTTTCTTGCACACCCCAAGGAAGGATTCCCATGCTTCGCCAAAGTTCATCGCTTGAGAGATCAGCATTGTCCGCGCATATCATAGTGACTGATTGTACCTCCAAGACATAGCGGTGACACTCTAACGCCTGCAGTCGGCGACAAGATCCTGTGGTAGCCGAGCAGGCTTGTTGGCTTCTTTGCTGGAGGGAATGCCATGTTGGTCTGCTATGTGCTGGATGAGGTTATGCAGTTGCTAAGGTAGGAACAATACGTCTTCGACAATGCATTATATACTGGACCGTACTTTACGGAGATAGGACCTTGTCTCCGGCATGACATAACGAATGGCTTGAGAGAGGAGGAGTTGCTCCTTGTGGTACCTCATGAGCCGTGGAAGGACTCCTGGTCATTATTGCTGTCGCCTCGGCTCGCACTCGTTTGTGCCTGAGCGACCTGGCGGTACGATCCTCTTCCTGAGCTACACCATAAGGCTGCCTTCTCAACGATGGTGGTTGTTTGTACCTAGCCAGCTGGTGGGTGGTGGTGTTGTAAGTTTGGGATAGTATCTCCGATATTTCCATTTGGTGAAGCGGGATGCAGGACGCATGAGGGCAATGAGGGCATCAATCCACAACGAGCACACAGTCAACACTCTTCCATTGTTTTGTAGGAGGTCTCGTTTGGAAGTCGAGGTCTGGCGCTGCCATGATGATGTCTTCTCGTCGATCGACGAATGAGGCGGCACGGCAGACGGGCGTGGGCGCAACAGGCTGAGACGAGGTCAAATGGGGGCGATCAGCCGCGATGGTTGACGGCGTGGGAAGGAACGGCCGTTATGGGTTTCTAGTGTGCTTGAGACCTGTATGGAGCATACAATTGCCATTGCCATTGTGCGCATGAACGAGGAAGAATGCATGAGCTGCCGCAAGAGCTAGCCAACAGCGTCAGGTCCTGGCGGGCGAGCATATATGGGAACACTAGTCTACGCAAAGAGCCAAGCGACATCGAGAAGGCACAGGACGACTATGGAGATAAGGACTTCGAGCGTGCATTGAGCCCGACCGAGAGCTCTGTAGTGCTGCATCCGACCAAGTCACGACGAGCGTTGTACCAGCCGCAGCCACGCGACATACCGCACCAGCTCCAACATTATGCGTCGCGCGAGCAGCTGCGTCTCCAGTCCAACATACCGCGCTCGAGCGTACCAGCGGTCACGCCTCGCCGACAGGGCCCGCTACCGCAACAGACACCCGCCTCGGTAAAAAAGGGCGTCTTCTCTTCAGCTCCACCAGTCGTAGATCCAGACCCGGCCGCGGATCGATTGGATGATGAAACGACTCCACTGAGTACTGCCGATTTTTACGAGTTAATGGGCATGCGACAGCCTGTATCGAAGCAGGAAAATCCGAGAGCATTGGCTATTAGGCACGGCCTCTACGCTAGGATACAATCCCGCTTCAGCTACACACAGAGAAAATACCGCATCTTCGACGTTTTGACGTACGGTCTACTGGCGCTCCAGCTCGCACTCAGCGCCACCTTCATCGTCCTGGGCAGCTTGGCGAAGGTGGAAAGCCATGTGGCCATCGCTGTGCTGGGTGCAGTCAGTACGGTCGTTGCGGGTGCCTTGGCACTTATGAAGGGCCAGGGTCTACCGAACCGGCTACGGCAGACGAGAGACGGGTTGAGGAACGTGTTGTTCGAGGCGGAAGAACTCTATTGGGACGTTGGAGCAGACCGCCCGGTGTTCTACAAGGACATCAAGAAGGTCCGCGAGGACTTTCTGCGGGTCACTGAGGAGGAACGTCGTAATCATCCGGACACCTGGAACGCTACAGCTACTGGTGTTGCGCAGGGTGTGCATGTTGGTGGCGCTGGGAAGAAGCTGACGCTGGCGCTGGCTGCTACACCAAAGCCGTGAATGCAGCATGGCAAGCCAAGCGACCTCAAAGCTGTTGAAGCCCGTCAAATCATAGGAGACATCGATTGACGATAGTGTGCATATACGCTTGTACATATCGCAAATTTGACAGCGATATCCTGGGAGACAGCTCCTTGAATGGAAAGCTTACATGCATGCACCAGTAAGGATATTCCCGACTTTCTTTCTTTTACTCAGTCTAACCCAAAGTCATACACGAAAGCAAAAAGATAATCACACAAAGCCATCTCTGCAGAGATACCACAAAAGGGAAGGGCTCGATGCTCTGTTAGGAGCACGAGATAATCGCAAGAGCCTTGAAAATCGGCCTTGCGATTCCCTAAGGTGAATGGTCGTAGCTACTTCCCTGCTTGAGCAAACAAATATACGCATTATATTGACTTCAACCTGAGCCGACGTACTGCCATAGTGCTCTGCAGGCTGCAGGCATTCTGGTACAGCCATCTGGCGATCGACATGGAGGTGACTCCCATGCACGCTTGAGTCATGTATGCATGGGTGGCGATCAGAGCACACGAAGTGCGTCGATGATCGAGGGCACCACTTCGACTGACTGCACTTTAGACTCCTAGAGCGCAACAGCACGGCTATTGCATCAGCTGGGGTTGTATTCAAATAGGAAGTCACGCAAGAATTGCTAGCTCGCTCCGAAAGGCAAGAAATTTGACAAACTCAACCACAATCATGAGGTGACCATCAACACTCATTGATGTACAGCAAAAAGGGAAGTCGCCCGTCGTCGAACCCTTCAAAGAGAGCCTTCTCGGGGCAAGTTGACTGGCTACTCGCACTCCAGGGTTCCCCGAAAGTACTGAGAAGGTGCAAGCAGATTCTAATGTAGCTACTTCCCTAATGCTGCCGACGTTCATACCATCTCATAGAGGCGTGATGCATACGCCGGCTTACAGCCGCGAGATGGATGGCATATGGAGGCTTCCAGATGAGGGTATTGGTGCAGGCGGCTGAAATGGAGTCAGCACAGGCAGCGGTGATCTGGCAGAATCAATGTGTGATACAGCGCAAGGACACGGTGAATGATGTACACGTTCATGGTATCTATGATACAGTATAAGTACATGCCGTGAGGCCCGTCTTTACCACACCCAAACCTTGCGCCATCGCTAACACTCAATACCATCACCCTCGCCATCGTCCTCGCATTATCGTCCGTCGTAGTCGCCATTATTCGCACCCAAGATGCAATCATTGACAGTACAGCCATGATTATGTCTTCGCTATCCATGCTCCGGCAGCACCCTTCCGCCGCTCGTGTCGACTAAACATGAACGCGCGCGAGGCTATGCATGCGCGAATTAGCATTCTCATCGCCAGCAGAAGTAGTTAAAGTATGCTCGGGGTCGTCGGCGCCATCGTCGTCGTCGTCTGTCTCACCACCGTTCTGTGTTTTGCCCTTCCCATTCATGAACGCCGGTCCCTTGACCGCAGCCGTCACGTTGTTCCGCCTCGCAACGTGTCCGGCAGCGCTCGCCTTGCCGTCGGCCATCTGGCGGGCACTTCCCATGGCGTATTTGCTGGCTGTGTACTCCCAGCACATGAACTGCCAGTTCAGCTCCTTACGCCAGCATAGGCCGTACCCAAGGCCAACAGGTCCGGAATCGTTTCTATCCATCTCGGCTGTCAGTCCACCGGTCTGCGGCATGCGGTGCTTGAAGATGACTTTGCCGACACGGCTGTGTACCAGCGCCATCGAGCACATCATGCAGGGTTCGTGAGTAAGGAAGATTTCGAGCTTGAGGCAGAGGTAGCCGTCCGGCTTGAGATTGTCGACGTCGAAGTATTGCTGTTCGAGAGGGGTGACGGGTTGATCGAGGAAGAAAGCGTCGCGAGCCTTCACGTCGCCCTCGAGTCCAGCCGCGTAGAAGCCATTCTCGGCTTTCGCCGCGCGGGTGCTGACGGGTTGGGAGGCGACGCGCAGGCGTTTGCGACCGACCATGCCGATGGCGCGCATGACAGCGTGACACATAATGTTGCCAGACGTGCAGGCGTTGACCTCAGCCAGCTTGGCGATCTGCTGCTCCTTCTTCTTGCGCCTCTTCCGTGCCGTCTTCTTCGCAAATGCTCCTCCTCCGCCAGATTTCTTACCGCTAGCGTCTTCGAGGCTCGTGTCGATATCAACGTCGTTGCCACCCTCGCTAGGTAGTGGCTTGCCACGCGCATCGCCAGCCACGGCGATGATTTCGGTCTTGTCTTCATCGCGCTCGACGATGACACAACCGGTGCTGATGCCGTAGCCCAGCTTCTCGGTCGCGATGCCAGCCTGCTCAGCCAGCTCCATCATAGCGTGTACACTGACGTTTCCGTTCTCGGGCTCTTCCAGATCCGCTTCCGCTTTGCCGATGCTGGTAGGATGGGCGCCGAAGGGGTTGGTCTTACGGTAGAAGGTGGGCCAGTACTCTTCAGACCACTCTTCGGCCTGTGAGGGACTCGTGGGTGCCAGCCGTGGTACCGTCACCTCCTTGATCTCGAGCGGATAAGCCCAAGAGTCGGCCGAGGAACGGAATGGCGGGTGTTGCAGCATGAGGTCGTGTAGGTCTTGCAGTGAGATGACATTCGTCGGACACACGAGCAGGTACAACGTCAGTGATCGATTGTCACCGCGCTTGCGTGCAGTCGCCGAAGACCACTCCCATGATGCTGTAGGTGCTTGCATGACGGTCGGTGGCGTGGACTCCCAGTTGCGTGGCACAGAGTACATCTCCTTGATGAGATCTCGCTTGCCGACGACATGTGGTGGGAGGTACTTGGGTTTGGCGAAGCGACGGAGATGCTGCAGGTCGACATGATCCTGCCCGTCTATCTGCTCCTTGATGACTCTGTGAATCAATCAGTATGAATGAATACAAGCAGAGAGTGATGGACGCACTTCAAGATCCCTTCTGCATGCTTACTAGGCAGCTCTACAGTCCAGACCTGGATCGTCTCGTTCCCCAGTCGACATTCTTCTTTCGTTTTCAGATGTACCATGCGCCTCTTGCGAGGTTCGCCGGCGGGCGTGATGGTGGTTGGCGGCTGTGACAAGACCATAAGTGCATGTCGTGCGGTTGCGAGTGCAGAGAGCAGAAGGACGACGAAGAAGCCATGGCGGAGAAACGGCGGCAAACGCCGCGATGTCAACAATGAAGTGAAGAAAGAGCGAGCAGTTTGCAGCATCGTGACTGCCATGTTCGTGAAGTTCATGAGACGTGCATGAGATGTGACCTTTAAATGTGCGCTAAAGTATTGGCGTTGGTCCGTGCGTTTTTCGGCGCGTCCTCCGATCGCGTTGAAGTCTGATGCATCCCACTCGACAATCACGATGGGCCTACAACAGCTGCCAGATGAGCTGCTGCTCTCATTGACAGAGCAGTGGCCGTGTCGTGAGCAGCAGCTTCGGCAACTTCGCGCTCTCATCTCGCATGAGAGGACCGACAGGCCGAAACTCCCAAGCTCGCAAACAATCGTGCTCTACGGACCACACGCTACTGGCAAGACAGCCATCATCAAAGCATACCTCGAGAGACACATCAACCACGCAATCGTCAATTGTAGAGAATGCATCACCGGTCGGCACCTCCTAGAGCGCACGGTCGCTGCGATCGTGGAGACGCTCTGGACTATCCTACCTGGAGTCAACAGAGATGAGATCTACAACGGACGATGCGAAAACATTGCTACGCTTGTGGTGCACCTTCAGCGACTGCTGAAAACGCACGACAGATTCGTTCTGGTCTTCGACGGCATTGACAAGCAACGCGAAGCGCCACCAACACTGCTTCCATCCTTGGCACGACTGGGAGAATATGTGCCAGGCCTGACGACCGTCCTGATTGTACAACATCCAGCACCACGATTCCTTCAGCAGACTGGGGTGCCTCATGTCCACTTCCCGGCCTACACTCGTGCGCAGTCCATTGACATCCTCTCGCGGAACGCGCTGGATATCTTCCTCGAGCCGCCGACAGATGTGCCAGACTATGACGATGAGGTGCACACCGAAGACAAAGCTTGGCTCTGGCCGCGATACTGCGCAGCAGTGTGGGACTCCCTTGCTCAAAATGCAGCTCGCGATCTTGTCGCCTTTCGTGAGATCTGTCACAAGCTCTGGCGACCATTCGTAGCTCCCATCATCAAAGGCGAGTTCGGCACCCGTGACTTCAGTCGACTGCTAGTCGCTCAACGACGACTATTCCAGGATGAGAGCGTACTACTGGACTCCATTGTGCCGTTCCCTACCTTGGCACCAACGACACCTGGCCCAGACAAAAACAGCAAGGTCCCAGCGCGAGAGCTACCTTACTACGCTAAGTACCTACTACTCGCTGCCTATCTCGCCTCCTTCAATCCAGCCAAGATGGACGCTCTGTTCTTCATGAAGTCTACTGAACGCAAGCGCCGCAAGAAGGGTGGCGGGACTGCTCGCTCTGGCGGACGTGTCAGTCAGAAACGTCAGGTCCCGCGACACTTGCTCGGTGCTGCAGCGTTCACGCTCGATCGTCTGATGTCTATACTGCACGCCATCCTGCCTCATGACTTGAAGAGCACGATCGATGTGTACACACAAATCGCCACTTTGACCAGCTTGAAGCTGCTGGTCAGAGGCGGTGGCATAGGCGGCGGCGACCCATTAGAGGCAGGTGGGAAGTGGAGAGTGGGACCGGCGGTGAGCTGGGAATACGTGCAGAGTCTGGCGAGGAGTGTGGACTTTGGGCTGATGGATTATGTTGCGGAGTGAGGCAGCCTCAGCTTGCATTGTCTTGTTTGGTCATGCTGTGCATGTACTTGCAACATGATCCACAAGTTTACTGCTATCACGGACTGCCATTAGTCCAACCATTGCGAAGCATGGCGTTGGGCTTGAAGCCATGGCGTCGAAAAATCTGGCTAGTTGCAGTCGTTTCGGCTGAGCAGAGACATCATGTTAACGCACACCTCCCATGTTCGGCAATGCCGGCTGATTAGAATTCACACGGGGCGCGCACATCGAACGCACTCACAAGACCTCAGTTATGGGGTGTGTAACCACGGAGGCGATGATCCGTCTCGAATTGGATCTTAAACAGTCTGAAACCGCTTGGAGATGCTCGCCGCTACACAACGGTACAACATCTGCCAGAACCAGAGATGCACATAAATGGCTACGTCGTCGTCCGTTGATCTGAACATCAACCTTCGTTCAAAAGACAAACATCAACTGCTCACCCGAATACTGCCCGTGTGCTAGCCAACATGCAATTCACAGCAGTTTCGGTAGCAGTTACGCTGCTGGCAACCTTTACGACTGCGATGCCTGCTAGCAGTCACACCAACGGCAGCACTCCCGACGCTGCCACTACTGTTGGGCCGGTCAGGATCACGTTCGATATATGCTCGTAAGTAAGCTGCTATCCTTGCGTAAAAGACCACTGTCGAATGACGGATCATAGGGACGCCGTCCTGGAGCTGGCGGACGCAATGGGGTCAAAGATCGGATACACCAACTCCACGATCGTCTCACGAGATGAGAATCACATAGTGATGCACGCGGTTCCCAGTGACGCAGAACATGACGACGACACCGCTGTGGAGAATCCTTATGCTGTGTCGCCGAAGCTCAAAGCCAGACAGTCGGACGAGACTCCTTCCTACAACGTCGACCTCAATACATTGTTGCTTGTGGCTACATTTGAGTGCGTATTTGTTGACAACTGTGCGCTCGTTATGCTTCGCTAACGCAACTCTAGACTTACTCTCGGGCAGGTCGACGTGCCTGAGGCCGATGGCGAGGACGCTGGAGACAATTAAGCCTCCAAACAGGCGAGGAAACAGATCATGCACTACTTTCTTGTTGGCTACGTAGAGAGCAAGTCTAGACCCTTACGCCGAAAGTCTGACCGCACCACACCGCACCAACGCTCTCGCAGTCCGCGTCTGAACATGGATAGGTTCACGCATCTGTAGTGATTACTCTTCACCGTCACTAGCTTTTGCGCAGAGACTATCACATGTCTTGAGCCCATCACTTCAGCAGCTTCCTCTTTCATCGCTCAAATCTTACGTCATCAAAATGCCCAAGCCCCACAATGACTGCGGCGATAATTCTTCTTTTCCCCACTGTCTCACACAATCCACAACATCCCAAACGTCTGACATGGCCTCAAACAGCGCGGCTGCCAACACCGTCGCCGCCCAGAGGATGGATAACAAAGAGGTAAGAGTCCGGCATCCTGAGGGTCGAGGGGTCAAGCTGACGCTTTGGATGCAGGAGGTGAACGACACCCGTTGTCGACTGCTCGAGTTGCCACAGGAGCTTCAAGACAGCATCTTCGAGCTTGCAGTCGTACACAAGGCTATTATCAGAATCATTCAACCCTTCTGCAAGCATTACCTCGACAGGTTCCACCTCGACGGAACATGGCAGGACTTCTCAGCACATCATAGACACGCACGGATGCAGCCAGAACTTGCCAAGACGTGCCGGAGCATTCGCAACAGTGTGCTGGCCATCTACTACAAACAAAACACCTTCGAAATCTGCTGTTGCAACGGCGATTATTGGATACCGAACATGTATGGGGTCAGAAACTGGCTTTCAGTCATTGGCGGGTCCAACCGGGCACTGCTGAAGGACTTGAAGGCCCACGGGCCCATTTCCGGTCGATACAAAGATGCTTTCGGGCCAGTGCAGATGACCGTAGAATTGGCGGAAGCTATGTCGCGCCATTTTGCCGCGGGCGTTTTAGTCGCGGAGGAGCAGACTATGCCTTCGAGCACGGTCTACCGGTTTCAATTGACCTTCGCTAGGTAAAGTGATGCTTTGAAACAGCGCACGCTGCACGCAGGTTGAAGGCTTGAAGCGGTGGGAGCGTACTTGCACAGGACCATCCTGGTGCTCAAGGCCTGCTGCTGGGACGCAGGTTCGAAGCAAATGTACAATGTTATCGACGCACCTTGTCTCAAGCTTTTCATGACAGTAATTTTACGCATATGTCATTCCCACAACTTCCACATCCATCGCAGCAAGCTTACGTCATCCTGTCTGCTGTTAAAACCCTCGTTCTTCGATTCATTCGTCCCACAAACAAACAACATCACAAAGAAGTTATGGCTTCCACCACTGATGTCAGCAGCGGGACTGCACTTGCAGAGGAGGACAAGGTATGTGACACAATGAATGAACGGTCGAGTAGCTTGCTGACGCCGGCGGACCAGATGCTTCGCTGCCGACTTCTCGAGTTGCCAGTGGAATTGCAGCTCGATATCTACGAGCTTGTCGTTATCTCTCAGAAGGCCATCAAATTTACTGACGTGAACTGCGATGGCTTTGGAGACGACAGGTGCCTGGGCTACCATGCGGACCGGCAGTCGCGCCGCGAGCTTGTGCAGCCAGAGATATCCAAGACTTGTCGCAGCCTACGCAACATGGTGCTTCCAGTCTACTACAAGCGCAACGTGTTCGAGTTTTGCTACTGCCGCCCGGAAAATGAAGATTTCATTCACGGTGCGAAGCACTGGCTTGATAACATCGGCGGATCCAACCGAGCATTGCTCGCGAACTTCCGGTACCATGAGTGGGACCAAGTCGAGCGTGGTCACTCGCAGCCTTCCGCTGGTTCTACGAGGTCGTTGCCGAAAGCTCTCCAAAGTTTCGGGACGCATATCAGTACTTTGGAGCTGCTGCACCACCGCTCTTTTAAATTTTACTACTACCAAGTCAACTTCACTTAGTGAGGAGAGGCAGGAAACAGCGGCGGGTGATAACCTGGCGAAGACTGCGTTGAAGGCGGCATGAAAGAACGGTGCTTTTCGGGCGCCAACACCTGTTACAGTCATAGCCTCGGGATTCGATATATGGTTATCCATGGCTACTCCTCGAGCGTCCGTTCTGGAGGCTGCAATAGCAGGCATGGGTCGGAGTCGGAGTGTAGCATTGTTCAGGAAGAGTCGCTAGAGATTTTCTCCGAATGAGAGAGTGTGGCCTGTAGACTTCTTCACGTCGTCCATCACATGTCACCTCCGTACTTTCCTCTTTCGTCACCGCAATATTACGTCACCCCACAGATCGACCTGGTACGAAATTCCACCTTCTTCTCACTGCCTCCCTCACACAAACACAAACAACATCAAGAGCAAGTCTACCACTCAGCGTAACCGCAGCCGTGCCCATGATGGCGTCCGCGGATGAAGTGAAGGTATGTGCTCAATGGCCTTCGTGACCGAAGAGTTTGCTGATCTTGCGAAGCAGGCACCGCGCTGCCGACTCCTCGAATTACCAGAGGAACTTCAACTCGAGATCTACAAACTCGTTGTCATAGCCAAGGCACCGATCCGAATCGTCCACCAGTACTGCGCTGGCTATCAACAAGACATGGACATTAGCTGGAAGCAATTTCTCTCCGAGCGCAAGCAACCGGCTCTCTCCAAAACATGCCGAGGCATCCGTAACATCGCGTTGCCGATCTACTACAAATGCAACAGCTTCCGCGTTTGCTGTTGCTCCGATTGGGACGAGCGGGACAATGCGAGCAGGAAATGGCTCCTGTCGTTGGGCGAGTCTAATCGAGCGTTATTGAGAGACTTCGAGGTCCACCAGGGAATTGGTTACGGTCGGTATAGTGCTGCGGAGCAGGAGGTGGTGCTCACCAGGAGCATGCAGGGTCTCAAGCTGCACGCCTGTACTCGGGAGTCGACGCCGGCGTCGAGGGTCGTAACTACCAGGCGGCAGATCACCTTTGTGGGATAAGTGAGCGTGGAAGGCTTCAAGTGGCGCGGTTGGGGATTGGTGAAGATGAGCGAGTGGCTCTTGTGTCTTGGATGGCTCCGAAACCCGCAAGAGATGTATGCTGAGAGCTTGTAGCTTAGCATCCATGGCGCGCTACGGTCTTTGCGCCTGCTGTCGATTGAGTTGCGAGCTCCTTAGGGTAAAGTTCCAACGCACACAGATATCCGACTACCACACTCGCATCCAGAGACGAGCCGCATGCCCACAATAGTCTTGAGTTTGTCTGGAGACAAAGAGTGCCAACGCCATACGGGCTTCGCCAAAGCCATGGCTTGGCCACCAATATTGCACGACGCTAAGCGCGCCCATACAATGCCAGCAAGCGTTCGATGTCCGTAGTGAGTTGTATCTCTGCTGGTTCCCATCCTCTGACGCATAGCATGGCTCAACCTCTTTCGAGAAGTCTTTCCCTCGATACAGCCCCAGCTGCCATCTATCTCAACTGCATCCTCACCACTACGGCGCTCCTCGTTACTGTTGCGACTGCATTGCCTGTCATCACTTTCCACCCTACTGATATTTCGATGACGTTGACCAAAGTCACGTTGTGTAAGCCGTGTGTGGAACTCGATCGTTTTAGGGTGAAATAGCTTGTGGCGTGTGTGTATCTTGAATGTCCCTGGTCGACAGCGATCGGCCTGGTGAACAAAGAAGTCCTCACACCTTCAAGCCATCGCCGCACGTATGGCTAGCCGCCATGCAGCACAACGCCATATTGTACCTCCAGGATAGGGTCAGCTGCACTTTGTGGTCGGGTAAGAGACGGCTACCGCGGAGGTCTCGCAAGTACATATGACCATCTGCATCTGCCTCCTTCACCGCAAATCTTACTTCGCACCTCTCGCAAGCAACCCCTCGAGACACAGACCTCGTTCACCAAAGCCTCTTAGACTCGCGCTCAGTACCATCATTGCACAGCAGCCACCATGCACTTCTCGGCCTCCCTCCCAGCTGCCGTGCTCCTCGTAGCTCTAGCGAGCGCGCAACCTGCTACCACCCCAGGATCTACTGACGACGGATTCACGTATACGGCGAGAATTATCATCGGGTCAGCAAATTGAATTTTTTTTCTTGTCGCCTTGCTGACCTCGCCTTTCCCAGAACGGGTGATCGAATTTTCAAGGCCGAAAACGTGTTACTTAAGGAGACTACCGGAGCTCTCAACATGCACGCGAGGGACGTGGTCGCTGGGAGCACCGAGTCGAGCGTCGCTGAAAGAGGCATCCTCGACGGACTTATGTCAGGCATCGGTGGAGCGGGCAGTTCGCTGGTGGGCACGTAAGTGTTTGCTGATGATGAACCCCAATAAGGCTTGTACGTCTTGCGACCAGTTGATGTGACGCTAACCACTCCTTCGCGAGTTGTAGGGCCTGGGAGGAGGCGGGAGTTCTTCAGTTGGTCATCAATGTGACCCATGTCTAGCTGAGAAGGCGAGAGGCGAATGGTCTTCGTGGCCATGATGTGCCGTGACTCTCGGTCCAGTGGTGTTCGAGTAGAAACGCGATCATAGCATTCGTGAAGGATATCTTTATCAAGGAACTCGGCATTGATATCAGTTGATCGCATGGGTATTGGGTGATTCGAACTTGTGTCTACGGTGCTCATCACCTTTGCGACAGGCTTGGAGAGCTCTGCACAACGAAGTGATTTGAATGGATTCTTCCCATCAGGTTCCCGGTTTCCCGACGGGATCGTCGTGCTGATCTTGTAACGTTGATGTGCACGTCGTATATCTGTCGTCTTTGGAATTTGCATGACGCTCGTGTGAGGTCAGTGATCCAGGACAAGTTGATCAGTCAACCTGCTTAACGGTCGCCAACCCTCCATGGCGGCGGGATGGCCGTATATCGATCCTCCGAGACAAAGAATAGCGGCACCGGTCATCACCGAAAGCCACGACTCGCCACCAATACATCCCCACGCCTTGTGTACTCCAAACTCATCATCAGATAACCGCCGCTCTTGCATATAAGTACTCGTCCAGTTCCCATCATCTCGGCCCAGTCAAACTCTTTGCACCCTTTCCTCCAAGCATCGAACCCACCTAAACCCTTCAACGCAGGACTCTATACACCACCCAACATGCTCTTCACCACCCTCCTCTCTAGCGTCGCTCTCCTCGCCACCCTCGCCATGGCCCTGCCTCACCCAGCCCCGAGCCCCACCCAACCATCGCTGACCCAGGAAGTCACGGAAGAGTAAGCAAGGGCCCCTACAATCCCGGCCCTGACCATGTCGAAAAGCACCCCACTAATGCTCTGCCGACGCCAGGCTCACCGACACCCTAAATTACGGCATAAGTGTCGGCAACGGCGTCGCCAAATTGTTCGCCAGAGACGACACAACGGACATCCTTCCCGACTTCTTGGACGACATCACAAAACCTTTCGATCCCGTGTTTCTAGTTGAAGTCCAACTCCCTCCGCCCGAGGACATCGCCAAACATCTCCCTGTAATGACGGCGAGGAAGCGTTTGGAAAATAACCCAACACATCTCATCGACGAACCTACAGTCCCCATTGTCGAATTCCCGAACCAACCCGTCCTCCCGCTCCAAGCCGCCAAAGACATCGCAGACGCCACCTTCACCATTCTCCCCGTGCTGACGGCCAGGAAGCCTTTGCCGGACAATCTTTCCGGCTTCTTGGACGACATCACAAAACCTCTCGATCCCGTGTTTCTAGCTGACTACCTACCCGATCCTCCGCTCGACGAGGCTGGAAAAGTCTTAAATGACATCACCAAACATCTCCCTGTAATGACGGCGAGGGAACGTGTGGAGGACATCTCAACAGACCCCATCGACAATGGAGTCGAAATGGTGGAAGCGCAGGAGCAGGAGATCGAGGATGCGTTAGTCAATGGCGCGCTGTACTCCATCTTCGTTCTTGGGTAGCTAATCACAAGTCCGTAGGGTCGACAACGTGCTCGAAGAGGCCGAAACCATCGTCACGAGCCCGTTCCAGGGTCTATTTCCGAAGGGAGGCTTCGGCAACGACGATGGTAAAGCTCGGTTGTGAGGGTACTGCTTGAACGGGGTAAGAGGACTCCTTGTCCTTGTAGAGGAGATCCTGATGAGGGCATTGAGATGGGCGAGGGCTACGGCGGAATGCGTGTTGGCAAATTCAGTGGTGTTTGTGGTTTCCTCTGGTTTGGAATGGAAGGACTTGCATTGATTCGCACTTCTCTGTGATGAGCTTCCAAGCCCCTTCAATGTCCGTATCCCGAATTCAACCCAGTTACCCCACCCGCACTCCCACTCTTTGGCGGCGTTGCTGCGCGGCCGAAGTGTTTCCACAAGGGATCCCCAAGCAGACAAAAAATCCCGAACGCCAACGTTGCTAGCTCTTGACCGACGCTGAAGCCACTACCAGCCACCAATATAACGCAAAGCCACCTGGGAAACAGGGACTTCTCAACAGTGACACGTCAGCGAGGCCTTCCGGTTATAGACAAAAGGCCGCCCAGCCTCTGCATCCCAGCACACTTCTCATCCCGTCCCAAAACTCCGCCAAGCACAATCCCTTACACCAAAGAACCTCATCAGTCTCCTCGCAATCTCCACCATCTCTTCACAAAAAAGATGTACATCCCCCACCTCCTCTCCACCGCCACGCTCCTGGCATCCCTCGCAAGCGCACAACCTCTCACTGCTCGCAAAGTCAACTTGCGGGCGAATATCGTGATCACGTGAGCAGTCCACAAAACCGAGTCGTCGCAATCGCTAAACCCTTCACTCAAGCTTCGGAAACACTGCGTTTCGCGCCGGCAATGTAGCCTTCGACCAAGTCACCGGAGGTGTCGTAGACATGGTTGTCAGGGATGAGCTAGAGGACCTCGCGGAGCGGAACGTCATCACGGACGTCCTTGGGGGTGATCCGAAGCCGATCACGGGCACGTAAGTTTTTGCCGCTTCGCACAGGTGCCGCCTGTCTGCCGGTGTGCAGATACGCTAACGTTGGGTTGGCAGGCTGGGAAGAACAAGCAGCGGTGGTCTCGTTTTCACGTTTGATGTGAATGAGTTGTGAGGAATGAATCAAACGGTAGTGTCGTTGAAGTGGCAGGCTGAGGGTATCGGTCAGTTTGAACAGGGTATGATGATCTTGGCGACTGGGAGCAAGTGTGCTGTGTCGTGTTAGATTATTAGAACCTCTATGATGAGCTTCCCAGTCCCTTCAATGTCCGAATCCCAGACTCAAACCCTGTCGTCCCACCCAGCCCACCAGTCCTCGGTGGTCCTGCAGCCCTCGGAGCAAACCCACCGCCACTCCCACCGCCCGTCCTCGCCATCGGCGGTCTCGCACCAAACCCAGTTCCACCACCCGGCCCACCAGTCCTCATAGGAGGCCTCGCCCCAAACCCAGCACCAGCACCACCCGTCCTTATCGGCGCCCTAGCCGCAAAACCCCCCGCACCTCCACCCGGTGCCCTCCTCGCCCCTCCACTCCCACCAGCCGCACCAGCCGGCCGTCTCCTCCCCCCTTTATTCCTCATAGCCTTCCGCTTCTCCTGCATCTCAACAAACTTCCTCCTCCTCTCCTCCGCCTCCGCCTCCTTAGCATCAAACATACCCACCTTCACCACCACCCGATCCCCGAAATCCTTCACAGAAGTCTCGCTCATATACACCCTCTCCCAACTCTTCCTCCGTGAAGCCATCGCAGACCGCGCGGTGGAACTAGATCCCGTGGAGGCGAGGCCTCGGGAAGCGATGGCGGTGGAGAAGTCGCGGAGCAGTTTGTCGGCTGTGTGGGAGGCGGTCGGGAGGGTTTTGGTGGTGGATTTGTTGTAGGAGTAGGTGCTTGTTTGCCATTCTTGGGCGCCGGTTATGCAGCGCCAGGGGGAGATGGTGGAGGAGGCGGGGCGGAAGAGGGAGAGTTGTGCTGCTGCTGGGGCGGCGCGGGGGAGTAGGGAGGCCATGGTTGTGTGTGTTTTGATGGGGAATTGATTAGGGCCTCTGGCCTGGTATGGTCGTCGTCTTGTGGTCGTCGTGCGGAGTAGGCTTCGGGGGTTGACTAAGCCAACAAGTCCTGACACTATCTACCAACATGAAGGTACCTTGGCACGACGTTCTCCTTGACGTTCAACACATCAAGATGACCCTGCTTGGCCTACCGCGTGAGATTCGAGACCAGATCATCGCCTATGTGCTCGTCCACATTGAGGAGCCCCCCTTACACTGGCGTTTCGCCCGCGAAAGAGCTGCGCCAGAGATCAATGCGAAGCCACCCACTGATCACCCGGATATCTCGTTCACAAAGCTTCGAGATGTCAACTACCAACTACGCGAAGAAGTTGCAGAGCATTGCCACCCTGCTTACAGACCAAACGAGGCCAAAGCGAACCTAGACATCTCGTTCTCAGGCCAGTGGTATTCGCCTACTTGGACCTACGTCCCAGCACTGCTCCAGCCTGGCAGGCCGTTCGATCTGAATATCCAGGCTCGGATTTTGAGCACTGAAAGCTTCCAACGTTCCAGACCACTCATCGGAAGTGGCTATTGGAGCCTATACCACGCAATCAATGATCTCTTGCGCCGTGGACCATCGCTGGAATTTGCGAGACACCTGCGCGCGACGGACGATACGTGCGCCCTCAAAATATTGACCATCTTGTTCTCCTTCCGCGACCCCTACACTCCAGACACATGGCCTACCACCGCGACCGAGATTGTGCGTCGCATGCAACTCTTCGCCACGTCTGGAGTGCTGCATCCGCACGTCGAACGATTTAGAGTCCACGTTAGCTATGAGACGACCAAGAGTTGTTACTTATACGACAAGGACTGGCCGATAGAGCCGTCTGTTCATGGCGTCGATGTCAGTCTTGACGATTGGCTGCAGAAGCTAGCGTAGACGATTGTAATCGCTGGCGAGATCAGAAAGGACAGCATCTCCGCACCGCCAAATCGCCTTCGTGCTCCCGCCAGCAGTCTGGTGAGCATATCAGCACCATACTGTCAGCGAGATCTCAAAAGTGATCATATAGTATCGACAGCATCTCCGCACCGCCATATCACTCCTGTGCCGGTGCCATCAGCTTCGTGAGCATATCAGCATCATAACTGTCGGCGAAATTTTGACAGCGGCCCCTGATGAACCAGTACCAAAGCTTTCTTTGTCCGCCACTCACTCTTTTGAAAGCATAAAATGAATGGCCGTGCGAGAGGCTTCACAAAGTAGCAGGCCTTTAACCAAGAAAGCGCCAAGAAGAAGAGAGAATTCTTCAAGGAGATGCGCAGGGTAATGAGAGCATCAGCAATACTGAGCATTACTGACTGTGTATACCCAAGAGACGTAAAGCAGGCGCAAGAAAAAGGCCCAAGACGAGATCACGCAGCTTCGCGCAACCATCGACACCTTGAAAGGTCTTCACAAGCGTGTTCAAAAGGAGTCACTCAAGAAGGGCCTTGCTGCAAAGCTTGAAATTGGCTGCAAGAAATGCTGTAGCGTACCAGAAGTAGCGCTCCGAATCACTCTCGAGAGCGACTGAGCTGTTTTGGGCAATCAGCTCCACGTTGGCGAGGATGAATGACAAGTCCAGCATGCCGCTGCTAAGCTCGACTAGAACACTGCATGCAGCATCGTGGCTTGCAGTAGCTTTGAAAACGTCGGTGGAGGTAACATGCCACGCCATGAGCTCGGCGCGGTACGCAGCGACTGTCGAACTCTGGCAGCTCTTCAAAATAGTAGCGACGGTGGAAGCGCCAGGTTTCGTAGACGGGCTTGAACAGGTGTCGCCGCAAACTCCGCCGTCAACGACGCCATCCATCTCGACTAGAAAGACTTCGCTCTTTTGGGTGCTATTCTTGTCACGTCAAGCCGGGAACGACTTATCTCTTGACCCTTGCAGAACCATCAGCATGCCATCTGGACTGCGGGATGGAGTCAAGAAAATCACTGTTTCTGATAATAGCGCAGGGACAAGTAATTGCACGAACATATCTTCATCATGACTGCGTTCTATGCTGCTGCAGTAAAGCTAAGATAGGACGTCCGTCCGGCATTACAAGCAAAAGCAAGTGCTTCACCTCCTGGTCTCCACCCCGGCCCGCAGCGCTGTCGTTTTCGCGTTCGAGTGGGAGCCTGCCTCTCATGGCGCTCCTCGACCTCTCGGTAAACTGTCGGATCATGCACATCGAGGTGTGTGTCCTTCCCCTCCCTGACTCACGTGGAACGGCCATCGAATCCTCTCGTCTACCTCAGTGATATTTTGGCCTCGAATTATCTCGCTGGACTCCGTGGCGTGCCGTTCCTTGATAGGGCAAAGTTTGATATTGGCGGCCCTTTCTGTGGGCTCCCAGCCCGTCGTCCATTCGATGCAAGATCGCCACTAGATGCCGGTAACCGGGGAGAGCTCGTCTGAATGGATGCTGCGTTTTTCACCGGCGAGATGGCGAAATTGCCGATCGGTGGCCTGCGTACCGGGTCCGGCTCCTCGTCTCGCCTAGCAGGCTTCTGTGCTCGCCAGGCCGCCGTATCTCGCAACAAAGTCGCTGTCACCCCATCCGGCCCCTCCTTGTGGGCGTGCAACATGTCGCTCATCGCTTCTTCAGGGCTCTTAAACACATGACCGTAGCGCTTCTTCAACTTGTTGTTCTTTGTGAACTCCCAAAGATTATGCGACTTCGCGACAAAGACCAGCGAGTGTAAATAGTACCATCGATCAAGGTCTTCATCCGTTGCAGATCTGCAAGTCTGGAAGGGCACGTCCTCAACAAAAGAGATAGCTCGGGTGATGCCCGCCCTCGCGCGCTCTTCGTTCGCTTTGATGAAGGCCACAATTGCGCCATGGCCCGTGTTAGTGCCCATGAGGAACACATGAGTGGACTCGTTGATCTCGACGTAGTTGTCCCATAGATAGGTCAGGAGCTGCGTGGCTTCACGAGTGCGAAACTCAACGCTGTCCGTATCCTCGTGTTCGGCGTCGTCATCGTCGGAGGTGAGGTGTTTGGGTAAGTTCACGTCGATGACGGCAAAGTCGTGTTTGACTGCCCAGTCGACGTAAGTCTTGACAATATCAGTCTTGGAACAGTGTCAGCGGGTCTGCCTGCAAATGGGCAGTACAGTGCGCGAATTTCAACTTACCAACCACGTATTATGTAGCTCAACTTTTCCAGTGCGTGGATCTGGGGTAGCAAGGAGTTCGGGAGGGTCGTGGAGGATGATGAGGAGCGGGCGGGCCTCCATGTAGTTGGGTCTGGATCGCGTTGTCAGCTTGGAAGTGCAGCTACATGGAGGAATGCATACGTTGCAAGAACCTGGTTCTCAAACGACTTCGACAGCTGTTGGTGGTGTACGAATAGCGGCGTCATCTCATGCTCTTCCCACAATGTCGTGGCCTGCCACTTGCGCACCACATCGTGCATTCTCTCGCCATGTACTGCAAGGCGCTCTGATAGGTCGTTTGGATGCAGGAGTCCTGGCCAGAACTTGCTTTGCTGTCGCAGAACACGTTTCACATCATCGATGCCACTCTTAGTAGGCTCCGTCAATACGAGTCGGTCAGGAGGCTCACCCATCATAGTGCGACCCACAGCACATGCAGAGCGAGCGATTGAGTCGAGGTTGTAGCCGCCTTCCAGGCAGACAGCCAATTTGCCATTGGCGAGGGACATCAGCATATGCGTCATATGAGCATATCCTGCTGGTGTGACAACGCAGCCACCGAGCATGTCACCCTCAGCCGCATCGAAGCCTGCCGCTATGATGACCAGATCCGGGTTGAACTCGGTCGCTATCGGCATGACGACTTGTTGAAATGCGTACACGTAGTCTGCGTCGCCCATGGCTGAGTTTCTCCAGGGTATGTTGACGTTCGTTCCAAGCGCAGCACCACTGCCGCAGTGTAGATGATCACCGTAAGCGTGGCGTCTATCTCGATAAGATCCCTCGGGGTAGAAGTTGTTGCTCTGATTTAAGTGCAGGGAGATGTAGAGCACGTTCGGATCGTCGTAGTTCGCCTGCTGGATACCATTGCCGTGATGCACGTCCCAATCGAGTATCAGAACCTTGCGACATCTCTCGCCGAATTCCCGCTGGCAGACTTTGGTCGCAATGCTCACATTGTCGTAAAAGCAGAAGCCCTTTACGTCTTCTCGCTCGGCGTGATGACCAGGCGGTCTGATCACGGCGAAGACATTTTTCACCTTACCAAGCATGACCGCACGACAAGCCTCGATCGCACCACCAGCAGACAGAGCGGCACAATAAGGTGTGTTCGAAGAAGCATAGACAGAGTCCAACTTATGCGGTGGATGCTGCATTAGAAGAGGCCCGTCACCCTCAGCGACAAGTTCGTGCGGCGCTTTACTGCTCAGGGCCTGAATCCAATCCCAGTGTCTTTCTGTATGCACAAGGCAGACTTCTTCTTTGGTAACCTCGCGAGCATCGATTCGGCCCATGTGGTAGCTTGTCGGGCCATCGGATCCTTTGGCCCACGCAAGGCCTGCATGAACGAATGCTTCGAAGATTGCGTGTATGCGCCTCGGATCCTCAGGGTGCATATCGAGTTCCACAGGTATTGGCTCGACGTGAAAGCGCATGCGCACATCGTACACCAGTCCAGTCTGTGCGGACGAATATGGCAGGTTTGCAAACTTCGCAGGACGGGGTCGATCCGGTCTTGGGTCGAGTACTTGGTCGAGCGACTGTGCGACCTTCAGTCCGGCACCTTTCAATGCCGGTGAACGTTGGCCGTTGTGAGTCAAGGTGCCGTTCTCGGTGTCAGGTTCGGAGACAACGGAAGGCGCAGTGAATTGAGTGAACTGCTCCGTTGAAGCCAATATGTCTCCATCATGCATAAGCACGTCAGCGGTATCATCAGCCTCCATCACTCGTGTTTTTGAGTGAGGGCGCAGGACAGTGGCAACGCAGCATTAGCCGCTCATGTGCCCCTTCGTTTGCTCCAGTCCTGCTAGCGTTTGCTGTGCGTGCGTCAGCCATTGTTGTTGCAATTTTTGTAGGACGCGAAAGCAGGAAGGTATGAGACATGTAGGTAGAGGCAGGTCAGTCAGTTGAGAGTTGTGTTAGATGTGGCTGCTCGGGACGTTTCCGATCGCAGTCGCGCGAAGTTGAGTAAGGGCCGAGCTTTAACAACTTACTTGGACTGCCTTATGCAGCGTGATATGTAGTGATACACTCGGTGCTCCTGCGCACGCTGAGTTTGTTCGTCGTGAAGAACTGATTATTATGTTGCTCGTTGTTGTTGTCGATGTTAGTGAGGTAAGTAAGTAAGTAGGTAGGTTAGTAGAAGGACTTAAACACTAGGATTACTAAGCGAGGAATTGGCGCTAGCCTCGATTAAGCTAGACTATAGCTACGGCGCTATGTTCCCTCTATAGTACGGCTTTTAACGGTACTAAGTAGCTTTTACGGCGCTAAGTAGTCTTTCTAGCTCTTAGTAGCTTTAACGACGCTAAGTAGTCCTTACGACGCTAAGTAGTTCTTACGACGCTAAGTAACTCTTAGGGCGCTACGTAATCTCTACGGCGCTAAGTAACTCTTACGGCGTAAAGTAGCTCTTACGCTACTGTCTTCTTACTAGCTACGCTATCTCTTACGATACTTAGTAGCTCGGTACTAAGTATCTCCGATACAATTCTTACGTTACTAGTAACTTAAAAAGTACTTTCCCGCAAAGTACGTAAAGTACTTCGTAGAACCGTGCTCAAACAAACCGGAACGATATCGGTTGGCCGTGGTGAACACCCAATTCTGTTTTGTTTCTGGGTAACGTAGTGTAATCGAAGAGGTAGCACGTGCTACGAGCGCTGGCAATCCTGCTCTCATATTCATCCGGTGCGAGATGCAAGATGGCATAGAGTCAGAAACGTATCTCGCAGTCCGGAAGCTCATGCTCGCCTCCTCCTACATTACTCATGCCTGATTAAGACAATATGTCCACCCGCTTTGACGGTCTCACCTGGCCTGATCAAGAGCTTTTCAATCTTACCCTTCTTCACGTCTTCCGGTGCTTGCACGTTGATCTCGAGCTTCATAGCCTCTAGGATAGCGACGACTTGATTCGGCTTGACGTCATCTTGCTCTGCGACTAGTACTTTCCACACATTGGCGTCGACCGGCGAATCGATAGTCGAAATGGCAGGGTCTTAAAGGACATCAATTAGTGCGGACCGTGGGGGAGGTGTAGGAACTTACCCGCAAGCAAAGCATCCACTGTGCTCTCATCAACCTTATTCTTCTCCTTGTCTTCTCTCCATTTCTGCAACGACTCATTCTCGGCAGTAATCAGCTCATCTTGAACCTTGGCCTGCTTCTCGCGCAGCTGCTTGACTTCATCTGCAGTGTCGGCGAGTAGCTTGTTGTGTTCAGCCATGTCGAACTCCACTTCATCCCATTCAAACTTGTAGCGACCGGAGCGAAAGTAACCGAGCTTCTCGTTCAGTTCGTCTTCGGTGCATTGATAGAATGTCAACAGGTCGAAGTCCTGAAACAGCCAGGGTTTCTCCAGTGAGAATCCAGCCTTGTATCCGAGATAGTCAAAACATGGTACCGTCCGACCTAACATCATGTATCCACCAGGGCTGTCGACAGGATATATACTACCGCAGCTGCCACCCCAGCCGAACGTACCTTCCGGCGTGAAGACTCGCGAGGGGTTGGTCTTCGGGCTTGCCATCCGCATTCTAGGATCTACAGGGAGAGAGACCGTATTCCCGCAGAAAAACCCAACCACGACCGTCATCAGGGTCCCGTTCAGCATGTTGTGCTTCAGCTGGTCCGCCGAAAACGCGTTGTTGCGTGCCACGAAGTCTAGGTTGTCCGGGAGGTAGGGCGCGTGGGGACGTTGGGTCTCCATGTATCGCGCAGTGGCGTCAGTCTGCTCCTTGCTCTCGAAAGATAGTGGTAACTTGAACCGGCGGCAGGGTACCTTGATCTTGCTGAGATCACCCAATTGATCTTCCAGCGACTGCAGGTGGGCTAGGAGCTTGCTTCTGTTAATCTTCGCACCGTCGTAGAAAAGTAATATCGATGTGCAACACCCGACTGTGTTGATGAGGTTCTCCTTCAGCCACCCCGGGGCGCCCTTACCGCGTAGTGCCTTCTCAATTGCCGTGACTCGGCAACGATGATTGAGATCGAATTGCTCGTTGCCATACTCGACAAGAAGATGGTCGTCTCCACCTTGGCGGTAGCGGACTTGTGGTTCGTTGCCTTTCGCGGGTCGTTCTGCAAGCACAGCTTTGCCGTACTCTCCTGAAGGGCTATAAGTGGTTATGAGCGGTTGCACGCCATCGAAAGTGCCGGTCTCGATGGCTTTCTGGATCGCCACGAGGTACTCATTCAGCTTTTGGCGAAGCTTCAGGGCTTCCTCGAGTGAGACGCGCTTGTACTGCATGGTGTTACCTGCCTTGATTTGGCCTACGCTCTCAAGTCAGCATTCCAATCACAATTCATTCGAACGCAATCTACTTGCCCAACTTCCACCAATCTGCACGAATGACAGTCGTGGAGCTTGCAAAACCGCCAAAGTTGGGACAGTCGACCTTGCACGAGCGAGTCAGCAATGCTCCGTCACGGTGGTGAGCTCTTTCTTACCGGGAATATACATGGATCGTCACCAGTCCAGTTCAGTGTGCCAAGTGGGTAGCCGTACTCCACGAGGTTGCTCGGATGAGACCCTCCTTCTCCGCCGTCTTTCCTGGCCCATTGCGGAGCGCGTGGCGGGACCAGTCGAATGCCGCTACGGCTAGCGTTGTGCGAGACCTTCATCTCGCTTGAGTACAGCATGTCCACGTCTTCCGACGTCAAGTAGCCCTCTTGGTGTGGACCAGGCATGGCCATGATCTCCCACTTGTCGCCATACTGCGGGCGAAGATGCTCTGGAATGGATGGGTGACCGCCAAGGGTTTTTGGAACCTCGTTGACCAACGCGAGGAGATCACTAGGTGCCAAGGCTCGTCCTTGGTATCCGCCTATAGCTACCAATGGGCTCGTCGATTTTGAGCCAAAGTAGTCGGCTACTTTTGGAAAGCCACCATACACAGCAAGATATGATCGACAGCCTCCGCCGGTTGTTTTACCAATCTTTAGCTTCTGGCCTGCCTTGATATGTTTCCTGGTCCACATTGGAATAGCAGACCCATCAAGGGTGAAATCCATTGGTGCTCCAGTGAGAGCGACAACAGCGGGCCCAACGAAGCGTAGCTCGGGACCAGACCTGATACCTATTAGTATGGTACCTGCATATTCGCTCCGAACACACTTACAAGGTGATCTCTAAACCTTCCTTTCCCTTCTCATTTCCAACGAGCATGTTAGCAATACTAAGTGCCACTGGATCCATGGCGCCTGGACACTGTTAGCAGAGCAAGATAGGTACCGGAAATGTAACTCACCACTATGCGGAATTCCTTTGCCGACACTTGGCCTGCCAGGAAGGTCTTGCACGAGGGTATATGCTCCCGCACTGATTACATCGATCACGTTCGGAGCAAAGCCGAAGCTTTTCAGGAAGCTCGTGAGAGTGTGGCCTGACTTGTATGTGTCGTCTCGCATAATAGCTGCGAGGTATTCCAGGTTTGTGGGCGGCCCACAGATGCTTGAGCGAGACAACAAGAGATCCATGCCCTTGATTGCTGCGTCTCGTGTCTTGGCATGGTTCATGACTTTTGCTAACAGAGGGTCGTAATTTGGTGATACTTGAGTGCCGGTAAAGACCCAAGTGTCGATTCGAGAGCCTTCCAGCTCCTCCCACTCGACCTTTTGCAGCAGGCCCGGTGAGGGCGCATAGTCACGAAGCGGGTTTTCTGCATAGACTCTGGCCTCGATAGCAACACCGGTGGGTTTGGTAGTCTGTAACGACTTCAGGTGGTCTGCCGTGAGTCCTCCTGTCCCGCCGAGCTGAGCATCCGCTTGCTTGAACATGAGCTCTACGAGGTCCACATCGTACACCATCTCTGTAATGCCGTGCTCTACTTGCAGTCTCGTATTCATTTCGAGGAAGTAAAAGTCGCCGGTCTTGTCGTCAACGATGTACTCGATGGTACCAGCAGAACCGTACTTGACCGACTCTGCTAGGCTTACAGCAGTGCTGCCAAGCTTCTCGCGCATGCCGGAATGCTTTTCCACGAAAGGTGAGGGACACTCCTCGATGACCTTTTGGTTCCGGCGTTGGATTGAACACTCTCGCTCTCCGAAATCGACAGCCTGGCCTTGTCCGTTTCCAAACACTTGAACTTCAATGTGATGACCTTCTGCTATGTATTTCTCGATGAAGAGGCCGGGATCTGCAGCATGTCAGTCTCGTCGCTCAGATGTTAGACGTATAATCCTGACTCTTGAACAGCGTCTCGCCTCGTGATCGGACAGTCTTGAAACCCTCTTTGACCTCATCGGGCGTGTGGCACACAACGAGGCCCATGCCTCCACCTCCACCTGTCGCTTTCAGCATCACAGGAAAGCCGATCTTCTCACTCTCCACAACAGCATCGTCCGCAGTGTCAACAAGACCCTTGGTACCTGGCACGATCGGAACGCCCGCCTTTTCAGCAAGACCTCTGGCTACGTGTTTCACACCAAATGCTGGCCATGATCAGCAAGATGACGAGGCAGCATGAAGAACAGACGAACATTCGATGGCCTCCGGGCTTGGTCCACACCAGACAAGACCAGCATCACCGACAGACCTTGCAAAGTCTGCATTCTCCGATAGGAAACCATAGCCAGGAATGATGGCATTTGCGCCTTTCTCCTTTGCGATCTTTATGATCTCGTCGCCATCTGTATAGGCCGTGGAGTTTGAGCCCGGCAGCAAGACAGCTTCATCTGCTTGCGAGACATGAAGTGATGCGGCATCTGCAGGCGTGTAGATGGAAATCGTCTTGATACCAAGCGTCTTTGCCGTTCGAATGATTCGTACACTGTAGCCGGGCGGTTCATGGTCAGTGTTGTTGTCGTCGCGTCGTGGTGTCGAGATGCTCACGCGATTTCACCCCTATTGCGCGTTAGTAACGGCTGTGCCTTCCCTAAACGGCAAGGCGTCTATACCGATTTGCAATGAGCACACTCTTCAAGTTCTCCATCTTGTCTTGCTTGTGTCACCAAGGTTTTGCAGTGCAGTTAGGTCAACGATTGACATGTACGGCACATCGTGCTAGTCATTGTGATGCCTCTCGATAAGGCGGCGCCGCGAGAGGGGCAGGTCACGGCAGAGTCGCGGCCAGCTCCATGCCTATCACGGAGAGCTTCCTTCGCTTTGAACGTCATGCTCAAGTAATGGAGTCAATCCAAGGTCAAGTAGACGGCTCGTGTTCTTCGAGAGGTACAGGGAACTGAATTAACAGCATGGCACCAATTCAGAGAAAGGTCCACATCAATGTCGATGTCCGTCCTCTACCAATCTATCGAGCCGCTCATGCTAACGACCCATAGCTTGGTGAGGGCTATGGCAACTTCAAGTGCGGGTAAGACAGGTATTTGTTGTATGACTGAGCGCCACAGTGACAGCGATGCAGTCCGGACGACGAACTTATCCCTCTTATCGACCACGCCAATGTGGCATGCGGGTTCCACGCCGGCGACCCCTTGATCATGGCTCAGACCGTGAAGACATGCAAGCAACACGGCGTGAAAATAGGGGCACATCCTGGTGAATCAAACATCATTTGGTTCGACATTGTACAAGACTGGCTTGTTAACACTGTTTCTCCAGGGCTGCCCGACATCCAAGGCTTTGGTAGACGAGAGTAAGACTCCGAACAGAATCCGTCAACCCGATGTTGACAAGACGAATAGGATGAAGCTCAGCAACGAAGAGTTGACAGCAATGGTCCGCTATCAGGTCGGGGCGCTGAAGGCCTTCCTAGACGCTGAGGACGTGCCATTAAATCATGTCAAGGTGGGTCAAAATGTTCCGGATATTGTGTCCGCCACAGCTAATCGTTAACGATTACAGCCTCACGGAGTGCTCTACGGAATGATGTATCGATCTCCAGAAGTCTGTCGTGCAGTGTACCAAGGCGTTCCGAAGGGTACGATAGCCCACTGAGATGAAGACAACAACGTACTAACAGGATCCGACGAACAGGCACTCCCGTCTTCGGTCTCGCAGGAACCTGTCACGAGGAAGTTGCGAAGGAGCTCGGCCTTCCATTCGTCGCGGAGTTATATGGTATGCTCGTCTACACTTGGGTAGACCGACCGGCCAGAACTGACGATATCCCTAGGAGACGTCAAGTACAATAAAGACAACACTCTCGTAATCGACCGTAAGAAGAAGTACGTACAGATCCCTTCCCATTGCCTCATTTTTCTGACTGACGCCTGCAAACAGAGCCTGGACACCCGAAGAGACCAAAAAGCACATCTCCCAGCAAGTAGACGAGTCCAGCGTCACAGCCGTAACAGGCGAGACCATCGACCTCCCCATCGGAGACCACGAAGTCTCCCTCTGCTGCCACAGCGACAGTCCAGGAGCAGTCGAGATCATAACCGCAGCACGGCAGATGGTAGATGAGTTCAACAAGAAGCACGGCTATGTTTGAGAGAACAGCAGCACCAAGCTTTGCACATAAACTTTCTAGCAATTTTCCATTGCGCATATGAACGCCCTATTGCACATTATGAGTACACCGTCTAGCCGTGAGCCCGTAACGCCGCAACGCTATGCAACGTAGCAGCAAGCAAGCAAGCAAGCAAGCAAGCAAGCATCATACTCGCCCTTGAACACGCACAGTGAATCAACGCCCTCGCGCCCTCACCATGCAAGCAATGCACACTCACTCGGCAAAGTAAGCTCATGCCAGGACCATCACGCCCACGACACTCACCACCTCCCATCACACAACCATCAACCCCCTCCTCTTCGCAATCCCCAGTCATCCCGTCATCCTCCTAACCTCCACAACCCTCTTATTCAACGCCGAGATCCTCCTCAAAAGACCATTCTTCTCCTGATCCGACCACCCACTCTGCTCATGCACAATCATGTAAGCGCCCTGCAGCCTGGTCATCAAAACATCCATAATCTTCGGCGCCACATCCACAATCTCCTCATCCCGGACATCAATCATGCCCAGAACCGTCTCAAGCCACTCCAACCGAAGCTCAAGCGACGTATCCAGCGAAGCCGTCAGAGCAGCCGAAACAGACAGCGCCACAAGCGGCGTGACTTGCTTAAGGTACTCCGGGTTGACGCGCACGAACAGATTGTCGAACAGCGCGGCCTGGTTAGGGGATTGCAGCCACTGTATCACGAAAAGTCAGCATTTACCCAAACGCACCCAAGAAAATGCAAGAGCAAAACTCACAGCAATAGTAGCCTGCTCAAACTCCGCCTCCATCAACAACTGCGTAATCCGCTCTACCTCCATCTCCTCCGCGGACTTCACCTTCTCCACAACCTCAGACTTCTCATCAGCCGCACTCTTCTCACTCATCTTACTCGACTCAGCCTTCATACTCCTCTCCCTCTGCGCCTTCAGAATCTGCTCCTGGAACGCCGCCTGACTATCCGCCATCCCCTGAATAGTCTGCGACAGACTCGCAACCAGCCTAGACAACTGCTCGACCTGCCTATTAGCCTCGTCGCGCTTCGTCTCAGCCTCCTGCAGCTTCTGCGAAGTCCGCGCCTCGTGCTCCGCGACCATCTTCTGCATAGCCTGCATAGCCATATTAGGCAGAGACTGCTGCAACAAGTTCGAAACCTGCTGCTGCACCTTCTGCGCGACCTGCGTGGAAGTAGCCTCCGAGATCAAACGCTGGACTTGTTGATCCTTCAACGCTGCGGTGAGAGCATGAGGTAAAGCAACCTTGAGCTCGCGCTGCACACTGGTGTCGATTTGCTTCGGCAGCAGCTCAACCAGCTTAGCATCAATGAGCTTGCTGCTCGTGGTCGTAATGGCGGGAATGACATCCCTCTCAATACTAGCCCCAATAATGCGATGAAGACTCTGCTCAACATTCTCAGTCAACGTGCTAGACACAAGACGCAGCATAGCATCCTGCCTCGCCGCAGTCGCAGCATCCACAATCCTCTTATCAGCGTCCAACTTCGAGTACAGCGAGTCAAACTGCTTGCCGAGCGAAGCCTGCAACTCACCACTGACCGGAGCAGCAGCAGCCGGCTCAGCCTTGATAGCCTCCTTTTCCTTCACAGCCTCCACAACAGGCGCACGCACCTCCTGCTTCGGCGACTTAATAATCTCCGCAGCCTTCGCATACGACTCCGGGGTCATCAACGGCGGGTTCACCGGCGCACTCTCCGAAGGCTTAGGCGCCTCAGGGATTTGCATCGACTTCCTCTCGGACCCTGACGCAGCTTGGGCACCATTCGTAGCAGCAGGCGCAGAAGGCACAGCAGCCTTTGCCGGACTGGCCTGAGCAGCCGCGCCCTTCTTCTCCTTCTTCTTGCTTGGCGTTTCCACGGCACTACTACCAGCCTCGCTCGCTGTCTCCTTCGCCGCAACAGCAGGCACCGTAACATCGAGCGGAGCGACCGTTATCACCCCAGCAGCAACAGCATCAACCCCCTCCACAACCTTCCCCTCCGAACTCCACCCCAAATCCGCCTTCCTGACAGGAACGGCACAAACCCCCCTCTCATGCACAACATAAACCTCAAAAACCGTCTCCTCCACCCCCTCCCCCGCAGACTCAACAACATGCCTCAACATCTCGACACTGCGCACCTTGCCGATCTTGGCGAAACTCGCCTCCCTCACTCCAGACATAATAGCCGTGCTCTCTGGTCTCGGCAACCCCTTCCCTCCCTCCGCAAGCATAGTAAGGTACTTCACCTGCCCCATACCAGCCGGAAGATTGTATTTGGGCGCCGACAGATGGACGAAGTAAACCGAGTTGCGTGTCGGGTGTCCGATAGCCAAGATGCCGGTTTTCGGGTGGTAGTTGATACTACAAAACCCATCACTATCCTTCTCATGCGGCAACCTCAACTCCTGCACCGCCTTCCCCAACCCCAAATCCCACAACTGCAAGACATGATTCTGCCTAAACCCAACCAACATATACCTCAACGCCACCCCCTTACTATGCGGCCTCTCCTTATCCAACAACATAATCGAACTCACCCCAACCTTCTCCCCATCCCCCTTACTCCCACTTCCGCTGGCTACAGCCTGCAACGTCCACAGCGGCGTCGTGAGCTCAACCCCCTCATGAACAGCTCCACTCTCATCCCTCGCCTTCTCAGTCAAAGAACTAATATCCCAGAACTTCACCACCCCACTCTTATCCAGACTCGCAATCACACTATCGTCCTCGCTAAACGCAAAGTCCTTCCCAGCCTTCCCCGTATTAATCTTCAACCCATGCTCCGCGAAAAACTTCTCCCCATCCACCACCCTCGTGCGCGCATCACAATAAGCCTTCTCCTTCGCATTCTCAGCCCCCACCAAATAAATCATCTTACTCCTGCTCATAGCAAAGAACTCCGGAGATCTCGAACTGCACTTCGCGCGCGTCTTCACAACAGATCCAGATGTGTTCTCCTCCGCAGTCGACAACGCCGGCAACGAAAACCCCTGAGCCTCGACATCCTCCTCCTTGAAAAACTCCCCAGTCGCCCCCTTACTCAAGCTCGTCCAAAACACCGTCCCATTCACCCCCGTCCCCAACACACACTCCAAATCACTCCCCGGCGCCCCAGAAGAGCAGAGCTGCACATTACACACCCTCTCCCCAGAACCGCGGAAAACCTGCTTGTGGTCCCCAGTATCCTGCCTAATAATCCGGAACCCCGCATTATCCTTCTTGGTAGCAGTCTGAGCATATACTATGTAACTCTGACTAGCCGTCACAAGACTGCGATCCATCTGATCAAACTCCTTCTTCAGCTGCGCAATAACCATCAGATCGTCCTGGCGAATGGGTTGCGTGATATCGACGGCCGAGGGGTTGAGCGTGATGGTTACGAAAGGCTTCATGGGGAAATTGTAGACTTTGACTTGCACCCTCGCTTTCTTGTCGTTGGCGCTGTCTTCCGCGGATTCCCAGCTGGACTCCACGTCCTCGTTATCCACTGTCTCGCGCTTGATTGCCGGCTCTGTGCCTGAAGCAGCAGTAGCAGCAGGCTTCTTAACAGCCTCAGCAAGCGCCTCCCCAACCTCCCTATCAACCTTCTCCCCCACATCACCCAAGGCCTCCGCAACAGTCTGTGTCTGCGTAGACCCCTTATCACCCTCCTCAGTCTTCCTCGTCTTCTTAGCAGCCGGCGCACCGTTAGCAACCCCAGCGGCGGAAGGACCAGAGACATCCCGCTCATGCTTCAGAATCTCCATCTTCTTCCCCGGCACCGCACTCACACCAGCAGCAGCGGACTCCGGCCTCGGCGTCCGGTTAAGCGGCGAAGACGCATGCAGCTGATCAAACGGATTGACGTACGTGAACTTATTCGCCTTTGCGGGTTGTGGAGCAGCGAACGGGGTGGTCTCGCGGGAAGCATTACTTCCGAATTGCCTGGCTGGCGTGGGGGAGCGGTCGGCTCTGCCAGCATCAACCGCACTCATCTCGGGGAAATTCGGCTCGGTGATGGGCGGAGAGGCTTTCTCGATCGAAGGCACGACCGTGTCTTCTGAAGCTGAAGACGGGGCTGCGGACTGTACAGGCTTAGCTGCATTAGGCTTGCGGAGAAGATTGAGCAGGAAGTCCTGCTGGTTGCTGCTTGAGGCTGTCCTGCTGGGGGCGGTGGGTGGTTTGTTGTCGCCACCGCCGCCGCCGCCGATGTTGTGGAGACTGGCCATCGGGCCTGCGGGAGCTCCTGCACCGCTGGAGTTGTTGAACTTCAGCAAGTTCAGCAGATTGTTCGTGCGAGCTTGCTCTTGAGGTGCCGGTGAGGGTGTCGGCATGGCGGAGGCGGGCGGGGAGAAGAGCGGTACAGAGACGAGAGGTTGTTGGGGTTGCGCCCAGATGGACGGCTGCTGTGACTGGGACTGCTGTTGCGGTGTCTGCGAGTGAGGGGTTGACTCGGACGATTCGCGCGAGCTGGTGGCCTTGAGGCGGGCGAAGAGCTCTTGGAGGTCCGCCATTGGCGCGGCGGTGAAGAGAGGTTGTGTTCAGTGCGCCGCGATGGTGGTTGTCGTTTCTGAGTGAGTGAGTGAGTGGATGGGTGTGTGATGTCTTGGTAAGGTTTCGTGAGTGAGTGCGCGTTTGTGATCGAGGTGCAAGTTCGAAAGCTCGATTGGAAGCACGGACGATTGCGATGACGAT
Organism: Elasticomyces elasticus; assembly: GCA_035926095.1. Classification (NCBI taxonomy): domain Eukaryota; kingdom Fungi; phylum Ascomycota; class Dothideomycetes; order Mycosphaerellales; family Teratosphaeriaceae; genus Elasticomyces; species Elasticomyces elasticus. The sequence goes on from JAVRQT010000001.1 coordinate 1,331,394, forward strand.
CTTGGCCCGATACGTTACTAGCGTATCGTGTCACGTGCGTGAACAAGATATGAGCGGGTGGTGGCAAGTGAGAGAATGATGGGGAGCAGCGGGAGCATGTCTCTGAATTTGTTATACAGGCTATTTACAATTCGCGCAATCGTGGGGTCCATACGCGAAGGGCCAGCTTCATCGTCCATATTGTACATCGCCGAGCACGCGACAGCCATCCATATCTCTGTACACATACGACCCCAGATCGTGATTGTACACGAGGCTATTAACGAGCTGGGTCCTCATAGCTCTGAGTGCCGAGTGACAACAGCAGACGACTGCTCAGGTCGTTCATTGGTCATATCACCTTGCCGAGCGGTGTCTGTAGACAGCTTGCATCGCAGACGCTGATGCAGAGCAGAGTCGCTCGACCTTTGATCCGCAGCGTTTCTCTCCGTGAGCGACATGATCCCGCCGTCATGCTCGTCCAAATTAAGTTCTTTTGCACGGCGCTCCTTGTTCACGGTAGGGGCTACGAGACAGTCCAACAAGCCGCCACGCTCCCAACTTGGGAAACAGCCAAGCACTCCAGCCCAGCTCAGTACAGCCCGATCCAGTGCAGGCGTCTGTCTCTAGCGTCGCCCATTCTCCCACAGCCCGACCAAAACAACCACCCACCCTCACCACTTGAACCCTACACTACCTACCCTCCATCACCCACACAACCCAACCCCTTCCACCCACCCACACAACCCTCACTCCCAACCTACGAATGCCCAACAACAACCCCAACCCCATAAGCACCAATCCTCCTCTTCCCCGCCACAAACGAAACCCCTCTATGCACCTTCCTAAACCCCCGAACCATATACCCCGGCCCCTTCCCATTAGCCCCGCGTCTCGCAATCTTCTTCTGCGACCGATTGGCCGTCATCCTCGCCGACAACCTCCCCGCCGCCTGCACCCTGACACTACTCACCTGACTCAACTTGAGCCTCTGCAGAATCAAACCCGTACTATTCCTCAAGGGCCCAAAAGCACTACTCCTTTCAAGCGCCAATGGTGTGACGGTAGTGCCGCGTTGTAGTTTAGCTTGTTGAAGTTCAACTACACTTCTATCGGTAGGGAGCTGGGCTTTCCACGCTGCGTCGCGGATTACGCGGCGGGGGCCTAGGGTTCGGTCGAGGAGGCGTTGGGCTACGTATGCGGAGAGGATGGAGGGATCGAGGTGGGGACGGCGGAGTTTTGTGATTTGGAGGGTGACGGGTTTGCGGTAGAGTTTGGAGAGGAGGGATTGCAGGCCAGATTGGGTTTGGGTGTCTAGGAGGGAGATGCTGGGAGAGGTGGAGCGGCGGAGGGCCGGGGCGATGGCTGCCATGATGGGCGTGTGGTGGTGTGTGGGTGGTGGATTGTTGGAGTGGTGGTGGTTGATGCGGTCGGGAGATGGAGGTATGAGAGAGTCGGGCCGATCGCGGATATGTGGCTTGGCTTCACAGCGATCAAGATCGAGTACATGTTAACTGAACTACCGAAGGCACCTCACACAAGGCTGGCTACATGTAGTGCGCAGCTGCAGCCACCAGGCATAAAGTCACATGGTGCAGCTGATCAACACCAGGTGGTAGGTTGTGACTGGCTGTAGCAGGAAGTGTCGAAGCCTCTTTATGCACGTTTGTTGCCTCGCGGTTCGCATACCGTTGCATATGAGTAGCCTCACAGCCTTGCGAGGCATTGGCAACCTGTCCCCGTTGTCATCTCATCATTTCGGTCCTAGTTACAATTCACTGAAGCCATCAACAGAAACCGTAGTACAAACCTCCAACGCAAAACGAAAAGTACTTCCTGCTCTACCTAGCCGAATCAACGCCAACGCTAACAAACCCCCAGCATGTCCAACAGCAGAAAATCCTCCTCAAGCAATAGCAGCTCAAGCCGCTCCTCAATTTTCTCACGAGTCTCCGCATTAACCGGTCAATCGTTCTGCTACAGCTGCAATGATTCCGGAATTGTCCGAGCCAGGTGCGGAATTTGCTCTGGCACCGGCCAGATACTTAGATGGGTAGACTGCGGACCTTGCCGTGGCACAGGGATCAGGTCTGCTCGCAAAACCCATCACGTAAGAGACAACGGATTGAGCTGCGTGAATTGCAGGGGCAGAGGGGGCAGAAGGAGGGGCCAAGGGTGTGCGCATTGTGGTGGTGGTGGAGTGGTTCAGAATCTGTGTCCAAATTGTCGTTGAGAGAATATTTCTCTCGATCTTGTGTTAGCGTAGATGAAGCTCTCGACCCTACCAATCTTTCGAGATGCTGCGTCGGATCCTGGACCACCTCGTGGAGCTTACCGCGAGTCATGATTGGAGCCAGATGATTGCATGGCGCGGGAAGCTATGGTTACCAGCGTGGTGGCCTGTGTATGTTATGCGTGTGAAGAGGTCCATTGGAAGATAGGCGTTACGCCTGGCTACCGCTTCTTGACCGTACCACCGCTCTCCGCCGCAGACCCTTTCCCAGCCAACCAACCCGCCATATCGAAATTCTGAATCTGACTCGCCGCGCCATTGGACCCGGACAACGGCCCCTTCTTCTGCATCTCCGCCATTTCTTCCTTCATCTCTGGATCCACTGCAGTATGTCAGCATCGCAAAATCTCCACATCTATCTGTTGTTGCACACGTACTATTGTCCATAATATACGGCATCCCGAAAATAAACACCACGCTCACCAACCCCATCAAAATCATCGGACTCTTGACAAAACTCATGATATCGAACCCGCCTCTATGCTGATAGAAATCCTTCTGACTACTAGGCGAGACTTGTATATTCAGTGTCCCTTTCCCTGAGCCGTACTGCGGGCCTTTGTTGCTCCATTCGTTGCCGCGGAATGTCTGCCATGCTGCTATCGTTTGCCCGTCTGCTGCTTTGGTCACATCTACTCTCAACGGTGGAAAGAAGTAGTCCCGGCTTTGGATCGTGAGGAGGTAGCTGGCTTCATCAAGGTCGGGGAAGGCGAAGGTGTTGTCTCGTCGTAGAGGAGCGCTGTAGCGTATTCCGGGCGGGCCCAGGAGGATGGCATGTGTTGAGGGTGCAAGAGAAGCTGGATTGGGAAGTAGTGGTGGTGAGGAAGGGATCGAAACGGTCAGACGAGCGGCAGAGGCGATGGATGTGAGCGTCGCAAAGACGAGGGGAGTCAGTAGCAGCATCTTGACGGCGTTGTATGTATCGTGGGCGCTGATGTGCTCGAACGCATGTGAAAGTGGTCGTTTGGCTGCTAACTTAGCGCGCGGGTGCTCCCGCCATCGACCTCACCTCTCGAATCCAAGCACTTCCATAACTCGTTCATGCCAAGACCATGATCACCCTTATACTGCTTACAACCTTCGTAAACCCCCTACGCCTCTCTCCGGCTTTAGATGGCGGTAGTCACGCTGTGGAACTGTTGACGTTTTATGTAGTGTGTGTAAAGCAACCATCTCACGGACTACCTAAGTATCATTCGAGGCGCAGACTTTCTTTGGCGAAGCTATCATGCGCAAATCGCCTACACGTAACTCGCCTACTCGCCTTCTACTTCTCCATTACCACCACCGCGCTCATCGCACTCATCAACATTAACCGGAAATATTAACCGGCTAGCTCCAGCGAACGCGGAGAAAGCATCCATCAGAAGCACTACTGCCGAGCCTACGTATAAGGTAGGTATAATCTTACGCCTCCCCGTATCGAACACACTGTAAGCTTTTCCAATATATGCTTGCTCGAACCTTGACAATGGCACCTATCAAGATCGGCCTTCTGGGCTACGGGTTCTCGACCAAAGTCTTTCATCTGCCATTTATCTTACCGAATAAGGATTTCGAGGTTGTTGCTTTCTTGCAGCGGAAGGAGGCGCCGAAGGATAAGAATGTTGGGGAGGGTGTGCATTGCACGATTGATGTAAGCAGCTGACGAATCTTCCCCTTCAACGTGACAGGCAAGCATGTTCGAGAATAACAAGAGCCAACGCACTGCTGCGATGGCCGATATTGTCTGTGCTTAGTGGCTAGGGAAAGAGAGAGAGTCCTGCATGCGATCATCTAGACATAGGCTGACCTTACACCTCTTACCTAAAGTTCCCAAACGCAAAGCACTACCGAACCATCGACGACTTCTGCGCCGACCCCAACATCGAACTCGTCAGCGTCTGCACAGCAGTAGAAGCCCACGTCGAGCATGCCGAGAAAGTCTTAAAAGCCGGCAAACACGTCGTCGTCGAGAAACCCTTCACAACCTCAACAGCCGAAGCCGACCACTTAATCGAGGTGGCGAAGAAATCCGGCAAGATACTCACCGTCTTCCAAAACCGACGCTACGATTCAGACTTCCTGACTCTCCGCAAACTCTTCGACCAAAAAGCTTTTGGCGAGGTGACCGAGTTCCAGAACCACTACGACTCCGATAACCCCGAATGGGCGCGATGGACGGACATGGGCCGGAGTCCTGGTGGTGGGATGTTGTATGGGTTGGGAACGCATTCGATTGATCAGACGCTGTTGCTGTTTGGGAAGCCGAAGAGTGTTACGGGGTTTGTGAGGGCGTTGAGGAAGGAGGGGAGGGGGAGTGAGACGGACGACACGTTTACGGTTGTTTTGCAGTATGATGGCGAGCAGAAGGAATTGATTTGCACGGTCAAGACCACGGTGATTAGTCCGTTGCCTATGGAGCGGATGCCGAAGTATCTGATTCGGGGGATGACGGGGGCTTTTGTTAAGACTGGGGAGGATCCGCAGGTTGATCATCATTTTGCGGGTATGAAGGCTGATGATGCGAAGTTTGGCGTGGAGCCGGAGAGCTATCATGGGTATTTGTCTACTACTAAGGATAGTGCGTTGGGGGAGTCGAAGAAGGTTGTGCAGAGTGAGCAGGGGAGTTATATGGGGTATTATCGTGATGTGGCGAGGGCGATCCGTGGGGAGTGCGAGGTAGTTGTGAAGCCGGAGGAGTCGAGGATGGGGTTGAGGGTTATTGAGTTGGCGAGGGAGTCGGCGGAGAAGGGGGTTACTGTGCCGTGGAGTGAGAAGTAGAGTATATGTAGCTGTAAATCCATTCAGTGATACCGGAAGGAGAAATATGGTTTGCCAAGACGTATACCGGCTGGGCCCGATAAGCTTCCTTAGCGTGTTGTGGTAGATCGACATCAACATCATCTCGTCCCATCTTATCCGTATTTTGGCTAGACGACAGTCTTTGACATTGGTATTGGGCCCTCGAACTGCAGACAGCGACGCGAATTGGTCTGTCCGCAAGTCAGTTACCACCTACCAAAGTAATCTACATGTCCTCAGATGACGACTTGTCTCAAGGGCGACACGGCCACTGTCGACCCAATAGTACTGACAGGAGCGTCTTATCTGACGCAAATAACATGGGAAGCCACCTACTCGATCTGCCGCCGGAGCTACTGGACATCATTGTTCGTTATCTCGCCAACGATGAGACCACTTTGGCAAGTCTGGCATTGGTGAATCTCGATTGCCTGCGACTAGTTCGTCCTTTACAATTCGCAAGTGCCACCATCGGCTTCCACTTGCCTTCTTGGGGCCTCGCAGATAAGCTCACAGACGAGATCATGGACTCCGAGATGCAGGATGATCTGTTTATTCCCTTGATTGGTCCATATATCCGACACCTGACGGTGGACGCCGATCGTGCATGGAGGAATTGCAGACTCGATACGGAATATCTGGCAGACTCCCAGATAAAAGCTCAGAAAACTCTTATTACAGATCCCAGGGATCTGTATAGGTTGAGTGAGAGGATCCGGTTCAATCGAGCAGGCGAACTGTTTGGCCCGTCTTTCCGCACTCTTCTACTCGATATCGTCACTGGTGCTCTCCCAAACCTATTGGCTATCGACTGGAAGGGGAAGACTGATGTTCACAAGGACTTACTGCAAGTCTTGTCGCTTTCGTCCATCCAGCACTTAGGTCTTACCCAGGCGTCATTCGAACCCGGTTACGTGCTTCTACCTCAATTGACACCAAGCCTGTGGCCGCTGAGATCGCTTCATCTGGGACTTGAGCCACTGAGCAGGCCAGAGTTTCCCGAGGGTCTGCTAGCCCAAGACCGTGTCAATCATTGCAAACTTGCCGCAGGGTTGCTACAGCTGTGTGCACCAAGCCTCGAGTCTTTCCAGTGGTCAAGTAACGAAACCTGGCGTCATGACGGATTCATTTCAGTTGGATGTATACAATTCCCAAAGCTTCGACAATTCCGGTATCGCGGAGTGCCCATCGCCGATGATACGCTCGAAGCGCTCTTGTCTGCTCCCTTGGAGGAGCTCGATTGTGGCAACTTCGCGAGCGCTGACTTCCTCACGCGCCTCGGACATATGCGACACTTGCTGAATCTTCGAGTCTTGATTTTGCCACGGCTCACACCGAAAACGGTGCTAGCCATGGTGTCATTTCTTGACACACAGACTCGTCTCGAAAAGCTGTTCGTCGCTCCATCCCGGGCAGCGGAGCTTGAAACACACATCATACCACTAATCTCTGACGGTCGCTTCGGCAGCCTCAAGTCACTATCACTGGAATGGGATAGACCCGGATTGTCAGATGACATACCTGAAAAGGTCGTGATATCTGAGGCAGCTCTCAAGGCCATTGCATCTATTACGTCTCTCGAGCAGCTATGCCTAAATCTTGCCATCCATGATGACAGCCCCCAAGATCCGAGTCATCTCTTCGATGATCATGTAGCGATAAAACACATTCTCTTGCCTCTTCACAAACTCCGCAAGCTCGCGTTGGCTAGGCCATGGTCAGAAATGCTTGAGCTCAATCACCAATTTGACGATTCCAGGTTGCCAAATCAGAGCATAGGGAAGCGTGCGCGCGAGCGGCATTCTCTTGATGAAGTCATGGGATGGTTCGAGATCTCGAGACAGAGAGCGGCAAAAGAACGAAAACATCAAGATGACCTCTCCTTGTATCGCGCTCAGCGTCGGCGCGAAGACAAAGCAGACAGGAAGTATAATTATGGCTCATCTCCTCCCACCGAACCTGGTACAGATGATGATGATGATGCCCGAGGGGACCAAGACTCGGACGCGTGTCCGGACGGTGAGAGTTCTTCGATATTCGAACCGGGACGTCAGCGCTCTCCGTGTAGGGCAGAACTCAATTGGCTACACAACCACGGTGCTCGCCCGAAAGCCAATGCACCAGGCTTTCCAGCTGACAAGTACGACGAGTTACCTTCTGAAGAGATATGGGAGCTCTCGCACCGTAATATGATGCTCACCGAGGCCAAGGATCTTGCCAGGCTCATGCCTAGTGTGGAGTGGCTCTTTCTTGGTCAGTGGCCAATAAGGATTCGAGCTTCTGGCATGGCGGTGCCGTTGTCAGATACGAGGGTGATGGGTTATAATCCTCCTGACACTCTGCTCAAGCCCATCTTCTCACTGGGCGCTACATTGCTGAAGTAGCGTCGTGTTGAAGTTCGCGTGAGCAGCAGATCAGCAGTAGCCAGCGCTGCCTTCTTCGTTTTCGGCGTTTGTTACCTCGAGAAGCAAGGGGGGCATTTCACTGATTTGACACAGCCACCAATATCTCTACATCAGGCCTCTTCAAGACCAGCGTCTAAAAGCGATGGGCAGCAGGGTCATCAGGTATCTCAAAATTTGGCAGAGCGGCCTGACTACGAGACATCTCTTTTGCAAGTCCATCAAGACCGATGGCCGTAGCTTGTAGCTACTCGGCGGTCGCGAGATGGCACGCCTCCAAGGATTACACCCATCGGTTTGCTTGAATCAGCAGGCTTCACAGCTGCTCAAACTGCCGTACCGCTGTCTTCGCCCTCTCCTTCACATCCAGATCCCCATCGCCAATGAGCTGCCTAACCGCAGTCTCAATGCCACAAGACCTAAGCTCCTGAGCCCTAGCCCGCGCATCTCTTCGATCGCTATCGTCATCGATCCAGGTCAACGAATTGATAGCCCAAACGCAAGCCACCCGCACCTTTCGATCCGGGTGACTGAAGTGCGGCAGCCAAGCCTGCAGCAACGGCTTCTGCGCAATGAGCAGCTGCTTGTGGCGCGGCAGGGCATTTGCGATATGGGTGAGTATGTTGACCGTACTGATGATCAGTGCGCTTGGCCCGTACACGGGCCGAGAGGAAGTAGTGCTGCCAGTATCGGTCACCCGCGCAAGCTTTTCGGTCAGCAACTCGAAGATCTTTGCGCTGCCGATATGCTGCAGGAGATAGTCAAACATGCCCGCGCAGTCTTCGCCGTTGAGTAAGTTGCGTATAAAATCAAGGGCTTGTTCTTGCACTGCCACGTCGTCTTGTCTGGCTCGTAAGGAAGGATTCTGTTCAATCTCGCGGACGGACGACAAGTAGCGTTTGCTGTTGAAGGCGGAAGGAGCTTGTTGGATTGTTGATCGAAGCTGTGAGGCTTGGTAGTGTGTGCTGGATAATCTGAGATGCGAATGTCAGCTGGTAACACATTAAGCACGAATGTTTTGCTGCGGCGTACTCATCATACATCACTTCACCATCCTCGTCGTCGTTCACAACCTCTTCTTCCTCATCGTAATCCTGCTCATCGTCCGGATCATCAACATCCATCCCAGTCGACGAAGGATTCAGCAGATCAACCTGCTCGCCAGCCGCATTCGGCGTACTGAGCCCAGCCACACTAACACCACCTCCCGCCACTTCTCCATGCCCTCTTTGCTGCAAATTCTCGCCTCGAATAACACCTACCAACCAGCCCGTGCCTAGCTCCTCTATCGTCTTCACCTTGATCTCTTTCGGACTCGAGCTGACCAAATGCTTTAGCGCCCACAACGAGCTCACCCTCAATGCTGGCTCACTCCTCCTCGCATGATCTGCCAGTGTCTTGACCACACCCTCCGCTATAAGGTCTTCCCGCATAGGGGAGAACTCAAGCAGAAGATTGATGCAGACATCGGTGGCCGCTAATTGTACCTCCGGATCCGTGTGATGCAGGAGCTGGAATACTGGTTTCGCGATGCCGGCATCAATCAGGCTGGTCCGAAGTAAGCTTACACTGCGCGACATGGTCTTAGCAGCACGGCAGGCGGCGAGCAGAACAGCGGCTGTATTGCCGTCTTTTGGTCCGACGACTTGGCCGCGGTTCTTTGCGAGAGTTTCAGCGTAGTCGGACGGGAAAGGCTTGAGGGCATCGAAGATGCAAGGGACAACGCCTGCTTCGACGATAGCTTTACGATGGATATCTTCTTTCTCGGCTAATGCCGCGAGAGCTTGTAGTGCACTCTGTCGACACCGCATAGCGTGGAGAATCTCAGATGGAAGGCCTCGGCTTCCTAGTTGACGTGTCAATGGTAGGTCTCCAGGGTTAGCAATGCCGGCGGTCCTTGCGGACCACATAGGCTTAGCAAGTGGCACAGGATCGAACGTCTTCTTCAGCAGCGGGCAGACATGCTTGATGGCTCCAGCGTCCACAGCCGCTATCTGAAGCTCGTCAAAGTCGCGTATGAGTAACGCAAGGACGTCGCACGCCTGCTCCTTTACCAGCACATCGTCGGCATGCTGTGCGCTCGAACTGCCCTCAGCCATCTTGCTCTCGTTAGCGATCTGCACCATCTTGGCCGCAAGAGGCACACCCAAGACGGCAATCTGCTTCTTCCTCTCCCGATTCTTCTGCGTATACTCAGTCCGATGTCCTCCCACGATGGCATCAGAGCTGTCCATAGCATCGACGGAATTATTGACTAGTGCCAGCAGCCTCAAAGCCACTAGTCGACCATGTCCGGCTGCTGATCGCGCGAGCAGGAGAAGCCAGCTGCAGACAGCATTGGCATGATCCATATCGCCACCGGGTGCGAGGTTCTCGTCAAAGGTCGCGTGATGTGAGTTGCCTCGTTTCGCATGTTTAGTTTGCAGTGCAGCCATTGCAGGAAAGGCACGTGAACCATAGTGATAGGTCGTTGTACCATACGCAGGTATGTGCAGGACGGGCAATAGCGGTTCTCCAGTGTTGGCGAAGCCTTGTCGGGCGCTGAAGAGGTGTCGTTCGTCGGTGTTGTTCCAGCTTTGGCCGATGAAGAGCGCACGAACTGTGGACGACAAGAAGAAGCGATGCGTGCGGTACGCGGAACCCTCAACAATAGTACAGACGGCAGAGATGATGTGCGAGACGGAGGAGGCCTGTGGTGGAGGCGGCAGTTGTACACCCTCAGCCTGCCACGTGACGAGCCCCGAGATCACCGTGTGCGACACCAGCAGTGCTGTGAGTATGTCGAAGAGAGGTGATTGGGACAACGCTGCCTTTTTCGTCTCCGATATCACCGAGAGGGTGATGAGATCGGTAATGAGGCGTATATGCTGTATCCGGGCTGAACATGGTGGCGATTGGCGCAGAAGGTCGTGAAACACTTCAATACTGTGCCGTGTGAAGAGGTCGAGCCGAGCGTGGGCTTCTTGCTGCGGACTTTCCTGCGAGGCTCTCCAAGCTGCCGCAATGTTTCGGAGGGCCTGTAGCGAAGCCGTCACTCGCTTGGACGGGGTGTCGTGTGCTAGGGAGTCGAGCAGTACTTGAGGTGCATTGGCCGCCAGGAGAGGGGAAACAAATGCCGGTCCACCGTTCGCTATCGTCGCAATGATGAGCGTGGCCTGCAACCTCGCATTGTCATCCTCGCTTGACGACAGGATGTCGACCACGACATCAATACCGCCATCGCAGACCAGCGTCTCCTTCCGCTTTCCTTGACCAACGAGCTCGTTCTTGAGCCGCCTGAGTGCTACTACCTGAGCTTCCGCAGACGCTGCATGGCGAATGTCTGTCAGGGCTGGCATGGTGGTGCTGATATGTGTGTAGTCCAGCACGAGACCATCGGATGTCGTCCAGCGATATGCTTGGCGTGCAGCGGAGCCGCCTCCGCCGTCACTCGATTCGGCAGTCGCAAGCGCCTTGGCTGGAAAGAGGTGCCGGCATCGCCCCGCAGCACGTGGGCCTGCCTCGCCGCTGGGCTTGGTTGAAGAGCGGCGCATGGAAAGTTTCACTCGACGTGTGCGTGACGTTCACTCTGCAAGACGACATCCTGCTCACACGACACCGCTCGCCAATCTTCGCGATTGCCTAACATGATATCCGGCAGACTTGACGATCTGATCTTGGCTGGAACTACACACGGACACTCCCTCCTATCCAAGCGATGTCCACCTTGACTTCCTCACCTTCGCCGGCAGCGTCTCCGCGCAACACCTTTCACATCCAGCAGCGACACTACTCGTCCTCGCGATCGCCGAGAGCATCGCCGCGACCATATACCACAGTCTCGCCGAAGAGGTCATTCAATGCGCCGACACCGGCCACATCCGCACCACGACAAATCATAGAGCGATTCGTAGAAAGCGGACCTGTGGCAGGGGCGGCGCCAGGAAGCTACGTAGACGCGGGCACGCAGTATAGTCCGGAAGGCTACCCGCCAACTGCTGGTCGCAGTGCGGTGGCCAAGGGGCACGCAGTGCAGGAAGAAGGTAGCGCGAGGAAGCGGAAAAGTGATACGCAATCAGAGCCGCACCGCCAGCCAATGAGCGAGACAGGCACTGCGGCGGGAAGCTCTTCAGCAGCACGACCAGCAGCACATGCACCAGCTGAACCGGATCCAAGGCGGGACCCCAGCAGAGTAGCTACGCCTGCGGGAAGCAGTACGGCAGGAACAAAGACAGAGTTGCCTGAGCGCATAGCTGGCGAACCTCAGCCGGAACCGCAGGAAGCTAGGACGACCGCGGGTCATTCCTCTGCTCCTAAGCGATCACGCGCTGAGCCTACAGATGTTATCAAGTCCATGCCACGCGCATACGAGACTTGCAATCCAAAAGATCTGGGTGTGTTGATCTCCAATATGCTCATGGAGCTCATTCGATTGAACGACCAGATACCCTTGCGGGATGGTCGGTTGACACGATTTCACTCGCGAGCACCGCCAGGAATTAGTGTGAGCGATTACTTGCAGCGGTTGATCCAGCATGCCACGCTGAGTCCACCGATCATGCTGAGTATGGTGTATTACATAGATCGGCTCTGTGCGCTGTACCCAGCTTTTACTATTAACAGTCTGACTGTGCATCGCTTCCTTATCACGGCGGCGACTGTTGCAGCAAAAGGCTTGTCTGACAGCTTCTGGACTAATCCGACGTATGCACGGATTGGAGGTATACCTGTCAGTGAGCTTGCGACACTGGAGCTGGAATTCTTGCAGAAAGTGCACTGGAAGATCGTGCCAAAGCCGGAGATTCTGGAGGAGTACTATCGCAGTCTGGTGGAACGAACGGAGGGCTTTGAGCTCGAGCCGGGAAGTGACGGCAGCAGCAGCAGTCTTGATGAGAGCGACGATGACGGAAGTCCGGTGATCGCTGCATCGACGGACGTAAAGATGGAAGACGAGCCTACATGATGGATTATATCTCTATGATGATCACGTCAGGGACTTGACTGGTCTGTTACCAAGGCTGGAGACTGGTCGAATGGAGTAGCGGGTGCCCCAGCTCCACATCGCCGACTCGAGGAAGGAAGTGAACGAAAGAGCATCGAGTGTGAACTAGATGGTATCGTGAAAGAGCGGATGGGCGTGAATCATGCTGAGAGCATCTGGCCGAAGGCACGATGATTCTATGCTTTGCCGGACCGCAAAATCCTTCCCCGTCCAACAACGGTCCACGGCAGCAAGGCTTCCGCGCAGCAACACGATGGACATTGCGTCACGTTCACGAAGGGGATGGGAGCAAGGGAATACGAATGGGATGTACGAAGGACTGATTACAAGCATAGTGGCATTAAATACTGAGCCTTGAGGCGGCCTTCGTCGAAGCAAACGGAGGCGTAAGTAAGTTAGTTGGAAATGAAAGTTGCTACAAGTCAGCTTCTCTTCTGCTTACGGTCTCATCTAGTAGCCCATGGGTGACAGGTGGGCTTTTATTTTCAGGTTTGCAAAACTGGACCTGTGGCGGAGGCTGTGCACATGAGGCGCAGTCGATCTTCGAGACATAATAAAACCCTTTTGCACGCCTCCGTCTCTTGTGCAGTCGGGCATACGATGCGCAATGTACCATGGAGGAAGTGGCGCGATCGTCGCAGAGCCGAGAGGGTCGCGACAGACGACCTGGTCGCCGCCACTGACCGGTTGAACCTTGACGTAACACTTGATCCCCAGTGCTCGTATGCTGGTGTGGGTGCCGCCTCCGAAGCATTGCAAGGAGCATCCGCGAGCGTTACTACTCTCGTTGAATCAGCTGGAACCGAGCAGACTGGAGTTACTGCATTGCAGCCTGATGACATCCGTGTACTCGACATCTACCCGGTTCGCTCGGACGACGACAACATGATACAGTGTCGGCGACGCATAATGCACCTGCCGAGAGATACCATACCCGATGACGTCCCTGCATCATGGCTGGATCAGCCTTCGTTACGCGAGCCTTACATCACTTTATCATATGCTTGGGGCGAGACCAAGGAGGACGGTTCGCATCTTACCGAAACCATTCGCTGTGACGGTGCCCTGCTTCGGATAACGTCGAACCTGCACGTGGCTCTTTTACGCATTCGAGAGATGATGCATGTGGAGCAATGCATCTCGACACAACCTGTTTGGATCGATGCCCTGTGTATCGAGCAAGACGATATCGAAGAGCGAAATGTTCAGGTTCAGAAGATGGGACACATATATCAGTCTAGTGCTCAAGTCATCATCTGGCTTGGCGACACAGACGGTGAAACGGACCTCGGTTTTCTTTCATTCTTGCGCATGCTCAGCAGCTTGTGTGCAGCGTATGGACAACACGAGCTCAGCCGAGATCACGCTGAACGTCAGCGGCTACTGGGTTACAAGAGTCCGTTCACCAAAAGCGACAACCACCGCATGGTTCGTCTACTCAACCGACCGTGGTTTTCGAGACGTTGGGTGATACAAGAGGCGTACCACAAAGCTTTTCATAATCGGCTGATGTGCATCGGTGAATTTGTCATTGCTGGCGACAGATTCGAGCGAGCGTTGTTGGACATGCAATGTATTGGTCATGCGCCGGCACTGGAAAGGGCAGAACAGCAGCAGAAGTCCTTATTGCATAATCTTCAGCTGTATGGCAAAGCGCGATGTTCTGATCCTAGGGACTACATCTACGCGCTCGTGAGTATCAGTGTGGAACGCAAGAGTATGGCGGTCGACTACGGTATATCTGCGGAAGAGCTGTACTTGTCTTTCGCAAGGAACAATGTAGGCGTCGCTCTGCTTGCTGCCGCAGCTAGCAGGCATGACAAGCGTTATATGGAAAGCCTCCCATCGTGGGTCCCTGACTGGCAGGTAGCACCCCGATATCGTCCAGGACTTCCCATAGGCCCAGTCATGGAATGCTTTGCTCCGGTCCTGCGTTCCAATCATTTCGAAATGGACTCCTCGGATCCCGGTTTACTCTTGGTGACTGCGCGGCTACTGACGCCTTGCCTACACGCACAAACGTGCCAGGAGTTCCGATGCTCATGTCACACATGCTCCTTCTCTCGAGCCGCAATTCGATCGTCTGAGGGCGCTTCAGTTGTTGCTGGACTTACGGTCGACAGGGCGAAGGACTTATGGGGCACGCACCCAAGCACCAAGCAACTTATGCTTGTCGACGGCTGTTCACTCGGGTTTTGGCTTGAACTGGATCCCGAGCCATCGTCTGGTGGTGGTTCAAGGGAGGACAGCAGGCAGCGCTTCCGGCTTCGGTCTTGTGTTGCGTTGCCAGATGTTGCCGCACACGGAAAGTTTGCCCGACTGCTTGACAGTGTTCCCTATCAGACGGTACGCATATGCTAGCGATGCCGGTGAGCCTGGACGTACTGCCACTTGAATATGAGTAAAATCACGCCGAAAGTTTTGCGCTCCATAGCCGCAGATCATCTACAGGGACCGTACCAGCAGTGCGGAAACGAAATTGAAACTAGAGCCTCGAACTCAAGCATGCTACTTTGGAACTCGATACAAACGATTGACTTTGGTGCTCATCGCCAAGGTCAGCTATAAGGGCATCATGTAGCCGCCAACGGTGACCGATGTTGTGTCTGAGGTACGCAATGCACGCATCAGCGCTTTGGTCAACGAAGGGGGCTTCAGGCCCTTGATGCGCGGTGACACTGATCGTCACTTGAGCGTATACGAGAAGTTGGAGAGGCATCGAGTAAGACTGAGCTCATCCACGCCATCGACAGGGTCAATTATAAGGCCGTCACGTTCCTGGTGTGGCGTCCGCTGTCCGATGTCTGCAATGCTAGCATCAGCGCCTTGCCCGAACCAGAGACCTTCGGATTTTGATGTCCACCTACTACCCATTCTACGCCCGCCCCACCACCGCAATCATGCTGGGTCAGCCAAACGGCCACCGCAATGTGAGCGGCGCCTTCAATCCGTCTACGATTTCCCGCCCAAATCACCTGAATACAGCCGCCAAGAAACAGCGCTCCGTCTCGCCAGGCTCCTTCGTACCCTCGGCAAACACGAATAGGTTCCGTCATGGTCAGTTCACAGCCGTGCCTTGACTGACTTCAAGCGAGGGCGCCACAGCAGCCTCGCGTGACTATGCGGGACAAAATGTTTGTTGGGCAACGTGAGCTAGTCGCCGGCCTCGTCTATTTTCTTCCCTGAAAACCATTTACGCAGCCGATTGATGGTACCTAATCTCTCGTCTGGTCGCGGATCGGGCAGATAGGTTGGCCGTATTGCTGTTGGCGCCTGTATTCCGTCGCTATAGCTCGGGCTGACGGGTCCTGGTCTTGGGTTGCCATCGTAGTCTTCTGGATGTAGAGGTGGAAGATCATGATAGATGTCTTGCTCATCACGCGCAGGTAAGCCGAAAATTTCATCACTTGGATGAACTGTCCTCGGAGCCGGTGGTCGATCATCGTTCATTAGTGGTATAGGAAAATCTATAGCTGGTCTTTCGTGCGAACCCATATGGACGGCCAGGTCTATCTCGTGTACAAACCACCGCCGACAGATCTGACATTGTGATGAGTTCATGCTAGATCTCAGGGGATCAAAGGGGGGCGACGTCACGATCGGATGCATCTCCGCCTCGGCTTCGGGAGACTTTACAGTCTCCTCGTCAGCGTGTGCCACACCACTTGCCCATGCCCGCGTTGTCTGCTCGGCAGTCTCAATGGGCATGGATGCCACGAAGGACTCGAGCTCCCGCAGCTGAGTGCTGTGGGAGTCCGACTGTTTTGAGCCTTCGAATACCCCAGCGGCCGTTTCAGCGGCTCCCTGCAGCCAATCTTCCTGCGTGCCCTGTGCTTGACTTGAACGCGCGTTCTCCCTACTTCCCAACTGCCAAGGTATACAGCTCAGGGAAATGGACTCAAGATGGGTCGCCATGCAGTTCATAATATCCTCTTGCCGTTCGGCTGCAGAAACCGTAGTTTTCCCAGCACGTGAGGGTATGCCTATGCTTGAGTCGCATATAAGGCACGCGTCGAGTGTCCCACCGCGACTGTATCTCACAAGAGCCATAATATCATCTTCCTTCACCTCGCCAGGATGGCATTGGCGGCAATGCTCGGCAAGTTTCTGTCCACTTTCATGATCGACCTGGCGATCTTCCGGGGCCATGTGGCCTGCGCCGGGACGCTCGCAGAACATGCAACGCCACGTCGGACGGCCATGTGCCACCACCATGTGCTCCCGCCAGTCGTGTACGGAGGCAAACTCCACCTCCTCGAGTGTACAGGTGTCGTACAGACATGTATATGGCGTTAGATCTGACCAAAGATGCAACCTGGTATGTGATCAGTCAGCTAAACTCTTGCCCTGACAGTGACAGTGAAGCTGCTCACTTCCAAGTCTGCTTAGTTAGCCTTTTTGAAATCTGCTGGGCCACGCCGCAAAAGGGGCATCTGTAAACGTAGCCAGTGTCCACAGCTTGTAGCTGCGGGATTGAGGGCAGATCGATATCGATATTGTCTACCCTCGAAGTTGCTTTTGAAGATGTTGCCCGCATTGCTTCCGGTCTGAGGAGGGGAATGTCGGCCGGGTAGGTGGTTGCCGCCGACTGTGATGGGAGAGCGCTATCACTGTATTTTTGTCTTGGCCGTCTATCTTCTGCCGCTTGTGACATCGATGCCATCAATTCCAAATCGACTCTACCCTGTTCGTTTTCTTGTTTATTGAGGTCCACAGCTGGCTTAGGCTTCGTACTCTGGACCTTGTATCCAAGCCGCTTGGCATGAGCGTGTCCGTAACATATCCGACGCCACCTCTTCATCATGATGCTGCAGAGTCTCCTCTGGAGATTTCTTTTGCTCTGGAGCTCGAATGTCACGGGTCCGAACTGCCGCTGGAGCACGTAATGGAAGTGTTGGCTAAATTTTGAGATTGGCAACAGATTAGCTTGCTTTGCGCGAGCCGCGCCTGTGGTCGGATGGCCGTCATCCCCGTCAGCATCATCGCTGCTGTCACTGAAATCACCCCTTTTCGGCTGGTATGCCTCCCCTCTGTGCTGGCGCTTACCTGCTCCTTGGGCGCGGATAGCAGAAGCGAAGCGAAGCAGGTCACTGATGGCTTCTGTGATGCATGTTTGCAGTGCCGGCAAAGTCTGTTTCTGATCGTGGTCGAGTACTTCATCCGTTGTCTCTGAGCTGTTGTCTTCGCTTGACCTCCGACTTGAGCCTTCAACGATGAAATCGTACTCTCGGTCAGCTACTGTTCCATGCTCTGTCGCTGTTCCGAGAGTCGGACCTGCAGAACGGGGCGAATTTGTGGTTAGGACGCTCTCCGAGTCTAACGCCGTACCTCGGAATGAAACGGCAGCGTTTGTTGCTGGGCTTGCGAGCCTGCCCAACTCCGCCAGACTCGGGTCTACAGTTTTGGTCACTGCACATATGTCAGATGTGCCTGCAGAGGTGCTTCAGGTGCATGCCCACCCAATTGTATATTGCCCTGTAGAGCGACGAGCAGCTGCAGGATCCCTTGTGATACTGCGGTGTTCTTTCGCAGGCGATAGATTACCGAGTGATCGTTCTGTGCGAATACACCTAGCAGCGAGGACCATAGCTCCAAAAGCATGTATTGCTCTTCCAGCCAGTTGATGTCAAAGTACAGAAGACTTCTTCTTTCCAGCAGACTACGACTTTGATTTAGACAGAAACGTGTCACCGACACTAGATCGCCCATCATGAAGCTCCCGGCATGGCATTGTCGTCTTTGTATGAGCTTCTGTTGGGGCCATGTCGCTGCTGCACGGTGACGTGACCTATAGGTACTTCGCCCATGTGTCGACTGATCAGCTGAGCATCCCCGTTGTACCTTGCCATGAGGACAGGCTATTTCAATATTTAGTTCCTGCTGTTTACGCAGTTGTACCATCTTCACTCGAACTCAAGGATCTTGCAGGACGGCGGGTCTCCGTGCCAACGACGGTGCGGGATGAGTGGAGATCAGAACTTGGAACTTCTCCGGCAGGCCACGACTGTGCTCAAGGAAATTGCAAGTTTCTACGTGAGCAATCACCTTGAAGCCATCAGAGCACGCAAGAAGGTCGAACGGAGATGTCGAGCCAGACCAGGCCAGCAGGCTTTCCATGCCACGCTCTTATCGCGTCTGACAACGCTGCACATCACCCTGCAGTCGAACCAGGATGCCTTCGATCTGACTGGCCTTGAGCCTCCAGATGCCCTTTCGAAGACTCTGCAAACAGTCGAAGAACTGGTCGACGACACCAATGACGGCCAGGTCGGAGACTATCCGGGCGTACACAACCTCATCGAGGAACATGGCCGCGACAAGGTTGCGTTAGGACCGCGGCCTTTGGGCTACCGCCTCTGCCTGTTCTGTCCTTCACTGCAATTTCAGGACCGGCTGAAATACCAGATCGCGCTCTGCCACGATGCCTTGATCGGTGCGGCCAGGGACCGAAAGGCAAAAGCGGGCGTCAGCGCCGCATGCATATTGTCAGACATTGAAGACATTCAGGAGTGGCACCCATTATCAAACGTCACAGGAGCTGCTGAACGGCTGCATGGAGTACTTGAACGGCATCTAAGGTGCGCGGCGGGTCATCAGCACAACCACGCGCTTGTCTCTTCACTACCTGCGCTGCATGTCGAGAGAGGCAAGACTTACTATCATCTCTGCTTGCGCGCAGAGCACGAGGATGACTGGCGCTCTGCCAATCTCGAGTTGATGAAGCAGGAAGATAAGCCCGTTATATCCATGACGAAGTCGACCAGGGTCCGTTTCGTTGACCCACCATACGCCTCGAACGGTGTTCCAGCTATAGAGACAACCACGGTGCCAGTGACGATCTGTGAAGTCCTGAAGGATAGTGAGAAGTTCTCGAGCCGAATGACTCTGCGCGCCAACCTTGCTGTCCTGCGGAAAGATACTCAATGGAATGGAAATATTTCGACGGCACAAGTTCATGTAACCTCAATACGCGAATCACTATCACGCGGCTCAGATTCTCGTTTCCGGCTTGTTGGCAAGAAAGAACGCATTGAACTGGGCCTAATAGTGAGCTACGCCTATCTTTACCTCTGCGAAACAGCTTGGTGGCCCACCGGAAACGTGCAGCCAAACCTATGGTTCGCGCACAAGGCCGCAGCAAAAGGCTTGAGCACGAGGCATCCGTTCGTGAAGATGCCAGTGGACGACACAGAGTGTACTACAGTATATTCTGTGGAAAGGTTCATGAACGAAGAGCGCCCGTCCTTGCCAGCCCTGGGTAAGCTACTCTTAGAGATATGGAAGGGAGATGCAGTAGAATGGAAAGATCTAGATGCAACAATCGACGAATGTAACCGGGATTGCATCGGAGCTTACTGGATGTGCGCTGTCAATGCATGCTTGGGTGACGATTTGACGCTGAAGGAAGCAGGAAGCCTACGGTCATCACTTCGATTACGTGCCGTATACGTGCACAAGGTGATCAAGAGCCTGCAATGGCTACTCGAAAAGCTATGCCGATTGCGCGTCGAGAAGCTCATGGAGTCAATGGAGTCAGAATTAAGTACCTACATCGTGCCACCGCATGAGTTTGTCGAAGGAAAGGTCTCGGGGGCAAAAGGCATCGGGAATGAGAACATGCATGCTCCGACGTTGTCTTCCGAAGCTGCTCGAATGCCCCTCAACAGCGGGCCACAGCGCCTTATCAACGTTGAAAGTCTAAGGTTAGAGCAGTTCTCGACCATCACTGTTCCTGCATACGCCATTCTATCGCACAGATGGAGTGCAGACGAGGTTCTCTTCAGTGATTGGCACTGTAGTAAGAAGGAAAGCAAGACTGGCTGGGCTAAGATCAAAGGCGCTTGTCGAAAAGCTCAACAAGATCGGATTCCCTACCTTTGGGTAGATACGTGCTGCATAGACAAATCGAGCAGTTCTGAACTCAACGAGGCCCTTAACTCCATGTTTGCTTACTACAGAAACGCTAGAGTCTGCTATGTCTATCTATTCGACGTCCCGGACTCTTGTGTATTACGGGACAAAGACTATCCCTTCGGAACCGGATCTCTACTACACCGCACTTTTACGGCAATGCAAGGGAGCCAGTGGTTCACTCGTGGTTGGACTTTGCAGGAGCTCCTAGCTCCTTCGAAGGTTTTATTCTTTAGTGCTGGTTGGGAGAAGCTAGGCCAGCTTGACGAGATGGCGAAGATCATCTCCATCATCACCCGTATTGATATATCAGCACTCGACCATAGTAAGGCAATTAGCGCCTACAGCTATGCGCAGCGACTCTCTTGGGCGGCACGTCGACAAACCACCCGACAGGAAGATGAGGCGTATTGCTTACTCGGTATACTTGACACGTCACTCGAGATAAAATATGGCGTTGGTCTTGGAGCTTTCTATGAGCTACAGAGGAAGTTGTTGGAGTCGGGCACAGGTGACGACTCGTTGTTCGCATGGACACCACGCCACCACTTGAGCAAGAACCGCTTTTTCGCCACTTGCCCAGCAGACTTCGAGGAGGCCGGCGATATCGTGTGTTTGCGGCCAAGCCCAATGGCGTCCCATTACTACTTTCGTAGCGATGGCATTGGGGCCCGTGTAGGACTCTGCGAGTGGGAAGAGCCGTTGCAAGGCTGGACTGTCATGATCGTTTTGCTGAATTGTGTACGACTGTCCAACCAGGACCAATTACTTGCATTATGCTTGCAAGCAATACCGGAGCTTCACAATCATGCACGTTCCGATCTTGATGGAAGTGGCCAGATATCTGTACGGTCTCTCCGCAGAGTTGTATCTGTTGACCGGCGATATATGGCTTCTGCAACCCTGCAAAATGTCACGTTCGCGATCAGGGCTATGGACTCATGAGTACTCTTGCTTCGGGCGGTTTTATTGATCATTGACTTGCAGGCAGCGACAGGGACCAACAAATTAGTAGGTTGCTCGTGTACGCAATGACATTAGACTTGCGATGGCCAGTAATGTACTACTTGCACCTACTCGATCGCTGTAGCACAGCCGCGCAGATGTCCCGGATCAAACGTCTTCGGCGAGCTAGCGAGACTAGAGTATGAGCGACACTAGGTTGTGGTCTGCGCGTGGTGCAAACCCATCTACAACGCCTCCTTGTACCCGCTAAACACAACCTGCTCACCTGAGCCCTCACTTCCAACCACCGCCTTGCCGGTCCCGAACGGATCGCTCGTGTTACCAAGATCATAGTACTCATCGAAAGCAGGCTGCCACTGCCCACCCACCCACATCTGCCACTTAAGCGTACCCGTGCTATCAACACCAAGCACGTTGAGCTGGTCATGACCCCAGGATGCCAGCGCCGGCTGCGTGACGAAGTCGCCACCCTTCTCGTACCATCCGTTCCAGGTATTGCTGTTCGGCTCGTAGAACTTGTACCGATACTGGGTCTCGTTCGCATATTGCCCGACAATGTCGATACGGCCAGGCGACCAGTGTACCACTTGCGGCGTGGCGGAGAAGTTGCCGCCGAGGTCTTCCGTACCATAGTGGGAGCCTCTCCAATAAGCGTGGAAGAGCGTACCGCCCTCATGTATAGCCCAGAGGTCAAGGTTTGATGCACCCCACGAGGTGACGACCGGGTCGCCTATGAAAGGCCCGGCAAACTTCTCCCATTCAGAATAACTGGTTCCGTCCCAGAACTTGTGCAGGATGTCACCGTCAACTGTGGTGCCGAAGATGTCGAAGCGCTGGCTGCCGGCTAAGTGAAAGGAACTCGTTAGCAGCGACCGATGTGCCGTTGGGATCGACTACGACTTACTCCAAGCAACGACAGACGGTGAGGAGCTGAAATTGCCACCGAAGTCCTCCCAACCAACCCAGTTCTCACCGTCAAAGTACATATGCAAATAGGATCCATTACCGACCAAGCCCACGACGTCCAGCCGTCCCGGACCCCAAGAAGCAGCACCAAGTGCACCCACGAACTTCCCAGGCTCGTTCTGGCCCAGAAGAACCTCATGGTATGGCCATGGTACCCAGCTGGAGTTCTCTACCGAACCCTGCCAGTTCCAGAAACGATGGTATGCCGAGCCGTTCGTACCCACGACGAAGTAGTCCAAACGGTTCTCCGCCCAGGAGACGACGGTAGGCGTGCTGGCAACCTTGCCAAGGAAGTTCTCGAAGCCGTAAGGTTGGAAGGCTTGGGTAGTGTGGAACTTGTGCCAGATCGAATGGTTGGGTGCTACGCCGAAGACATCTAAGCGTTGATCGCCCCACGAGCTGGCTACGATGGATGGGTTTGTGGATGCCACAGCACCCTAGCTGTGTCAGTCACAGATATTGGGAATGGTGAATGCGTGACCTACAATGGCTGCTACCGTACTGGCTATCATTGAGCGAAGCATCGTATGAACGGAAAAGTGCAGGAGTAAAGAGCATGAAGAGCACAAGAGTTGACACTTACAGTTTCCAGCTTATATACGTGCAGCTTGCCGGGTGGATCCAGCCGAGCGACGCATGCTGCGATCTCAAATACGTCCAGCGGTCAGCGGCCAGCACTCGTCTCCACTCCAAGCAAGCACCATCTGCACCACGGAGGTCGATCTGTAACTAATGCAGTGCTTCGAGCGCGACTGCAGAAGGTGCATACGCAACGCAGGATGGCCAGCTCAAGCTGCAAGCCATTGGCGCCATCTTGACGCCCAGGCGCCTGCAGATCGAAGGGTAGCGCGAAACCTTGATGTCCCGAAACGGGTGACATCGTGCATTGGAGGGAAGCAGCCTAGCAACATGCAGAGCTCGTGTTGTTGTTGTCTCACTCAGGCTGAACTTCAAAGTAGTGGCGACACCGACAGTTGTAGTCGTCTTCAACGAGGACAACCTTATGTTCGCTAGAGACTCAAGGAATGAAATAGCTAAGTCGTCACATCATCAACATCGTCGCTTTTGCTCTTTTACCCATGCCACCGATACCGCGCCTCTCGTCGTTCCTGCTTTCACCATCCCAACACAACTTCGTAAGCAGACGCCTCCAAGCAAATCGCCAGTCTTACGTCGAGCGGCGCCACCTGATGCAACCTCTACGACTCGTCAACATTGACCTGCACTGTAAGAGCAGAGTGTGTCCGCGAGTTCCTGGCTCCAGCAGATCCAGAAGCACCTTCGGTCTTGATGCCGGTGAAGCTGCACGCCCCCTTATGGACAACAGTATGCTTGGGCTCGCTCCTGTATCTCAAACGCAACAGCTCCGTCTCCGTGGCCGAGATGGTGCTTATAGAGAACGGATACGGCGCTGCATTGGCCTTGCGGGCCGCCGAGCTGCCAGTGTAGCTGTCTTCGAAGTAGAATCTAAAAAGTGATGGGTAGGGTAGTCAGCGGATGTCTCACATCTCGGGCTCCCCTACTCATCAGTTCTTACCAGTCATCCCCATTCTCGAGGCTCAAAATATGGGTTTCGATATCGTCGTCGTCGTCGCTCGCCTTCATGCCAAAACGGGCGGCATAGAAGTTGAAATTGATTAGTCCGCCCTGGATACTGAACAAGCTGTAGTGACGTTCTTGTCAGTGATCGTAAAGCTTCGTTGGACGGCAAAGCAAAGCACAGAGAGTACATACTTGAAGGTGTTCGACAAATCAAAATTGTCGCTGTGGACTGCGTCTCCCATACTAGGCCATATGTCTGCTATAGCGGGCCACGTAAGAATGTCAAGGCCGTCGAGGTCTCCACTTCTGGCAATAGGCATTGCGTGCGATGTCGCTTGAGACCCATCTGCGCGCTTCATCTGCATGCTCTCGAGGATATTGGTTATCTCCCAGCACTCCACAGATGGTTGGCCTCTGTCATCGACGATGAAAGCCGTGATGCGAGATGTTTGTTGCAAAGGATCATCTGAGGGTGATCGTTAGTACATGTATTACCATAGTAAGTCTCTTGGATGATGTGGACGAACCTGCTACCTTGGGTCGTGGATGCGCCATCGCGAGTGTTGCCGACAAAGTCGCAACGACCAGGATGATGACCTTCATGATGTCGATTGCCTTGATCTACAATTGCGAAGCTGAGGAATAGTAAAGTGGTGAGAGAACCTGTTGGGAGCACTGATGGGAATGTCGAAGGGGAATCGTGAGAAGAGCCCTCCTTTTATGTTGGATGGCCATAGCATTGACCTTGGCCTCTGCGCCTTCTCGTAAGACTCTCTCGTACTCTCCGCCATGCTCCACGGCAGCTCGACCGTCGCCGCATTCGACCTGTCTTGAGTTCATGCACAAATGTCTCAGTACCGTTGAGCTGTCCTGCAACCAGGTCGGTTGGTGGCAGAGCAGAGCTGTCGTAATCAGAGTTCAAATGTAGGATTCCACGAGGTCGTCCAGGCACTTATACTCGAGACGATCTCTTCGTGATTGACTCACATATGAGAGAAAGATTCACGGTGGAGGCTCGACCAACTTGATCACGGTTCGTCCCAAGAGCGAGGACCATCACTCTGTCTCGCGGCGTCAACGCGAGCGATGACTGCCAGCTTGTCGTGTGGAAGCAGCTGAGTAGCATGTACTGCATCCACTGCAACCTCGAGAACATGATGTGCCTCCTATCTCCACTCCAAGCAACCAAGATCATGCGTCGATCTGGCCACTGTCCGGGTTGAACTTCGAGAGTAGGTGCGGAGGAGTGCATATGAGAGGCACACACGGCGTGATCAGCTCGAGCTGAGGGCCACCGGCACCAGCTGGACGAGTAGGCGTTCATGGCTTGTGTTGTGGAGTACGAGGGCTTTCTTTGGCTGTCCATCATGTACTCCGTGTCGTTTAGTTCATAATGTCAAGGTGCATCCATCATGAACAGCGTCCGCGGAAACTTAATAGCTGCACGCACTGCAGTGATACGGGGAGCAGAGTGAACTGTAAAAGGATAAGGTGGTTTACCTGTAGCTGGTGATCACCGGAGACTTCGTCCAAGGCTAGGCGCCTTGGTGGCTATTCTACAGCAACGTGCTGCCCTTCATGAACAGGTATTGGTCGATGGTGACGATGCTGTGCTGCCTTTGACTTCGCATCTGCATATCAGCGTCCCGCAGTACAACAGCTATATACAAGCTGTTGTCCATAAGAGCTCCGCAATGAGTAAATGCGTATACATGCACCGGAAGTAAATCGATGCTAGTGAAAGCGGAGCGTGCAGCACACCGACAAAGCAAGACGCCGCGTGCCGTGAGTGGTCGAACGCTGAAGCTGTAGTATGCACAAAGGAAGGGTGTTGCAGGTGGAGTGCAGGTGGAGTGCAGTCGACGACCCAGCTTCCAGGTCGCGTAGAGTTCCGGCGCAGCGGACCGCATCGGGAAGGCGCGGCTTCGGATGGCGTTATGGCGCCATGGCGCGAGCGGCTGCATGGCTAGACCAACCAGAACTCGCCCTTGCTCGCCTTCAATTGGTGAGGGCACAGGTGTGCTCGAAACCCTTCAGCGAGCTATGATGCGACCCTCAGGAGATGTGCAACCTTTGAAAGATGGCGTGTAAGCACCAGTGACTTTCATATGCCTGATGCCATGGTAGCATCGCGTCGTGCACACATGATCCCAACGCTCTAGTTCAGGGTAGGTGCAGGGAACGCCATGGTTCACCAATTATTGTCGCTGAAAGCATTGAAAGGCAACACCCCTCCGTGGATACGAAGCCAAGCTGCAACCGCACCCTGCCACCATTGGCCAAGGTGAAACCTTGGTTGATGTACACCATCAAGTAACAGTATTCCGTCGCCCCGCAGCGATCTTCTGGGCTTGCTCCTGCTTCTGCTCTTTCTTGGCCTCCTTCCGTGCTCTCCACTTTCGCCTCAGTCCAGTCTCCAGTGGCGGCTTGCTCGCGTACTCCTGCAAGCTCGTGTGCCCAAAAAAGCCATACAGTGACGTCTCCGTGGGTTCGATGTACTTCTTCCCCTCAGCCCATGCGTGAAGCGCGGCTAGGTAGTGTGCTTCGGAGGGAAAGCCTTTATAAGGCTGCGGAATGGTGGTCGGGTCCGCAATTGTGTCGCGACGTTGACTGGAAGGTATTCTGTACCGCTCGTCGGTGAGTTTGTAAGATGGTGCTGGGGAGTGCGCGCGTGGAGTCCGGTCCCCATCGCCGTCGCTTATGTCCGTGACTATGGATGCGGCGGATGATGGTGCAACACTATCGGAGAGCAGATGCCGTCGGTCTGTTTCTGCTGAGCTTCGCGGCTGCAATGAAAAGTTTGGGGAAAGTGTGGCGGCCATGTTTGCGAGTGGTAATACAGATGACCGGGTTGCAGTGCAAGAGACGTGCTTACCTTAAGCAATGTTCACGTCCCAGCATGGAGTGGCGAATAGACACCCGCTTGCCATGATGCCATGGCCCCACCCACGTGGGCCAATGCTTGGCTAGATCCTTTGGAGATAAGCGGCATTAAGACTGAGTGTTTGGCCTTGTTCGTTTGGCGACAACTTTGATATCGTTCCTGTCGAGCTGGTAGAACGCCGTCGTGATGTGTTGGGGTTCGTATATGTGAGACCCGAGGTCCTCCATCGCCGTAAACAAGCTGTTCGGCAGTACCATCCACCACACTCTTGGATCGTCCTAAACATTGTTGCAACCTTTCAACTTCTCAAACGATCGACCCAGGCAGTCCATACAGTGTCGACCGGCTCATACAGTCAACCACAGCCGACACTTCTGATCCTTCGGATAGAATACCACGCACATCGATCGCAAGTGTGTCGTCATCATTCTATTTCCTCCTTTTACTTTACTCACGCCCAGCAGCTCACCCGCGGCGGCGTTTCCCATTTCTGCAACCACGACTGCGGTCTCGTCGTCGAAGCTCGCAGGCTGTACATCGATAGGTTTGGTGAGAGCCGGGTTTGAGACGAAGAAAGAGCGGAAGAAGGTCGTGTCCATGGTAAGCTTTAGCAGGGTCTATTAGCAAGCTGCGCCGAACGCTGGTAGCCTGTTCGAGCAATCGTACATTGATCCTCGACGAAGAAATGCTGTACTTCTCAATTGCCAGGCAGGACTTGACCTCGTCGCCGATCTCCTTCTTGTTCATACTACAGGTCCCCATATCTGTGGCAGCGGCTTTCTTGCTGACTCGGGCTTTTTTTGGCTTTGGCTCCGTCCATTCTTCGTGAACTTCTTCTGGTGAAGAGCCTCGCTGGACTAGTCAGAAGCGCGACGAAACTTGCGTTAGATGTCAAGCTTACCTTCTTTGACAGTGGCATGTTGATGTGAATGAGTTGATGTTAAAGCGTGATCGTGATCGTTGTGTCAGTACTGTGTCCAAGTGTGTCTTGAGAGAGGAAGACGCGACGCGTCGGAGATTACTCGATCACGGTGGTCTGAGCTCCAATGGAGCGAGTCATGGCCATATAAAGTGTTCGAGGTGCGACACCGTGCGGTCATCTGAGGGCGTCGACAAAGTTTTCGCTGCAAAGGCGCCTTTGAGTCGCTACTGCATTCGCCACAGAAGCTTGACCTGAAATAAATCGTAAGACATATTGCTTGGCAGCCTTCACGGAAGCCTGTAAGATATGGAAGCTTGCCAACAGGGCGATCAGTGTTTGTCCATCGTAACCTCGTGCTCGGAGAAAGCATCGTACTCCCTCTGGCTGTCGACCCTTGGCTGCTCCAACTCGTGATCCCCAGGAGCCGCACCTGGTGGTGGCAGCTTGCTCTGGTCGTGAGCATGACCTTCACACGCCTGCAACGTCTCCCACAATGTCACCAAGACACCCTGCGGCGGCCGAATCTGTCCGGCTAGGATCTCCTTGTTCCTTACTTTCTCAACGCCATAGAAGCGCTCGTTCTCTGACGTACGCTCGACAATGATCGTTCCATCGATCTGAACTCCGAGGTAGAGACCTTTACTTTTAGTGTAGGTCCAGACAGGGGACTGCCGCTTGAACACTTCTGAGTCGACGGTACTGCCTCCACCAAGTGGTCCAACAGCCGCCGCAATCTCGGCTCCAAGAGTGGCACGGACACGCGTGAAACCCTCCATGCCGTTGTCGTTGTTGATCACACACACGCAATCGTAGATGTCTGCACCTGCCACAAGACCCCAGCCTACGGTGTGAATCAAAATGCCGGAGGGAGGCGACCATTGGCCATCGGGCATCTTGGAAACGATTATGCCACTCCCGCCAGCGCCTGACCAATGCAAACCCATACGCATGACAGTGAAGATGGCCAGACCTTTGCAGTTGCGGATGACCTATGAGATATTAGTACAGACCTATTCCATAGCATCAGCCATGCTCACCTCGGGTGGAATATGATCCAGCGACTTGTGCTTCTTCTCGTTGCCATGCTTGCCACCCTGCTCGGCTTGGAAACCATCAATGCAGAAGCTGCGAAGAATCCGAGCAGCTTTGTCGGACTCTTGATCCAGAGACGCAGGCCAGAAAGCTTCGGCTCCAAGCTTGTTTGACAGCTTGTTGACGGGCGTGCCAATCTTTTGAAACCAGGAGTTGCTCTGTTTCTTAGTCTTGTCCCACATGGACGATTTCGGTTGTTGCGCTGCCATTGTCGTCTGTGCTGCAGTGGGAATTGGATGTGCAAGCTGAAGATATACCTTGAATTACTACGGTGAATAATGTGTAGCAGGAAGAGTGCGTTCCTCCTGTTCGAGACACGGTCACCTCTGCCGAGAGCCGTAGCTTCCGAACCTGTTTGCTTCACCTTCTAGGCTGCACATGCGTGCTGCATTGGTTCAGCTTGTCGTGGTGAACAGGATGCAGTGCGCGGGGCCTGCTGCAAGCTGACGCCATGGCGAGGACGCGAAAGTATGCTAGCTCACCCACCTCGCGAGCTTTCATACAGCAGACTGCAGGCCGAAGCATTTGCACTCGTGCGAAGCGATGATGATCATGAGAAGATGGCAATGTCGTCGTTGAGATGGACTGTGTTCCGCTCCTGGTCCGTGACACACAGCCAAGACTTTCCGAGACATCAAGTGTATCATCTCTGATTAGCCTAAAGCACAACCTCATCTCGGAGGCCAGCAGGGCACCACATGATGGCGGACTCGCGCTGTAGCAGAACAGTGGCAATCGCGCACTTCGAGAGCATTGAACACACTTCATCACGTCCGCTAATAAGACAGCCACCGCTTTATCTGGCTACGAAGACATGACCGACGACACCAGATATCACAAGCTCGAGCCTGGAGCAGAGGCTCACGACGGTGAACCCCCGGAGGCTCCTCGATGGTACACCCTCGACGCTTTGAGGCAGCAGCCAGATCGGTCGAGCTTGCTACGATTGTTATTCGAGACAGTACTCGTTTTGACCGTGATTGGCCTGGGACTGAAGATCGTGTTGGACAGCGGGAAGGGGTACCAAGGGCCCAATAACCCTCGCAAAGACTGTAAGCGAACCCATGCGAAGCGTATCTCACTCGCATTCTGACCTCTGGTACGCGATCAGTCGGCTTTGTGGATAAACTTTTCATGAACGAGAGCAAATACGCCAACGAGGCAGCCTTCGCCGATCCCGAACAGCTACACAAAACCCTTGCCGAGTGGTTACCGCTATCCTCAAGTAAGCCTCTCATGACATGATGAGCTCGTCGAGACCCAGCTAATTCTAGCAGAGGGGCGCGGCTTTGTGAGAATACCAGAAGACCAGAGGGCGAGGCTTGACAGTCCACCTTACCTGCTCAACCCTCTCCATAGACCTCGGGCGGAGGAAACTTACATGGTATCCG
The DNA here is from genome assembly GCA_035926095.1 of Elasticomyces elasticus. NCBI lineage: Eukaryota > Fungi > Ascomycota > Dothideomycetes > Mycosphaerellales > Teratosphaeriaceae > Elasticomyces > Elasticomyces elasticus. The sequence goes on from JAVRQT010000001.1 coordinate 1,361,507, forward strand.
GACTACACCAACTGCATTGTCTGTCTACAATCATGGACTCGTATGCACAGCTCCGCCAAGGCAAGGACCAGGCTGTATTGGGCTATCACATCGCGCATTGCTTCGACTACCTCCGACAAGGCATCATTTGTGCGGGCGACTCCACTCTTGAAGGCAATAACTCGATGAAGTATCCTGGCGTGGAGATTCCATGGGGCACTTCTCACCGATGTGCAGATTGGGGAGCAATTTTGGAGTGGGCTGACGAGAGAACAATCTGGCCGTTTCCTCCAGGCCTGGATATATTGTAGGTAGCGTAACATCATAGCCCAAATGTGCACAAAGCAGCTATCCGCATATACGCCTAGATTCGCCTCCCACTGATAGTGTTATCTTCCGCTACTGCATCGAAGCACCGGCCACCGGGCACTTGCTCACAGGTGCATCGTCAGCCACCGATGGGTGCAAGTGCAGCTTTCCTTCGTGGTGCTCGAGCGTCGCGTTCTGTTCAAGAGTTGGTCAGCGGTTTGCTTGATGTTGACGTACGTTGAGAGACGTACCGTGACTGGACAGATTTTGCCGGAGTCCTGCTCGTTCAGCTTCGGGTGGGTGGGCGGTAGGTACGCAGATACTGCTCCAACGACCGGGCCTACAACAAATATCAGCGTGTGTGCACGTAACGAGGGAAGCTGCCTCTCTATGTCGATGGGCGTGTATACGTACAGATCTCATTCTCCAAAGTGTTTGATCTCGTCAGGCTGTGTACGGCAGGGCAGAGATTGGCGTCCATACTCTTGCTCTTGTCGTCATGTGGGATTGTCGGGCTCGAAGGGTGGTTATGGATGATGTGTCTGTCATGGTGGGCAACTTTGGCATTCTTCGGACGTCTCAGCCAGTGCTACCTCGGCACATATTACTACTCACGGTGATAGGGCACCTAGCCTCGGGATCGGACGACAACGCTGGGTGGTCTGGTGGGAGCACTGAGGTGCTTGTTCCGACGACCTGATGGTGAGTGGTCAGTACTCGAGCAATCTGCTTGACAGTTCGATGGTGTATTCCTTACTGGGCAGACGCTCATATTTGCGGTTGACGGGATGGTTGTTGAGGTTGAAGATGACGAGTATAATGAGAGGAAGAGGAATCGAGTGCTGTTGCAGCTGGTAAACACAAGGCTCAGGAAAGGCATGAAACTGCGGGGCAGACGTGGGGGGTCACATGCATGGTCATCCGAACTTGATTGGTGTGTGTGGATCGCGTGCCTTTCCGACGAAAGCTTGATGGCGCCCAGGAGGCTGCTGATGATATAACGGAAAGAGAAGTGCGAAGGGGTGGCGTAATGTTGATGGTGTATAGGCTATCAGGATCTCGGAGCCATCACCTACCTCTGCGGGCAGACTGTGAGCGGCAGCCACATCTTTTGGCTTGGAGACGTCAAAGAAGAGAGAGTCCCAAAGACTGTTTTGTGTCTTCGACCCTTGCTGAGGAGCTGGAAGTAATGTGAACAGGGTTGAGTGGTTTTGTATAGGATAACAGGATCTCCCTAGATATAGTCATGTCGACCGGCATTCGACGGGTTTCACGCCTTGGGCTGCGACAGCGGAGGTTCATCAGGAAACCTGATCGTCCGCTGCCATCCTGTCGACACATCCCTCGACGGCGCAGGTGTAGCCAGCGCTGCAATGTCTGCACGCTCGGGACTCGGTGCTCTCGTGCCAACAGGCGACTGCAACGGGCTGCTAACATTAACTCTTGGGCCGTCAATGTCGCTATCACCACCATCAACGCGTACAGGCGGGTCGTTGATAGCACGCCCAATCAGCCTAGCATCTCTCGGAGATGATATCTCTGGTCTCCCGCCCGCTTGGATGCCGGATGTGCCGGAAGAGTCACTGCTTCGATCACCCGTAGTCTGAGGCAACTTGTCGTCCATTGGTTTACTAGTCATCCGCCCGATATCTCTCATAATGTGCTGACCGACACGAGCGATGGCTTTAGGCACCCAGCTCGCACTGCTCGGCGCAGCATCTCCTCGCTCACTCGTGGTAAGCCGACGGCGGAATGGCCGAGTCAAGTTCCAGGCGTCAGTTGTTGGTTCTCCGTCGGCACCATGGCGCGCATCGGACTCGCTCGTACGGGCCATGCTTTGCGATGCCGATATGCGCTCGGTCGACATAGCGTAACTGATCGTTCGTGGTAGATAGAATCCTAGCTTGCCAAGCGCGATGGAGAGCCCGTGCACGAAGATGGAGCAGCAAGTCAAGAACCAGATGACAACGTTCAATAGCTCGCTGAGGCGTGCCGCATCTTCGCGTTGCTCGCCGTCCACCTCGATCTCACGTAGGAACTCGCGGGCGATGTATAGGTAGAAGATAGCACTGACGCCAATGGGGCCAAAGAACCCGACGAAGAAGGCGTGTCGGATTTCCTCGATCTGCGGGATCTTCTTGTGGAATGCGAGGACCATGGGAAGTCGTCGAAGGAGTAAAACCAGAATGCCGAGCGGGATCAAGCGGTAGATAGGAATGACGTTGTTGTCCACGAACGAGTGCCACGGACACACCGCGCCAAACCACATGAAAATGGACACGTTGAGCAGCATGTCGATCGTGGGCTGCAAGCTGTCATCCATGGTTTCCAGGCGGAACCAGTCGTCCCAGGTAAAGACGTTGCCGGCTATAAAGCAGGCGAGGACATCATCAGAGCCGATCATACCTACTGTGCCGACAATAAAGAGCTAGATGTTGCTGCTTATCAGTCCCAGCTTGAGTTGACTAGATGTATACGTGCTTACCGCAAGTGTGATGGCGAAGACAAGGAAAGACTCTCGATCCACGTAATGCCTCTCTTCCGCCCAATGAAGCAGCTCTTTGGCGATCCAGCCTACTACGGCCCCGTACACGACCGACAAGATGATGACGTAGACCCAGGTGTCATAGAACCATAGTGCCATCGCATGGCCAGCTCCTCCATGCACTCCCTGGCCGTGATCGCCGGTGTACTTGATCAAGTATAGCGCCAAGAACAGAAATGGATAGCCCAGTCCATCGTTTGCGCCTGACTCGGCAATGATAATCTTCTGCAACGGCGGGCTGATATTCTTGTCTGCAAATTTGCCCTTGACGATACTGCTCGACAGTACCGGATCTGTAGGGGTCACGCTCGCACCCACTGCCAATGCGAACAGAAAATTGATGTTCGGCACCAGCGCCCAGACCAACAGGCTCGTGCTGATCCACATGCAGCACATGCCTGGCCCCAGTAGCAGACCTAGACTCTTCCGCTCCTTCCATAGATACTTACTAGGTAGCTGGACGCCAGCAAGAACTAACTGGACTCCAAGGACGAGGCGTGTGAAGTAGAGCGTGATGGTCTCGAGGTCGACTTCATTATTGTTCGCAAACTCCAGAGGGCGGATGAAGTTGGTCGCGTGTGGACTAAACACCAGACCCGCAAGCGTAGATATGAGAGCCTCGGAAAGGTAGAATTTCTCCTTAAGCAGGTAGGAAACCAGGCCAAAAAGGGTTATGAAGCCGCCGAGAGTCGCGCAGACAATGTTGAAGTTGACGATCGCGAGGGTCGGCATGGTCGTCACAAAATGTGCAGAGCGATAGGCTTCTCGCACGGTTGTGTAGGACTCCGTGATAGTGAACGTGTTTATGCTTTTCCGGTGTCGATCCAGCAGTCCTAACGCACTCTTCTTGCCGTCCTCGCCGCCTCTACGCCACGTCCGGCACTCTCCCCAGGTTGGCTGGGAGTTGGGGTATATGTTATTGAACGCTCTGCATTGTGGTCTCCACGCCTGCACAGATAACGGGTCGCCAGGTTGTTCGAGATCAGCAGATAGGTGATGAGGCGAATGGCTTCCGTGCGGTGATGCTGTACAAGAGGAAGAGGAGGAAAAGATGGGATAGGAAAAGTATACTTGCCCGGCGATGATGTCGGTGTCAAGATGCGGGAGTGGTGGGGCGACCCGCGCGGGGACCACTACCCCCTGTCTTCGTCCTTTCTCTCTGCGACATCAACATTATCGTGAAGTGCGACCTGGACTACCACCTCTGGCGCACTACCCCAGAGGCTCCATCACTTTCCAGAAGTCGTAGGGCTGTCGAGCGTTACCAGCAGGACGCCCAGAGAACGAGCGCAGGCGAGGAAGTAAATCGCGCATTTCACGATAGCGCGGACGGCAAGCTCTTTGGCCCGCACGCAGTGACCTGCTGTACCAACGGTCGACGACTCACGAGTTCTGGCACAGTCGCTTCGCCAATCATCAACCCGAGTACTGATTGATCGATGGACGTCCCAACTCCCAAGCATTTAGGTCACTGGCATTTCGAGCACATTGTCGTGCCACCACTGCCTTAGACCGGAAGAGCCACGTATGCGATCACGATCTTCGACGACCAACACGTACGGGAGGCTAAAGCGACCAGATACTTGTGGGCATTCGAGACTTCTGGGTTGTACAATCTACATGGTCAATGGCAGCGTTGCATTTGTGGGTGAGCACTGACAATGTGGCCATCCAGCGTCAGGCTGCCAAGATGTATACCAATGGCCTCCCAGGTCCCAGTCGTGCACAGAGGACTGTTCCAACCGTGATCGAGACGAAGACCGACCTCATAGCTGATGGGGATATGTCACTGGTCAGCCTCGAGGTAAGTCAATACGACGTTACACTCAATTACTTTTCTTTCATCCGACCACAGCCGAGCACAAATTTTCACTCATTGGCGCACTTGTCTCTATTATCGTTGCCCATCCACGTTGTTATAGGTGCGGTCCCAGCCGATGTTATCCTACATCCATCCCTGATCCTTGGGACAGCAATGTGACTGTTGTCCCTATTATTTCATGCATACTGCATCAGAACGAGGCGAGGCAAGTGCCCAAACGTGAGCACACTATTTACTATATGGCGAATATGTTGGCGAAGACCAGTGACACAGGCCTGGTTACGATTCGCGAAGATGTTGCTTCCTGGACACAGAACATGGGTACTTACAACATTAACAGTCTGCTCCGACATGACTGGAATTTATTCCTATCCGCATTGCTCGAATGGCTACAGAATGCGATCTGCGAGCGAGCAAGGCTCCTCGGCCATCATCGACCCCTCAGCCGAGATCGCTGAGACTTCGACTTCTCATTAACAAATCCAAGCAACGATCCCATACAATGAGTGAGCTAACAAGACCAACGCGATCACTCAAGGGCCGTGTTGCCATTGTCACAGGCGCTGGCAGCTTGGGCGAAGGTATTGGCAACGGCAGAGCGAGTGCAATTCTCCTTGCCGAAGCAGGATGTGCCGTGGTCTGCGTTGACCTGAAGGTTGAATTGGCGGAACGGACGGTTGCGATGATCGAAGCAGACGGACTAGGAAAGGCCATCGCCTTCAAGGCCAACGTCGTCAACGAGAGTGAATGCAAGCAAGCCGTTGAGACTGCTGTCAAGCACTTCGGTCGACTTGACATCCTCGTGAACGTGGTTGGAATCGGCGGTGCATTGGGAACGGCGAAGGACGTCGATATGGTGGAATGGGCCAAGGGTATGGAGATCAATGTTGCGAGTATGGTGATGATGAGCAAGGTCGGAAACCGCATGATGCTGTGCGCGTATTCATACTGACTTCCTTCGTTCAGTATGCCATACCAGCTATGGAAAAGAATGAAGGGCAATGGCGAGGAAGTATCGTAAATCTTGCTTCCGTTGCTGGAATACGAGGTGGCAACCCGCATTTGCTATACCCAACCAGTAAAGGCGCGATAGTCAACATGACTAGAGCGATGTCACATCAGCACGCGCAAGAAGGGATCAGGGTGAACTGCGTGTAAGCACGCATCAGCTTATTTGTGTGCATAGCAGCTGACGACTATTCGCAGATGTCCAGGCATGGTAAGTAGCATGGAGAAGGACCCCAGTCCTTCTAACAGTGCTCACGATGACATAGGTCTACACACCAATGATGTACGGGCCAGGCATGAGCGAAGAGGCTCGGGAATCGCGCAAGAATCGCAGTCTTTTGAAGACTGAAGGCACTGGATGGGATGTCAGTTGATCGTGACACTTTCCATCCGAACGCAGCTGCTGACAGTTCCGCTCTTCCAGGTCGGCGCTGCAGTCCGTTTCCTTGCAGGAGACGAAGCAAGATGGATGACTGGTGTGATATTGTACGTCAACACTCACTACGTACGCGGGGATCCTGCTAATCATTCAATACAGACCCGTCGATGCTGGAGCGACTGTCGCAGTCGGTTCAGACCTGCCAGCTTCCGCGAGCATATCAGCTGGGCAGAGGTCGTAATGGTGTTGTCCTACGGCTACACGTCTTTACCTCGCACTACCACTTGCACTCCCTTGGAGCCTCTCTTCGGGTGGCTGATCTGATTGTCATACTTGAACTTTACGTCGCTCTCGTCTGTTTCGAAAAGATCCATATCATACATGGCTAGTGTCGATAATGCCAGGCTCATGGACGCATTGGCTAGGTTCACGCCTATGCACCTCCGGTGTCCTTTACCGAACGCCATTAGACATCTCTTCCTCCGATTGACCTCATCGCTCTGTCCGAGCCATCGTGTTGGATCGAAGCGCCAGGGATCAGGGAACAGCTGCTCATTCGTGTGGGTGCAGAAGGTGACAGTGCTCATTTTAGTCCCAGGCGGCAAAGCGTAACACGTGCCTTCGTAAGGTCCGTACGAAGCCCTATATGCTACGCCGTGAGTAGGAGAGTATCGTCTCATACGACCAGTCACACCGAACGATAATCGATTCGCTTCTTGAATGATAGCACCAAGATATGGCAAGCTGAGCAGTGAGCTGAGTGATAGCTTGCTAGACTGGGATTCATCGCGGGCAGCAGCAAGCTCTTCACGGAGCGTTCGCATGATTGACGGCTCTCTGACCACGAAGAAACTCGCGATAGCAAGGGTCAATCGTGGGGAGTCTGTTCCTGCCATCACAAGCAGGGTTGCCTCATCCTGTAAGCGGTCGACTGACTTTTCATGCAGCGGCAGGCTGCTGTCCCGAAGATCATGGAAAAGTGACCTTCCATTGCCCTTGGTGTCATTTGACTTGTCTGATAATACGACCTCGATATCCAGCCGTATGCGAGCGCGGAAGGCTAATAATTCGCGCAGAGCTGGGGGCAGAGCAGCCTCTCCCTTGATGAATGTTAAAATACCTCCCAAGAGCCGCATCGGTCCTTTGAAATGACTTTGCAGAGGCACACCTCGCAATAATTCTGCCAGATCTTCACGCTGCCGACGAGCCTCTGTCAAGTCGTTGAGAAGACCATTGTCGGCGCCAAAACAGAACGATCTGAGTATATCATTCGAATAGGCGAACAGGGCGTCCGAAAGATTCAGCGGCTGCTGTGAGCGCTGATGTTGTCCCAGGATCGTGGCTAGGACATCAGCCTTCATACGCAGCTCCGGCTCCAGATCAGCGACTGCCTTCATGGAGAAGTATGGGTTCAGTGCATCTCGCCGCAATTTGTGGTGAGCATAATCCTCCGTAAAGCCGACGCTTTGATCAACCATCAGACCACCAGCAGAGTACGAGTTTCTGTCACGCGTTGCATAGATCGTGTCCAGGAGATCTAGGTCCGAAAAATGGACCTCATCAGGCGTTGGTCGAATGATCGGACCATACTGTTCATGGAGGCTCTTCAGTTTCTGCGGATACTGACCACCTCCATCATGAAAGCAGTCATAGTAGGTCGAGTAGAGCGATGTGAGTGCTGGCAACCATGGTCCTGGTATTCTGGCCAGAGGGTGAAAGAGCAGGCGGTATGCCGCGAGGCATACAATCCAGCACGTTGTTGCTACAAGCGCTGCGAGTAAATATGTGTAAGAAGTCATGATAATCCACATATGTTGTCAGGAGGAGCATACCTGTGACAAAAGTACCTGCCGTCGAAGGATCTGGCGAGCGGCCGCCGCTGCAGGAATAGCTACCGAGGGCTGAAGCTCTGTTCTGCTTTGTTAACGAACCCGACAGTCTCTGACCTGCATACTGATTCCACATCCTCGTCATAGAATCTGCGGCACGCTCTGCAGTTGTGTCGAAATCTCAGCAGCATCTCGCACATGAGTCATCATGATTTGCGAACGCTTGATGAGCACCCCAGTTGGCTATGCACGCCACCGGTCCCTTTGCTAAAGTCATGGGCTACGCCCTCCAACATCATTCCTGCCGCAAGCTTCGAGCAGGTCAGTGAGTCATCATGAGCGATGGCATGTCGACTAAACTGCCTCGTTCTCCTGCTTCACTTTCTGCTTCCGATCCTTCGTCTCTAGCTCATCGATGCTCTCTTAGTGGCGGGTGCTGCTATGCTTGTAGTTGCCTCACTGCTTGACATGTCAGACGCCATCCTCGAAGCAGTGCTCGAGATGTACGTACGTCTGCTGGGCAGGAAGTTCACCTCTCAGAAAATGCCCCTCGACGCTCATAGTGAGATAGTAACCTTGGGGATGTGTATAGCGAGGACCGCCATGACACCCGTCATTCGTAAGATGTTGACTTTCATAACACCCGTTGGAGTTCAAGAGATTCTTGACGTCGTCGTAATCTTGTTTCTCGTCCTCGTCGTCGTCCTCGTCTTCCTCTCTTTCGTGAGTGTCCTCATACGACCAGTCAAAGTGCTCCCTCGCTGCTTGATTAGCCGACGCCAGGTTTGCATGAACCTCTAGCACTGTAGTGTGCCCTTCGCAGTCTTCTTCGTTGTCAAACTGACAGTGCTGTACAACCCAGACATATACCGGAGTCTTCTGCCTCTGCATCTCAGACGGCATGGTGTCCCGAATACCGAGCTTTTAGGAACCGTTCTATGTACTCCACGATTACGGTGTGGTAACAGCAGTTTTAACGCGAAGAAGGCCAATAAGGAAGGTGGGCCCTGCCTTAGTCTAGCTCACGACACGAAAGCGACGCGTGATGTACGCGATGTAATCTTGATCGCCCGTGAAGGTGTTGCACAAACGCATTTCAAGTTGAGGACACTCGACGTACACTGCGCCATTTCTACGTCTGTGTGTATGTCATCACACTTGTTGGTCTGCCTGCTTCCGCTTCTTCGCTTGGGGCTCACTAAGGGTCTTGGGAGTAACCGATGAAGTCGCGTTCGACATTGTTGCGGTGTCGCTGCTCGCACAAATCAGACAGCTCAGCGTAAAATCTAGCTGGTGTGAACTTACAACTGCTGGATTGGGACGACACCTTTCAGACGGAATCGTCGTACGCTTATAGTGAATCCGCCGCAACTGTCGTAGTTCCCATACTCGTCACGAGTCTGGCCATGGTTATCGTCTGCATCGAAGGTGCGCACGTAACAGCCATTTGTGCCTAGGTGCTGCTTGATGTCCGACTTTGTTTCATCAGGACATTGTGACTTAAATCTGGCTTCAGCGGCTTTGTTTGCCGCTTCTAGATGTGCAAAGACGTCCTTGACATCGGTTCGCCCGCTATCATCCCTTCCATCCTCATAGTCGCATTGCTCAACAAGCCAGACGTAGATCTCAAGTTCGGCGCCCTTTGACTTTCGCACCGTGAATGACATGGGACATGAAACAAAATGTCGGGAAGTATTTAAAAAGTGAACCGACGGGATTATGCAAGGCAGAGGACGAGGAAGAGGGTGAAGATGGGAAGTAAGAAATGAAATGAAATGAACAGGGTCCAGATGTGCTTAGTGCATCACGAAACTGACACGACGCGTTCCTACTCCCGGCAGCAGCACACCGCGAACCATTACCCGATGCCCAACCAGCCATGCCCACTACCCTAAGAAGGGATTCAACTGGCGCGTGACTTATGCTACCAGCTTCCGTTTCTTCGCCAGAGGATCATTGATAATGTTCGCGATAGAAGGCGTCTTCGATGCTGGGAGCGCCTTATGCGAACTGTTGTGGATATCAGATGGTCATGCTGTTGGCCACCACGTTGAACGCGAGGACTTACGTCTGTGGACTTGGTATTTTACCCTTCAATGGGAACTGCTCCACGCTCACAGAGAACGAGCTCTCTCCATTTAAATTCCCGTAATGATCGCGCCATCGGCAGTGATCAGATTCGTGTGAGCGCTCGTAGCATCCATATGAATTCAGGTGCGAGCCGAACCCAGTCTCTGAATTCGCTTTTTCCTCCTCGGCCTCATCCTCATCCTCATCATCCTAACTTTTTATTCTTAGCCAGCATATAGCTCATAACACTCGTCAAAGAGTGCTTCTGCAACCTCATTTACCAAAGCCAGATCTGCATACACATCACACACCATCGTCCGGCCCTCGTCATCTCTTCCGTCGTCGTAATCGCACTTTTGTACAAGCCAGACATATATCTCTGGCTTCTCACTCCCCGAAGCTTGCACCGCTGAAGACATGTGATGTTATTGTAAAGGATACAATGCATGAGCGGAAGACAGAAATGGGCTCTTCCCGTCGAGAAATCTAAATCCGGCCTTAGCGCATCACGAAAGTGACACGACGCACGTGCACTCAGGATTTGAACAGTTGCAGCTCTTCCTCCTCCTCCTCCTCGCCGTCATCATCCTCCTCGCCGTCGTCCTCTTCCTCGTCATCGTCTTCCACTTCCTCCTCCTCCACCTCCACTTCCACACTGCGTTTCTGCTTCTTCGATGCTGGCCCACCAGAGTGAGCCAACTCCAGAGCATGCAATTTATGCTGGCTATCAACACATTAGTAAGTACAAACCATAACCAGTCGTACACCTACGCGTCTATGCCCGCCATCTCGGCAGCGAGGATACCGTAGAAGTTGATCTTGCGCACGCTGATCTCAACATGATCGCGATCATCTGTCCGAGGGAAGCATACGAGTTCCAAGCCTCCATCAGCATTGGTGGATTCTTCCGGCTCTTCGTCTGGGTCCAGCGCACCCTCCATCACTTCTTCCATGTCCATTCTTGCTGCCTCGTTGGCTGCTTTGACAGTCGCATATGCACGATTGACACACGTCTCTACTTTGGCATCGTCTTCGTGGTGGTCGTAGTCGCGTTGTTCGACCACGTAGATATGGCGAACCATTGTGATGATGTGTGGATGATGCTGTGTGAAGGTGTAGTCTTGATAGATAGTCGCTAAGAAATTGAAAGTCAAGTGTTGTGTATGTACAAAGTCGGTCGTGTTTGGGATGAAAGGACGATGAAGAAGAGATGAAGAAAAGCTCAGATAAATACTCGAGGTTGAGATGAGATGAGACGAAATGTCCAGATCAAGTGTCTGGCTGGTTGCGTTCGGTTGACCTGACGAGATCTCATCAGGTTGCGACCAGACTCGCGAACTTCAACCCGTCTAACAACTTTCGAGTGTCGTCCTTTCCAAGTCGTCAACATCTGGTCTTCTTATGTTGGGCATTCTTCTGCGTCGCTTCTGTGGCACATTCGCGCACTTCTTTGGCCATTTTCGTGTGTTTCGTTGCCATGTTGGCCGACCGCACACCAGCTATGAGTCCTGGGCAGGCCCACTACTTGGAGCGGCCTTGAGGTTGGCCTGGGACTTGTAGCAACCTCTAGAGCATCTCGCGCTCTCATTCTCATCGCATCGTCCAGGAGTCATTTCCGACAATCTTAGGCCGTAATGTTCGAGCAAGGACGTGGTGTTGATGGACAGTCTGAAGACCTCGGCTGTCCGAGTTCCGAGTTCACGGGCCTGAGGTGCCTCCCAAGCCTCCGTTTCGTGAATCCACAGACGCACGATGTCTTGGATGTGCACGACATCTCTGAACAACCGCTAGCGCCCGACGATGCTGCGCGAATGGCCGAGGACGTGGCATGCATGACCTCTGCAGCCTTGCATCCGCCTTGTCTTCGCAGCGGCGGTACCACCATCCCAATTTCGGCATTGCAGTGGCGAAGAGATAATGCAGTGCCTCGCACAATTCCAAATCGCATCTCATCTGCTCTGTGGCCGATCATCTGCAGGTGAGGGGGCCAGCGGGGTGGTTGGCGATGACAGCACGTCCGGTGCCATCAAAAGATGGTCGAGACCCTCCTTCGGCGGGACGGAAGTCCACGATCTTCGAGTGCTAGGCTCAGTATGCATGCGGAGGCACCACGCCTTGATTCTAAGCCTGAGTGGTCTATAAGGTAGGTGGAGACGGTCAGTACATGTAGCCTTCCCTTGCTTCCATTACTTTCAAGCAGTCGTGAAACTTGGAGTAGAAAGAATAAGAGCAAGTTGGAGGAAAGGAACAACATACGTCTGTCCTACGTCTATCCTAGCAGTTTGCAACAATGGCGTGTCCGGTGATGCAAAACCCGCAGACTGGAGAGAAGGCCAACGGGACAACAAAGGCCAACGGTCAAGACAAGCCAGCGCCTGGCGAATATATCAAGTGGGATGCGGAAGGTGTTGAGGTTATACCCGATGGAGAACAGAAGAAGATATATGAAGTCAGTTCATACTTGTGTCTGTGTATTGCATCGGATATGGCGTTGACACCACGGATAGGTTTCGGCGCAGTTCAACCGCTTCCAGATGATGAATTTGGTATGAGTCCGAGGTTGAAATGGTGCACATGGCAACAAGCTAATCGTCGGCAGTATGTTCCGTTACTGACGCCGCAACGTCGCACGTTGTGACCACTGACGTTGGATCGATCGCAGCAATGAACATATGCACTGCCTTCGAGGCACCCACCTCAAGACACAAGGCGTTGTCATGGGCAAGATCACCGTCCACCGTGACCTCCCGAAGCATCTTGCCCAAGGCATGTTCGCGCAGCCTGGCACCTACGATGTCATCATGCGCTACTCGTCTCTCACACCCAAGATCGTACCGGACAACATTCCTGCGCCTCGAGGCATCGGCATGAAGATCTTCGGGATTGAGGGAGATAAGCTGTTCGGCGAGGACAAGAAGACTCAGGACTGGACCTTTAACAACTACCCGATTCTGGAGCTCCGTGATCCGCAAACGACATATGACATTGCGGACTCGCTTGAGAAAAACTGGAATGATCTTGGCACATTCGCCAAGGAGCAGTCAGAGCGCGTGGACGCTGATGTGGCTACTTCGGGCGGCCAACTTCCTCGCCAGCACAGCAAGTCTTGACTACCATACCTCGCTATCATATGACTAATGCTTCATGCAGTGGTCGCCATGCCTCAATATTCTCAGTCTGCGTATCGTCACGGCGACTACGTGGCCAAATATGGCGTCTTCCCGATTGGTGAAGAGCAGAAGAAGATCGAGAACGACGACGTCAAGGAGTCTGATCCCATCAACGTTCTTAGCCAGCACACCCGTGCGTTCCACATGAAGCACAAGGTCACTTACTCCTTCTGCGCGCAGATGCTACAGAATTTGGAGGAGCAGCCTGTCGACGACCTTGGCATAGAGTGGGATTCCAAGAAGTACCCATTCGAGCAGATTGCTACCATCGAGTTTGAGCCGCAAGATAGTTGGCTCCCCGAGTTCAGGGTAAGTGTACTAATGGACGTCACCCTTGGATGCTGAAATCGCTAATACTTCACACCAGACCTGGTGGGATGATCGCATTACGGTCAACTCGTGGCACGGACTCAAGACCCACCAGCCGCTTGGCAGCACGAACAGGATGAGACGGGTGGTCTACGCTGAGAGCCGCAAGCTGAGACTGCGAGTCAATGGGTACAAGGATTATGTCGAGCCGGCCAGCTTGACCGAGGTGCCAGTACCCATCCCAGCGCCGCAGTTCGATCTGCCATATCAGCCTGCAGTGCAGACAGTGGCCGTGGCTTCGTAAGTTATTCGGTGCGATGGAAGAGCAAGACGGCCGAGTAGTGACTGGTCAACAGACGCTTGTAAGCTATCATAGTAGGAAATGTATTGTTGACATCTGCAGATGTACGCTCGCCTGGTATCGCTCAGAACCTTTGACAGGATTATTAATGGTGTTGTCGAAGCCCGCAGCATTGTTAACAGACAGTATAGTTGACGACACCGTCCGAGCATGGCTGTGATGAGCCTGTAACCATGGTCATCCGACGTTTGAACAAGCATTGCTCTCCAACCCAGCAAAGACGGAAACAAGTCGACATCAACGCTTACACATCGCGGAGACCGGACGGTGGCCGGCTACACACTTGATCTGAGTCATGGTCCATGCACAAAGCAGACGGCCCCAATCTCACATGCAGGAGGAATGCTTAACCGGTATATTGTGGCGCGTGCAGGGACGGATCGCGATAGCATGTGCAAGAGCTGTTACAGGGGAGCTTTCGTAGTCTGGTCGTCGGCACAAACGATGTTGGCCCGCCAGCGAAGCACCAAAGTTCTTCCCATGTCAGAGAAGCCACCCACTACCACACTTTCGACCTTATCGCTGATCATATCAGAACGTCGAGTTAGTTCAAGTCCCTCCCGACCCTAAGCATATCACTTCCTGCTGCAAGCAGACATGGCGTCAGTACCACCGAAAGGACAAATATACGATGCTGTTGCTTCGGACTACGACATCATCTGGAGTGTGCCCGCGGTCAAGATACTCTTTCCTATGCTGGACGGCAACCTGAGACGCCTTGGACCATGGGATGGAGCTTCTGTCCTCGACTTGGCTTGCGGAACTGGCTTTGGCCTGCGAGAAATGAAGAAGCTCGGAGCGAGCAGGCTCGTCGGAGTCGACATCAGTGACGAAATGCTGGCGGTTGCAAAGCAGACGTCTCCGGATGCTGGTTTTGAGCTGCATCACGCCGATTGCTCTCAGCCGTTGAGTCACTTGGGTTTGAAGGAGCAGAGCTTCGATCTCATCATTGCCATGTGGCTTCTGAACTACCCTGAAGACCGAGCACAGATCGCTGCAATGTGGAAGAACATTGCGACCTACCTCAAGCCCTCAGGGACCTTCGTAGGCATCATCCAGAACCAGGACACGGTTCACCCAACTAGCATGCAGGGGAAGTGGGATCTTTACGGCGCACGAGAAACGAACCTGCAAGATCTTCCCTCCGGCGATGGCGTTCGCATGCACATAGAATTCAACACTGAGCCAAGGGTAGAGTTTGACACTTTTGTGCTGAAGAAGGAGATCCTGGAAAGCGAGGCGAAGAAGGCGGGCATGGTCGATCTTGAATATGTACGCCCTGGTAAGGAAGTGAAGAGCGAAGTCGAAGGCAAGGATGAGGCGTGGTGGGCAGAGCTGTTGGAAGAGTACCCAAATCAGCTCATCATCACAACGAAAGCGTGAGACAGAAACCTTACATTTGGCTCTCCAGAGCGGATGATCGAAGCATTAAAACCACGAAGGGAGCATTGTTTGACCTGTCTCTCAATTCCTGCCACTTAGACACTGGCGTCTAGATGTTATAGCAGATCTTAGCACTCGAAAAAGCTACACTTGAACCTGTCGACGCAACGGGCTCAATTGTAGTCCTTCACTAACGCCACGGGCCCAGTGTATTCTCGCCTGCCATACACCATGTAGTAGCCAATGGCCATTATCATGACGCCCCCGTTGATGAGCACATTCCAATTCATCGTGCTCAGGCCTGGCGGAGTCGTCTGCGGGAAGAAGAGGAAGATCCATATACACATCAGAAATGCCAACGCAATCATGTTGATTGCGAGACCCGCTCGGCCAAGACTCCAGCGTCGCGAGGGAAGCGGCTGTCCTCTCAGTCTTCGAATGACCACGCAGCCGATGGAGATGATGTACGTCGTGAGTAGAGCGTTGGTGCCCATAGAGGAGATGGCGTTGAATGCTGTCCAAGGCGAAGGGTATCAGCCATCCATGCCTCACATTTGGGTTGTATCTTCAGACTTACCTGCTGTGCTGCCAATGTTGATCAACGACAAAAGTGCGGTACAGCAGAATGTCACTAGAACTGCATTTAGAGGGATGTTCCATCCTGGCTTGACCTGCGGAGCTGTTAGCTGATGGCCTAGTGATTCAGTTGGGGGATGGTGGTACATGTGCTAGGAAGGCTGAGCCGGGCATTCCGTGGTCTCTGCCAAACGACCACAGCTGACGAGAGACCGTTGCAAGCGTGCTAATGACCGATGATGTCGTATTTACTATCATGATGCCAACCATGACGGAAGTGCCTGCTTTACTCCCTGTAGCATTGTAGAACGCCTCGATGAAGGGATATCCGGTTGGCGAATCAACAATGTAGAGTGGATCACCAGCAATGCTGCTCGAGACAGGTTCGTCAGTCATCGTATCCTCGCAATCACGTCGTTGCAGTCGATCTTACAAGGCGAAGGTAATCACCATAACCCAACCAAAGGCCCCGTTCACCAAGATTGACCACATTGTCGCACGTGGTAGTACTATCGACGCATCGCGGATTTCCTCGGACACTAGCAGCGAGTCAGTCGAGCTAGAGGCACCAACAGCTGTTCATTGCACCTACTGTGCACCGCGGAGTCCGCACCGAGCAATCCATACACAGAAGTAAGCAGTCCTACCATGAAACTAAGGCCTTGTGTAGGCCATCCTCCGAGGTTCTCGAATTGCGTGAACACCATCTTTGTCGAGTTCCGTGGTGACAGGACCCATAAAGGGATGAGAACACCAAAGAAGCCGAGTAGATGTAAGATCAAAACCAAGCTCTCAATCATCGGCAGTCGCTTGGCGAGGACGGTATTGAAGACTACCGCGAATGCCACGATCGCAATGACCAGAAGCGTGCCGTGCCATCGCTGAAAGATATAGTCTGGATTGTTCAGCACGATAAGGCCTTGTATCAGTGTTCCCGCAATGAACGTGATCGAGGCCAGACCAGTTTGCCAGCCAAGGACGGATATCCAGCCCACCAGATAGCTGAGGAACTTCTGGCACCCGCGTGGAGAGAACTTCATCGAGCGCAGTGTCAGTGTATGTCTCCAGGAGAGCTGCAGCACGCGAACGATATATGTACCTCAGAAACCCAGTCTACAAGCGACGGACGTCAGGATTAGCGGATACGCTGAGCAGCTCACGGAAGGCAACCCCTACGATATTGACCACCACTGGTAGGAGCCCTAGAGAAGTACTAGTCAGTCTGAGGCCGCTCACGCTACTAAAGCTACAAGCTCACATCGAAGCCATCTCAGCAAGAGAAGCAAACACCGTAATGTAACCCATCCAGACGAAGAAAAAGCCCCACACAAGCCCAGCAAGACCGCCATTCAACAGACCGAAGAGCGTACTGCTTAGCACGATCTCCCATGTGCTCATTGCCGTGCTCGAAAAGCCTAGAATTGAGATGAATTGAAAGTTGCGCTTTTGAAGTCAGTCGCTATTGGGCTCGCAGCTTCAGAACACGCACGTTCAATTCCTGCTGTCTCCCTAGCCGATCCATCTCTTGAGCATCTTTCGCTGTGCCTGCCATTTCCTTCCGATCGTCCATCTCCATCTCCTCCGCGTGTGGCTGCGCGATGGATTTGTCGAGGTTAGCCATAATCGATATAACGAACGGGGAGCACCAAGCAGGATAACAGATAACAAAGGAAGAAGAGCGGATGTTGTAATCCCATTGACCTACCTGCGCGGGTCAACGCGAGGGAGCCAACAAAAGCTGCACGAAGTGCCGGATAGACGACTGGAGCTCGTGCAGGCCATGTGGACGCCGCACGCCTGCATGTCGCGTATGGTGCGGGTGAAAAGACTGCTGATCGTGGCGTCGCGCCGCTCGTGCCCCGAGACCGCCATCGTATACCCTGCATGGCGACGGTCCATAGTCCGTGAGCCGTACGTCCACCCATCGCTGGCGAGCCCGTGGTTGTGTGTGATGTTGCGGGTGTTTCCAAACGTGACGTTCAAAAGTTAGCGTGGTTTTGCCACCCGCTTGGCGCCGACGACAGGTCTCCAGCCAGGACGATGCAATCCATCAACAACATTGCAATGGCTGGGAAAAGCATCATTATGCACCGTAGACAGGAGTACGCATCCTGCTTCGCAGGAACAGCGCCACGATAAAGAGCTGCGTGCGCTGATTGGAGTGCCTGTCAGCTCGCCAGCATATTACGGCACATTCGCGAGACCGACCAGTGATGATCGGCCATAGTAACTGCTGCGCTGCTCAATCTGCTGCTAACAATATGGGGAGATTTCTCACGGACCCCCCAGTCTCATCATCGGCTGTCGGTGCCCATGTGGCCTTCACCACAGCCGTCGCGTACGAGACGGCAGGATGACACTTTTTCCAGATCAACCAGGTCCCGGTGTCCGGCGTACAACACAGATCTTACCTCACCTCAGCTACCTTCGTTGCAGCCTTGACTGTCATCTTGAGCCATCTTGCTTCGAATCTGGATGTGATGCAGCTTCAACCTGGCCAGAGCCCGCCATTTGCGGTCATCACTAAGGACGACCAGCGGGGCGTCATCTATATCACGAGTGGCCTGGCGCTGGCTACCGCATCGGTTTGTCTGGTTGTGCGAGCCTACGTTCGCATGGGACTTGGCCAGGCTGTTGGAAAGGACGACTACGCGATCGTTGCGTCGTTCGTAGGTCCCGTCTGTTGCTGCTGGGAATGCTACAGACTGATGTACTCGCTTGACAGTTGCTCATGATTGCACAGTCGATAGCACTGTTTGCCGCTACTGCGAATGGCCTGGGCGAGACGTCGACTTCAGTGACGCATGGACAGGAGGAATCGATGCAAAAGGTCAGCCTTCGCCTCTTCCTATCAGCAACGTAATCTGATCTATGGCTGCAGGCGCTACTTGCTGTCGATGTTCTTTACATCCTGACGTTGTGGTCGTCACGCTGCTCTTCGGTTCTCTTCTTCGAACGCCTATCCCGAGGGACGCGGCATGGGCTCGTATGGACTGGCATGCTGGGAGGTGCAGCGGTTCTCGGAACAGCATCGGTCTTCACGGTAGTCATGAGATACAATATAAGCAATGCCTGGCTTTTCATCGATCAACACTGCACTGGCTTGGTATAAATTTAAACCACGGTATCCACCGAGCAAAAAAGCTAACGCACATTATAGCTCGACAGATGGATTGCGGTGACGGTTTTCGATATTCTGTTTGAGATCGTTTTGTTCTCACATCCCGCATACATGGTCGCGAATCTTCAGATGGCAAGCAAGACCAAGATCAATGTCATCGGTGCTTTTGCCGGACGACTACTGATCATCATCCCACTGGCTCTACACCTGTCCGCTATCCGATCTTTCTACTCATGGACCAACGGCGCCATCGTTTCGAGTTACGACGCTGCGGCACCCTTCATCTACACTCAGATCACTTTAGCCTTGTCGATCATCATGCCAACTATCCCAATGTTACAGCCCTTCTTACAAGCGACCGCGACGACCTTTGGGATGGTGTCGGGAATGGCGACAAACTCGTACGGCGAAGGCGGAAGTAAACAATCAAGGGGAATCAGCAAGACGACTTCAGTGCACCAAGTCATAAGCTCACGAAGCTTTCGACGTGGTTCGACGCAGCACCAAAGCGCCATAAGGGGTGATCGCGAAGCCAGCAGGCAGTACTCTGCTGCGGCTTTCCATGAACGCAGGCCATCGAATAGCAGCGATGTGAGCCAGCAGCCAATGATCCGTCGCGATGCACCTTATGTTGCTCCGTACAGCAATGACCCCGCCTAGATATGCACAGCTGCAGCATATGCCAACCAAGAGGAGGGCTCTACAACAAGACTGCATGTCCCATGGACTACAGATGCAACTTAGGCTGCTAAACTTGCTGCTGACGTGGTGTCATAATGACCTCGAACAAGAGAGTAGACGCAATGAGCTGATGATATTATACTTCTTCGGATCTACTGTGCTGAGCTTCGCGTGGCCACCAGAACAGCGATTCGAAGAAGGGCTCTAATCCCTAGACTATCCATCACGGCTCTACCACCAATCTCCTTGAACCGGCCGGCTCATTCCACACAGACTCGATATCCTTCAACTTGGCAAGCTTGATCGGTTGCTCTGGAATGTCCTTCACCAGAGCCAGCAACTCATCGATACTTTGCGCCATCTCGCTCATTGCCCATGCACCTGGTCCTGAACCTCGAATGGTCAAGTTCTTAGACCGAAGCACAGCGCCGGGAAGACTAAGATCCTGACCTGACAGTGCACCGATATGTACGTACTGTGTGGGCCGCGCCGACTTGAGTGACGCCAGAAGATGCTCAGTTGCGGGACCGTAGACATAATCGAGGATGACGTCGACATCACCCAACGAGGTCCAGTCAGTCTCTTCAGGCTTGCCAGCAAACACAATAGTGTCGTCAAGACCGAGCGTAGCCATCGCAGACTCATTCCGCGCCGCGCCAATGACCCTCTTCGCGCCGAGTGAACGAGCAAGCGAGATCGCCACACGGCCCGATGCCGAGGTGGCGCCAACGATCAGGACTGTGAAGTCCGAGGGCAGGTCGTTAACACGAGTCTTGAAGGCCATCCAGCTTGAAAGCGCGGGATTGATGATGCCAGCCGCTTGCACCGGGTTTGTACCCTGCGGCAAAGTGCGGACGTTGCGTTTCGGAATGTTCACAAACTCGGCCATCGTGCCGTGACCCATGCTGAACCAGTAGACGAGTTGGCCGTCTTCCTCGATTCTTCCGATCCCATCGACTCCAGGAATGTGCGGTAGACTCCCGCTTGTGTAGTGCTTGCCGGACGCTCGGCTGCGGACGACATTGTGGACGCCAGTAGCGATCACCTGGATTCGTACTTCTTCAGAGGTTGGTGTTGGCAGGTCTTCGACCTCATTGTATTTCGGAGATTGACCCCACTCTTGGATCTGTGCAGAGTGCATTGTTCTTAGGCGTGTGGTGTGAAATCTTGGGAGTCGCTTGGTGGTGAAGACGCGGAAGCTTGATCTGGTAATAGGATGAAGTGACATCTACAATGATGAGGAAACGCTGCTATATACTCACAGCGATGGTTGCGGAAGCGCTCGACACAGGGCGCGAGGGCACGATCGGTGGGAGGATACATTCCCTCCGGAAGGCAATAATCAAGGGTTTCGGCGCCGAAACCCTTCACATTACGGATAGGACACATGACTCGTCGCCCGGTGTTTCCGAGATCCGATGCCGTGCCTGCCCGAACAGTTTGCAGCATATTAGCAAACGTCGCTGTCCCTCAGCTACGGGCGATGATATGCGCCCATACAAGGACCCCGACATCGTGCCTTCTCGGTGCAAAGCAAATAGCACATAAGCGAGTTGCCGCTTTTCCATGCCTTGGCTAACCGCGTTCGAGGCTCAGTGACCATTAGAGGTTGTTGTGCACTGCAATGGTGATGGTATGTTACACAAGAGCCTCGACCATATTCTCGCACGTCTTGCAAGCAATCTTTTCACTATGTCTGCATCTAATTTTTTCGTCAGAACTCACACATTACCGTGTCAGCATGTTCGAGAGTACCCTGGAGCAACACGGCATTCGGAAGAAGACGTTCTGTACCTGGAAGCGAAGCAGTACATACCACTCCTCAACGGAACACCACAAGAGGGAGATGTCACCATCCTAGCCGCACACGCTATCGGCTTCCCCAAAGAGCTGTACGAACCATTATTCGACGATCTCTTGACGCAGAGCGCACTTCATGGTCTTCGTATTCGCTCGATATGGATCGCCGACTGCAGCAATCAGGGAGCAAGCGGCGTGCTGAACGAGAACAGTCAGGGCGACGAGCCAAGCTGGTTCGACTACGCTCGCGATATGCTGCACATGACTAACCTCTTCCGAGCACAAATGCCACAGCCCATTGTCGGCATGGGACACTCGATGGGCGCCACGGCGCTGATACAGCTGGCAGTAATGCACCCACGTCTTCTGGCCTCGCTGGTTCTCTTTGATTCGGTGATGGGTCTCTCGACAGCGTCGGATTTCGCCGCCATGTTTGCTGGCAATGCGATGCGACCTGACCTCTGGCGCTCTCGAACCGAAGCAGCGCAACACTCGAATGCCCTCTTCAAGACCTTCGATCCTCGCGTCTTCAGCATTTGGCTAAGCTACGGCTTGCGTGAGACTCCTACACTGCTCCACCCCGAGCCTGGACAGATCACACTGCGAACGACGAAGGCGCAGGAAGGCTGGATGTACGGCCGCAGTTGGTTCGACGAACTTCCGGCCGACAACGATCTGGACACCCCAAGGACACGAGCCAAGTATCCGGACCAACATGAGCATCTACGAGCTTCGCATCCATTCTACCGTGGCGGAGGGGATATCCATATTTGGCACGACCTGCCGCGCGTAAGACCCGGCGTGCTACACGTGTTTCCTTCGAGCGGTCCAATGACGGATGCAGCCAGTATCAAGGCCAAGGTCGAGCGTACCGGAAGCGGAGCAGGCGGTAGTGGTGGTGCTAAAGAAGGCAGGGTTGAGAAGGCCATCGTGCAAAAAGCTGGGCATCTGCTGCCTCTGGAGCAACCGGGGCGTTGCGCCGAAGTAGCGGCAGAATGGCTTAGCAGAGATCTCAAGGCCTGGCACGAACAGAGGGAGTATGCGCGCAAGCACCGCGACGACAAGAGTATTGATATGCTCGCGCTTAGTGATGAATGGGTCCGGCAGGCAAAGCTCCACTATCAAAGGGTAAAGAGAAGCAGGGCAGCAAAGTTGTAATTACGGTTCAACCAAGATTCACACCGTTCAAGCCACAGGCATGGGGCAGATTGATCAGGCATTCACAGCCATATTCTCTTCGGTGATCCTCGATAGCCTGTCGCCTTGCAGCACCATCGGCTTCCTTCCAGCTGTCTGATCCGGCAGATACCATGTCATATATAGTAACATGTTCTATCCAAACAGTGAACGTTGACCCATTCCTGACCGTCATGCGGTACGCTTGCATGCCGTTCGTGTAGTAAGGAGTGACGAGCGTGACCGTTGGCTTTGCTGCGTTCACGAATTTGATCTCCTCCACCTTGTCCAAGGCGGCTAGAGGGCCCAGGTAAGCGCCTACGACTTTGATATTGTTGGAATGCTTGGCTGTGACGTGATTGGTGAGGACAACCTGGACTAATGGGTGGCGAAGTCGACGAGGCATTTCGATAAGTGATCCAACGAACGTTGCAACCACGGCGGGCGAAAAGCCTTGTAATCAATTCGCATCTGGTCTCCAGATCTGGGCTTGCACATTTGCGCTTCTCATGCATTTTCGAGTCGGTAGCGATCTTGTTTAAAGGTTCCACCGATCGTTTGCTGGAAGTTGGATAAGTAGATAGCGACAGCTGATCGATCGTTTGTGCGTGGGAATCGTCCTGCGAAGCGTATGCATCATCACGTTGCCCTTCTGCGAGGATCTCGAGCAGCCTCAATATGTGCTTTGTTCGTTTGCACTGGCTCAGGATCGCTTCGATTCCTTTGGTATCGTTCCAAGGCCGTCACATAGTAATCGCGCGTCTGCCTCGCGTGTCTGTCATAATCGTCGACCCGTTGCAGTAACTCTTGCGCGACCCTCACTTCTGTCGGCACAGGCGCTTGCGTGATTGACTCGTCTGCGTCTGGTAAGGCACCATGAAGTAGACAAGGGTCACGCGAGCCGTCGGTGTGTGGCGCATTCATGTTTGCCACAAATCGGCTATGGTTAGCGACTGCTGGATTCTGGACGTCAGAGGTGTCGTCCATGTTGGTATCTTCATCAGCTCGCATCGCCGTCAATTTCTCTCGAGCTTCGGCGAGCATGCTGGCCCTTACGTCCTGATTGTGCTGCTCGAGGTTTGAGATGATGATCTTCGCCCGCTCCTCTCTGTCCTTTGGCTGCGGCAGACTTTCAAGGTCTGGTATGGGACGCAGGATATGTTGCAGCATGCTGTCCGCCATGTTCTGAAAACACTTTGTTTGTGAAGGTGACATGGAGGGCGTGAGGCGTGAGGTCGCGAAAGTGCCACGAGAAAAAGTGGGCCGTTTCGGTACCGAGTGCTTCACGACGACGATCAGAGCAACAGCACTGTGTGGAAACATTTTAGACCAAAGTGAAGAAGGGGTATGCAGTCTTGTTATATTTCATGAGACTAAGAACCACCCACCTCCCAGCGTGAAGATAAGCAATAGCGCCGTCAAGATCCCAGCGCCAGCTTTATCCTTCATGCTGATGACTCTAGTATATACAGCACTCTCTCCCGGATTGACATCACTCGAACCAGAGCCTGCACTCGGATCTCCCTTGCTCGTACCCCCTGTATTGGCCGTAAGAGGCGCTTGCAGATTGTCGACGGTGATCAGATTAGCCTGGATCGCGGCCAATGCACTCATCTGCTGCCCAACACCGTATGTGCCGTCCCAGGTCGTTGAGTTCCACCTATAGCCGCAGGTAATACCATCACTTCCGCCATCGCATTGTCCTGCTGCTCCAGCCCCGGAAGCTTGGAGGTATGGCCAGATTGTTGCAGCTGTCGTGGGCACCAATTGAGCTGTCAAAGCGAGCCATCGCATGACGAATGACTTGAAGGTGAAGCCGTTGGTATCGCACGTTCCGTATGGCTCACACGCCGACTCGATCATGACCTTGTCCGATGCTGGGAAGAATTCGGCGATCGTATGATTGAGAATGCCATTAATCGGCTGCAGCCATTTCGTGTCTTCGGTGTAGTTTGACAAGTAAGCCAGGCCAACCAGGAAGATACCATAATTGTACGACCATTGCGTATGGTCAGCGTCCGGACACGTGTTCGCCGCAGTGTTGATCTGCGATCCATCGTTGACTTGGAAAGTGGCGTTGTCGAAGAGAACAGATTGCGAGAACCAGTCCCACTCCTTCTCCGCCCAGTCGACGTAGGTCTGATTGCCAGTGAACCTTGCAAGTCTGGATGCCAGCTGGAAGAAGCCTCCGTTCGCAACAGTGTCTATGAGCAGTGGTCATGGAATTAGCGTCTGCAGGTCGCTATGAGTCGCTCCTTCGACGTTCTACTTACTTTTGTAGTTGTACCCGGCATTCGTCGGGTTAATCTGCCATCGAAGGCCGCCTCCGCAGTCGTCAGCATCCCAGCGTAATGCTTGTTGGTTGAACACCGATTGTGCCATAGTCAGCCATGATGGGTAACCATCTTCAGGAGCTGGGAA
The DNA here is from genome assembly GCA_035926095.1 of Elasticomyces elasticus. NCBI lineage: Eukaryota > Fungi > Ascomycota > Dothideomycetes > Mycosphaerellales > Teratosphaeriaceae > Elasticomyces > Elasticomyces elasticus. The sequence goes on from JAVRQT010000001.1 coordinate 1,386,446, forward strand.
GTTCAATTCGGCGGCACCCATGGCACTAAAAGCCCAGAAGATCTGGTCATCATTCCCTTCTGTGGTCGTCTGGTTCGCGGGCATGAAGGAATTATCGCTTTTGCCCGCTTGAAACGATATAGCCTGGACGGTCGCGGCATTATACGTAGTGTCGCCAGTATAATACCAGTAGTCTACCAGATGCATGAACATAGCACCAGCCTCCCACCAGTAGTATGGCTGAGGCAGGTTGCCAGGCACATCACCAGACTTGTCGCCGGAGTAGTAGTTCAACAAGCCCTTCGCCACCGATGCTGCGGATTCCTTGACTGAGCTGGAGCTCGTGATATCCAGAGTGAGCGCATTGGACAGGTCAGTAACCCCAAAGATCCCGATGCAAAGTAAGGAGCGTTTGAATATCCGGACCATGCTTGCAGGTGGCGATGTGGGATTGTCCTGAACACAAATGCCAAGAGAAGAAATGAAAAAGGGAATGCTTGGTCGCCTTACTGCTATTCAAAGACGCGGCGGCATTCTCTGTATTGTCCCACGATGCACAGCCCGCCAGTGGTCGCAACCGTTTCGGATTCGACGTCGATACGGATTCGTCATCCAGCCGCGTGAAGCCGCGTCGTAAGCGCGTGGATCAGGTACCGGATGTCGGCAATCCGGGTTGCTCTGATATGTTGAGGCTCTCTTTGTCTCGTAGGGTCCCAATACATGCCCGCGCAGGCACAACCTTCCTTTACATCTCACAAGACGTTGATGTCGTTGGCTTTGAAATTGAAGATCGGCTGGCGGATTACGCTAGGGGACGGGCCGTTGTGGGTCTGAAAGTCAAGCATGCCCTGTGCCTGCGCGTCTTGACCTTGCACAAGTACCACAAACAATTTTCGTGCCCAGGCTGTGTACCGGGCTTCAGTAGAGCCAGGAGCTACGAGTAGGAGTGGAGGCTGTCTACAAGAGAAGCATCATTTACGTCCGGACAACTTGGAATATGGACAAACGGCGCTGCCAGTGGATCGGCAAGGTTCCCATTGAGTCCTCGAGGGCACGATGGGGGAGCACTTAGGGCCACTCCAGACCGCGATCGAACCTAGACAGAGTCACGATCAAGGTATGCAGATCTAAGGATCTATCGGACACTTCTGCGGCTACGGTCATGCAGTGCCTACACCACGACGGCCTAGTGCAGCCCTCAGCTATGGCTAGGCTCACAAGCAAAAAGACGTAGGCCACCGGCTATGGTAGCTCGGCTCTGCCAATAGACCGACGAATAACCTCTGACTCTGCCTTGCGGGTCTCGAGCAATTTATTTCCGTCGACGTGAATGGGCATGACACCATACGCACAGGGTAGATGTGAGCAGTGTCATGGTTGGATGAAGAGCAATGGAAGGAAGCTACCCGAATTTTCATAAGCATGTCAACGACGCCGCAAGACTACGGCCTAAGACAGCATTTGCGCGCAGCGTTGCACCCGTAGACGAAAGCGAGAGTAATGACGAGCTGGGTGACCTGTCGAAGCCTTGCGCGTTCTACCGTCGCCAGCTGGATATGTAGGCCATAGTAAGGGCGCTCGCTGATTGTGTGCTTCTGCGCCGAGTCCATGGATCTAAGCTGTGGTTCCTTGCACGTTTAGTGTACGGACTGACTCTATACACGACAAACATGGCGTCGAAAGCATGCCAACTACTGATCTCGTACTTGCGGCTCACATACACGAGCCGTTGGGTTTGTACTTTATTCACGGGCGAGGGTCGAAAGCACAGTCTTGCAATGCCAACCAATCCATCCCACGACCATGGTACCGGTAGACTGTTCGAATGGCAGTGAGTCTATCAACTCACAGCTCCGGGTGAATGCTACCCGGCGTACCTGCAGCATAAAATATGGGTCGCTGAGTGACGCAAAGGTCTGCGGGGAAAGCAAGAGTTGAAATCTTGCCATGTGGTTGTGAGACTGAAGTCTAAACCATTAATTCCAAGGTAGCAACTGTATCACGAGACCATTCGCCTGCAACATGTCTTCAGCGCCACGCAATCCTCCATTTCGCGCCGGTAGGCCATTGTCTTTCTCCCGAGCTCGGCGTTCGTACTGATACTTCACCAGAGCATATCGGCTCCCTCCTTCGACCGGAGGAGCTGGTGAAGAAACGTTATGCTGTTGCCGACAAGTCAGCGTCTCCGGATGAGCTTGTGCCTGTCGAGCAGAAGGCCATCAAGGAGGTCGTCAAGCTCCAGCAGGACTGTGGCATCCATTCCATCACCAATGGCGAGTATAGCCGGCATCAGTTCTGGGGTGTGAGTAATGTCTCGAGTAATAATCTCATCCGTATACTGAACCTTGTCAGACCTTCTTCGAGACTCTCGAAGGTATGGAGGAGGTGAACCTTCGCGAGGGTGGCTACGATCAGTCGATCTTCCGAGCCTATGCTCCTGATGTGGGTAATAACACCACCCTGCGCAAGAGTAGCACGATCTGATCATCACGTATTACAGGTCAAGTCGTTCAGTAAGCAAACCGTTAGCTGTAACCCTTGGGTGCTTGAGACAATCTCGGAGTAGCCATCAAGTCGCTATGCCGGGATTGTCTCACAGAAGCCACATGGATCGAATAAAGAGCTAACCCTGCCACCCATCGCTCTTAGTGCACGCCAAGACTGTTCCCAACTCTGTTACCGTCGCTACTGGCAAGATCAAGCATACCGGCACTTCGAGCTTCCTTCCTGAGTTTGAGTACTTGAAGACGCTGGTCCCCAAAGATCAATGGTCGAACATCAAGGTCAGACAGACCTCCAGCGTCGAGAGATCATACTTACATCTGGTAGCTCACCCTGACATCTCCATCATGGTATCACTTCCGCTATGGCCCGAAAAAGGCTTACGTGGACGGCGTTTACCAGAGTGACGAAGAGTACTTCCACGATGTGGCACAAGCATATCAGAAGGAATTGCAAATCCTCTACGATGCTGGCTTACGCAACGGGCAAGTCGATGATCCCAATCTGGCGTGTAAGCAATATCTTGAGTCAATGTGCAAGCCTCGCACTGACCTCGCGGGACAGACTTTTGCAGTGAGGCCATGCTTGAGGGCTGGAAGAACGACAAGGAGAACTTCCAGACTTCGGATGAGCAGCTTGACGCCTACATCAAATTCTACAATGCGTGCTTGAAGGTGAGCTAGGCTGTATAACCACGCATGCCCCGAGCTAATCTTTCGGAACAGCGACCTGACGATTTTCACATGGGAATCCATCTCTGCCGCGGCAACTACATTGGTGGCAACCATTTCTCCGAGGGCGTAAGTACTGTAGGATAGTATGGAACCCGAGACATGTACTGATTTCCTTACCCTTCGCTTTTGCAGGCATACGACCGTATCGCAACCAAGCTGTTCAACAACCTCGACGTGTCTACATACTACCTTGAGTACGACACTCCGCGAGCTGGAGGGTTCGAACCGCTCAAGAGCCTGCCAAAAAACAAGAACGTCGTGCTGGGTGTAGTGACAAGCAAATTCCCGAAGCTTGAGGACCACAAAGAGATGGTTGAACGTGTCTACAAGGCTGCGGACTATGTTGCGGAAGGGTCGGGGCAGAGCAGGGAGGAGGCTCTGCAGCGCCTATGCGTATCGCCGCAATGTGGATTCGCAAGCCACGCTGAGGGCAACCCGCTAGGTTACGAAGTACGTTTGACATCTCATCTTGTTGGTACAGTACACTGACTTGTGAAACCTCCAGGACATGAGGAAGAAGCTGCAACTGGTCCGCGGCGTCGCCGACACCGTTTGGCCTGGGCAGCCGTGAGGAGGTTTGAAAGTTTGCATTCGACGGAAATGATACCCAATGCTTCAACAGCGAGCTATCGATGACGATGTCGAGCCGAAAAGCGTTCTTGTTTTGTACAGTTCAACAGTATTGACAGAGGTTGTATCTATCAAGACTGTTGCCATTCAAGCAGGAGACACTGGCCTCTCGGGCGAATGCTCAGAAGGACTGCCGTTGCTACTCTCTCGCTCGTAAGCTGTCCGTGGGTGAGCATCCGGGAATAGCAAATGACGACTAAACTCGCTCGGAGATATCGACGTGTCGTCGCTCGAGCGAGGGTGTAGGGTCCCGGTCATATGTGCTCTGGGCGGAGTCTGCTCAAACGTAAACTCATCCATACCAGGTTCCCTGATGAACGGCACAGTGGGATCAGGCCCATCCGCAACGACGGTTGGCGAAGGCCGGGCATGAGCGTACGTCGAACTTCTTCGACGGCCCTTCGACAATTGCTCTGCCCTCGTCCAGCGCAGCCCAGTTGGCCTCACCTCATACGTCTTGCTGAGTATACTGGCGGATTTGAATACGCTGACGACGGAACACTGGAAAGCATGGAACGAGTTGTCAATAGCATGGGCCAGCCAGCGCACAGGATAGGTCATATGCCGGAATCGTCTCACCCGCTGTAGCCCTTGTGCTGCGTGTGCAGCGTTCGCTGTGCTGAGATGGCTTTGTAGGCACCTGCACGCATGCGTAAGCATTCCACCCTAATACGAGCAAGTTGGAAACTGCTCACCATTCTACTACGATGTAGATCATGGCCGTGCTCATGACGGTGACACCAATAGTAGTACCAGCGATCCAGAATCGTCGAACATCATTGGATGTGGAGATGTCCCTAATGAATGATCAGCAGATGATACTACACAGGACTCTGGACGTGCACATCTTACCATTGCGTCAGGTCGATATATCCGCCGCCTCGGCCCCAAAGACTACTCATGCAGTCACAAGTGTTGTCGGTTCCGAAGGTCTGAGCCAGGGTTCGGTACAGAAGCCAAGCAGAATTGCCGACCTCGACGGGTCTGAAGAAGCAGTAGTCCCAATGCTGTTGTGCACTGAGAGATGCAAGCCATGCTGTGAGCTGGCTGAGCATTCGTCTCATAGCCACGTCAGCCTTTTCGGGAAGCACGGTGTGCATTAGAAAAGCTAGGGCGGCACCACATGATGCCGACAGCCTGCGCAGATGTCTTCGAGTGACCAGCCATACTTTGAGAAACCTCTCAGCGCTCGATGCTACTTGCGTATTTAGTGTCGCGCGACGTTGGAGGTCCTTGAGCTCCGTCTTCCGGGCATCCCAATACCACCATATGCCCATCTCGACGACCAGAAGTCCCGTGGCAATCGTGGCAAAGATGGTGTAGCCGCCACTACGGCAGCCTAGTCCTACGGTGGGTGTAAAAAAGGACAGTATCCAAGCACCGAAGGTGGTTCCTCCGACACAGAAAAAACTTGCAGTCACTTGCAACATTTCGCGATAGTCGAACCACTCTAGTCCTCCACTCGGCTTGCCCAACACCAGGTAAGTACGTGCTCGTCTCTCGTCACTCAGCCAATTGCGACCTTCCCGAGCGATGTAGACTTCCTCAACGTCACAGAGGATAGCATGTGCTGCTCCGTAGTGCCACTTGACTCGGCCTTGACCAGAGAACTTCTCGAAGAAAGGTGTCTCTCCCATGGTTACGCAATGTTCGCCTAGACCCTCGATACGTAGTCGCATCTCTGCCCGTTCTGCCACATCGTCAATGGTATTAATGAAAGCGGTACGGACCCTATCATCCATTAACGACTTTCGGACGTGATCAATCAGCCGATTGAGCTTTTTGCGAATGTCATCGGCGGATACTGGGTTTCGATCGACAATCGAGCAGAGTATCTCGACAGGTAGCCACTGCAGATTAAGTATGGTCAGCCACAGTACCGACTGGTTGATGTCTTACCATACCGCCAGTAACAAGCCCAACGCAAGATCGTGGGCTACCGCATTCTCACCCATGAAGCCAAATGCAGATTGAATAGAGATGGCAAGAGCGAAGAGGAACCATCCAATCGATATGAAAACCGGAACGACGCCTTTGCGACGGGTCTCACGTAGCTGCTGCGCCAGCTTCTGTCTCATCGCATTCAACTCATCTGGTGGTTCGAGATTAGCATCCATGCTGATCCGATCGAACGCTTGCAACTGCTGCGCTAAGTCATCCGCAGGAGCCGTTGTCATCTCGACAACAGGCTGGCTGTGCTCGAGCTCATGTATGACCCGTTGCCGCTTGATCAGACGTAGGTCTTTGCTGAAGAGAGCAACGCGCAATAGCCCCTCGGCCGGCTTGGAGTCGCCACGATTGGTCGCCAAGACACTCGCAGAAATGCTGTACTGGTTGAGTGTAGCCAGCAGGTATAGACTATCGCGAATAGAAGCTAGGTTGCTGGTCCGAGACTCGTCCACGGTGTCGTAGGAGCCGGCCATATCGGCCATCAATGCACACTTTCCAGACACCTTGATGTTCCAGAGGGTATAGGCAAGCGATGCTATCGGACTGCCTACCCATCTTGCAGTGGTGAACACCGTCTCAAACAAAGCTGCAATCAATTAGTGGCTAACGTCGAACCAAAGCATGGCTTGTCTCGTACCGTTTGAGACGAACGGAGCCTGTAAAAGTACACCGAGCACTGGCAGTACCCATGTCGTTATGGTACTGCTTGCCTGCGACCAGTCATGGTAGCCTGCTCCTCCTCCGCACAAAACGTGGCATCCCAGCGTGCTGATCTGAGTCGATCTATTCTGCGGTATCAGTCGAACAGGCCCGTCCCAACCAAGAGGTGAGTTCTGAATACTACTGTTGAGAGGTAGGTGGTCAACAGTGCACTGAGTGAAGTTGGTATAACGCATCCTCAGCCTTGTACAAGATGCCTAGCCCAGCGATTAGCACACTGCCGTGGGAGAGAAGTGTCACAAATGACCTCTAGGTGCATGCGCGAGATCTTGTACTGCCTCACGGACGACTATGACTGGATCGTGCAGCGTCGCCTTTCGCCTGCCTGCGTGGTCCGCATTAAGGCGAGCAGACGATGTGGCGTTCAAGCTGTGGAACGCGAGAAGCCGTAGCGAGACTCGGCTGATGAGTCTAGCCATGCCGATTCAAGTAACCGGAGTATCGAGGCCTTCGGCCAGCAATCGTATCGCAGCAGGAACATGCAGAGAGGTCGGCGCGAAGACGAGGTGCGGGAGACGTGCAGCAAAAGCCGATGCATGAGGATGCATGAAGCCAAGACTAGACTAGGCGTTTGCTGCATAAGGAACCAGCTCATGAGTCGAGCAGTAATGGGTCGGAGATGGCCGTAAGTGGGCTTCCAGGCGTGATGATTTCTTACCTAGCCTACATGATTCTGATCATTATTAAGCGTACACTTCGTTCCATGCAAACCACGCTTGGCCTGCTTTCTCTTCCAAGAGCACCTTCGTCTTGCCGTCTGTGACAAGCAGTTCGCTAGACTTCATGTGCGCACATGCTATCCGCCTCCTGTTCGTGAGAAGTTCATCTCGAACTCCATCCGCAAGCTCAGTGAGAGCCAACTCAAAGAGGCCCGCAAGCTCACCTAAAAGTCCTCAACCGCCTCAATCATCTCCTTAGCATCCCTCGCCCCCGCCGTCGCTAATCCATCCGCCGCCTCATTCCCGACATCCTTCGCATGCCCCTTCACCCAAATGAACTTGACGCCCGCCGGACCACGATCCCAGTGACCCCTAACAGCCACATCATTAACCTCAACCTCATACTCCTCAGCCTCGTCCGCCTCGTCAAAAGCCTGCTGCCGATGCGAGTTCATGCGATACCGCTCCTCCAGGTTGTCGATGATTTTGGAGACGAGGTCTTTGTTCTCGACCGCTTTGCCGGCGGCGTTGATCCAGTTGTTGCTGCGCCATTTGCGGAACCATTCGGTGCAGCATTGGATGGAGTATTTGGAGTCTGTCAGGATCTCGAGACGGCGATCTTTGGGACTGACTTCTAGTGCACGCAGGACTGCTGTGAGTTCTGCGCGTTGGTTCGTTTGCTTCGAGCCGGGTAGGCCTTCGCTGATGTTGAGTCTGTTGCCGGGTCCAAAGTAGACGCCTACGCCACCCACGGCTTCAGCGCGACCGTTGGCAAGCGATGAGCCGTCTGTGTAGATTCTGATGGGTGCGAGACGCACAGGCCGAGCGACAGTGTAAGTCGTGCGTGAGCGTTCTGAGTCAGTCTTGTAGCGGAGAGAGCTGGCGTTGGCCGAGTCACGGTCGAGTGTGATGGTGTTGTCGAAGTCATCCTCGGCACCATTCAGCGGAGCTTCGCCAGGCGCATACTCGACGGGGTGATTCTCGTAAAGGCCAGGCTCAGCTTTGATGGTAATCTTGGCGCGCTTTCTGGGCGTCTCGTTCATCTCAATACTCTCCATCGCTTCACCATTCATGCCGTGTACCTGCTGGTGATATTGCGTGCCCTCCTTCACAAACAGCTCAGCCTCGATTCGCGACTTGAAGACCTTGTGCTTCGGCCCTTTCCAGCCACGGATCTGGTTCAGGACATCGTCCCAAACTGTGTAGACACCCGGCACGCGGCCACACTGCACGCCATACCATTTCTGCGGGTTCAAATTCTTGCCTGATCCTGCTGTCCCGCTCGCAAGGTCTGTTTCGCCAGCAACAAACGCCTGTGCATCAGTCAAGGAGGTGAAGCTCTTGAAGACACTTTTCGGGAAGCCTTTGACTTGGTCGAGACACTCGGCCCAGGTGTCATAGATCCCGGGCGTCTTGCCGACCTTGACGGCGTAGAACTTGAGCTGCGCATCGCGTTTGCGTTTCGCGCCGGTTGATGGTGGTGCGAGTGCTGGCGGAGCTGCAACGGCGGGTGTGTATGGTGTGTTGACGGATGTGAAGCCGGATGCCATTTCCACGCCTTCCATGCTGCCTGGCTGCGTAATACTGCCCATGATCAGACAATGCTGCTTTCGAGTATGTGAGCGTATTGACAGTGAAATTGATGGCAGCGCGCGTGCCAGTGCAAAGCACGGAATGATGATGGTGTTAGCAGGGAAGATGAGCGTGGGTTGGAGGAAGAGGAAGAGGATGATGGGGCCGCCCACGAAGGGGTCGGCGGCAGGCGGCAGGGGGGTAGTGGGCTACTTCGGGCGGAACTAGCCAGGAAGGGAGGGGGAGGGGTCGAGAGCAAGCTTGTGCGCCGCGACCTCCACTTCCTTCTCACGCTTCCACACGCGTTTGCGCGGGTGAGACAAACGAGCGGCCTTTCAGAAGTCGACGTTGATGTCGATGGCAAAGTGAGGATTGAAGAGCTTGCAGCTGATGAGGTCTCAGCCTTGGCAAACCGTTCCAGAAGTCTCCGCTGTCGCTGCAATACACATCACCATACTGCAACGAGTGTGCCCGGATTTTGGGACTAGTCCGTAGGCTACTAAGGGCGATGTATTGGCGATAATACGAGAAAGTCAGGCAACATGTTCGAAGTGAGCTCGTCCCACTGTCCCTCATATATTGCCACTACTTCCTAGTTGGGAAGATACCGTGCTCTGCTTCACATGGATGCGATATAGGTACAACCATGGTACTGATCATCTATAGACACGCAACGCCGGTACCCACTACCGTCTTCGCCTCCATCGTGCTAGAAGCGTGATCCTCTCTCCCAGCGAGCTCGTTGAGATCAGGCGAGTCTGGAGGTCCTACTGCATTTAACCTGCTTCTTATGACCTTCACAGAGCAGCTCAACGCACCTTCGAAGGAGCCTACATCCGTACCTCGCTCTCCCAGTTCTCCTTTGCTCTCGTGGTCCTCAAGATCTTCACCTCCGAATTCTATTCCATTGGCGCGTTGTTCGCCGTCTATGGTGCTGGCGTACTTGCCGTGAGTGCATTTCGACGAATGCAAGGCAACCGACAGTTCTTCAGCGAGATTGGAGACGATGGACTAAGTAGGAAGCGGTGAGTAAAGCCGTGCCACTAGAGAGGTGTGTGAGCTGATGTGGACTGTGTGACAGATTCCGCACTAGTGGTAACGTAGTCATTGTCCTCACGAGTCTGAGTGTCGCGGCCTATATCACATTGCTGGTGTTGACATTGCGACTTGAAGGGTGAAGCAATGTACCTATCGGAATCACTTGGCGAAGGGCAGCATTGCATGGCGATCATGAAATCATGGCCAAGCGAGAGCCCACAAGATGGACCGAGATCAACATGCATGTCGATGAAAGAGTCATACATCTATCTCTTGCATACTCAGCAACCTTTCCTTTCTCCACGTCAACCGCAAACTACCACAACATCTTCAAGCTAGTAGCGTCGTTCTGCTACCCTCGCATCGGTGTACCTTTCGCTCCGGAACGGTCAATGCTCTGAACCTTTACATCCTCTCGTCTTATAATCTACTCATACTCCGCCTCAAGCTGATGGACTTTGCCCAAGCGGGCAGCCGGAAGCCACTGCTCCTCGGGCGTGAACCAGTAAGTCAACAGGCCGAAAATCGTGATGGCGCCAAAGATGACGGGCGAGTAGTTGAAGGTCTACAGACCCATTAGTGTATGAAAATGGTTCCTTGTGCGAGACTGCAACTTACGGAGCCAGTGACCGGGAAGTACAGCGGCGAGAACAGAATGCATGCCAAATACAGGTTCCAGACCAGTGCGATAAGCGTCATAGGCCTCGTCCACTTCCCAAGACTCCACGGTGAGTGCTGGAACTTCCTCGGAGTGATGAAGAAGCGGCCAAAAGCGATCAAAGCATAGGCGGTAATGGTGGGTACACCAGCCGCAGAGACCAGAGAGCTGAAGGCAACTGGCGATGCCAAGATCGTGCACAGCAGGAGTGATGCCACCACATGCATGACGATGATCGCGTTCTTCGGCTCCTTCTTAGCTGACACCTGTGAGATCCAGCCAGAGAACGGCAGAACGCCATCTCTCGCCACGGCCCAGATCAGCCGTGAACTGGCCACACCAGCGACGGTGGTGTTGAAGATGAGACCGATGATACAGATGACATTCATGAAGACGTGTCCGCCTCGTCCCATAGTCAACGCGTAGATCTCGACGAACGGCTGAGGCGCTCCGAAGCTGTAAAGCGTCTCCAGATCTGGCAGACAGAAGAGAAACAGAATGACAAGCGGGAACCCAATGGCTGCAGAGGCGACAGCGGACCACCAGATTCCGCGAGCAGCAGTGATGCTGGCGTTCTGCGTCTCTTCGGAGATATGGCCGGATGCTTCGAAGCCGACCAGAATACCGGCTGTGACGTAGAAGCTTAACATCCAGTTCCATACCGGCGGCGCGCCGGTCTCGTTGTACGTCTGCGTAAAGACGTACTTGGCATCCTGGAAGCCGTAAGATTTCGACACTGCGATAGGCAACCAGATCATGTTGAGGACGAAGTCGAGCAGAATGACACCAGTCGCGAGACGGAAGATCGTCTTGTACGTCTTCGGGTCCATGTAGTTCATGCCGATGGCAATCATTAGGAAGCCCTCTGCGACGATCCACTGCACGGCTCTGAAGCGGATGTTGGTCGGATCAGTCGGAAAGTCTACTCCGAAGACTGTGAGTTCTGAGAGCAAGAAGTTGGCTGCCGCCTGACAGTTGCTGGCCACGAATGTCGTCCATGCTGTGGTGCTCCACCATGCCACGATGAAACCGAAGAGTCTTCCGTACTTTCGACCGCCCGCCTCGGCTGCCCAGAAGTAGATCGAGCCAGCAGCTGGGAGCGCGGAGCAGATCTCGGCCAGTACCGCTGCGGTTATGAAGACGAAGATGCAGGTAATCACATAGCTTGACCTGGACGGTATTAGCGAATGCGCAATCACGCCGTGCGCATGGAACGCTACCAATACGCAGCTGGTCCACCAGCACCAACACCGATCGTGAATGTCGTGCGGATGCCACCGACTGAGTACAGAGCCGCTGCAAGGCTTTAGTGAGCGTCCTCTATAGTCTCATATCTATCACACTGTACCGAAACTCGCAGCAAAGCTCTCGAAGAACTTCCACTGCCGATGGAGGGACTGCTAATCATTAACATCACATATGGCCAGCTGATTTATTACTGCTTCATACCTGCTTGTATCCCAATGCATTCTTCAGCTAAGGTCAGCGATACAGCCACCACAACAGGAAAGGGGAGCATCGATTAGACGGTCATAGCATCTCCTTTCGCGCATGTGAATGCCCAAGTTCATGCCGTCTGATCTCAACCCGCGCCTCCTCCTAACCCATTCCCATCGCATAGTGCAAGGGTTGATGAGCAGGTCGAAGGACACGGATACCGGCGCGCCATGACGTTGATTTTCACTTGATGCTTGCTTAACTCACTGAGTGCGCTGCAGGATATACTGGTTCCGACCTTTCAATGACTCTAGCTTTCGCTGAGCCTTACCAAGTATCGTTCGTCGGAGTCCATGCTTTCGCCATCGTTGGTGGCGTTGAAGTCGGATTGAAGCGGGTTGCTGGGTGCGACGTCGCCTTCGGAGGTTGCTGCTCGGTTCTTCACTGTGGTAGACATGGCTGCTGTACTTCTGTCGTCTGCTGGTCGTAATGCGAATAATGTGCGATGTTCTTCAGACAAGAGAGATGCGGTTGTAGAAAAGATTTTCGGGCACGGCCGAGATCGCTTCTTTAGGAAGGTGCTGATCATGCGCGGGCCAGTGCATGCTGAATAAGCTTTGTGGAAGAACAACATCGACAACGACAAGCAGCGTACCCAAAAGACGACGGCTGTACAGGAAGACAACAGTTTGACTTATATGGTGATGGTTGCCATCGTCGTCGAAATGGGATGGGACGATACCAGCGTCTCCCAATGCGTCAACTGGGCAGGAATAACAGTTCCGTGGAACGTCAATGGCTGTCTGCCACTTTATCGAGATTGAGTTGATGTATATCTGATAGCATCGATGTCCTATGTAGCAATAATCAGATACACATCAATCTCATCTCGAGTTTTCTGCCAATAGACGGACGCTAGAGTGTCGGGCCCTTGGATGGATCAGAGGCTTAAATGATGGTTCCTCGCCTACAGGCTACAGCAGCCCGTCAATCTCTTGATGCCTGGCAACAGCACCATCAAAATCGACCACTTTCGCCTTCCTCATAGCCTCCTCACCCTCCGCAAACAGATCGTACAACGTTCCCAGATTTCGACCTCTGTAGAAGAGCCCTTGCTGCCACTCCTTACCCCAAGTCCACTCAACCTTCTTGACTTCATCACTAGCATGATCATGTACCTCAATAGTAATCCCAGAAGGGTCATCGATCTCGGATTGAGGGTAAGCTCCTGCAGAGCTGGTGACACGGATCTCACCGCGCTCGCCATTGATCGTCCATACCAAAGGCGACGTACCTGGGAAAGCGGGACCAGTACGGAAGCTGAAGAGAAGCGAGGCGTTGTCTGCTGTGAACGACGAAGAGCCGTCAAGAGTGCCTTGCAGTGAGACCAAGTCCGGGACATCGGAGGTGGTCTGCCGCGTGCTGCCGTCTTCGGAGTTGATTGTCCAAGTAGGCCGCTGATTCTGAGCGTGGGCGTGGAAAGACTTGTACTCGCCGAGCAGGGAATGAATTGAATCAATCACTAAATAGCGAGTCAGTGCGTGGCGCTCTCTCAAATCTGGTTTGACTCACGATGTCCAACAGCGATCGTCACCGGACTGCCGCCAACCTTCTTGTCGAGGAAGTACGCCAGACCCTCTGAGATACTGTCACGGTTGCCGAAGACACTGGCAGCTTTGACCTCACTGCTGAGCACTTTACCAATAGTGCCCGCCTCTAAAAGCTCCTTAACTTTGAGCACAGCTGGTGATACTCGTCCCTGCAGTCCAACAATCGTTCGCACACCTTTCTTCTGAGCCAGGTCCGCAAGCTCTCGAGCACGCTGTGTATTCTCTGCCAACGGCCACTCGACAAAAAGGTCCTTGCCGGCTTCGAGACTTGGCTTGATGGTATCGTAGTGCAAATCAACACGAGTGGTACAGACAACCAGGTCCACATTTGCGTCCGCAGCGAGATCACTAGGAGAGCCATAAGCTTTCACGTCGTCGCCGAGCTTGTAGTCTGCTATCGCTCGACGAGCAGCATCCATGCTGGAGTTCAGAAGAGCAACAATCTTGTACCGTTCGCGTCCACGATCAGAGAGTAAGTACGGGAGATGTCCCTGGCTTGCCCATGATGTTTTTGCGGCTACGGAGAGGCCTATGAGGCCGATACGGATAGGTGGTGCCATGGTGGCTTGGTAGCAGAGATCCTTGAAGTGGTAGTGTTTGCTTTACAGTCATATACCTCGAATCCTGCTGCTTTGTAATCCAAACATGAGCTATAAAGCAGTAGGCTCATCCATGCCTTCTTCGATCTAGCCTGTCGTTAGATACGCAATGGTCGACTTTGCTGTTGGTCATCGGCATCGGCACGACGATGTAGTCTTGCATGAGAATTTCTTGCTTCACGTTGACAAATGTGCTCTGAATATTTCCGTCTATAGCTCATCATCGATTAGCTAGATGTCCCGAGCCGTTAGAGTCTCTCCTGTGCTGATACAGACACTCTTAGGAAGTCTGAACGGTTTTGCAGCATTGATTGGCCCGTTCACTATCCAAACACAGGTAGTCGAGGTCAAGAGACAAATATCCTCTGATTACATTACCTCACGAATCTCCTCCAGGCCGGTTGATGGTACCATCGAGCAACTTCTCACATCATCCGAAGAGATCGATATGGCGCTGCCGCGACTCTCGTTTGCGAGCTCGTTTCGGCGCGCCGCCAGGATTGTGTATCGAGAATGGCCGCCATAATAACGAGGTGTGAGATCATACGTCAGGACGGAAGCCACTACTTGATGTGATCTTCGCCTTGCTGGCCTCGTCACCCCTAAGTCTTCAATTTTCTGGTCTGTTCAAGATCATGTCCGATGTGTGTAGAAGTTCAAGACGAGACAGCCCTTGCAGTGTTCGGCGCACCAGCCACCGTCTGTGCCCGCTAGTATCGCTACCGAACGGGCCGGCTGTTGGAGCCACGGGAATGCCGCCGAAGTGGATGGCTGCTCGAGCCAGCCTGCGACCCGGAACAACAGCACGTCCGGACTCGATAACGGCATCCTGCGAACGTATACGAGTTCGAGTTCGTCACAAGGAGACGTCCATGACTGCGAATATCGTCGACGGCTTCAACAGATGGTTGCTGGCGTGGGAAGCTGCCACATGTCAAGAGGACTTGTTCAAAACCTTAGAGAACATCCCGTATATCCTGTATATTCGTCTGGCCGTATAAAGCCGTCCCGAATCTCCCCCGCGCCAAGATGGCGAAGACGATCTGTATTCTTTCGCGGAGACTGGAGAGCTCGAGCAACCCAGTCCCCTTCGCATCGTCTTAGCTGTTGTCGGAGTGCGTTGTAGGCCTTTGTACAATTGCATCTGTTTGGTCCTATCTCGCGGTGCACTGCGCGAGGTACCTCCTGCTCGAGTACGTACTGGCCTTCCCCACCTCATCTGGACGACAACTCGTACTGTACCTCCTACGGTCATCCATCCTCCTTCGCCGCGCATACGATCCCCACGACATCGATATACCCCGTACGATATACCAACGCCACTCATACACAGGCAGGGAGAAGGGATGCAGCTCCGGGAAGCATAGGCTGGGAAGCGTGCGATCGGAGGGACGACATATCATTATCAGCACAGCAGCTCACCTCACAGGCGCTTGCTGAGCTGAATTCCATTCATAACACTCTTCACCATGGACAACCGCAATACCCTAGAGGAGCCCTTTTGGGACGATCCAGTCTTTACAGCCACATCAACATTCGACCAGAGCATGGAGGACAGTTCGCCATATGGTGGCTTCGCAGACTTCACCAACTCAGAATTTTACACCGAAGACGCCAACACAGTACGCGCGCCAAGCGTCAAGCCTACTCCCACAGCCGCTGGCGCACAGCAACAGCAGCACGTTCTGGGCGCTACGGCCGAGAGCTCCAGCCAGGATTCGGCGTCAGATACGTCAAGCAGACGTAAAAGAAAAGTAAGTGAGTCCCCTGAATCCACAGCGTCACAGGATATGGTCATGAAGAAGGAGGACTCGATGGAGGTGGCGCAGGGAATGAAGATGCAGCAGATGGAGTACATGCCTGTGCGGCCCATGCACGAGCTGTCTTTACAGCACGATGGGAACATGAATGTGCCGTACGACTTTGGCAGCAATGCCTCTAGTCCGGCGCAAACGCGTGATTTCCACATCGCCATGCCGACAAATACGCGAGCGTATATGCCCACCACCATGGCTCAGTTCCATCAGTCGCCTGTGAGTTGTGTAGACGCGCTGCCGAAAGGCATCACTGACTTCTGCCAGGTTCAGACCATCAACCCAGGTATGTTCCAGATTGGTCGCGACGAGTCGCCAGCACATATTGCAGGTAGCGGTATGTTCAACAACCCTTCGCCTGGCGCCATGTTCTCCACGCCATCGTCAGATAGCAACGACATCGTGAATGGCAACCCAGTCTGGCCCAACGGACTTTCCGCAAACCCAGCTTGGCCCAATCCCATGGAGTATAACAACCATTATACTCCGCCAGCCGTACTCGGATTCAGCACGCCATCTCCGCGCCCGAATGGTGCAGCCTCTGCTGGACCTTCGCGAGGCTCTGTAGGACCACTTGGTAGGACGCCACTTCACATCGCTCCGATAACATCGAAGTCGCGTGTGGAGACTCAGATCAATATCTTCATGACCCTCGAACAGCCGCCGATTGGCATCGACAACGTTCACTTACCACTTCACACGATCGCTAAATCTAAGCTGCTGGCCAAGGATGATTATGATGTGAACAAGACGCTTGAGGTGCAGACTATGCTGGTCTGCACAAGTGCCATGCGTAACCCACAGCTCAGAGACAAGGCGATGCAGCGTGCGGCTACACAAACCTTCGATGACATCGAACGACGTGCCGATCTCTATCGTAAGAATAAAGAAAAGGCTGAGCGTGAAGGCAAAGGTGAGGACAAGAACGTGGAGCTGAACGTGGATGAGGCCGACAAGCCTGCCAACGGTGGCGAGGTTCGCATTTGCAACAACTGCATCAAGCGCGAGCAGAAGCGGGCTGGCCGCAAGAAGGTCAAGAAGGAGGAAGAGCAGAAGCATTGGGAGAACTACGAGTCCGAGCGCGTGGTCGTGTTCAACTCTAGTGAGTACCTCGAGCTCAAGCCGCCGGATCAAGCCACTAAGGATGCCGATCCGACGTATGTTCCGCCAGATGGCGCTCTGGTGGCTCGCGCTGCGATGCGGATCGCTTGCTACTGCCGACACCAGCAGGAGAAGGAAGGTTTCCAGGTCATCTTCACGCTGAAGGACCAGGTGGGCAACGTAGTTGGGCAGCAGATCTCTGACTCAATTCACATCACGGATGACCATAAGACGCATCCTCATGGCTTCTCAGCGGCGCTGCCGGGCGATAATTACGGTGTTGCGTTCGGTGGGAATGGCAGCTTGTCGACTTCGCACTCGATGGTCGGCATTGACATGCACAGTGTGACGCCATTCGCATCATCGCGCTCGACGGGAGACTTGCAAGGTATGTACCCGTCGAGCCACGTTCACCAGATGTCGAACTCTGCCTATGGCTCGCAAGCTACTTCGGCAACTATGACGCCCATGAACCTGTCACGGCCTGGCTCACCGACCACTGCTGGCAACTCTGGACCGAACAAGAAACGCAAGTCCTCGAACTTTGGGCATGGTCGCATGCCGAGCGGCTTGACCATGACCCCGAGGGTGGACACCAGCCAGCCGCCTTCTTCGGGCATGCCTTCAGCTATGTCGGCAACGTCTCCATTCTCGCCCACCGGCGAAGGCTTTGCTCAGCAACCCTACATCGCGATGCCGACGCACAACGGAGGACCGCAGCAGTTCTTTGGCAGTGGACCGCCCACACCGAGTGAGCACCAACACGGTCACTTCACCCCAGCGAACCTCGCCCATCTCGATCAGGCTATTGCTCGCAACCAGCAGCAAGCGTACTTCTCGCATCCATCGTCTGCCGTGCCTAGTCGGTCCAGCAGTCCGGTCATGTCGAGTCGGCCCAACATGGCAGCGTACGCTCGGCATCCCATCCAGACCTCGACCAATAACACGATGCAGGCACGCCAGGCTCCTTATCAACAGCAGCAGCAGCAGCAGCACGTGCAACACCACCCTCAGCATCAACAACAACACCCGCAAGCGCAGCCGCAGCAACAGTATGCTCAACGTCCTGCGCTGTCCAATGCTGGCTCGGCGATCAGCGATTCGGAGCAAGGCCCAGTATCGATATCTACTATCACAAAAATGACGCCAACCGAGGGACCCATTGGTGGCGGCACCGAAGTTGCCATGTTTGGCTACAACTTCATGAATGGCATGACGGTCATGTTTGGCGATCAGGTCGCCGCGGCTACTTATTATGGACCGCAAGCCTTGCTCGCCGTTGCCCCGCCTAGTCGTCCGGGAGGTGTGAACGTCAGTCTAGTGCCGCCGCAGGGACAGCAGATGAGCAATCAATACCAGCAGCCTAGCGTGCGCAGGCAGATCTTCACGTACACGGAGAGGGATCCCAGGTTGGAGATGGAGGTGAGGATGTATCTTCAACAACAGCAACAGATGCAGCAGCAACAGCAGCAACAGCAGCAACAGCACGGCAACCAGGCTGGCCGCATGCCGATGAGCTCGCAGATGCCGGGTCAGTATCCGCAGAGTAATGTTGGACAGGGCGGGCAGCGAGATCAGGGGTACTAGAGACACCGTCCTGGTCCGCACAGGCACGCATCTCAGAGCTTGAACACGATTGCGTTCAAGATGTGTATCGAGGCGTTAAGGGAAGGTATATAACAGTACACAGTGGTGCTACATATCACGGGCATCGGCAAACGGACGAGGAATGGATCATGAAAGCGGCGGCGTCTTGACTTTCCTTCACCTGGATCGGCGAATTCAACGGAGGGGAGTATGAGGGTTACATAATCATTCACAAAGGGGTTTCATGTCAACCGCAGGGGGTCCTGTGGCGGCGACCAAGGCGCTGAGTCAGTCTGTTGCTGAAACGATACAAGAAACGGAAACGCGAGGGAGCTTGCGTGCCCTTGGGCAGCAAATGCTGTATTCATAGCTAAATCTGTCGGACGTACAAGAAGCTTGAGCTTGTTCCTGCTCAACGTTGCACCTGCTTGGCGTTGTATGTGTGCTGGCATGTAGACATGGATCTGAGCAACCAGCATTGGCTGCTAATGTGTAGGGGTTCACGGTTTGTTTCCACGCACCCGCCCTTTGGACCACACATGATTTGACAATGAAGAGACAAGCTGCGTAGTGACCCATCCTTTCTCTCGGGCATCGGCTTTGGCGCTTTGGCGTCTTCGCCACGGTCACCTGCGTGTCCTAGGCGCGCAACACGTGGATATGCACTTTGTGAACGTTAGAGCGGCTAGCAATAGCAGTGACCCACCTTGCAAAGCGCCTGACAGCTAATGATGATGAGGGTCTTCGCCTCCGCCCAGGCTTCGGCTCGCTCTCTCACAGGACGAAATCTGTGTGGTGGCGTTCGTTCGTCTGCACGCGCACCCGCTGTTGTGTAACATCGATGACAACAGAACGCACCTGGAACAGCCGTACAATCAACAGCCGTCCATGGGACGATGGAGTGATGATGGGCTCATGTTAGCTGGACAGTGTCGACTGCGAACCTCACGTGCGTGAAACAACCATACTAGATGTATGGTCCCGAGGCAGGTCGAGACGATCCTGAGGGTGTGCAGACTCCACATTGTGACCCATGGTTCAGTGTGGACGCCCGAGCATGCGTGCAACCGCTTTTTGACAGCTCCAGCCCCTTGGCTAGCATGCTGGCGATGATCGAGACGCTGTGCACTTGGTAGCAAGATATTCGTAGACGATGCTGTTCGAAGCCTCCCAATCCGAGAGCAATTGGCGGCGTCAACTGAGGTCAAAACGATGTCCCTGGAGCCGCCTGCAGGAACGTTGAAAAGACACGTGAGATGTGTCGCGGCGGCAGGGATTCAGCAAAACTTCCCGAAGTGATCCTGGCGGAGCTTAGACAAGCAGCGTTCGTTACACAGAGCAAGGGTGAGCAGGAAAGCCCCTCGGAAGCCGCACTGCGCGTCCAGTGCTGGAGCTGCGGGTGTCTCATGAGCACAAAGCGGAGGACGATGGAAGTCCTTTCGTCAATGCTCATGAATCCTCCGAGTGGTCGCTGTGTTGCTGCCGTGCTGCGATGGTGGAGATCTGCTGGTTGTTCGAGTGGAACCCGCAAGCGTGGTAGCTGTGAGCTTGTGCAAGCGAGGCTGTAGGAACTATTGACGAAGGACAGAGTTTCGCGTGAGAACGCTTGTCGTCCAATGTCTCACCGTTTAACGTCCTAGCCGGAGGTCGACGTCGAAGTCACAGACAAACCTTCGCTGGATGTTCCGAGTTGTGGTCGGACTGGTATACGAGGTACGACAAACATGTGAAGTTGCGGACCGTTGGCGCTACTGGCTGGGGGCGGCGCAACCTAGATTGACTCGTCGGCATTCGCACCGGGACGTCGGTAACCTGTTCGACTTTCGCTTTCGTTGCAACAGTGGCTACTCGCGAGCTGGCTGCGTGCACGCGAGACGTCGAAAATTGGTTCATATTGATTGATGAAGCGGGCGGCAGACCCAGTTTTGCAGCAAAAGTAGCGTGCTCGGTTGCAGAGGTGTATGCAAGGGTAGATTCTCTTTCGAGCCTAGGGCACGTCGGCTAGACACCGATTCCCGGGGTGCGCGCAAGTGAGTTGCAGCCCAATCGCCTGCCGGCGCCGCGCTGCCTTCAACCTCTTCTCCTCTCCTCGTCCTCCTCTTGGACCTGCTGCTGCGCGAACCTCACCTTTGGGTTGCCTGTCGCCGGTCGTCCAGTGTGCTTACTTACGGCTACGCTGGTGGTGCTTACGAGGGAGAGGTGGAGATCTTGCTTTGGCCGTCGCATCGTCTGTCTGGTCCAGCGCCCGTTGAGCCGTCCGGTCCTGAAGCTTGCTGGATTCCACCATCACGGGCACTTTCCATTGGCATCTACTAGTATATCCCAAGTCAGGACGGCAATTCCAGAGAAGCACGGCGGCTATCGTGACAACGACTCGGAGATTGACTCGCATTTGCTGGAATCCTGGTGAGTCTGCCCTTGCTTCGCTGATCATCGCGCCTCCCAATACCACATCCGTGGGAGAATCCTGCGGATATTGACCCAACGGCCGCTCTTTGGGTACTCTAAAGACTTAACCTTCTTACCATCGCTACGGACCAAGCACACTTCACGAAGCAGTCACGCATCTCACATCTGCTGATATTGGGCCGATCTGAGCTGAAGTGTATGCTGACCACGACGACAGCTCAGGATCCATTGACAATAAATCGTCACGATGGAGCAACCACGGGTTATCCCCGTAGACAACGAGTCGAAGAGCTCTGCCATGAGGACGACCAAGGATGGCAAGCAGCTACTGTACACGCTGGAAGTACTGCAGCAGCCTGTGCGTGCCAGAGCTTGTGGTGCAGGTGCCAAGTGTATGTACTGATGTATACTCAATTTGGTATCATTGCTAAAAGATGCTTAGCTTCCGCCGACAGGCGTCCTGTGGATCCGCCCCCGATTGTCATGCTCAGGATCTTCGATGGCCAGAAACCGGATCAGGACATAACCTTCAGCATGAATGCTAACTACTTTCTCTTCGCGACGCTGGAGCAAGCCCGGCCAATGGCACATGGCCGTGTTGCAGAGTCCAAACAGCAGCTCACAGTGCTTACCGGCACACCGGTCGCTGGCATGGTTTACTTGGACCGACCAAACCCTGCCGGCTACTTCATATTTCCGGACCTTTCCGTCAGACACGAAGGCAAGTACAGACTTGGCTTTAGTCTGTACGAGGAGTTGAAGGACGTCAAGTTCGAGGATGGCGTTGACGGTGCAGAAGCATCCGTCGATCCTTGTGTGACGCACCGTCTGGAGGTCAAGTCCGAGCCTTTCACTGTGTTCAGTGCGAAGAAGTTCCCTGGGCTCACCGAGAGCACTTCGCTGAGCCGCATGGTCGCCGACCAAGGATGCCGCGTCCGCATAAGAAGAGATGTGAGGATGCGTCGCCGCGACGCCAAAGGCAAGGACTGGGACGACTACGAGGATGACACTGCTCAGGCCCGTGCTAGGATGTCTGCCACCCCTGAAACGTCGTCGGCATATCCGACCTTGCCCACGCCACATGGATATGCAGACACTAAAGGTCGTCCGCGATCAGCCAGTGATGCGAGTCGCCAGTCTTTGGCGCTCCCATTGTCCCGAAAGCCATCGCTGCAGGATCTCAATCAAAGCTACAACCAGCCATTCAGCACCGGGCCTCATACTCCTCAGAATGGGTATGCTCAGTCATCGCCGTACGGACCATCGCCAACCCAACAGTATCAGGCGCCACCATTCATGCAACAGCCTCCAATGCAGCCTCCACCGCCGCAATATCCTCAGCAGCAATCGTACCATGCTCCTCCGTCAGTCCCAGCCCCAGCACCATCCCCCCAAGGGTACTATGGTTACGCACCAGCACTGGCTCCAGTTCCGTCAGGTCCACCGCAATATAGTGCTCCGCCTTCCTACGATAGTGGACGTATGAGTGTTGGCTACCCATCACAGATGCCGCCAGAGCACCGTCACTCGTACACAGGACCTTCGCCAGCTTATACTGCACCCTTTGTACAGCAACCTCCGACATCACAGTACCCAATACACGAGGTGGCGCAGCCCGCTTATCAACCGCCGGCGCCTGTATCAAGCTACGCGGTCCAGCATGGGTATCAGCACGGTTACAGTTCTCATGACTTTGCAAATCGCGCACCGCCTCCGCAGCCTGTTCAGCCACCCATACACTCACCCGGCGGAGATGCTTCATTGGCTTCTCGCGCATCATTCGAGCGCCTTGCGCCGTTACCTCCGCTGCGCGTCCCTGCAGATCTCTCTGGCATTATTGAGCCGTCTCCCGTCCGCAACATGTCGACTGATTCGTACTATCCAGCTACGAGCGAAACTCGCAAGCGGCAGCACGGCTCGGTATTCCGCGAGCCCGAGCAGTATGCACCCATGCGTCAAGGTGCTCGCCCACGAGATACCTACGGCAGTTACTCCAGTGGCGATGTCATCGAGGCAGGAGACGACGGAGATGATTCGAGTAGCGGCCCGTTGGATCCGAGCATCATGAGATACAAACGAGCATACGGTGGCTACGTTCAGCGCGAACTACCGCCACATAGCGATGAATAGGCATGATCTTGTCCGAATGAATATGACTTCTGGTTGATGGCGTTCTTGGGTTATACCGCTGTTCTAGCGGGTGGCACTACTGTTGCTAGCAAGGCGTTGCAGGCGTGCAATAGAAGACGCTCGGAGTGGTGGGTCTACTGGGCTGCGAATTTGAGCGTAATATATGGGCTTCGTGTGAACATTCGGCTTGGGAAAGACTCATTCTTGAACGACGTTTTATGACAAGATGCGGGCTGTGTCCTGTTGTGCTCGACGTGTAGACAGGCACAGAACAGCCAAATTTACCAACTTGCAAGAGAAAGATCCATCCTCCCTTGCTCCTTTTGTGCCCTGCTTCTGCCGTTGCTGGCTCTGTTGTGTATACCTTCCATGGTATCGATCTGCAATCACTGCTCATGCTCATCGCAAATGCAACCACGATGAGCACTCACGGTGCTGCCGTCGTCAGATGGCCTCACAGACCACGGATACTAGCGAATGGTCAAAAAGTTTAAGCAGCGTCATCTGCCAAGTGTACGAGCTCTGCTCAAGGTTCAACACAGCTCCGGTTCCGCGGAGCAACGGACGCCCTGCCGTGCGCCAAACCTTGATCGAAGTCCAGATGCCGCCCATCTCGTGAGCGCACCGTCATGGGTCACTAGAAAGGTGTACTTCAAGGGCTTCGTCCCAAAGACATCGTCTTTACTTCCCAAGCTCGTACCAATTCTCAAATCATCAACATGTCAACATCCAACTCAGCACCAGGCGTCGGCGGAACAGCTAAGGATGGTGGACTTTCCACTGCAGCGACAGTGTCAGATGGAGGTCCTAGTGGTGGCGAAAAGGACTCTCAATACCTTCCGCCAGGCGGAGAATCTCAGGAGAAACCGTGCGTTGCTCATGCAAGGATCGCTTAATCAGTCGCTGACCTCCATGTAGATACACGAGAAGTGAAGCGAACGCAAAGACATCCAACCCTGCTCCAGGCGTCGGTGGTACTTCGTGAGTGACACTCGTCTTTGAGCCATCTGCACGGCCAACTAACCGTCCGCAGGCAAGATGGTGGACTCAGCACCGCAGATACTGTAGCCGACGGTGGCCCTAGCAAGCAAGCGTCTGATCCAGACTACAAGCCGTAGGCGACCAGGCGTAACTCTTCGTCCAGCCATGTAGTCAGACTGTATCGTTGCTCCTCGTCGGATATTAGATAGGCAGCGCTATAGCCCTGGAATTGAGCTGTAATGTCTTGAACACTCGTAGGCATGCTGCCGATCAAATTCTTGTCGATGTGTACACCCGACCATTGAGTGTGAGACTTTGCTTAGGTCATGGCCTTGGGTGGCCGCCAATTTGTCGCTCGTTGAAGCTGAGGTCATTGGGTGGACTCCCGCTCCTTCCACTTTCGGCAGCCGCAATCTCAGCCAGCCTTGAGTCCCGGCAGCTTCGGCATGGTAGGCAGTTTGACGTCCCGACTGACTGCTCGCACTTGTGCTACCGCGTCACCCAGTAGAACTCTCACCGCACCCTCGAGCCTTCGATCGTTCTTTCGCCTCATATACAGTATCACGACCCAGAGAAGCGCAGCATCCGCGACGACTAGCTGCACAGCCCACCAGCCAACCCGTAGCACCCAGCCGAAGAAGCTATGTCTCCTCTGGTGAGCCACAAACCGCCGTACCTCAAGCTGCTCACGTAGAGCGGCTATCTCGGTTGTGAGCTTGATCAAAGAGGACTCGATACGCTTCCGCCACCGAGCGTCACCCTGAGCAGGCTGCCGAGGCTGGGATATGACTGCATAGCTCGCGTCCTGCGCATCGCCTCCATGAGCAGGTTCAGTCTCGTCACCGAGCTCACCCGCGTCCACGAGTGATACTCTAGCATCGACGAACTCTTCCTGCTCCTCCATAGCTTCCTCCTCATCGGCCTGCGACACAGGACTCAGCACCCTCAATTGTCCACCATTACGCCCACCATTCCTGCCACCTTCCATAGCCGCAGCCGATGAGCTGATGCCTCCGCCGTTTCCAGAACTACTGATGTATCCACTGCGCTCGATGTTTTGCAATGGACTACTTCGCTCGCTATCGCCCGAATGCTGGCTATTGCTCTTGATCTGATTCCAGATGAACTCTAGCTCGTCGACCAGTTCTCGCGCCTCGTCCGTCCCAGAAGCATACTCATGCATTGTCTGGATGAGCTTCTCGATATATCGCCTCTTAGCTTCAGTCCTACTGAGGCCCTCGTTGCTCTTCCAAGCGTCCCACTTCTCTTGTTCCTTGTTCAATGCTTCAGGCGATAGACTCGCATGTGCGGGCTCGGATGAAGTTGGTCGATTGGAGAGCATGACCACATCGCCTTCCATTGACTGCTTGTACAGGCCATACAGCGCGAGGCGATCGGCTGCTGGTGGCTTGGTGGAGCCTGGCCGGATCTTGTTGACTGTATTGAGCGCATGGCCGAACACGCGGTCTGTCAAAGCTGTGATCAGTGACTACAGCATGCGCAAGACTACAGTGAGGGATAGTCTGCCCACCTACGGAGTCCGGACCCATCGCCTCGTCCAGCTACGATCAAGTGGAATATGGATATGCGCTCGTGTATGTTTGGCCGTGTCGTCGTTCAATCATCACTCGTACATGTATCCCATTCAACAAAGCGCAAGATAAGATAGGAAATCGATGTCGCGTGTTCAACGATGGAACCCCCTCCATGATCGCCATCCGCATGTGAGGATGGGCACAGGCCTCGGCAGTGTGAACGATGCTGGCCCGCGGTGGCAAATCTCATGTGAACGACGCACGACAGCGAGCAAGGCTCAGTCAAACATTAGATCTATGATATTGTATGCCCCGTCTAGAACCGCCTCGCCGTTGGGTATCACTTTGCCACCAAACGCCCGAAAAATGCAAATGCAATCTTAATGTGAATTTCACTCCCCGTCTTGCTTCCCCTTGTCGATCGCTTCCCTCCAGGCACCGCCATACTCAGCAACGAACCATGTCGCCACCGCCGCTGCGACGAGGAAGCCCGCGCTGATGGTGCTGAACCAGCCAACCCCTATCCGCTCGATAACAGGCAGACAAGCCGCCGAGCCCGCCGCTGCAAAGAAGTATCGGATAACATAGTTGCCAGCGACCACTTCCGCACTCTGCTTCTGCATCA
Source organism: Elasticomyces elasticus (assembly GCA_035926095.1). Classification (NCBI taxonomy): domain Eukaryota; kingdom Fungi; phylum Ascomycota; class Dothideomycetes; order Mycosphaerellales; family Teratosphaeriaceae; genus Elasticomyces; species Elasticomyces elasticus. Next base: position 1,412,716 of record JAVRQT010000001.1, read on the forward strand.
CATCCAGACAGTACGTGTTCAGGCTTGGAAAGCAGAATAGCTGAGCCACGCCCTGGATGAACATGACGATCACCGGCAGAGGGATCCCGCCAACTTCTTTCTCAATTGACCACCCATAGATGATCATACAGGCAGGAAGCACGATGCCAAATGCGACGATGCATGATCGCAGTCGATCTTCAGGTACACGATGTCCACGCTTCTTGATCCACTTTTTGACAACATGGTCTGCCCATCTGCCGCCAAAGAAGGTCCCGCACAGGTAACCCGCTCCAGGCGCGATGTAAAATAGCCCGGATTGCAGAGGTGATGAGAGACCAAATCGTGGATTGAGAACGTATCGGATGGGCGTCAGCAAGCTGTACATGTTCCAGACCAGACTTGAAGAGGCGACGCCGGCGATCAAAAGGTTTGGGTAGCGAAACAGCACGATGACCCGCCACGGGTTTAGCCAGCTGATTAGTTTTCGTGCCTGTTGTTTCCGAGGGAGGCCCACAAGCTCAGCCTTCTTAGCATGGTGGATGGTTTCTGGGATGAGAAGAACGACTGCCACGGACGATGCAGCAGCGAGAGCTGTCTGGAGCCAGAAGATGTCACGCCAGGAGGCGAAGGTGACAATGATCCCGCCAATAAATGGCCCCAGGGCGGGACCGATTAGTGTGCCGCTCAGGAACCAGCCGTACGCGGTTCCTCGTTCGATGGGACGATATATGTCTCCAATCACGGTAGCCCCGACGCTGAGGAAGGTGGTTCCTTGGAAGGCAGTCAACATTCGAAAGACAAAATAAGCCGGCAAGTTGGGCGCTGCGGCTGAGCCAGCCGAGAAGGCCGTGAAGGTCACGGCCGCGATAGCCAAAGGCCACTTTCTCCCAAAGGTTTGGCCTATGGGACCCCAGAACAGTGGCGACAGGCCCATGAAGACCATGTACAATGCGTTGGAGACGTTGAAGATTGCTCCCGTCGTGTTGAAGGTGGCAACGACTTCCGGTGCTGCCGCAAGGATGCTCGTACTGCTGATTGGCGCCAGAAACGAACAGCATGATAGCACGCAGACAACGGCAATCTTGCGATGCGGCGACAAGCGGTCGTATATCTCGTCTCCGAGCTCGTGGTGTTCGTTTTGATGTATGACTGGAGCATCGTGTGTTGAGACGTGTGATCGGACGTGGTAAAGGTTGGGTCGTTGAGCCTCAAGTTCTTCCTCGTCGTAGTCTGCTTGAACCTTCTCACGAGACTCTTCCGGCTCCCTTGTACCGTCGTCTCGTGCTACTGGTACCGGCAATGGATCTTCGGCAGGCTCCAGAATATGGTGAGGCTTCTTTTCTTGAATCATGGTTGTAATTCATTCGTTGCTCGGGCTTGATGCCGGATTGATGTGACGACGAAGGAGACTGCTATGAAAGTTGTTTCCAACAACGTCACCAATTAGTGACTTCGGAAATGATGCCTCTTCGTCGTGAGTATGAGTCCTGTCGTGCCGTCCTATATATCAATCTCATCTGTGCACGAAGCCGATTTCGGCGCGAAGAGAAACGATGAAAAGTGGAGACGATTCGGAAAAGAATCCGGGCGGTCAAGATCTCTCCTCTCACTTCTCTTTCTGCCTTCTGCAGAGCCGTCGCGCTGTGTGAAACTCACGTCGCGTGTATCCATACATCGATCGGTACAGCTGCTGGTCAATGTCCTGGGCAATCGAGACGATGGCAAGCGCTCTTGTACCGACCGTGACCCTCCAGCAGACAGTACTTCTCGTCAGGCCCTTCTTACCTGTGTCATGCTTGCTTACGTCCTGATCATGATAGTGAAGTGCTCCTTTGATAGTGCTACATATCTGCCCTCGCGGCCGTTCTACTTCATATGCTCGTCAGTCGTAAAATAGTTTAGGTAGTCAAAAGCCTTAGCTTAAGGGCGCTGAAAGTTTCATAAGATCCTTGTACCTCCAGTCTTCAACGGGAGTCTTCCAATCATCCTTTAATAACCCGTACGTCTCGTTGTCGTACTGTTCCGGCTTCCTCGGGTTCAAGGCCCAATAACCCCAATCGACATCGCTTTCTCGCATATACTGCATGAGATTGTCCCAATAATGGTGGTCGCGTTCATCACCGTTAGACGGACTGCCGAACTCGCCCAGCCAGACCGGCGCAATGTTGCCTCGGAGAAGATATCCCCAATTACGTTCCATGTCCAACGCAAAAGAGGGATAAGGACGTGAGTGATAAGGCACAAGCGTGCTCCATCCAGACCACTGGTAAACATGGCTCGAGTAGACCACACGGTCAGGGATCGAGAGCTTGACTGGACGAGTCCGAGCTCCGGAAACATCGTTTGCGCTAGAAACACCCTCCACGAACATCAACCAGTTCGGCTGCATTGCCAGCAAAGCCTCGCTGACTTTTTCCGACGCAGTCGCCCACATGTTCCAGGTCATGGTGCCCCAAATTCCTCTTGGCTCGTTCCGTAGGTCTGCACCAATGACCAGTGGATTGTCGATGTGGGGCTTCATAATTGTCTTCCAGTGTTCGATCCAGGTCTCTGTCGTTTGACGCACTTTGCACAGCGAGCCATATTGACTGTTCTTCCAGCTGGCATCGCACAGATTCTTGCCATCGCACCAGTGAGCATTCGTGATGTGGTTGTTTGGGATCACAGCGATTCCGGCGTCGGTCATAGCCTTTACGCATGCGGCGTAGACATCGAGTGCACGTGGACCATCAGGCTCGCCGTCTGCTCTCGAGGAAGCATTGGGCTTCAGGTCATCGAGCAAGTCGAGGTTCGCCGCAATAACCTCTGGTGGTATGATCGGGTTGTCGATCACCATCTGATCTGAGTAAGGAAAGCGCACACTGTTGAACCCCATTTGTCGTATAGTGGCCGCAAGCTCAGTCCGGTGACGCTTGTCCAGACCGCCAGGAACGAAGTGGACATCACTGGCACCGTACCAGTTGATCGAAGCTAATTTGTATCTTTTGCCGTTGGCATCGACAATATGTCGGCCGGCGGTCTGTAACGGTGGCGTGAAATCGAAATCCGCCTTGGCATGCTCGGAAAGCCCACTCAGTACGGCCTGCTGTCTCGATTGTATCTGACCTGAAGGCACACTTGATAAGCTAGTGCAGAGAGCAGCAGCCGCCAGCACGCCCACAAGGACGAGGACTGTCGTGCGTCGCGTCATGTCTGCCTGACAGTGCTATGGGTATTGCACTGGTTGGTGCGAGGTAGCGAGCGCAAGCGCGGTGAAACGAATTGAGCTGTAATAAGCATGAAAGCGTATGTGAAAGGGTATGCAGGACAGGAAGGAAAGTATGATCAGGCCGCCAGGGCCGCCAGTCAATGATGAGAAATAGAAGGGCACCTGGTATGGTTTCTGGACCGTACGACTCCGCTCGGATGGTCGCGCTTAGTACCACACCCAGCTGATGCCGCCAAGATATAGGGCAATGCAGGGCGTCTCGAGGTCGCGTGCTTACCTGCATCCTGAATCGAGTTGCTTCCTCCGCTCATCTTGCTTCGTAGTGGTCGATAGTAGTTTTGGCGTGTTGGTGTTGGTGTTGTTGATGGAATGCTGCTTTGCAAAGATAACACATGCCTCATACATTTCTGTAGTCTGCAGTCACCAAGTATTGCTGTCCACAGACGAGCGCACGCCTACCATGCGACGTGGGGCGACTCCGAAGCCCGGCATGCACGGAGGGCAGCGCAGTCCGACAGGCTGACGAACGGCGCTGTGCGACACAGTCAGTGCCGGTGGTGGTGGTCTGGACCGGACTTTCGATACGCGCGAATGGATTCATGTTTGGCTGATGGATCATCAAGAGTCGCAAGTGAGATGCTCGGCTTGCAGAAGTCCCGAGCATCCGGCCAAGCTTTGAGTTTCGCTGCTTGATTTGACGTCCATCACTGCGAGAATATGGAGATTTGGTACGGAAAGACAGCGTAGAACATTGAATTGCGCAAAGATTGAAACAGCATGTGTATATGGCCATCGACGAGCAAACGCGCGAGCTTCTCGCCACTATCACCTCTGACATGCGCCCGCCACAGTACGAAGCGGTTCAAAACCACCATTACCGTCCTGGGGATGGCCTCCTAGCTGTGCTCCTGGCGTCCGTCGGGCGTAAGGCCGTCCTAGAAGCTCTATTGGCATATCCAGAGAACGCTCCCAGGGGGCGATCCAAATGTTTTATGACGCAGCCGTCGTCGTAGCTGGTCCGATGAGTGAGCGGCCATGGCACGATTGGCGATGGGCCATATCTTCATCGAAATGATGCTGCCGAAACAGTTCTCCTCGCGCCACCAGCGATCGAAGAGGCTTGGACCAACTCGAGCAGTCCGAGGAGGTGGATGGGAGACTAGACGAGACAAGAGGGTCTGGGACGACTGAATGCCTGAGATTCGCTAAAATGTCCATGTCCAGTGGTCATGTCCGGTGGGTGGTCATGTCCGGTACTGAAATCCGTCATTCGCGTCAATTGCTTCCTCTTGAGACCAGGGAGAAGAAACTCAATGACTCACGGCCGCTAATATTCGCATCAGCAGTGCGTCGGAGGTCACGCTGGGTGGCGATGGCCACTCTTCTCACTTTTATCGCTCTTGGCGCTCTCGATTGATACGCGTCTGCTTTGATCCGGAGTTTGTGGAGCAGCTTGCGCGCTCAGGTCTGTGTCCTGCTTCGCCGCATGCTGATCGTGTGCGGGCGTCGAGACGATGCCCTTCTCCACATCCTCAGCCAGCTTTCCATCTCTGTGGCTTTGCAGATCTGCAGTCTCCTGCTCCTCCTTCCTCACCAAGCCATGATCTTTGATCAGTGCAGACAGGAGAAAGCAGATCCCGATCAGCGGCACGCACCATATAAACACAGCTCGGCTTGCTGACGCGTATGCGCTTTTGATAGCAGCACGGTCGGCTTCGGAGTAGCTGGACAGATCTGGTGCAGCAAACGTGCTGTTCGCTACTGAAGCCAACCTTGGCGGCAAAGAGCTCTTCAGGACGTTCGACAATATGGCCGATGCTACTGCGAGCCCGACGGCGCCACCAGAACTTCGCAAGAAGTTACGATTCGATGTTACCACTGCTCGTTGAGCTTTCGGACAGTGTGCTTGCAATGCAACGAGAGTCTGCGCATCAAATCAGCGACAGTCCCGATATATACGGACTTAAGTTCACATACCGGCTGGAACACACAACCAGTGCCGAACCCGATAATGACAAGGAAAAGCGCAATCAGACCAAAATGGAGGTTCTCATCAGCCATCACAAGCAAGCCAGCGCCAAGCGTCCATGCTCCGAACCCAGCCCAGATGATCTCTCCGTAACGATTAAACTTGGACATATAAAGTCCGGCCAGCGTGGAGAAGATTGACTGCGACACGACCAGAGGGAGTAATAGGGCAGCTGAAATCAGCGGGCTCGTTCTGCGCACATTCTGGTAGTACAATGGCAAGAAGTAGAGGTAGCTGTAGTACGCAGCGCCTAGCAGGAAACTTTGAGCCAGCATGGCGGACACCGAAGCTTTCTTGAACATGTCCAGCGGCATCATCGGCAGCTTGGCCCATTTCCATTCCGTTATGAGGAAGCCAGCTAGGCATACACCGCCAACCACAAACATTGCAATGATCTCTGGTGAGTCCCATGGAGTGCCCGCATGCCCGCCTGAAGAGATCGGTATCAGGAGCAATATGACGGCCGCAGTGCCAAAAATCAAGCCTAAGAAATCGATATTCGCCAGAGTCTCCTTGATATTCAACTTCGGCATATTCGTCGGTAGGTACAGCTGGCTGGCGACCACGGTGAGCATAATCAACGGCGCGAGCAAGTAGAACAAGCCCCTCCAGGTAGTATGCAACGCAAAGCCGGATGCGATTAGAGGCCCTAGTGCGTTGCCAAGCCCGACACAGGCACCCAGGATACCTTGGTACTTGCCTCTTTCTTGCAAAGTGACAATGTCGCTGACAATCATCATGGTCAAGCTGGTAATGCCGCCATTTGCCACTCCAGAGAGTCCGCGGAAGATGTAGAGCATAGTAGAGTTGACCGACAGTCCGCAAGCCAGATCACTCAAAGACAGCAGTACGAGCGCAGAGACAAGGACGCTTTTCCGCCCGAAGAGGTCACTCAACCGTCCGTACAATACTTGGAAGACCGTGTTCGCAATCAGAGCCGACGTACCAGCCCATGAGATCGAGGAGGCTGCATTAAGATCCCGTGCGATGTCTGGCAGGAGCACACCAATTCCATTTTGATCGATGAAGCATACTAGCAATGCCAAGGACATAATCAAAAATACGAAAATAACCTAAGAGCGAGTAGTGGCAGGGTTAGCGGATGTCTCAGAAACAGACATACCCTGGCTGCGAGATATCTCTGTTCAAATCCACCGACACAACAAGCTGAGACCGATGGCCGCAGCTCGTAGCTACTTGGCGGTCTCGAAATAGCACGCATCCAAGGGTTACACCGATCAGTTTGCTTACTTCTCGCTTTGGAAGGAGCTGTGTTTGGTCGTGAAGCCCAGCTTCTGCATCGGCTGTCTTGCGACCCATCTTGGAGCTTCAAGGATGTTCGTCTGTGGAATATAATTCCTAAGCATGCAGCAGAGTCCAGCAAATAGTATGGTGATTGCTCCCAGACGAGCTAGATGTATCTTCAGATATGGGTCTGTGTTGACCTGTGATAACCCGCGGTCAAGTGAACATCCTGATGTGAGTATCGTACAGTACAAGACGCGAGTCGCCGAATAGTAGGAAAGTAGGAGTTTAGAGAAGAGACTACGTGCCGGTTACCCGTACGCTGATGCGAAACTCGCTATGACGCCGGTGTCGGATGTTGAATATACGAGGTGACCGCATCACTCACCGCTGGGCCTCACCACATACTGCTTGCCCGACTTGAATTTTCGCAGTGCATGTTTCTGCGTGGGAAATGTGTTGATGGAAATGACGGTGTCACTGTCGATAGGGCAAGGTTCGCCGAGGCTAAACTCGTTTGTGGCCTGGATGCCTGATGTGGTCGACGGCGGAAAACGCGATGGGACTGCTGCGTTTATCCGCCCAGGCCATGGCCTTCTGTATTACAGATGCGCGGGAAGGCACAAGGTTCGTGTCTCGAACGGCCATGAGTTCTTTAGACCTCATGTGCCCGACTTGGCCGCTCGCAAAGGCATCCAGTATTCGTCGCTCTCCTCGATGACTCTTCGAGCCAGGCCTTCGAGCGGGCCAATAATTTCGATGTTCTTCTGGCTGCCCTCAAGTACTTTGCGGCACGGCATCGCCATCGTCATGTTCTTCTCGTTGCCTGTCCCAGTCAACTCGACTAGCTGGTCTTCGGACGCAGCATAGACAATTCTCCCAATGTTCGCCCAATAGCATGTAGCAACACACATCGCACAAGGCTCCCAGGTTGTGTAAAGTGTACACTGCCAGAGATATGCCTGCGTATAGTGGGCAGAAGCCAAGCGGGCAAGACTGCACTCAGCGTGGTTGACGTGATCGAGGTTGCTATGCGATAGTAGCACTGTCTCGTTATCGGGCCCTACAAGGACAGCGGCGAAAGGCTGCTTGCCCATCTGCACACCTCGTCGCTGGACCACGAGGCATGCTTCGACGGCAGAATTTATCTGAGCTTTGCTAGGAAGTGAAGGCCGGTCTGGGAAGATGTTGGCACTCATGGCTCCAGTGTTGCTATCCTAGTCGGTGTTATTTGGTGTACAGGTTGTTGATGTCGAAGAAATGGTTTAGCATGCGCGAAGGGGCCACATAAGCGAGATGACGTAGTGTGGGGTGGGCTAGCGTGTTTCTTGGTGAATGCTTTCCGAGCCAGACAAATGTTTGTTTCCTACCAAAGTCAACATCAATACCTTACCGCTTGAGCATGCTGCATACAAGGCTTGGAGAGCAATTACGTACTGGTTCAAACTACTCGAACAACTCAAAGCACTGTCAGACTACCATTCACCATCAACATGTTCAAGAAGAAGCCTCAGATCAAGCCAGCAGCGCCTCTACGGTCCTCTGATCGCAGGAAGCTCGCAGACCAGATTGTAAAAGAGTACGACCTGTCCATACCTCAGTCCGAAGATCCAACACCAGAGCAAAAGGCCGAAGCCACAGCCGCACACACAGCCCTTCGTAACTCGTTGCTGCCAGACAATGTTCAGTCAGCCCGCTTCACCACCACACATGGCCCTCAGCTCAGACAGGTAAGCGGCACGGTGTACATTGGAGCACCGAGCAGCGAAGATGCACGAATATTGTGGTGGCAGATTGAGGGAAGGATGTATCCTTCAGTATACACATTATGGCGGCACCCAGATATGGTGGCGTTGCTTCACACGCCTGACATTGTTGTGAAAAAGCTGCAAGGCGGTGCAGACCTTATGACACCGGGTTTGGCGGGAGGACCACCTTTCCCAAAGCGGGCGAAGAAGGGAGCTGTTGTTGCTGTAGCAAGTCTGGAGAGACCGTCAGTACCGGTCGCGGTCGGTGTTTGCGAGATAGACGTGTCAGCACTGCAGAAAGTGCAAGGAGAGAGAGGACACGCTGTGGAGACTCTGCACTGGGCTGGAGATGAGCTATGGAGTTACAGCATGAGTGAGAGGCCTGGCCGACAGGCACCAGAGGAGATTGAGGGTTGGATGAAGGTGCTCGAGGAGAGGGAATTGGTGGACAAGCTGGGTAGTACATCACTGGAAGATGAGGAGGACGAAGGAGGAGTGAGTCTGGACGATGCGGAGAACAAGTCGGCGGGTGGTCGGACGCACGGCCATCGAGTACCACCAGGCGATGGTGAGAGCCAAGGCGACCCGTCAAAGTCCAGGGAGTTCTCTCAGCAGGAGATTGATGATGCTATGCGGCAAGCGTTCTTCTATGGCATCTACCACCACAAAACAACTCAACCTTCAGCTCCAAATCATGGACTTGTCTACCCTCTCACCCAGTCATTTATCATGAGCAACCTGATACAACCTTTCTTGCCAGCTTTCACACCCGAAGAAAACACGCAACTCCAGATGAAGAAGACGAGCTGGAAGACAATCAAGAAGTTCATCAAAACGTTGGATAAGCAAGGCTCCCTTAAAAGCAAAGAGCGTGATGGCCATGAGACGACGATTCTTGACATCGACTTCGAAGACAAGGTCATTGTGAATTTCAAGCCATACCGGCTGCCGAAGAAAGAGACTGCCGCCGGAACATCATCAGGCAGAGGCGAGAAGGCAGCTGAGCAGACCGACTCCGCGGATGATGCTGTAGGGCAGAAGCTGCAAGTGGTGAGCTTCTACCGGCCTACCAGCAAGTTGCAGCCGTTGCTTGAAGGTGCCGGCAAACAGCTTTTCACGCCTCCGGAAGTGCGGGAGCTGGTCACGGCATATATTGAGAAGGAAGACTTGGTGTCTGCCACGAACAAGCGTATCGTGAAGCTCAATCCTACTCTCGGCAATGCCGTCTTTGATGGCTCCGGAAGTCTGGATAAAGAAGTGCTGGCCAAGGGCACAGTACCTCGAGACGCACTCATCGATCGGGTTCTGCATGCTATGGCGCTGTCTTACGCCATCGTCCGGAACGGCGCAGATCCAAATAGCATCAAGGCAAGGTCCGGCGCTCCGCCAAAGATTCACATCGTCCTTGAGACTCGTTCGGGAAACAAGATGGTGACGAAGGTGTCTGGTTTGGAAGCATATTACATCAATCCTAAGCCGTTGGCGGATGAGCTGCGGAAGACTTGCGCTGGTAGTACGTCTGTCGAGCCGCTGGCTGGTGCCACGAAGAAGAACGAGAAGGAGATCATGGAGGTGATGGTGCAGGGGCCGCAGAAGGATGCTGTGGTCAAGGCGCTCGAGAGGAGGGGTGTACAGGCAAAGTGGATTGAGGTGCTTGACAAGACGAAGGGGAAGAAGAAGTAGACGAGACAGGCTGTATGGTATGCGCGCCTGCAGCCTAACGTCAGCCACAGTTCCATTGCCGACATCTGATTCTGACTGAAGATCTAGGTTGACCCTGCTGCATAGATCGCAGTCAAGGTGAAATGCGGACCGTCAATCAGAATATGAACACGATCTCAGTATAAGTCTCCGACTTCCCGAGGGAATTCACATATCGCAGTTCAACCTTCTCGATAGCGGTGAATCCGAGACGCTCGTAGAACGAAGCAGCCTCGACAGTGCTCTCCAAGTAGAGTGGTATGTTCTCGGTCTTGGAGCTTTCCATTGCCCATGCCATCAGGAGTTGGCCAGCTCCTCGTCGCTGCTGGGAAGGCATAGTACCAATGAATGTGAGACCTGCATGGCTATCAGTGTCATCCTTCGGTATAGTCGATCCAAGGGAAGGCGCCACATGGCAGACTCACGGTAGCAAGGTCGCCGACCCATCAAGCGTTCGTACACCTCATCTAGCTTTGAGCCCCATGCTGATAGCATGGCGTCACTCGCACCGTCGGGCCAAGCCCAAGGAACTTCCTCGTATGCTGCAGCTTCTGAGACTGGATGAGACCATTTGGCAAAGCTCACGATGTTGGAGCTGCACTTTGCGTAACAGTCCTTGACCACAAGCACAGTGACGTTCGGGTCAAGTATGTCAGCAGCTGCCTTCCTTGCTATGGACTCTCGAAGGCCGGATCGAACGGTGGCGGTTGGGAATTGTGCGAGCAGCATACCATTGGACTCAAATGCTGCCATGTGGATGTCCGCAATCCTCGGCGCATCATCAGTTGTAGCAAGACATCGTTGGATGGACATTGTCTAGGTGGCAGCAATGTGTATCGGATCATGAATCGAACCTGGAAACAACGAGTATGATATACGCACACCAGTACACAGGCCGCTGCCGCTCATTGGCGGGCGCCTGCAGTCCAAAACAACACCTCACATCAACCTCCACGACATCTTTAGACAGCGCTCGCTTGTACACCTCATGCATTCCATCACACTGACCTCCCTAACCGAGTGCCGCTTCTTTTAGGCGCCAAAGCCTACTGGCCGCAGCAAGCATGATGCAACGTGTTCATGCTGCCATACGCGCCGCATCTAGGGCCAACTCTTGTGGTATACGGTCTTTAAGCCTAGCACGAGGTCGACTGCCGCAGGAGTTTCCATCACCTGGGTGAGGTGCTCATCAGAACCCGTTGCTTCAAGAAAGAAGTAAGAGATTTCCATTAACTTCCAATCCTGCCACAATGGATGATATGCCCGACTCCAACTCGCCTGATTTGGGACTTGCACACCCAACTGAAGACGAATGCGAAACGATCTGGACTCACACGTTTGAGGAATGGGGCGACGCCTTGATCTTACCCATCTATCTCGAAGAATCTCGCTATCTCACAACCGTGCCCTTGGCAAAGGAAGGAGGCATGGCAATCTGGACTCTTGTTGACAAAACTTTGCCACCCAACAAGCGGCCGATCCTGGCATCTTGCGAGAGTTTCGGCAAGCTCTCTTTGTCGAGCGATCCCACCGGCAACACGCAGGAAGGGATTGTGCACGGTATCGCCAGTGTCTTTTGTGCGCCTGGGTTTCGACGTCGCGGCTATGCTGCCAGACTCACGTCCGAAATGGGCAAAGTGCTCAGGACATGGCAAGCAGAGTTCGGCCAGCCCATGGGCAGTATCCTTTACTCCGACATCGGGAAATCCTATTACGCGAAGCTAGGCTGGATCCCCAATTCTACAAACACTCACTATGTATTTTCGCAATCATCGCCCAATGTTACCTGGCCATCGTCGGCGAAGCCGATCATGGAGAGTGAGATAGTGGACTTGTGTCGCCGAGACATTTCCACTGTCCGAGATGCGATGGGAAGGCCTTTCGCAACAAATAAGCAGCGCATAACAATTCTACCAGATCTCGACCATATGCTTTGGCATGTAAAGAAGGAGGATTTCGCAACTCAATTCATATTTGGCAATAGCCCAACAGCGAAAGGAGCGATCGCTGGCCATACCGGATTCCAGACATGGGCCCTCTGGGTGCATCGATATTATGGACTCCCTACAACAAAGGACACCGAGAACGTGCTTTACATCCTGTGGTTTGTAGTCGAGGGTGACGAGATAGCCAACAATCCCCCTGCGCCGCAGAGCGAAATCAACTTGACCGAAACCAGGCAGCTCGATGCGATACGGCTCGCTACAATTACTGCCGTTCTGCAAGCAGCCGTGTCGAGGCAGCGAACTGGAAGCTAGATGCTGTCAAGCTCTGGGAGCCGTCGCCTCTTGTCGAGCGTCTCCTGATACAAAGTGGACTCGAGGCGACTACAGTAGTTCGAGAGTCGGATAGTATTGCCAGTGGTTGTGGAACACTAGCGTCAGCGCATCAGAGGCTCTGCCCCTGTGGATTAATAACGAGCACTACGCTTGGCTGTAATTGGCAGAGTAAGGACTGTGTAGCTACCTGGACGAGATACTGCGCTGACGTCTCTAGACTTATCCAGGTCGTTGACGAGGCCAATAATGCGCCTCAAGGTACTAACTGGACCCGCTGGAAAGCGAGCTTTCATGGTTATTAAGAAGCTGATCAGGAGGTATGAAGACCTTGAGTGGCTTGAGGTATGCACCGCTAAGGTCATGCTTGTGGCATACTTTGAAGCCTTGATCGTCCTGTGGTACAATCAGTCGTCTCGTCTGTAGTCCAATCAGCACGTTCTGTCCTAGTATCTCGGTGCGTGTCACTCGAATCCGATTTTCTTTGTTTCGAGTTCCACTTCAACTCAAGTCATAAGTAAGACATGCAATGCCAGCATTATATGCAGCACCAGCATCAGTCATCCCTACTGCCCCATTTTAAATGCTTCATCTTCCTGCAATCTGTGCACTCAATACCGTTAGTCGCCGGACCACGAGGCAGCCAAGCTTTCTCAATCACCGTTTCCAGGAACCCAGCAAAGATCGACAGCTGCACCTCCTCGCTGTCGGTTCCTCGGTCAGCGTAGAATCGGGCATAGTCGGCCGCCTCCTCGACCCAGCAGTTACACTCGTTCTCAAGCGTCTCAGGAAAGGTGACTTGGAAGTCACGCTGGTTGGTGCATGTTGTGAATTCCACTGCAGCGGGCTGGCGGTTCTTCATCCAGAATTCGAGGCGAACTTTCATGTTCCTGTCGAGGCCGAATGTAGTTTGATTACTGATTGTTTCGCAATGGCACCCAATCTCCTCTAGCCAGCGTTTACAATCGTAGACGCTTAGTCTGTCGAGATGGAAAAGGAAAATGTTATCGCGGAAATAAAGAGGGAGGGCTTCCTCCGCGAGTACCCTGCTTGTGCGTGCAAGAGATGGTAGTCGTGGAACGACTTTGAATTGGCGGACAGTGGCCATGCGGTCTGGACGTGCGTCTGTGGCGATGACAACTCGTCTTGCCATGTAGCACACGACGGGCTCAGGTTGACCGACGACAAAAGACCAGATGAGCTCTCGCAGTTCGGGAGGGAGATTCATGAGCCGTGACTCGCCCTCATTTTCTGCTGCCGACTCAGTGGCAGTGGTAGATGACATCTTGCCGCGGTGACAATGTTGTTGATTTGATCAGGAGGGGTTGCCTTGACGCGAGTTTGAGTTTGAGACGCGATTCCTTAGCGCGTGATGAACATGACTCGGGAAAGCAGCCCAAAGGTCACGATGCATGTGCTTTACAGGTACATACTGTCAATCCATGCCTATGCGCCTCCAACACCTATGTACAGCCGCCTAAGCATGCCTTAACTCCCTCACACTCACTTGCTTCACGCAGTCGCCACGGCCGTCGGGACACCATCCGGAGGACCATGGTATATCTGCGGGTTAGGCTCGCCAGGCGCCATGAAGTTATTGTTCGGGTTCTTCTGCTCCTTCGCAGCACTGCACCTCGCCATCGTCGGCGAACTCCTCGAGATGCTGTCGGTGAAGAAGAAGTTCTCGATCACAGGTCGGAAAGCCGTGCCTCCGATCTTGCTACCCTTGTTCTGATCCACCAGCTGAATCTTACTCAACTGCTGCATTGCGTGGCTAGTAGGCTCAACAATGTCGTATCGTCGCAATGCTGGTGAGATCTCCTCGGCGCGGTCGCGAAGCTGCTCGATGTCGTCGTATGGGAGTGGACTGCCCAGAGCTTCGGACACAGCACGCAGAATCTTCCAATCGTCACGCGCGGCACCGTAGATGGAGGTAGCGGCACGAGCCATCTGTACGCGGCCTTCGGTGTTCATGTACGTAGCGTGCTTCTCGGTGTATGCTGCGCCAGGTAGAACGACATCCGCAAGCTGTGCACCGCGATCACCATGATGACCTTGGTAGATGACGAACGCGTCCTTGGGGATCTCTTCCTGGTTGATCTCGTCGGCGCCGAGCAGCCAGATCATCTTCGGTGTCGTCTTGGCGGTCTCCGGGCTGTGGACAGTGAAGCCAATTTCGTATGCACCAGTTCGGGAAGCGGCACGCTGGAGGACGTTGTAGCCATTCCACTCAGGCGTGATGAACTTGCTCTTGTTCTTCTCCACGAAGCTGCCAATAGTCTCGTAGATGGCCTTGGCATCCTCGTGCTCAACAGCGCCGGAGCCAACGATGATCATTGGTCGCTCAGCACCAGCAAGCTCCTTTCCGAAGTCACCAGCGAGAGCAGTCTTGAGGTCGTTTGCATTCACGCCGAGCTTCTGGTACTCAAAGGTGGACGGGAAATCTTCACCAATCATGCCAACTTCCAGGTCAGAGCGGAGCCATTGCTTTCGTATCCGTGCGTTCAGCAGAGCAGCCTCCCATCGTGGGTTTGTGCCGATGAGAAGAATGCGATCTGCCTCTTCGACACCAGTAATTTTAGAGTTGAGAGCAAAGTTTGATCGAATGTCGATGCCGTGTGCCACTGGAGATGAGCCTTGAGGTTGATCAAGAGCCAAGTTCTCGGATCCAAGACCATTCGCAAGATCCTTCGCCGCAACGAGCGTTTCGGTGTCAACAAGCTGGCCAGCGACGAACTTGAACTCGTCACCCTTCGGCTGCAGCTCCTTGTACTTCTCGCTGATTTCGACAAGTACTTGCTCCCATGTGGCAGGCTGGAACTGGTTGTCACGTCGAAGCAGCGGGGTGGTGAGGCGCTGAGAGCTGAGGCCATCGCAGGCGAAGCGAGTCTTGTCGTTGATCCATTCCTCGTTGATGTCGTCGTTGAGTCTGGGTAGTATGCGCATGACTTGCAGTCCTCGTGTGTCGATCCGGATGTTGCTTCCTAGGCCGTCAAGCACATCGATACTCTCGGTGTGAGCAAGCTCCCAAGGCCTTGCTCGGAAGGCGTAGGGCTTTGAGAGTAATGCACCGACTGGGCAGAGATCGATGACGTTGCCAGAAAGTTCAGTGTCGAGTGCGGTTTCGAGGTATGTGCCGATCTGCATGTCATTGCCACGGCCAGTGGAGCCAAGCTCAGGTGCACCAGCCACGTCGTTGGCGAACCGGATGCAGCGAGTGCAGTGGATGCAGCGGTTCATGGATGTCTATGTAGATTGTCAGCATTGTTCAAGCCATCCAACAATGTGAACCCACCTTCACGAGCGGGCCCATGTTCTTGTCCTCAACCGCACGCTTGCCACTCGTCTCGTGGAATCGTCCTCTGTCTGCACCATACCGCATGCTCTGATCTTGCAAGTCACACTCGCCACCCTGATCACAAATGGGGCAGTCGAGGGGATGATTTGCCAGCAAGAATTCCATCACACCCTCTCGTGCCTTGTGTGTAAGTGGGCTGTTTGTCTTCACCACCATACCCGGCTGTACAGGCCACGCACACGAAGCAACGGGCTTCGGTGCACGCTCTACCTCAACCAAACACATTCTGCAGTTTCCGGCGATCATGAGTTTCTCGTGGTAGCAGTAGCGGGGAATTGTGACGCCAGCCTTCTCGCAGGCCTGGATGAGTGCCGAGCCGGCCTCAATGGACACCTTCTTGCCCTGGAGTCGCAGCCATTGTCAGTCTCGCCTCGTATGCCTTAATCCTGCTCGCAACCTACATCTACCGTGAGCTCCACCTCCGCCGCCCTTCGAGCACTCGTCGCGAACGTCCGTCCGCCATTGACATTTGCCAACCGCTGTGACCGCCGCAGCGACTGCGCAATCTGTTGCCGCACCATCTTCTCGGCCTGGCAGTGTGTATGAGATCGTGTGTCGACTGTGATTGTTCGCTGGGGAGGAGGCAAAGAGCATGTCAGGTCATCTTGACAGCGATTGGACGGTCGGCTGCTACCGAGTATGTTCTGCACCGTCCTCCCCTCCCCTCTTTTTGGTCAAATTGATGAGAACGCTGATGAAGGAAACAACCGGTTGTTGACATATCCATGAATATGGAACGAATTGCGCTCTTCTACGAAGCACGATTGCGCATGTTTGATGCAAAGCAAGTGTGCTCAAATAGCTTTCATGTTGCGTGCTGGTCTATGCTGTCTACTTTACAAGTGCAACTCCTAGCCTCGGACCTATTGTACAGCAATGTGCTTGATCGATCTTGAAGTACCCACGTCTTTCCATCGCGCTAGTCGCCTCAGCATGCATCACCTATTTGCCCGGAGGCTTCTTAGTTGGGTATGGTTGGGCAGCAGTTCGCGCCGTGGACGCGAGTGTCGGTCTCTGGAAGCCGTTGGTGCGGTGAGGAGCGTTCGGAGCATGAGTCCCGGCTGTACCGCCGGGTTGCCTGGTCGGCGACGATGTTGGCCTGTGGCCATGTGGTGGTGGTGGCAATGGTGGCCGAGCACCACCAGGCGGTGGTGGTGGTGGTGGAGGCGGCGGAGGTGGGTGACCTCCAGCAGGTGCAGCAGGTTGCGTGGCAGCCTGCTGCTGAAGGACCTGGGTGAGATGCTGGGAAGCATGTTGTATGAGCTGCGAAACCTCCATTGGGGACAATTGCGGGAACAGCGCCAGCATCTGAGCAAGTGCGGAGCCACCTACACCCGGCTGGGTGGCGGCAGGCATTTGGGCAGCTTGTGCTTGAAGTGTGTCCAGCTCTCTTTGAGCGTTGCCAATGTTCTCCTGCACTTGCTCCAGTGTCGCGGTAGCTGTCGCCGTCTCGTCCCTCGCTTGACCAGCTGTGGCTTGGACCATCTCAAGCTGTTGTTGCGCCTCCTGGATGCTGCGCCTAACCTCCAACAAAGCATTATTGTCTTCAATTAGCCCAGCAGCACGCTCCTCGCGCTGAGCTTCAAGCGCCTGGAGCTCAGCTTTGATTGCTTTAAGCTGCTCCGCAGCAGTTCCAGAAGCAGAAGATGCAGAACCTGGCTCCTTCTCCGCGGCACTAAGCTGCTGCTGCAAGCTCTCAGCACGGGTACGCAAAACGCCAGTTTCTGCGTCAAGCCTGGTATATTGTGCTCCCATCCGCCTCACATGGCCTGCGATCATGAGCGCAGTCTGCTTCAAGCGATCATCGCTGAAATTGTTGGCCATATTGGAGAGCTCCTTGTGCAGTCGATCGCTCAGTCCGGCCATGGTGAGCTTGCTCCAATCCTCACCCTCGCCGCCATCGTCGCTCTCATCGTCTTCGTCTTCGTCCTCGTCCTCGTCATCAGAAGTGTCGAGCTTTTCCAGCAGGCTGCGAGCGCTGATCTCCTCATTCAAGTCTTCCTCATCCTCGTCGAGCTCGGTTTCCTCAACGTCCGTCATATCAGTGTCGCCAGAGATCGCAGTACGGAGGGCGCTCCGCTCAGACTTACTCATCTTCACATAAATGAGTGTGGTCTCGAGTGATGATTTCTGCGTAACACTGTCAGCTCTGCGAACATAACGCGAATGATCGTGGCAGACTTACCTGGTTGTCGAGTGGATTCTCCCACGTTGGCTCCGATCGCGTGTCATCCAGCAAAGCCCACCTCATATAGCCGTCCTCGTCCTTGATCCTCGCATGCGTGACGATGTGGTAGCTACGCCAAGAGATCACAGCCATCAACCTGTAATGCTTGCGGGGTCCACATGGGTCTCCGAGTACCCGATCGGGATAATCAGAAATGTCGCGGTCCGCCGGTTCGAACTCTTCCAGGCGCTCAGAGGGCAGAGATGTGTCGCACCACGGCGACATGTCTAGCGTGTCCTCCATGACTAGGCGATTGCGAAGCCGATTACGATCAGCCGCCTTCTCCATTTCCTTCTGCGACTTGAACCCTCGCAGACTACCCGGCGAGCCCTGGCGTTCGACGCGCATAACAAGCACCGGAGGCAGCCGAAGCAGGCGCCTGAACATCTCGGTCTTCGGAGCATGACCAGGAAAGTGGCAAGCCATGGGGTCGTGCTGAAGGTCGTTTGCGATCTGGTCATTGGCCTGTAGAAGGTCTTCCACAGAGTACGCCTTATCCGGATGCTTCGCTGCATCGCTCGGGAAGACCAGATTGATGGTGTTGAGATGTAGGAAACTCCTTGCATATCGTGAGGCGCAGCCGGGGTGACGGCACAGAGACTCTTGAGCCACTTGAATGCCAAGTAGATCTGTTACAGGTGAGTTGTGACCAGCTTGAAGATGAGAATCCCAGGCCCTTCCGTAATCACATGCAACTGGAGCAATGATCCGAAGCTGCCTCGCCGCACGCGCGTGGTCGTCGTTGATATTGTCCTGCAGGGTGAGCCCAGTCTCATTGTAACGCGAGGCATCACCCGCTGTGTCCATGATCTCGAACATAGCATCTAGAAACTCGCCTGGATCTTGCTCGACGCCTCGTGGAAAGTCGTACTTCAGCGAGTTGACCCTGGCCAAAATGGTCATTGCTAGGTTCGCAGGCATCTGCTTTACTGCAATATCCATGACATTGAAGGCGTGCCGCAGGCCCCACAACAGCCTCTTGTGGCCTTTGAAGTCTCCATCGCCGCGCTGCTCCAGCAAGTACTGAGACGGTCGGCCAGTCTGAACTCGAAGTGGAGCGCTCCCGCTTTTCACAACGAGACGCTTCAGTGCCGATACGAGGTTGAGAGCCTGCAAGACGGACGATGCGTAGCAGATGTTGTCAGTATTAGACAGATTCTGAGGGGCAGGCGGATGTGCTGTCGGCGGTGGTCGGGGATGAAGCAGCTTCACTAGCTCGGAGGTTCGCTTATGCCGTAAAAGCTCCGGCTGCCATGTAGTCTCTGGTGCGTTCGGCACAGGTATGCGCTCTTCGGGCCAATGGCCTGGACTGTTTCGTGGTGCGTCGCGCAGAGTCGTGATCATTCTTGGGAGCTGATGCTCATGCTTGCCTTTCATGTTGTTCCATGGCCAAGGTTCCCAGTCTACTGTACAATCCAATGGGTTGAAATTGTAGTTTGCATCTAGCCCGAGCGTCATCTCCTGGCCGTGCACTGAATGTCCGGCAGAAGCGCCCATCGGTGATCGTTGATATGGTTCCAGCTTCTGACGCAACCACTCGAGCCCGTCAGGAGAACCAGATGGCGCAAATTGGCGAGGGTTGGCGTATTGGAGGCAGTGTAGTATCAGAAGCCCGCCAGCCTGTAGTCTCGTCAGCACCTGCTCTCATCGAGCGTCATTGCGGACTTACAGATCGTTCGTTGCGATGCTTCTCGTCGCACCATTTGTTCATGGTGGCGAGATGGTTCGCATAGAACTCTTTCACATCGCTCCACTGCCAAGTGGCAGGCTTGTTGGCAGGATTGAAGGGATACGGCACGTCACCAAAATTGATGTCGTACATGGCCTCAATCTCCGCAATTTTCTCTTTCAAGCGAGCGAAGTTAGGAAATGGATCTTGAGCCCCTTCCGCATCTTTCTCTCCAGAAAAACGATGTTTCTGTGATGTGTAGAAAAGCCACGGCTTCGCAATGCCAGCAGCACCTTCTGGAGAGGCGATACCAGAATTGAGCTGGTTTGTGAGGGACTCCACGGTGCTGACAGGAAGCTGCAAGCGCTGATCAACATTGTGAGGGATCTGGAGGCCGGTCAGGTAGATGTGATCGATTTGTCGAAGTGTTTCGTGCAGTTCATCTTTGTCGTGCGGCTTGCACAGATCGGAGTAGCAGCGGACGATGAGATAACCAAAGGAGCCCTTCAGTCGGTTGATAAAAACTGCAGCACATTAGTGGTGATCGGGTGTGGGACAGGGGTACTCACGATGACAAGCTCTGATGTTCTTCAAGATGTGCAATGCAGTATGCTGCTTGTCGCCTTCTCCGGTAAGAACAACAGGGTGCATTGCATCGAGCGAGGGTCCGAGATTGTCTTGCGCGAGCCCAGTGTTTCTCATGTTCATGGGACAGACTAGGTACTCATCTTGCAGCTCTTGACCAGGATACCGGGCCGCGAGTGTCTGCTTCATCGCTTGCCGATTCGCAAGAAGGTCGGTTGCGAGCTGACGTGCCAATCGCGAACCACCTACTGCCAAAGCTGTGACATCGCGCTTGATCAGCTGGCTGTAGAGCACCGACAACCTCGAGACGTCGGCTGTGAACGAACACTCCTTGCCGTGGCTCGCACATTGCAAGCACTCTGGCGCCTCACAGTTGCACTGTTCGCCGGTTTCGATACAATTCTGGCATGGCGACTTGCGCTTCCAAGAGCACTTCTCGCTTGTTGCAGCGCACTGTGAACACACTGGTCTCTGGCGGCCACACTCTTCAGCTTTGCCAGCCTTGATGCACCGCTCGCAAGCCCTTCGCCTAGCGTCCGCAGTATAAGAGCACTCTTTGTCCTCATCAGCACACTGCGAGCACGTCGGTCTTCCGCGGCTGCAGTCGTTGGCCATTCCCGCCTGCTTGCACGGGTTGCAAGAGTTCTTCTTGAGCTCGGGGTAAGCACAATTCTCGCCGTTCTTGACACACTGCGAGCATATCGGTAACTGGCGGCCGCATTCGTCAGCCTTACCTTCCGTTGAGCACGGTAAGCAAGGCGTCACGCCTTGATGATACTGCCTGTAGGAGCAGTCTTTGCCTCCGACCGCGCATTGTGAGCATGTCGGCCTCTCGCGGCCACAATGATCAGCTTTGCCAGTCTGGATACACCATGCGCAAGCCGTTTTGGGCCTGGTGTAAGAGCAGTCTTTGCCCTCTGCAGCGCACTGCGAACACTCCGGTCTCTCGCGGCCACATTCGTCAATTCTGCCAGCCTTGATACATGGATTGCAGGGCGTGGTCACACCACCAAACGAGCATGCTCTGTTCTGGCTGGTGCATTGCGCACACGATGGCAACTCTAGGCTACACTCTTCGCCAGCCTTCGTGCACTGCTTGCACGCTGCTCCGAATGAACAGTCTCGGCTGTGTTTAATGCATTCCGAGCAGCTCGGTCGTACACGATCGCAGGCGTTGGGGTTGTCGCGACATTGATTGCAGCATGGGTGTTTCTTGGTGCCGAAGTAGATGCAATCCTCCTCATCCTGGACGCAACGTGTGCAGGCGGGTCTCGCCTTGTCGCACGAGTAATCGGACTGCGCGCACCGCAGGCAAGTCCTGACGCGCTTGCCATGGCCGAGTCTCCCGTCGTACACGCAATCAACATCCTTCTGCTCACAACCCGAACACTTCGGCAGCTTTTGGTCGCACTCCTCATCGCTTGTGCTACACGTTCGACAAGGGCCGCTCGTCTGGCAGTGAGGACATATTCCGTTGGTAAGCCAGTTGCAGATCGTCAACGACTTACACATCTTGCACAGATGACTCTTGGAGTGCTTTTGGCTTGGCTGGCAATGACATGATTCAGCAACCAAGCCCTCCAAGGCAAGATGCTGCTCAAAATCTGCACGTTGGCATGCACAGCGCCATGCGAGCACTACATCGCCGTTTTGTAGAAAGTGCCTCTCGCCAGCCTCGATCACTCTGGAGACAGCGTCCGGATCTGCAGGTACCTTGATAGTGTTCAGCCTTGTACCGTATGTGTCACCGTGGACCGCGGAGGACGGATCAAGGTCGAAGCCCTTGTCCGTTGCGGTGGTGACGAAGATGGCCTCTTGACGATACATCGAGTCCTCCACTCGGTCCTCGCCATCAGACATGCCAAGAAGCTCCTTACATGCCTGGACCCTCAAGGTCAATGTCGCGTCGGTGGCCACTGATCCGTGCACTTGAGCGACTACCCAGGCCATGGCTTCGGCACTACGTCGTTTGGATGCGTCGGTGTTCGTCTCCGGTGGCAGAATCGGTCTTGCGAAGAGTGCAGGAAGCGCCGGGACTGGCCGTGCTGGTATCGTGCTTGATTTCCACTCAATCTTCTTGCTTTTCAGAAAATGCGGCAGTGCCGAAGCGGAGACAGTGCCTGACGTGTGCATCTGATTTAGAACCTGCGCGTCCAAGTACGTGATGTCCACCTGATATCTGTTCTTCGATGCTGTCGTTACGGTCGGGATCGTCAAAACACCATGACGAGGTGCCACTATTCGCAACGCAGCGTCTGCAACCATGTTCTCAAGGCCGCGTTGCTTGCTGCCCCAAGTGCCTGGCGCCATGGGACCTGATGCTTTGTTAGCGTGGACACAGCCGCTACGTAAGCTCACGCAGTGTCACTCACAATGCTCACAAAGGTCGCGCACAGTCGTCTCAATGAGCTGCATCTGTGCCGGCGACAAATCGTACGGGAAATGGAACGTATTTGTTATTTTCGGTTGACGCTTGTTCGAGTTGTACGCTGTGGACTTCTTGGTAAAGGCCTATCATTTCTGCGTTAGATTTTGTGATATTTGTATTCATCGAGTTCACCATCCACTCACGTTGTTCTCGCTGGACACAAACACCACCCACTCCGAGAACAGTGGATCCAGTCCCGGCGGTGGGTTGCTCTTCGGTGTCGCTTTCTTGTCGAGAACCTGGATCAATTTGCTGTACAGCACAGGATGACACTTGGACTGAGGAAAGCCAGTCAACAAATCCACAGGACGGACGTCCACCGCAGCCGGAAGCTCATCCAACGGTCGTACGTAGGTGGTCTTGTCAACGAAAGTCTCCCATGCCCGGTAATTCTCGCCAGCAGTCGAGGCGTAGATGTCGGAAGTGGATGCGACTTGGCCGCCATGATGAATGCGAAGCTCTTGTCGCGTCAGTGAGACCGGGTCGGCGATGCCATCTTGGTCAATCGAGCCGTCGTCGTCGGCGGTTGGCCTGCTCACCGCTGCACCCGAAAGCGGCGCATCTGTCATTAGGTCGTCGTCCTCCATGTTCGCCGGATGCAGCCGTTGGTGTTGGGTTGCGGCTCGAGCCAAGTCAGGAGTGACTGCAGGTGATGGTGTGTAGGTAGCAGCAAACAAAGATCTGTGGCGCAAGCACCGAGCACAAAGAATTGGGGTCGGCAAATTCTGCGTGTTCGGGATTGACGAGATCGATCGAAGTGCAAACAGGCTGTGCTGTCACAAGGTGCGGCGGAAAACGGGAAGTCGTTTGTGAATCCGTCGCCCCGCTGCAGGGGCCCGACTTGACCACACCCGTCAAAGAGGTCGACAAGTGGATGTACCGGATAGAGCAGAAGGTCGTGCATGCATGTGTCCCAGCTCGCTGTCTACCCGTCGAAGTTTTACGCGGGACTTGCTGATGTCGGTGTCGAGGCGGCTTGGGTGAAGTCTTGGCGCAAACATCTGGCCAAGCTTTCCGAACGCGGCAGTCGCGTCCCGCATCTCAAGCAGAACTTCGCCCAACTTCACGACCCGTCGTGTCGCTATACATCACTGTCGCCGCGATGCACTCACGCAACGAGACAGAGTTCTGGTACGCTCGTTATGAGCAAGCGTTACAAGCCTGGAAAGACAATCAGCACGCAGAGGCCGACAACATTTGCATTGACATCGTCGCGGACTCTGCAAGTCCTCCCTTCATCAAGGTCCAAGCATTGCAGTAAGTGCTTCCACCCAACGTGTGGGCAGGGACGGGCACACGCCCATATCCAAACGACAGTCGAGCAGATGCCAGCAAGGTGTCCACATCCCATCATCGGCTCGGTGGCGCCTTTTACGCCAGTCCAGTTTTGTGTCAAGCACTCTTTTCGATAGCGCATCAAGCATATCAGGCCGTTCTCGTTGCGTCAAGAACCTCCGTGAACTGACATTACCTAGGATTCGAGCCCGCTGCACGACACAATACTACGACTCACGTTCGTACATGTCACAATGCTTTGCCATTCTTGATGGCTACCTCACCGAAGACCCGACTGTTGCGAAGCTCCGTGACCAGGCTACTCGCTTCATCACCCAGCTAGATCGCAATTGGCAGGCAAAGTGGGCGAAGCTTGGCAAGAAGCCACCCAAGTCGAAAGAGCTGGAGCGTCGCCGGCAGCAGGAGTTCGATGCGGCGGAGGCGGCGGAGGCAGCAGAGGCGGCAGAAACAGATGCGGTGCAGAAGGCTACAGGCGTAAGTCATATTTGTGCCGTGTTGATGAGCTTACGTGACCTTTTGTTTCATTGCGGTTATGGTGGGACATGACACACGCGCTGATCTTTCATCTTCATAGGACCTCTCCCGCATGGAGCTCGATGCGGCCAGCGGAGACGCAAGCCAGGGCGGATCGTCCAGCAAAGACGACAAGGGAGAGGCTTCACCAAAACCACCTGGTTCATCCTTTGGTAAGTCGCCAATCTCGCACCGTACCCCCATCATTGATATCTTAGGCTGACAATCTCCAGTGACCGGCAATCAATTCAACGCGTCCGAACAGTCTCTGATCCCTCCTCTTGGTCCGCAACCGTACACGGCGAGCGAGATCGAAGGCCTGGAGGATTGGGCGCGCGACCAGACGGAGGAAGAGATGGAGCAAATCGAACTTGCTCACAAGTTTGCAGCGCAGGAGCTGCAGCAGTGGCGTGAGCAGCGTGCTCAACAGCAGGCCGAGCGTGGTGAAGGAGGTGAAGGTGAGGGTGGAGAGGGCATGGAGGGTGTGGAGAAGACTGATACAAGCCCAACGGGCGCACCGCCTTCTCCTCCGGACGAGTAGATCGCGCTCAGCGGTCTTCGCCGCCCGCGCGAGGAAGTATCTGTCGTGTCATGATCAATCAATGATCTTGTGCCGTATGTCTAGCTACTGGACTCGATAAGCCTGAGGTGAGGAGAAAATACAACCGAAGTTGTTCCGGCGCTGCTATTTTATCCTCTTCTCAGCTTTCCTTTCCTTCTCTTTCCTTCATTAAATTGTATAACGATACCTATTGTGGTACCCTCAGCGAATTCCCACGCTATGAGACCCTATAATGTGTCGAAGAAAGAGTGCGCTGTAGCTGGAAATATGGAGAGCACCACCTTACAAGTGGCCTCGATGAAAGAATCTCCTTACCAACGGTCGCTACATATCAGAAGATCAGAGGGGATGGCACGATCAAGATGCGTGGCTTGGATTGATTACTGAGACTGGCCGCGAGACCGAGGCTGGCATTGAGCAAGAGGGCATGTCAGGCAGACAATATTTGTTCGGTATAGCAAAATCCTGCAGGCTGTTTGTGGCATATATGCGGCCACAGTGCTGCATGCTCGTGAATTTGCTACCTCGGCCAAGCATTTGTCAGATATGAGTGGGTTCATTCCGTCTTGTTTTGACAAAGAACAGCAGGACGGTTTGTCCGAGGAGCACATCTTACTAAAACAACAGCACAAGTCTTAATAGCTCTCAGTTGGATGTTCTACAGCGAGTCTTCAGGGTATATCATACACCGCCATGTTGCACTCACGCAACCGGGACATTTCTCATGCTCTCAGACGAGTGAACGCCTCCTGCGCCATGCTATGTCAGTACACGCAGCCCATTCTACTACGACACCTCCATAGCATCTCCGTTACTATGCCCATTCACGCCACCCAGCGTCACGCCACCGTCCTCGCCAATGAACCGCTTCTGAAACTCATTCACAAACTTCGCACTCCGGTTCGGGTCGTAGAACAGCATATAGCTCCTCTGCACATCCTGCGTGTCGACCTCCTTCGCTCTCCGCTTCTGCGCCAGTAGATGTGATGTCGTGATGAGATTCGCCGCGTACCTCAATCCCGCCTCCTGGCCGAACTTTGTGAGTAATGCAAGTGCATTCGGCGAGATGTCGACTTCCTCTTCCTGCGCACGGATGGCAAGGATCTCCCGGATCTCTTCCGGCGAGTATGGATGTGTTGAGATGATAACGACACGATCCAGGAAATCGAGAGGTAAGCCATGCGGACTCCGGTAGTTCGTTCCTCTGATTGTGGTGGACCCGCGATTGCTGGCCATGATGACGATGGGAGCCAGCTCGTCTTCCAGCGCGCGGTTGATGAAGGAAAAGCACTCGATGTCAAGCATGTGCACTTCATCGATGAAGAGCACGCCGGGCACGATCTCGGCCTTGCCTTCTTCGCGCCACTCCGCGACCTTGGTGTTGATCTGCTCGCGTACTTCACTCCTGATCTCGCCAGTGTCACCTGAGAACAGCGCGAGAAACCCTTGCGTCCGGCTGTTGATCACGTCGATCTCGTGCAATGACACCGTATGCACCGTCTCCCTCCGCACCTGCAGCTCACCATCCGGACACTGCACAAACTTCGTGTCCGGACCCATAGCATCGTAATCTCGACTCCGCGTGTAACTCCTCCCAAGCTTCGTTATCCGCCCAGAGGCCTTGTCGATACTGATGATGTCTCCCGCCATAACCTTCTCCTTCGTCATGCTGTCAATCATGCGCGTTCCCATATCATACAGCGTCTCCATATCCGTCGTCTTCAGCGTCAACTTTCCAGCTTTGTTGCTTCCCGTCACAGACCGATCGATCTGAATCTCCACCACCTCGCCCTCAATCACCTCGCTCTCCTCCCGTATCCGCACGCCGATGCTCTTGCGGAATGCCTGCTCCAGCGCCTCCGTCTTGCTCATCTCCAGGCTGAATATCTCCGAAGAAGCGAGCATGGTGAATGGTACATCCTCTCCCAGCCCTTTGCTCATGCCTATCGCGATTGCCGTCTTTCCTGTGCTTGGTGGGCCGGATATGAGTACTGCTCGGCCTGCGATCTTGCCCTCCTTCACCATTTGCAAGATCACACTCGCGGCTTTGCGCGCTTTTTGCTGGCCGACCAAGCCATCTGCGCTGTGTCGCGGGACAAGAGAATCTGGTGCTACACCCAGGCCAGTTATATGGCTGTGGGCAGCTATAAGATTGAGTGAATTTGACGAGTCTCCTTTGGAGGCTGATATGGTGGTGATAGGTGCTGCCATGTTTCAGAGGCGCGCTTCACGGCGCATGAAGTGTGGTGAGAAATATCCGCTGTTTGCGAAGGCCTTGTGCTGCTTGCGATCGCGATGAAGCTGTGTTTCTGCTGGTGTTTAGTTGTGAAAGCAGACGAGTATGCTATTGGCTCACTTTACTAGCGCACGCGCTAGTAAAGTGGGGCCATCGACAACAGATGTCTTGGCGGATTGAAACCACATTGATCATGTTGGAAAACCACATTGATCATCTTGGAAAACCACATTGCGCGTCTGGAAAACTCACATCGCAAGTTCTGGAACTTCACTCAAAGACACTCGTTTCCCATTATTGTCCAATCGTTCACTTCGAAGTTTCACATGCTTATCCGAACAAAACGCGCTAACCTCGTCGCCAAGGCACTAAGGCAGCTAGCGTGCCGCACCCGTCCATTCCTTGTCGTTGCTACGCGAATATAAAGCGTGCCACGGCTCCCTACCTCTCCTGCTTCCCTTTCATAACCTCTTCGAATTGAGTTCACTCGAGATGGCCGACTCAGGTAAGTAATAAGGAATCTATACAGCTAGTACTAGTACAGTAGCAAAGACGTGTTGTGTTGTTGTATCAACAAGCACCGTAAACACACAGATAAGCAAACACTAATACCTCCCAGGGGCCCCTCAAGACCCGCGTCTCGCCAAACGACCTGCCAATGCGCCGCCTGAAGGACAACGTGACCCACAACGACCCCGTCCAAACCCAAGCCCGAGTTCAAGCTCGTCAACACCGAGACACCCTGGGCTAGACTCTTATTCTGCTCACCGTAGACGGCCGTCTGTGGGAGATGCATCTCGCCGGTCTTCCACGCAGGTGCAGACAAATCTTTTGAGAGAGCATGGTGGCTCATATGTCGCTTCTCCCGCTAGCGTCGACAGTAGAGGAAGTAGATACGAGGATGCACCAAGCGGGAACACGACGCCATTGAGCGTCACAGCTCGGCAGAGTGTCTCTCCTGTCCCTCAGATGACTACTGCAAATCCTTTCCTGAACTCCATGAACACAGCTTCAGACGCCAGCATTGAGGTCTCCAGGCTCTCTCTATCGGTCAGCCAATGGGAGGCTCGCGTTAAACGCGCAGATCTCGAATTCAATGGCACGGCAGATCGCCATGCAGCCTTCCCTTCCCTAAGAGACCAAAAGGCTGGGGCCCAGACCTATGCTAGGGAGCAATTAAGGAAACATAAGGAAGAGTTGGAGATACAGAAAGAGAAGCAGAGACGTGCTATGGAAGCTCTCGCTACTATGTTTCAGTCTGCAGTAGGAGCTAAGCCAGTTACTATGACAACTACGGACCCTGCAGTGGCCGCCTTGGTGGAAGAGACGAAGCAGCTCAAGGAGCAGGTCAAGGGACTGAAGTCTTCCGTGGCAATAGCAGCGAGCGTGAAAGAGCTGGACGCTGTGGAGAGGACAACAAAATCTGCAGCCAACGCTCTGCAGCAGCGTGTCACTGCGCTGGAGGGAGCACGCAAAACTGCTCCCTCAGCACCGGCTCAAGATGAGCAGTTGCGTGACAGGCTCAAGGCGGTAGAGTCCAGTGTTGGTGAAGCTAGGAAGCTGGCCAATCAGGCAAACTCTTTTGCTGGCCAAGGCAGCCGGGCACAAGCCGACATAAAGGCACTTCAGAAAGCAGATGATGAATACAAACGAGACGCCAACACTCTTCGAATGGACATGCGCAGAAATTCAGATCGAATCACGACGCAAGAGACTGAGCTTGCTGCTTTCAAGAAGAAGGTGGCTTCTGACGCTGAAAAAGTTGGGAAGAGTCTTGAGATCATTAAGGGTAGTCAGACAGCTTTCAGCAACTTCGTTATGGGCGAAGAGAAAGAAGATATGAGCTCGCCAATCGACGTAAATAGCAGTCTGGGAAAGAAAGTCGAGCATGCCCTGGACGCCGTGAAGGACCTCAAGAAGAGTATGAAAACCTTCGAAGCTGAGATCCAGGAAAAGGGCAAAGAGACTGTTGTAAAGCGGCTGAAGAACCACGACGTGCTACTCAACAATCTCAGCAACCAGGTCCAGAATGTTGGCGGTCCTGGACTGAAGCAGCAGCTGAGTCAACTCGAGCAAGACCTGAATGCTGTCCAGGCGGATGTGAAGGCTATCAAAGGTGCACCTCCGACAGCAATACATTCATCTATAGCCGGCATGCCTGCAAACGTACAAGTGTTTGAGGCTCGTCTGCAGGCCGTGGAGAAGTTGCCGGCCGAGATCGATGCCAAGGTAGCGATAGCACTGAAGGAGGCTGAAGACTGGCGGGAGAAATGTGATGAGACGATCCTTGAGCATGTTGACGAGAGGCTTGCGACCATGAATACGGAAGTCAATACTTCAATCACGAACGCCGTAACCGCAGCCAAGGATGACGTCGCTACCTGGCGCGCGGAAGATGCCGTGGCGTTCAACAATAGCTTGGCGGAAGTGAAGGATGTTACGGACGGTTTGCAGAAACAGATGAAGGATTTGGAGACGAGTGTTAAGAGTGCGGAGCAAGGAGTCAAAGCCTTGACCGCGCTGCAGGAAGCAGTGAGGGTCCTGGAGAGGAGTGATGTGCAGAACGTGGAGGCTCTGGGCAATGTGCAGCGTCGACTCAGCGAGCTCAACACCTCCCTCACCGAAAAAGCGGATAGTGCGATGGTCGTGAAGGGCCTCACTCTGGCTGAGCAGCGCCTCACAGACTTACGCACTGGTGTCACGAGTGGCACGATTGCAGGACCTGTGCGGCGCCAACCTTCTGCCCTGCCGCAGGACACCTTCCCGCCGCAGACGAACGGCTTCCAACCCCTCACTAACGGCTCGCCGAAAGTGAATGGCAACTCGCCGCTCCTTCCGCAGACCGAACAAGTGATGTCCAGGCTGGACGCTCTGACGAGCGTCACCAACCATCTGCGCCATCGCTTTGACAATCTTACCACAGACGACATGGCTAAGAAGATACTCGACCAACTCGCAATAATCTGGCCGCATGCCAAGAACTACGAAGGCGCCATTCAAGCCTTGAAGCATCAGTTCTCCGGCATTGATGGAAGGCTTGCGAAGATCCAAAGCGATGTTGCGCAGGCCGCGAAGATCGAGGATCTGGCCAAGGATGTGTCGAAGAAGTACGAGGCGGCTGCTGGGGAGCTTGCGAAGCTGCGTGTCAACGTCCGCACTGTGGAGAAGCTGATTGCTGATGACCGGAAGACGATGGAGGCAATCAAGAATGAGGTTCTTGAGAAGTTGTGATGTGTGCTTTTCATTGCAGAGAGTGCTGATGAGCGATGGGGTATGCATGGGAACTGGTGCGTTTAAGCGAACAGCGGCATTAGCGAGCATTGCATGCGGAAAAGGCGTTATGGTTCTGGAAAGCATCGATACCCCATTTGCAGCGATTAGGTTTGCGTGCTAGAGAAGCTTCCGGCTGTATGTAGCGCTGTATAGCAACGTGCATAAGTTCAAGTACCTTTCCAAGTCCGCGAGCCAGTCTGTAATGGTCCAGTGAGCAAGAGACAATGTTGGGCATGTGGTATGGTTTCCAGGTTCATAATCCGCATCTAGAGTACAACACCCTTACATTGTATATGCACACTCTCGCTCCCACTCGCTCAAAACGCATCGTCCATCTAAAAAGGGTTGTCCTCGGGTGCTACCTCCTTCTTGTAGAACTCGCCGATATATGGAATCTTCTGCAGGATATCTGTCTTCACTTTCGGTACGCCATCGAAGAAGAAGAGCGCGAAGATGCCGGCTGCTGCGCCAAATCCGACCAGCATTGTTCCTCTACAGCCGAACATGTCAGTATCAATACCTCATTTTGCGCTCCTCGCATGCGCGTACTGTGTTTTGGCGCTTGTGATGTTCAAGCCTGCGAAGTGTGCGCCGACCTTGTACTGCGGGCCGTAGGGACTCCGATAGGACTGGTAGTTCGGGTTGCGGAATCGGTAGGGAGAGGTGCCGCCACCGGGCGCGAGGACGGCGCCTGACTTCATGCCATAGTTCGACTGACGATATTAGCTGGAGTATATCCCTGGGGTCCGAGCTGGCATACCATCTTGATGAGGGATGTGGTGTTGTTGGGTGAGTGCACAGAAGCAAAGGTGAGGTCAAAGTTGGAACGTGCTGTCGAGGTTCGGCGTCACTCCCGAGCCATTGAACTCCAACGCCAAGGACAACGACCTCTTGCTTCCATATCTATACATGTGCTTCTTTGCGTGGGAAGGGCTAGACCAATGCACTTGATGTGCTGCTGACGCGATGCGGCATAGGAAGAGACGACTGGCTACATACGAATGCTCGAGTGATGGAAGCCTCCTCGAGCTCCAAGGTCACTGGTGAGGTATACATATACCTGAAGCAGCTGTGGTATACTGATTGTCTGGCAGTGGAGTATCATGACCCGTCTGGAGTGTTCCCACTGGTCTCTGGGGATATCGCAGCCCGTCTGCCTCTCCGGAATCTCAACTGGCAATCACCATTCGGGCCATTGCGCCAGATCAGGCAGTTACACGTCGACTTTGTGCCCGATCGTGACACTGAGACTTCTTTGCGGGTCTCTGCTCTCAATATCGCGACAGATGCGCCTACCAGCTTTGACATCGTACGAAGCGGGACAGATGGCCGCAAAGATGCGGTGAAGGAACGGAGACACCAGATTCCAGGTCTGAAGACTGCTCCCTATCTGAGGCTGTATGTCCTTCGCTGCGACGATAAGGATACATACAAAAATGCCGACCGGAAGCACATACGAGAGTGGATCAAGGAGAGCACGCAGGCAGAAGGGAAGCGAGGTGCAAAGCATGAGGCCTCCGAATGGCTGATCCTGCATGTTGTGGTGCCGGGCACTGTTGCGGCGAGCGAGGCGAGATGGCGAGAGTCCGTGAAAGAGCCTGATGAGCTCAAGGAACGGAAAACAAGCGCTTTGAAGATGCCCGGCAAAAGCACGAAGACAGTATTCGACAGATTGCGTGCAGACTTCAACGACTCGAGCAAGACTGGTCAGGACCGGGTGGCGCAGATACGGCTGATCAAGAAAGATATGCCTCCGGATCTATTGCCTACGCCAGCAATGGCCGAGACGCTGGAGGAGACGCCGCAGGAGCGCGATCTAGCCTGGAAGGACCTGATGGACAAGCTAAAGCTGTCGATACTTGAGCCATTCGACACTCGAGTTCGACAGTACGAGGCAGATATCGCCGAGCAGGAAGCTCGACGATCGTTACCTGGCTTCAACTTCTGCACGTTCTTCATCCACAAAGAGGGCCTAGCGAAAGCTCTCGAGAGTATTGGCCTGGTAGAAGATGCGCTGGTCATCTACGATGAACTCGCTCTTGGCCTCGAAACAGCAGTACGTGAGCTTGCATCTGGCCAAGCTGAAGGCACTGCCACGACATTCGCGAACTTCTCTGACGACATCGAGGCACGGATACTCGGTACTGGTGGTACGGTGGTGAATGGCGTGCATAGCAGGGGTGCAAGTCTTCCAGCTGGCAAACGTCACGCGAATCTATTCCGCATGGACTACCGAGAGAAGATTGTGCGCAGCGACATCTCCGTCTTTGACTTCTTCTGCTATCTGTTCTCGCGACAGAAGGCCTTGATCCTGCGGCTGGCGAATACACGTGCTGCGCGTGCAGCACTGAACAACGGGACCGCAAGCAAAGACGGTGGCGAGGATCTGGTGCTGACGTCCGAGGTGGCTTGGCGCGCCTCGAGCTTTATTCACAATAACGCTCGCACGCTTCGTCAAGATCTGACGAACAGGTATGCTTCTGTCTCGGTGTACGAGGTTAGGCCAATGTTGATAGCTTTTATAGGTCCGAATCCAAAGACTCCACTCTTTCGAAGGCCGACGTTGAAAGTCTTGTCTGTGCATGGACGTACGCAGTCATTGAACACGTCCTCAACGAAACCGCTGCGCCAATCCTGGACCTTGCGGACTCTGACAAAGAGGCCACGTCAAACGGCACTCCCAAGCTCAAACGATCCGACTTCGACTTCGCCATGGGAGCCAGTCCCTATCCGCAACGGCATAGCAGCTTGATGACGAGAAAGCCACCCCCAGAGTTGAAGCGACCAGCGAGCGTCACGGTTGAGAGTAACGGCGTCACTAGTCCGCCTCCAAGTGCTGGAACGGATGCAGTGGCGAAGAACGCTGGTATACCTGGCTTACCGGAGCTTGCCACATATCGTGCTGAGTTGATCATGGTGCAGCGAAGGATGGTGGAATCGCTCGCTGCGGGTAGAGACTGGCGTGCTGGCTGGGCATCTCTGAAGCACAAGAAACAGGGAAACACTTTGCAAGAAGTGGACCTCGAGGATGATGATGGCGATGTCACGCCTGATACGAACGGGACAACCGAAGGCCTTGACGAGAAGATCTCTAGACTGCTGCCGGCGTACTTGACACAGGATCTGGAGTCAGAGGATGCTTTCCACGCCGCATACGAGCGTCTTAGCGGACGTGCTATGCGATACTTCGCTCTTGCCACGCAGACAAAGTCGGTTGAGGCTATTATCGGCGACCTGGCAATACTCAAACGTCAGCAGGGCGATGTCGCAAGTGCAGAGACCTATCTCAAACATGTCCTGCCTAGCTACGAGCAAGAGGGTTGGAGTACAATGCAAGCCGAGATGCTCAGCTTCTATGCTGAATGCCTGAAGCTGCTTGACCAGAAACAGCTCTACGTTGAGACTGCATTGAAGCTGCTGGGCAAGGTCGCAGAAAGGGACATGGGCAAGCGTGCGCTGAAGAGAAGCATCAGCAAGGCCATCGAGGACGAATTCGATGTCTCGCGTCTTCTGGCTGGGGTTATTGCCGTTTCAGCAAGCCTCACAAGTGAAGTGAAGACTACACTCCAGCAATACTTCTGCGACCTCGAGTTAGATTGCGAAATTATGCATCTGGAGGAGAAAGATGGCTTCGCATTGCGTCTACGATTCTACCACATGCTTGACAGCAATGCCGAACTCGACCAGATCAGCTTGCACCTTGTGGGTATCGAAGATCCCAACCAAGACATCTGGCTCGTTAGTGACGGCGCCGTGGCTCTTGATCCTGGACTCGTGGAACTCGACCTGGTGACAACGACGACCGCTCTGGGCCCTTTCGTTGCCGAGAGTATTATCTTGAAGGCCGGCAAATTGCGCTTCGTTCACGATTACAGTCCAAAGTCGCAGCCTACTTTAAGACTGAACGACGATGACTTACTTGATTCGCGGAGTACGGACGAGTCAAGTAGCTCCCAGCCGGTCATTGTCGTCTACCCTGTCGAGCACGCGTTTGATGCGCACGTCACAGTCCGCAAGGATGTCCAGATCGACAAACCAAGATGGCTCGAACTGGCCTTGAGCAGTGGCTGGAACGACATCAGCGACATCAATATACGCATGAAGCCCACCTCGGCAGGTTTGCGCCTGCATCTTGCTGATGCGAAGTTCGAGGGCATCTTGCGCAACGACGCGGAAGGAATCAAGCCGGGCCAACTTGCCCTCACTGGTTTGGGAGCACACACCTCTGCCCAAGTCGAGGTACCCTACACTGTCGAGCAGCCGACGCTGGACATCTCCATGCGACTCGAGGTCCGATACGATACACCTAAGGGTTCCTTTACCTTCCTGAAATCGATAGCGCTACGACATGAGCTGCCTTTGGACGTCGAGGTAGACGACATCTTCCGTGCAGATGTGTTACGGTCCAGCTTCACCATCCATCCGAAGTACAGCCTGCCACTTGTTGTGACCAACGCGGTGCTCAGCGAATCGTTGGTGTATGCAGTCGAAGGCCCGCCGCCAAAGGGTCTGATCACAGTCTTCGCCGATGCTCCCGCGCATCTTTCATACAAGATCACGAGGAAGCAAAAGCTGCCAAGCAGTTGCAGTAAGCATGACGCTGCCCTAATCCTCACGCTGCAAGTGACACCAACGGCGCAGCTGCACGCCGATTTAGTGCTTGAGAGTCTCACTGCAGCCTTACAACAAAGTGGATACCAAAGCCTGTCGCGCCTTTTGTTGCCGCTTGCGGGCGAGCGGTGTAAGACCCTACTCGCAGGTTCTGGACTCCAGGTCGCGGTCTTGCTCGAGCAGGTGAAGGTACCATCGTTCGACGACTTCATGTGGCAGTCCGCCATTCGTGCTCTTCCTGCAAGCGCTCGATCCGAACTCAGTAAATGGCTGAACGACTGGCATCAATCGCACAACAGCCTGCCGATAAATTACAATGGAACACAGGCCGAGCAGGTGTCTCGCAGCATCAGGATTCCTGTGGAGGTACCGACTATCGATATGGTGTTCGATGTGTCTCTGAAGCTACACCCTGGTGAAGCGTCTAATCCACCAAAACCTCTTGTGCTCACGCTTGGCAAGCCGGTCGACGCCGAGCTCAATGTGAGATGCACTGACGCCTGGAGCACCCGTGTGCTGTTCGCTCAAGGCAAGCACAAGGCGCTAAAGGATCGCTTCGTGTTTGAAATTCAGGCAGATCCCGAGATATGGCTCGTTGGCGGACCTCGCCGCATACAGTTCACAGCCCAACCTGAAAAGTCGGCCGACTTCGCGATCACGCTCATCCCGTTGAAGCGAGGCAGCCATCGCCTGCCCCGAGTCGAGATCCACGCTCAGCCTGAGGCCATTGAGGAAGGCAAGCCCAGCACAAATCCGGGCGATGCAGTAACTTGTGAGACTCACTGCGACAACGGTGGTCAGTTGGCGGAGGTCATAAGGGACCTTCGAACGACGAGGGTGCGCATTTCTGATACTTGGCCAGCTGAAGACAGCTCGCTCATACAGACCGGCACAGTGGAACCTGGGTAAGCGCCTGCTGGATCACCACCAACACAATACAACACAACACAACACACTACGCGCCGACCCGCTGTGATTTTTTATCTTGTCCACGACGATCCGGCATGATGACCCAGTAAGAGGAACATGGCAAACCAATTCAGCCAGCGCTCGCTGGTGGGCGAAAGGAAGAGCTGCAAGCATGAGGCTCGAAGAGTCCTTAGTCATAAACACCTCGACTAGCGCGCCTTGCGCCTCAGCGAACGCGGAGCACGTCATGCGGGGATTGAGCTTCCACACGCGAATAATATGGCAATGGAGAGCGGGAGCGAAATCGCAAGAAACAAATATCTTCAGCATCCCGAAAGTTCTTCTGTCATTCTCAGCCTAGTCTCCGGTTGTACATGCCCAGTTCCAAACCGGAAAACCGACTTCAGCAGCTCAGAGAACAGATCGTGAAGATGGGAGGAGACGACATTGCCCCTCGTTTCGAGACCCTGCAATTGCACGCAGGTACGCGATTGGAAGCCTTACGAAGCATTCTCGTGTCACCATCACACAAACTGATCGAGGATTCAATAGGTGCTTCACCCGACCCTCATACCAAATCCCGCGCCGTACCCATCTATGCCACCACATCATTTGTCTTCGACGACTCCGCCCATGGCGCGAGGCTCTTCGGGCTCAAGGAGTTCGGCAACATCTACTCGAGGATCATGAACCCGACCGTCGACGTGCTCGAGAAGAGGATAGCAGCACTCGAGGGCGGCGTGGCAGCGGTAGCAGCAGCTTCAGGGCAGTCGGCACAGTTCATGGCGATCGCAGCGCTCTGCCAGGTAGGCGACAACATCGTGTCAACATCCAATCTCTACGGAGGCACCTACAACCAGCTCAAGGTCTTCATGCCTCGCCTCGGCATAACGACAAAGTTCGTCAACGGAGATGACCCGGAGGAGTTCAGGAAGTTGATCGACGACAAGACCAAGGCAGTATACCTTGAGAGCATTGGCAATCCGAGATACAATGTACCGGACTTCGACGCCATTGTGAAGGTCGCACACGAGATGGGAGTACCGGTCATGGTTGACAACACGTTTGGTGCGGGCGGCTACTTCTGTAGACCCATCGACTTCGGCGCGGACATCATTGTGCACTCTGCGACAAAGTGGATCGGTGGCCACGGCACGACGATCGGCGGTATCGTGGTCGACGCTGGCAAGTTTGATTGGGGAAGTGCAGATGCGCGCAAGCGTTTCCCGCAGATGAGCGAGCCCTCGGACGGTTACCACGGCCTCAAATTCTGGGACACCTTCGGCGCCATCACTTTCGCCATCCGCCTGCGAGTAGAGATCCTGCGCGATCTAGGTGCTGCACTCAACCCGTTCGCGGCCCAGCAGCTCCTCCTCGGCACCGAGACCCTCAGCTTGCGTTGCGAGCGGCACGCAACCAACGCGCAGCATCTCGCTGAGTGGTTGGAGAAGAATGAGAACGTTGCGTGGGTCAGCTACCCTGGTTTGAAGAGCCACAAGAGCCACGAGCTTGCGAAGAAGTATCTGCCTCGTGGGTTTGGTGGTGTGTTGTCATTCGGTGTCAAGGGAGGCGAGAAGGCAGGCAGCCAGGTGGTCGACAACTTCAAGCTCATCTCTAACTTGGCGAACGTGGGCGACTCGAAGACGCTTGCGATTCACCCCTGGACCACGACCCACGAGCAACTCAGCGATGAGGAGAAGTTGAACAGTGGTGTGACCGATGTAAGTATTGTACCTCCGCATGAGCGAGAACTCATAACTGATTGTTTTCGTAGGACCTCATCCGGATATCGGTGGGTACTGAGCACATCTCGGACATTCTCGCCGACTTCGAGCAGTCGTTCAAGGCTTCCGCGACCAAGCCAGAGGCAAAGGGTGAGCCGGCGAATGGCGAGAAGATTGGCAACACGGAGACTTCGGGCGACATGGCTGGTGCTACTTGAGGTTCACTCCTGCTGTGATTCTCCCAGCTTGTCTTATAGCCAGGGTATTAGCAGACACATGCAACTTGTACGCTTGCAACACGACCTATCATCACACATACCTAGTTTTGCTTGAGCCGAGGCAAGTATAGGGTTTGGGAGATCCTTGCAGCTCACATGTCCATGTGGTGTCTTGCATGTGAAACCTCGAGCTCTTCACATGCTATGATCACAAAGTCGATCTGACACGCCTGACCGCAGGACTCAGTAGTGACCATCAGCGACTCAAGACACCTACAGTCTGCCGTGAGCCTACGCAACCGTTCTGACTGCTACGGACGTGACTACTGCCCTGTTCAGTTACGCTAAGAGACACATTTTGCCTCGGTACTTCGGACTGCGTCCTGATATACGACCGGCGTCAGCCAAATGCGCTCGACGGCGTGTCTGGAGGTCACGGTCAAGGTCAAGTGATTTCTTCTCCATCTTGTCTTCCTTCATCTCTCCTCCCACTTCCCTCCAAATCGTGCTGTGATCATTACCCGGGCCAATTAATCTCATCTCAGCCGCAGATCACCACATCTCACGCAGACAACCGCACCCGACGAGATCTTGACGGGACCCAGCAGGTGTAGGCACCCGCATCGTGTACGACTTCGGCATCTCTTCATCTACTTGGCAAGCATTACCCTCGATAATCCGGTATTCATTGCAATACCGAAGATATGGGTTCAGTGGCAAGGGAAGAGGCGGCGAAGATATACGTTCCTCCTCCGCCTGGAGCGCCCTACAGTGTACCTCTCGTAGGTAGCGAGGTCGCAGGGAGAACAGCGGTGTACCGGCACTGGCGACGGAAGGATGGCTTGCTACATACTCTGGATCCCGCCATAACGACGATACATGAGATGTTCGAGCAGGTCGCGAATGAGATACCAAATAAGAAGTGCTTGGGTCATAGACCATATGATGCAGCGACGAAGACGTTTGGTGGGTACGTGTGGCAGACGTACGGGCAGATCCAGAAGCGGAGGACGAATTTTGGCGTTGGGCTTGTGTCGCTACAGGAGCAAGTCGGCGTTACGGGGATTCAGCATGGCGTTGGTTTGTGGTGCCAGAATCGTCCGGAATGGCAAGTTGTTGACTTGGGCTGCGTTTCGCAATCGTTATACAGCGTGTCGATCTACGATACGCTTGGACCGGACACCACGGAGTACATTATCAACCACGCATCCCTGACCACAGTTTGCACGTCCCTCAACCACATCCCCACGCTGTTGAAGCTCGCACCGCGATGCCCGACCATGAAGATCATCATCTCGCTCGATCCGCTATCGAGTGGCGACGAGCTGCCTGGTAATTCGAAGAAGGATCTCTTGAGTGCCATGGCAGCACAATATGGCGTTCAGATCCATTACACTGGGGACGTAGAGGCGATCGGCGAGGCATCTCCACGGCCGTTCCACGCACCTAGACCTCAGGACACAGTGACCATCAACTACACCAGTGGCACCACGGGCAACCCGAAAGGAGTGACGCTCTCGCACGCGAACGCCATCGCGGCAACGTCAGGTGCAATGACCTTTGCCAAGCAGTCAAGTAACAACATCATCTGCTCATACCTACCATTGGCGCATATCTTCGAGCGTGTGACAGAGCAGTCTCTGCTCTGGGGTGGTGGCGCAATCGGCTACTTCCATGGCAATATTCTCGAGCTGGCAGAAGACATCAAGCTACTTCGTCCGACCATCTTCATGAGTGTTCCACGACTTTTCAACCGCTTCGGTGGTGCAATCAAAGCTCAGACGGTAGAGCAGTCGGGTGTCAAGGGTGCGCTGTCCAGACATGTTGTGCAGACCAAGTTGGCCAATCTTCGCAATCCTGAACCTGGCAAAGCGACGAACAAGCATATGTTGTATGACCGCATCTGGGCGAGCAAGGTCTCCGGTGCCTTGGGCCTGGACCGAGCGAAGACAATGATCTCTGGATCCGCACCGCTTGATCCGTCGTTGCATCAGTTCTTGCGTGTAGTCTTCAGCAACCATTTCGCTCAAGGCTATGGACTGACCGAAACATATGCCGTTGCCACTGCACAAATCGATGGTGACTTTGGTGCAGGCGTCGCTGGTGCGTGCTCGAGTACAACCGAGCTTTGCTTGATGGATGTACCAGATATGGAATACTTTGCGACTGACAAACCTCCTCGTGGTGAGCTGCTCATCCGAGGACCGACCGTATTCAAAGAGTATTACAAGAACGAGGCGGAGACGAAGAAGGCCTTCACCGATGACGGCTGGTTCCGGACTGGTGACATCGTGACGATTGACGAGCTGGGCCGGTTCAAGATCATCGATCGTGTGAAGAATGTGTTGAAGCTTGCACAGGGCGAGTACATCTCGCCTGAGCGGATCGAGAATGTGTACTTGGGGAATCTGCCATGGTTGGCTCAGGCGTACGTGCACGGCGATAGTACGGAGGCGAATCTCGTGGCCATCTTCGGCTTACAGCCGGATATGTTCGCGACGTTCTTGAGCAAGATCCTGGGCAAGCAAATTAATGCAACAGATCTGAAGGCACTCGAGGCTGCAGCACAAGAAGACAAGGTGCAGAAAGCTGTGCTCAAAGAGCTGGCGAGGACGGGTAAGAAGGCCAGGTTCAACAGCTATGAGAATGTCAGAGCGGTACGATTGATGGTCGAGCCGTTCACCATCGAGAACGAGCTGCTCACACCGACGTAAGTGTCGCCGAAGGTTTGATGATGGACAATACTGACTACTGCAACAGCCTCAAGCTCAAGCGACCCCAGACGGCCAAGAAGTATCGTCCTCTGATTGACGAGATGTATGCAGAAATCGAGAAGAGTGCCCCGCGGGCGAAGTTGTAGAACAAATAAGTGTTACTATATGGCTGTTACGTGGATCGCATAGACGCATGAATGTTCGCATAGCGGTAGAAGGAACTCCATCAGCATTGATATTACAGATGTACAATGGCTTGCAGGTTCTCCATCTTGTTTACGACATGCAGCTTGGGGCATTTCTTTGTCAAAAGGACTTACTCGAGCTCATTGGTTGCACAGTGTTTGCTACCCTCATCGTCCGCGGAGCTACGGTCTGTTGCAGCTTCAACATCAGCCAACTATTGGACTGACGTCGCGTGTTCATGCGCCCAGGTCTGCAGGCCGGCCATCGTGACCACTGACCACCTGGCATTGGTATGACAAGGCTGTGCTTCACGTGGCGAGAGTGGTACCATCCATTTGAATGGAAGCAGTGCGACGTCAACTTGTCTGTCAAGTCAGTGTATAATAACATGCTTCGAAACATTGACGTTTAACCATCTTCTACCTTTCCCACGTTGTATCGAACTCGTCGCAGAAGAATCCGAAACATGTTTCACGCAGCGCTTGACGCTTGGCGTGGCGCGTGCAATGACGCTAGATGTCGATCGGTGCATGAATCCTGGAATGGAAGGTCGGCTGATCGTGACCGCGCCTTGCTATTTACTTGACACAACCTGGAAGTTGCCCGTTTCCTCCACTCTCTTCTGCAAGCATTTTCACGACCTCACGCGATCCTCCGACGACACTCCTATCCGTAGACATCTTTAACGGAATCTAACGAACCGCCTAACATTCCTCACGCGCCGACCTAAACATTCTCCAGCGCGCAGCGCGTGTCGCCCCGCCTCTGGCGCATATTCTCACGAGATCGTCTTAAGACTGCGAACCGCCGCAGATATCGACGCCAAAATAGTACCAGAGAGACGAGATGGCAGGTTTCAACGCAGCAACGATCGTTCTGGCGCTGCGCGTCGCGCAAACGATACTCGCGCTCATCACACTTGGCTTGACTGCGTACGGTAAGTTGCGACACTCTTAGCAGACCAAGCATGTGTTCGTACTGAGTTTCCGACAGTCGCGGACTGGTGGGGCAAATACTGGCACGCCATCTCGCCCTCCCAGATCAATTTCCTGGTCTTTGCATCGGTCTGGACGCTTTTCCCGGCGCTGCTCTACCTCATCCTTGTGCCATGGCGGTTTTCCGAGACCAAGCTGCACCACAAGTTCGCGATCCTCGGGATGGAAGTCCTGACAATGCTGTTCTGGTTCGCGGGCTTCGTGGCACTGGCGGTGTTCCTGAGCGATAGGGTGTGTTTTGGGCATGTCTGCTCGGCTGCGAAGGCTTCGGCGGTGTTTGGCGCTTTTGAGTGGTAAGTAAAGTCAGTATCACAAACCGATGTGATCAAGGCTGATTGTGCGTAGGCTTCTCTTCGCTGGCACGACAGCTATGGCTATGCTTCATGTCCTGCGCACTCGCGGCCGGACAAGCCATGGAGGCAAGGCGGACCCCAACCTCAACATCCAGGAAGGTGTTTAAGACTTGCTCGCTTGAAAGCTGAGACTGAAGGACAAACTCTTTATGATTATGGCAATGCCGGCGGCTAACACGCGTGTTACTGTTGGGTACTGAGGCTGGATATGGCGACCGCGTTCTTTCAATGATACCCTCCTGCAAATTTGGCACTACTGGTCAGATAGGTGGCGCAATGATAATCCTCGAAACGCAGCAGTCGCATGCATGAACTTCAATGTATTGTGTAGAAGGTGATGCTGATTCTCTTCAAGGCAGTCAGCGCGACTCCCACGTGATCAGGTCGCCCGCTTTGTAAGCCTTGATGTTCTACCTCGTTCGGTCGCCACTCACCAGGCTCCGACTGTATAACATCACGAAGCCGCGGATTAGTAGTCGCTCTGGTAAGTACATCTCCGTCGTCATCTCACACTCTCAATCTTCTCGCATCACTGTCATCATGGCAAACGCAACCCACCTGAAACCCGCAGCGGACATCCTGGCTGGTCTCGAAGACATTGACGTTGGCGACGGCCACTCTCACGCAAGCAACACATCCGATATGGAGGATGAGGAACACGATCCGGCACCCGCATTCGAGCTCACAGTCCTGCTACACAATGAGCCCGTCACACTCCCCTTCTATCACGCCTCCGCCACAATCCAGGACCTCTCAGACACCGTAGCCGAAGACCTGCATATACCACCTGCGAATCAGAAATTACTCATTACGCCAAAGACTGGTCTGCTCAAACCGCCGTTCAAAGACCCTAGCTTGTTGCTAAAGACACTCCTGGACGAGAAGAAGAAGATTGTGCTCATGGGCGCCACAACGATCGAGGTACAGGAGCTAGAAAGTGACATCGAGGAGCGTAAAGCGCGGCTTGGTCGCCGAAGAGCAGCATTACAGGCAGGTCGCAAGGTCAAAGCGAACACAAATCGTGATTGGAAGAAAGTGCAGGACGAAGCCCGATACACATTTCACACTATACGTCCTTTGCCGTACCTTCCGAATCCGGAGAAGTCTCAGCGATTTCTGGAGCGCATGGCGAATGACGCAGGTATCAAGGCAAGCATGAGGAAGCACGGCTTTTCAGTCGGCTTGCTTACTGAGATGAACCCGGCGGAACACACTACACATGAGAGCCGGACGTTGGGACTCAACCGCAATAGAGGCGAGGTCATAGAGCTGCGACTGAGGACAGACGCATACGACGGCTATCGCGACTATAAGGTCATAAGAAAGACGCTCTGCCACGAGCTCGCACACAATGTCTGGGGCGATCACGATCGGAACTTCTGGAACTTGTGCAAGGAGATTGAGCAGGAGGTTGAGAAGAATGATTGGCGTAGCGGTGGGCACTCGGTGGGCAAAGAGGAGTTCTATAACTCTCAAGACGAAGGCGAGGACGAGGAAGCAGATGGCGGTGGATGGGAAGGTGGCGAGTATGTGCTTGGTGCGACAGCTGGTACTACTACTGGAAGCGCGAGTGCCGCCGAACCGCTGAGCAGACGAGAGATTATGGCTAGGGCAGCTGAAGAGAGGATGAGAAAGCAGGATGAGGCGAAGAGAGCGAAAGACGCTGCGACGCAATAAAGACCTGACTTGTACACATTCGTTGTGTCGATCTTTACTGTTCTCATTGATCAGGCATCGATGGTAGCTTAGTAGCAGCTTGCGGAGCCTGGTCGATCTCGTTGTCACGCACAGCAGGCGAACTCATCTTCGCCACATCCATCCATGCCAAGCTTTACGACTCCCGCGCACCACCAGAGCCTCTCCGCCTTTGCTGCTCTTGGTGCTGCTCCGCCACCTCCCAGCCGGCCACTGGCTGTGGCGGCGTCATATCGAGAGTCACTTCCTCCACCCACGCCCTCACCTGCCGAACCACGCTGCTTTTCGGGTAGTAAATGTCCTGAGTCTCCGTCGAGACTGTCTCGATTGCGGTCAGGCCGATTCCTTGACTGGTCATGAAAGTCCGGGCATGGCGGGTTGCTTCTGCATGGGACATGTGTGCAGAGCGGATGTGGGTGCCGCGCGTGGGATCGTTGGCCGGCTGGGCTGGGGCTTGGGTGATGACGATGTAGAGGTACACCGTGGAGCGCGGTTGTGGTGGTGGGGATGTTGGGCGAGTGTTGCGGTCGGATGATTCGGCTTCGTGGCTCTCTGACGGGCGACGGCGGCCGGAGAACATCTTGCAGTTGGGAGATGGTTCCTTCAGTGTTGTGGTGTTCTCACAGCAGTATATAGCTGGGTGGATTGATTGCTCTCTTTCTTGTTCAGATCTCATCAAAGCATGCC
The DNA here is from genome assembly GCA_035926095.1 of Elasticomyces elasticus. Taxonomy (NCBI): domain Eukaryota; kingdom Fungi; phylum Ascomycota; class Dothideomycetes; order Mycosphaerellales; family Teratosphaeriaceae; genus Elasticomyces; species Elasticomyces elasticus. The sequence continues at coordinate 1,457,144 of JAVRQT010000001.1, forward strand.
AGTGCATGCCAGAACGGTGAGGATAGAGTAGCAAGCAGCTGCGGACAATGCCATCCTCTCTGACTCACCTGGACGAGGCTGCAGGTTGGTTTGCGACTGTTGTGCAGCATTCTGAAGCCGCTCAACTACTGTTTCCCAAAGCCCGGTGATTTCCTCGCAGAAGGGCGCAGATATGGGAACAAAGTGAAGCACCACTACCCGCATGCTGGCATGCCACCTGGCGGCACTCTCCATGACGGACGTCTCTTATGATTGAAGTGCCGCTCAACTGTCGACAGGATTCGCGCAACCATTTTGCTCACATTGCCTGGCTCGACGGAGGAGCAAGCCAGCCAGGACGGGTGATCTGCCGCCACAGAGAGATCCAGGTCACAGTGTACGACATGCAGACAGATATCGTTCCGTTTCCCGGACTCCTTGCCCCTTGCAGTCGTACCAAGCTCTAACCAGAAACTCATGGTACAGTCGATCGCGTTACATATCCTCACAATGCCGCGATATGCGATAAAGCCCGAGCGAAATGAGCACCTCAACGCGTTCGATACTGTCATGTGTGGGCACAACCATATCCTCATTAATTCTGGATTACCAAGGGCAAGGCTTGGGTAGTCGCTGTACAGGAAATCCTCGGTGGTGCGGAAGGCACCTTCGCGAAAGTCGAATTGTGCACGCGCCTGTATCGAGCCCTTGTCTTCTTTGCCGCGGCCGGTCTTAAAGACAAGTGAAGGTAACGTGGAGTGTCCATATCTAGCATTCTTGCTAAGATGGTCTTCATGCTTGCATACAACATCGCAGCTATTCTCGGTGGATGCCAGAGAGCTGCTCTCATCACCATAAGCTTGTTGCTCCTCCACTTTGAGACCTTGCCTGAGAATCTCGCATTTGATTTGGTACATCAGCTTCAGATCCAGGAGGTTGTACGACTTGTGCTCGCACACCGCGAGCTTCCGCTGCGATAGCAAGCATTGCCGAGACTGCAACCGTACCTGTTGCCATTTCGAAAACTTAGCAACAGGATGTACAATGCGGCACGCAAGGCAAGGTCTCCGGGAAAGGGAGAAATGGCCTGTAGCCTCCGCGGCCACTGCCTTTTCGTACCCTTCTCGTCTCATGACCACCACGAATCGATCGCACTCAACCTTGTCTAGGTCTTGCTTGCTGATTGAGGAGAAATTGTATAGCTTCCGGCAAGTGAATTTAGTGGAAAGCCGGTCATTCATGCCTAGGTTCGAAAGAACGATCTCGAGCAATTCTGTGGGAAGGCAGAGCAGGCGGTCAATATCGTTGTTGGCACTCGGCGACCCATGGTTTTGGGAATCATTGCAGCGTCCGGACACGCTCTTGATGGGCTCGTCCTTGTGATGATCGTCCGTGCTCCCGCGAGTACTACTGGCTTTGGTCTTCAGAGCAGTTCTTGCGTCCGCACCAGTGGACAGGCGCATGTTCCCGGGTTTCTCAGCTCACGTTATGTAGCTCGCTGCTCGGTTCAGGGTATTATAAGATACGTCTCGTCGCTCGGTGGCTCGTCTGCTGCCAGTAGCTGTGCAAGATTATCGGTTCGCTTGCAGGTTGGGGCGTAGATGTGAAGTATTAGTTCCAGACGGGTGAGAGAGAAGTGCGAAATGCCACGTTGTGCTTCGTGGTGTGGGTCTGCTTTCTGTGAGTGTATATCTAAATGCATCCGTCCCAATTGGCTCGAGGCAGGAAACATGAGGATGGAGCACTTCAGAGTGCGATCTATTCGTGAGATTGGCAGAGCTCACTTGCTACGACACACCGCGCACGAAAACACGCCTACACTCTTCACGGCTTGACCACGTCAACCTACCATGCCGAGTAGGCCAAGAAGATCCAAAGAATCTGCTCACGGTTCCCACCGCTGGAACGCTGTACAAGCTCTGCAGGACTGAGGTTTCGTGTTTCTTGTCCGCTGTCGCTATTTCAGCGACCGTCATTGTTTTTGCCTACTTGACTGTGCTCTCCCAAGAGCTAATGGCGGCGTGACATGTGGACTCTCGACTCTTCTGACCATGTTCTAGAGCACGCTTTCTCCGTCCTTTCAGCGAGCTTCTTGCTTGTATCCGCTGAGGAGCGGTTGGCGATAGGCATCGTAAAGAGAATAGTCGTTGTGCTTCGACTGCATCATTGGTGTTGACCGAGCATGAAAGCAGATGTCGTCTTGGTCAACATCCTCATCGCTCCGGCTCGTTCCGTCTTGAGGTTGCACAAGACTTCAGCACTTGCATATCGCGACTTCATCTCGCCATACAACGACTGGAGTCTAGATGCATCACGGTCTGAAGTCACCAGTGCACCGAACGAGCTGCATGTGTCATTTCCATAACGATGACCGAGCTAACGCACGGACGGGCCTCTCGTCTAGATTTGCCAAGGCACTGGTTCGCGGTCCGTCGTGTTCTCGTCTTTCGACCTGCCCAAAGCACTCGCCAAGTCCGTTTCTTATCATCTTTGCGGCAGGTACGCGCAGGAACAGGTAGGTTCGCACGTGGAACAGCCGAGTCGGTGGAGTGACCGCACCTGCTATAGATGTGAGAGAGAGCGAGGTTGGTTTGTGTTTTCTTGACCGCATTCCTCGTCTTCACCACACACACAGTACAACGCTATGGGACGATTCGCAGCTGGATTGTTCGCGGCCGGCCTTGCCACACTTACATACGGCTCACCAATCCGGACTCACCATGGATTGAGTGTACAGCTCTCCGTTGCGGACGGTCTGCTCAACACCAGCACTGATGGGCGAATCGTCCTTCTCCTCGCACCTGCAGGCGTAGATCCTCTCGAAGACCAGGACGTTATCACGTCTCCCGATCACTTCTTCGGGAAGAATGTCTACCGATTTGACGGAGGTGATACCGCTTTTCTGGCCGGAGGCGCTGGATTCTACCAACCTAAGACTGGCGTGTACGGATATCCCAACGTCAGCCTCGACGATGTTGCTGCTGGTGACTATGGTGAGATTTTAGCAAGAAGTATTTATTTTTTGGACCGTATACTGACCATTTGGCAGTACGTATCACTCCTGCGTCAATCTGGCATCCCGCAGCTCTCGCAAGGCCTATAGCCTCTCGTGCGGCCTATATGATACCGTATTCAAAACCTTATGGAGAGATACGGATATGCCCTGTCTCGGATTTCTTACTTGAAAAGCACTGTCTAACGATTTTGCAGACCATTCAGGCCATCTTGACACCATACGAGCGCGTGACTCGCAGTGACGGCTCTGTAGTTAGCGTCAAGTTTCCTTGTGGCGACGGCTCACTCCCTGTCAATGGACCTGGCAGTTTGACTACGGTAGCCGCGAACATTACCATCAGCGGACAACCGCAGGTGGAGAAGCTCATATTCACCGATATCACTCCTGTCGAGGAATTCAACGGTACCGAGATCGGCGGCTGCTCGCAGTAAGAATTTTCATGGTAACCCATTGACTATCATAGCTGATCTTGTACAGGGTACGTTCATAGCATCTCGTCGAAGCCATCTGTGACTAGGCGCTCGAAGTGGCCTATTGCACTGTAGGCCTGTTGTTCACCAGCGAGACATGTCTGTGGTGATGTTCAGGCTTCGTGGCTTGCTGACATGAACCACAGGGCAATTACGAGGATCTAGAAAACCTCAAATATGTCAAGATCCGTAGCTCTGTGCTTAGCGAGTTCTGGAACCGAGACATGTGAGTAATGGCAAAACGACCCCTCCCAGCGCACCACCAGCGAAGAGACGTAGCGAGGCAAAAATCGCGGCATCGCGATTGAAGAAAGCTACGAGATGATGTCTCGCACTTACGGTAGCCGTGAAAAGCTGACTGTGGGGTCCTTTATAGGTATGTTGGCGCGAATGTGCTCCTGCCTCACGGCTACCAGGCGAACGACACTAGCACTCAATACCCGACCCTGTACCATCAGAACCACTGGGCGGCTGATGCAGGTGCTTACAACTACCTCACCAACGAAGCCTTCGCAGCCGCATGGGATTCCGGCATCATTCCGGAGACGAACATCACAGCTGAGCGTGAAACACCGAAGATGATTATCGTGCAGTTCCGTCACGAGACTGCATTCTACGACGACTCTTACGCAGTCAACACCGCCAACATTGGTCCTTACGGTGATGCGCTTAACGACGAGTTGCTCCCGTATCTGGAGAAGACGTTCAACATGATCTCGGCGCCATATGCACGTGTCCAGGACGGTGGCTCTACCGGCGGATGGGAGTCGATTGCCAACACTATCTTCAGGCCCGATCTTTTCGGCGTCTGCTTCTCGAGCTACCCTGATTCTCTTGATTTCCACCGCCACCAGGCCATACCGCTTTACAGCGTTGACAATGCCTATACGCTACCAAGTGGCGAGAACATTACCTCCATCCGCGAAAACATCAACGGAACACTTACCAACGTCACTGCAGTCCTGCAAGAGAACCACTGGGAACTGACGTTCGGCACGTCATCTCGCTCGCAACTGCAATGGGATGTATGGAACGCTGTCTTTGGCGCCCAAGGCTACAACAACTACCCTCTGGAGCCCTGGGACAAGGTTACTGGTGAGGTGTTCCACGAAGCCGTGGAATACTGGAAGCCCATGGATCTCGGCATGCACGTCGCTACAAACTGGGTAAGTTTCTCGGTATTGCCATCGTGACCAAGACAGAACGACGCACGTACAGCAGCACTACTTAAACAGATACTGACCTTCACACCCACTTTTAGGATAACGAGCTCAATCTTGGCAAGGCCCTAGCTGGTCGTATATTTGTATACGTCGGTTCGTGGGACAACTACTTCCTCAATCTCGGTGTACTAGAGTTCCAGAAGACGGTTGACGCCAAAGGTGGCGCAGGTTGGGCCAATGTTACCGTCCTCGAAGAGCAGCCGCATGGTGGGAACTACCAGCGACGGGAGATCTGGAACTATCTTGACCTCGTCGCCGGCTGGGTGCAAGACCATGCTCCGAACGGCACCACGCCGCTGTCTGCAGGTGCAACGTCGCCCAGTACTCGCGGGAACAAGTGGGAGGACGTGATCGCTCGCGGAGGGCACCAAGCTGCTGTAGCTCGCCAATCATGGCCAGTTGCTCACAAGGATGGTCGCAGTGTTCACGCTTCGGTCGGAACATGGGATCCAGGCATGAAGCTCACGGCACAATGGGTCGTCAACGGCAGGCCAGTCGCCAAGCCTGTGGCAGTCAAGCAAGGTGACAGCTTGACCTTCAAGAAGCACGGAAAGGTGCAATTGGCGGTCACTGGTCACAAGCGCGGTTACACCGATGAGACCAGGCGTAGCAAAACCATTGTTACATGGTAGAGCTGGATCTGCATTCGGAGTAAGTGCTGCAAGAAAAGCACTTGGTGTAAACTGCATATTCACAACTCTCAATAAACTGTGCAGGGAGATCTTTCACGCTATGCTGCAACGCCATCGCCCCTGAAAGACATGACCAGTGTTCGATAATGCAAAGACGTTGGCAATTACGGAATTCTCGAGCCGAGGATCATCGAATTCTCTTAATTTGACGACTTCCCTTGTTCCGACAACACCATCATCCAAACAACGCTGACATCTTCCCTACAACCAAGCCGGACACCCGCGGACATGCAACATGGTCTGGACACGCCTGTTGATTATAATTACTTCTCCGCGCAATACTGATCGAGCGGCTGTTGCCGCTGCCGTCAATGATCATGACGTCCCCTCGACTGTAACCGCTGCGGGCATGCGGAGACGACGACACAAGCTTCATGATCATCGCTGCTAAACTCCTTCCTGTCGACACCGGAGCCTTGTTTTGCGCGTTTGCCTTGATCGAGACATGGTGCACCACCACTCCCGCTGTTTTGGATGAAGCGGCCCTCTCTCCGCAAGCCTTTCTCAAATCATTGCGGAACAGAGTTCTGCTAGGAGGTAGAGTTGTGTACCTGCATCGCTGGCTTCACATGCTGTGGCAGCAGCAGCAGGTATAATAAGATGGGTGCCTCTTTCGCTTCCCGTGCGCCTTCTTACGACTTACTCCAAATCCTAGTTTCACATCTAATAATATGAAGTTCACATCCGCGGCAGCCATCGCTGCCTTGTCTGGCCTCAGCGCCGCTCGCCAATGCCAGAACATCACTGTCGAGGTTGATGTATCTGCGCGCAACGGCGTTTTCAACCAAACCACGCCGGTCACCAACATCGATGTGACCAACTTCCTGCTTAACCTAGTACAGGCGGGCAAGAACTACTCCGCAGCGACCCTTGAGGGTTATGCGACTGTCTCTGGGAAGTACCAGCTCGCTACGGTATGTCAAAGTACAGCAATCGATGAGCGTTCAACTGCTGATATGAGACGACAAGACATACTGCGAGCCTGACAGTGGAAATGCCAGCACCGTGCAGCTTCTCACTCACGGCATTGGCTTTGACCGTTCGTGTGAGTTCAATTGCGGCAATCCTGCTCTATGCGCCGCGATGGCTGACAATGTTCGCTAGACTGGGATCTTTCTTTCAACAACTACAATTACTCGTACTCTTGCGAGGCTGTTGACCAGTACGGTTTCGCGACCTTCTCCTGGGACCGCCTCGGGATCGCCCAGTCTCAGCATGGTGAGGCTGTTAACGAGATCCAGGCCTGGCTCGAGGTTGATGCTCTCCGCGCGTTAACGGAGCAGCTCCGCAACGGATCGATCGCTGCCATCGGCAAGAAGTACGAGAAGGTTGTGCACGTAGGCCACTCGTTCGGCTCGCAGCACACCTACGCTCTGACCGCCATGTACCCTGGCATCTCTGACGGCATTGCTCTTACTGGCTTCTCCCAGAACGGCTCAGCTGTTTGCGGTGTGCCAGAGTTTGCCCTCGGTGGCGCTTTTATCCAGGCGAACACCGTGGCAGCGCTCTCCGACTACCCCAACGGTTACCTTGCGTCTGCGACGCCCTCCTCCGTGCAGGTCAACTTCTTCTCGCCAGGCGCATTCGACCCGAAGATCCTAGCTTTGGCCTACAGCACTGGTCAGCCCGTAACGGTCGGTGAGCTCCTCACTTTCGGTGGCGAGACTGGCTCCATCAACCACTTCGCAGGACCTACCATCATTGTGACCGGCGAGCGTGACACCCCGTACTGCGGAGGCAACTGCTACGCGCTCAGCCCCAGCATCCCTCAGCTGGCGTTTGCAACCATCCCCGATGCGAAGAACCCGCAGGCTGTTGTCATCCCGAACTCCGGCCACGGTCTCAACCTCGAATACTCTCACCCGCTTACGTATAAGACGATCAACGACTACTTCGTACAGAACGTTGGCGCTGGCTCGACTGCCGGCTCGAATAATGGCCGTGGTGGGCGTGGAGGACGTGGCGGTCGTGGTGGACATGGACGTGGACCCCAGTAGGCCCAGCAAGAGAGTCCGACAGAGATTCACCACACTGGAAAAGTTTCACACAGTGATGTGTTAACGTGTTGTGTACAGATGTATTGTTCTCAATAGTAATGTGTATAGAAAGCATCATCTAGGCATCCTCCCTCATGTCATGGGTATCTACGCGTGAAGGCAAGGTTTCAGCCATTTTTCATAGCTGCCAAACCGTAATAATACCCAGAACGCCTCGCTAAACCGTCCTCAAATAGCCTAGAGCTTCAACTTCAGCTCGTAATCGACACCTTCCTTGCGAATCCACTCCCCGAGCATCGCATACCCTGCTCTCGCGGCCCGGATCGGGCTGGTGTGAACGCCCATGGGCAACTTAAATTCACCCGCGAACACTCCCGGTGTCATTGACTCGCTTGCGGACGGCGATCTGGTGCGAGATTCCCAGCTTTGCGGGAAGTGCTCGACCAACGCGTCACTGTCGAGCTTCGCATCAGCATCTCGAGCGTTCTTAATCAGAGCTGTGTGCGCGTCGAATATGATATCCTGCAATGCTTGCTGCTTGCCAGCATAAAACTGCTGCACGATGTTGAGTATATGTGCATTGAACACAACGCCCAAGTGGCACGCGAGTCCGTGAAGTAGTGGCGTAGTCTCGCAGTTACGCTTGACGAAAGTGAAGTATCCATGAAGGGTACTCCAGTTGCCGGTGCTCAAGCCTTGCTTTGGTTCGGCAGCCAGCGCAACTTGTTCTTGAGACGTGAAGGCGAGGAAGTAGGCGAGCAGTGATTCCAGAGATTTGACGGACGCCAGCTTCTGCTCGGTGTTTGGAGCATTGGGATCTGATGACGCGAGCTTCAGCTTGCCAAGATGTGCGGTAGCTGCGTGCTTGAGCTCCCGACCGAGTTTGTTCAAGCGCTGATGCTCTGAATCCCAGGCCTCCTGCAGCGCAGTCCGAACCTGCGAGCCGGAGGCAGTCTTACTGCTCCCGCCGTTGGGCTGTGAGGTGACGCTGTTGCCGACTACAGGGGTACTAGACGCCCCAGAAGAAGGCGTGTTGACATTAGCATCCGTAGATGCCTCGCGAGTCATTGCCACGGCGGACAAATGATCTTTGCGCACAGCCGGAGTGACTTGCTGAGACTTCTGGGTGCTGGTCGGTACGAAAGGCGACTGCAAGTCCGGCTGCACAGGTGTGCTAGGTGGTTTGCTAGTCTCGATGGCGTCCGGTACCTTCTTGCGTTTCAGCGGAGATGGCTTGGCCGCTTCGGTCGTGGACTCCTTCGCCTTCGTAGCAGGCTCGGTGACGCTCGGTTGTTGCTCTGCAGGCTTGCTTTGGAATGCTGGCACATTGCTACCAAGCTTCTTGCTATGCTGCTCAATCTTCGACTCGTTCTGCGAATGCTTGCTTTCAGGCTCCTGCACACGCGGTACAGGGGTGGGAAACGTTGGACCTTCAGCAGGCTTCTCGGCTCGCACGGCCTTCGCATGTGCCTCGTTGCCATTCTTTGCAGGCACGTCTTTCGCGGAAGGCTTTGACTCTTCGGTCGTCTGTTCGCCGTTGCCCTTGACCGAGACTGCCGGTCTTACCGGTGGTGCAACATGTGTTGCATCAGCTCGAGGCGGAAGGGGTACTTTCAGACGCTTTGCTGGTGGCTCTTGAGTCTCGATTTCAGCAACGGCAGCTTTTACCCGACTCGATGGTGGCTCAGGCACCGGAGGCTCTTCATTGCTCCTCTTTCGCTTGATAGCAGGTGCTGCTTTCGCGGCGTCCGTGCTCGTGCTTTCTTTCCGCTTCGCCGGGGTCTCATACCTCGCCATCTCCGGCTGCCGGCTTTTAGCTGGCGGGCCGATCTTCTGAGCCACGCCTTTGGCCGTTGGATCGCGCCTGCGAAGAGATGACCTTTCCGGCTTTGGTTCCGGCTTCGGTTCCGACTTTGTTACTGGCTTTGGCTCCTCGACGGCTTTGGGCTCAGCAGCCGCAGTGGGTTTCGGCGTAGTCTTCGCAGAACTCTTAGTTCGCATGTTCAAAATGCGCCTCACAAATTCACGCTGATGCTTCTTATACTTCAGCTTGACTATCAGGGACGAAGGCTTGTCTGCGGGTTTGGAGGCTTTGAGTGCCTTGCCAACCGCTTTCTCCTCATCTTGCGAAAGTTCGGGACTCTTGGGACGCTGCGGAGGAGCAGCAGTTGCCGCGACCTTGCGCTTGTCCTCCGCGTCCGATCTTACAGCTGGCGAGCTGGAGTTTGCTCGGAAAGCGTTGAGCGGGATAGGCGACTTGCGCTTCGTGGCCATTTCGTGCTGCCGCGGAGGTGTGAGAGTGCCGTTCTTGCTCGTTGATGCGGGTGCCGAATGGTCGCTTGAAGACGCTTTGAGCTGCTCGCGGGCCTTGATGGTAGCCTGCATATTCGCAGGAATCGTGGGAGACAGCCGCGAAGGCAGAGAGTCTGCTCGCAGTGGCGAAAGGCGTGGCGGCAGCTCCTCGACGAGTGATGTTGCGGGTGCTGTGCTTGACATGGCTTGTGGTAACTTAGGCCGAGTTTCCGCGGGCTTGATAGGTGAAGGCGCTTTTGTCTCGGCAGCTGGCGTAGGTGGTAGTGCCACAGTCCTCACTTTCTTCATCGCAGGCTCGTTCACTGCATTTTCGTCTTCTTGTGACTGCGCCGCGGAAGGAGGCTTGACGGCTTGAGCATCGTCCTTCACTGGCTCTACCACCTCCTCCCTCTTCCGCTTCAGATCTGATTTTACTGGTGCGATCACTTCCTCCAATGGCACAGCTTCAAGGTCCTTCACAGCAGCTAGCACTTCCTCAGTCTCGGATTTGGCCTGCTCCATTGGCCCTTTCACTGCAGCCTGCTTCGCCGGCGCATCCAGAGTCTTCACAGCTTGAGCTTCCAGCGCCTTTGGTGTGCCAGCCTCGGCCTGCTTCTTCTTGTACGCATTCAAACTTATCTTCTTCTTCGGCCCTGCATTGGGCGTATCCACTCCCGGTGCAGCCTTACTCTTTGCACCTTCAGCCTCTTTGGTTTCCCGTGGCGCATGCAGCACGAATAGATCTTTGCCGTGCTCATGGTAGACAAAGGTCTGCCACTGCGTACGTTCTCCCTCCTTCCACTCGAACGGTGTGTGGTGAACCCATTGCTGCGCTTGGTGCTGGTACTGGTGTCTGTACTTGGGCTCATCCTGCGGAAGAGTGAGAATGTACGGGTCTGGACGGGTGATCTCGCGCATGCGATCTACAGCGGCATTGAGCGCATCGAGCTCGGCCTGGTCATCTTTGCTGAGCCGGGCGGTCGAAGGTGCTAGCTTGTCTTCGCTGGCGCCAGTCATGGCAACGTCGGACCAGATTGCTGGTGAGTAAGTGGTTGCGCATTGAGCCCGGTCAGGTTGGTGACGATATGTTGTGAGACAGTCTTTGGTCTTTAAATGCTAGCTGACAAAGAGACACCATTCACTGGCATTGATATCTTCAGCATGTGATTGTCGCGCCACTAAATGTGAGGTGAACCTCGATCACGTACCGGACTCAGCCTCCAGGCAGCTGCAGCGCTCCTTGCGCGCGGTAGCAATGCGTCCGACGGAAGTGCCAGTGGCAGAAGACTGGACCGTCTCGAAATAATGTGATGCTGGTCGCCGCTGGACGGGTAGGCACATGGTGTTCCTGACCGACGGGAGGTGGGGACAATCACGCTAGCGTGCCTCCCATTTCAATAAGGCTGAAGCCTGAAGGTGTTACAAGCACAGACGATCGAGATAATGTAGTATCGCGCTACCACCGTACACGAGATATCTGATAGAGCGAGAAGTCCCGACAAGGACGAATACGCAAGAGCGTCAGGGTTAGGCCCTACGAATACCGTACACGCACCCGCCTTCCCAACTTATGAACGCTTCCACTCCTGCGCCGCCAGCTCTCTCACATCTTGTATAATACCTTCCGGATCCTCCAGCGCAGCATAGTGCCCTCCATCGTTGCGCTCTGCGTGGGATGTCAGCCAGGCCTCGAAGGATCAACACAGATAACTCACCCTTGTAGTACACCAGATTGCCCGTCCGCTCGACCGCCCTCTTCGAACTCGGCTCCGTATCCCAGTAAAAGCTAGTGTAGCCAAAAGGTACGCTAATCCGATTGTGCTCCTCCATCGCAAAGCTGGCAAAGTTCTCGTGTCGCACGTTCTCGTAGTAGCACAGCATTGACGGCATGATGCAGTCCGTGAAGTAGTACAGAGACGCCGTGGTGAGGATACAGTCTGTCCAGTAAGGTCGCTTTTGCTTCTCAGGATCTGCAGCTTCGTTGTACTTCTCGCCGACCCAGGTCAGGATGCCCATCGGGTTGTCGTTGAAGCCGAAACCTATAGTGTGCGGCTAGACATCATATTAGCATCAGATCGGCCGCCGTAGCTGCTCGAGACGCTAAAACACCTAGGAGATGCCGAAAGTCGAAAAGATCGAGGATGTTTGCTGCAGCTTACCCTCGTCCGCATACAGATCGCGTAGCCCATGTGGTTTTCAAGCCAATTGTCCACTCTCGCCTGCACTTCCTTCTCTCGTTTGGTGTACTCTATGCCTTCGGGTAACGGGCTTGGCGCGAAGTTGAAATGGATGAGCTTGCATGAATCGGTGTATTTTGAGCCCATCTCTCTGCCCACCCCTAGAAGATAGACGGAACCAGTTAGCTAGTGTCATTGGCCGCACCTCTGTGTCATCTCGAACGAGAGGGTCTAGAGGGCCACTCTATGGGTCGTGGAAACAAGCCGTCGCCGACTCTTAGGAGAGAGGCTCTCAGGTTTGCAGTCTCAGCGAACAGCGGATTCGATGATCTCCCAGATGGCAGCCGCCTTCAGTATCAAATCGGCCGCCGTGGCTGCTCAGAACGTCGAGAAGCCCGGGAGAAGCCAGAGATCCAAGTCGGCAACGAATAATTCCTCGACCCTTGCACGAGGAGCTTATGCTCGGCGATGGCAGCAGTTCGATGCAATTCTAGAGCTCATCGTAGACGGTGACTTACAATGACCCCAGTCGCCAGTCTGTATCATATACTGCTGATAACCCAGCCGCTTCATCAGCTTATCGAAGATTCGGGCAGTGTCTTGTAGTGTCCAGCCTGCTTTCGGCGGCCAGTCAGAGAAGCAGAATCCGGGCACTAAATCCAGTCTCAGCAGCTATCATCAGAGTCTTTCAAAAGTTTACGAACTCACTACTCGGCACCACGACATGGAATGCAGATAAGCTCTCGTCCGATGGGTTAGCAAGCGGGTTCCAGACCTGCGAGAACTCATAGAAAGAGCCAGGCCAGCCGTGCACCATGATCAGTGGTATAGCGTCCGGACGAGTTGATCGAGCATGGACAAAGTGGATCTTGACGTCCTCGACGGTAGTGTGAAAGTGAGGTTGGGTGTTCATCTGGTCTTGGAAACGATACCAATCGTATTCGTCTCGCCACACTCGGAGCAGATTCGCAGCCCATTCGTAGGTCGGGCCTACAGATAGTGATTAGATGGATGCTAGATCAGACGATAGATGATCGCAGCATACCGTATCGTGTTCCAGCATTGGGAACAATCTCCTTGGGCGGCATCCTCGTGTCTCGAAGTTTCCTTTTCAATCGTTCAACCTCGTCCTTCGGTATATGTACCTTGAAGGGCACGATATCTTCGTTTGCCATAACTTGATGTGGAGAGTGTAGAAGGACAGACGGATGGTGTAAGAGAGGACAGTCGATACGATCTCATGTCACCCGGACAGCATCAAAACAAGTTCGGCTACAGTACCTAACATGCTTCCCGGTGCCTCGAACGCTGTACAGTCGTCGTAGCATTGCGCTTGGGATGCCAATGGTTGGAGATGCGGGGTGTAGCGTTTTCGGCCTAATGTGTCAGTTGGGAAAGGCAAAGCGCAGCTCTAACTAATTCTTGAAGTCAGCACACACGATCTCTCTATGTTAGCCTTGAAGTTCATGTCCAAAGGCTCGTGCCAGAATATATGCATTCATAAGTCGTATCTTCATGCGGCAAACCCGCAAAGCTCACGCCACGCATGGCCGAAAGCGTTCCCAAATATTCACAACCGAAAGAAGTGTCCATCCGCCCTGTACACCAAAAGTCATCGTCTCCGGCGTTGCTAGAGCCCTTGCGACGGTACCATATCTCTGATTGTCCATCTCCAGCGGCCATCGTCCACTCTTGGTTCGCCCTCGCGTGGAAACCAACCCTCACATCGCTTTCGCCAATTCGCTTCCTCCTCTCTCTGGTGCCGGATGAAGTTTGGTCCCAAATCGAATTCTTCGTGCACTTCTCCTACACCCGCCGCAGCCATTGACACGGGACTCGCCATACCGGCTGCATTAGATCCGCCAGCACCAGCAGCGGGCGCATTCTCGTCGCGGAGATCATCAATGCCAGCAAAAGCGTCCTCTTCCTCCTCGCCGTCGGTAACGGAAGGAGAGATTGGGCCGCTTATGTCGCGCTGGCCATCTTTTAGCTTGAGCCATTTCATTTGGCGTGGATCGAAGACCATGCCGCCGTTTACTTGTACACCTTGCGTCGCTTGGGACATAGGTGCAATTAGGGCCGGCCGTGGTGGCGATGATGAGGGTCCACCATAAGGCATGCGATCCATGTAGGATGATTGCGACTGGTGGCCGGTAGGAGTTGGCGTTTGCAAAGGCGGCGGTATCTCGAAGTGGTCGAGGACATTTTCGTTGCCTTCCCAGCGGTGCAATTGTGCATTAAATTTCATGCCTTTGTTGTCGCCTGCGATGAGGTATTAGCATAATTCATTACAGGACGACGGACGGTACAACGTACCTATCGAGTCCACGCCCAACTTTGTGATGAGCTGTGGCTGGATGCGTTTTGCCTTCACCCGCGCGGCACTAGGGCTTGAGTGTGGACTTCGAGCCGCAACTTGTGCCTTCCAGTCGGTCGTGAAGGTATTGGTCGACATCGGCTGAAGCGGTCCTTGACTTCGAGGCCGCGCATTCTGTGTGACCTTGGACTCCCTGGCTATCCTGCTGGCAGCCGTGTCGCGCAAATAACTGGGAGTGTTGCTGACTGGGGCGTGGAATCCTTTTGTCGGGCTCGCTGGCGTTCGAGGCGGAGCTGGGGTCATCAACCGGTCGGGTATCGCAATCGTGCGCTTCACTGGGTCACGCACATCGCTGCGACTCGGCGCATGCCGCAGAGTCCTTGGCGGGCCTCGTGCGATCGGCTCCTTGACGAACTTGCTCTCCTTGACTTGAGAGGTTGGCAGATCGTCGAAGATCTCCAGCTCAGACCCGTCGCCGAAGTTGCGTCTTCGTGCTGGCTTGGTGAGGTTCCGCTTAGCAGCAGCTTCACGTGCCAATGCCGCGGGTGCCAGGTCTTTGCGCGACTGTCGGCCGCTGCGTGAGGGTGTGTCGGGCACGAAAGCATTCGACAGCCGGGAGTGAGATCTTGGTGGTGGTGACTGTGCTCCGGTCCTATTAGGGTCAGAGTCCCGCCGAAGATGATAAGGCATCGCTCGCTGTGCAGATGCGTGTGTGGCCGAATGCCCAGAGAGTCCGGATGGAATGAATGTGGGCTTCTGAGGTACTGCGACTGTTCGTTGGCTTCCAATCGCTGGCATTGATCTCTTGGAGCGCAGGAGTTGAGAGCCACTGCTAGTAGCCTGTCGTCTCGCCGGGGCCGCGTGGGAAGCTCCACTTTCGAACACAGGCTCGAGACGTGAGGTCGGTGGCTTCGATCCAGAGACTGGTCTGGGTAGGTGCGACCGCATGTGCATCGGCTTGTCAGTGGGTTTGTCATGGAAGTTGAGAGTCGTAGCAGGGCGTAATACGGGTGCTGCGGGCTTCGTGTCCTTGATCTTCAGGTTCTTGTTGAGTCGCGTCTTTCGGTTCAGCAGATCGCCTCCGCCAAGATCGAAGCCGTCAAGAAAGTCATCATTATCGTTCGACAATAGCTTGGATTTTTTGTGCACGTTGAGCGTGGCCGGCTGCTCAATCGCAGGACTAGGCTGCGACAGGTCTGACAGCTCGGCCTCTCCGGCTTTGCGTTTCTGTATCATTGCAGCGAAGTCCATGGGCTCATCCGGCAGCTCCAGGCCATCCAGCTGGTCTGCTTCGCTTTCTGCTGTCACTGAGCCCAGACTCGGACTCATCATACCAGAAGCAGAGGAGCTTCGGTTGCGCGAGCCACGCTTAGTGCCTCCAAAACGAATACCCAAACTGCCTTCCAGCTCTCCAAAGTCATCAAAGTCTTCATCGTGTGGTTCTGGCGCCTTCTGCTTCTTCAGTTCCAACCCTCCCATAGGCGCGTCGAAGTCCATGCCCCAGTCTTCGTCCAACTTCGGCCTTGACTTCTGCTTGCCCAGTCTCTTGATCGTGCCACCGAGCAACGCGCTCGTCGGCACATTATTAGGCAGCGGTATGCCGGCCTGCTTCGCGGATTGTATGGCCTGGGAGGTAGATTGCTCGTTGTTCGGCTGGATCATCACGTTCCAGTCATCGTCGCCAACCACAGACTCCGAACGCACGCTCAGTCGCGAGGAGATGCTGTGCTGGGTGTGCGTCGTGCCGACGCTATTGCCAAAGGGTTGGATATCGCCATCGAAGTCCTCGTCCCAGTTTTCGTCGTCCATGGTGTCGTGGTAAGTCCTGCTCGTTCCCTCCTGCTGTGCGCAAACCGACACAAAGCTGCGCGAGGGAGGAGGAGAGGAGGTGAGCGGTTCGCGCAGGCTTCAGGGTGACTGCATGATCGTTGCTGGCGGTGAGTTGGCAGTGCGCTGCAGGGGAAGAAGCTAGGAGAGGTTGGGTGGAGATGGCGGCGCGAGACATCTTAGCGTGTTCTCTGGAGCGGGCGGGCCTCGCCTCGGACACTGCCGGAACTCTGCACGAGCACAATCTCAGCACGACGCGACGCGCGCTTTCACCTTTCACCTTTGGCGACAACGCAGTCGGGACGTTTTGGAGAGCCAACACGCAGACGTTTGATCCGCTGCTGAAGCATTAGTCCGCGCCAAAGATTCCTACAAGGCTGCCAGAGACACTGAAACAAGCGCTGCATCTGCAGGCAACTGCCGGCTGCCTCCAACGTCTGTGCAGATCCCGGCTATAAAGAGTGCACAGTCAGCGATACGATACATAGACGCCTCTATCATCAACATCCTCGAACAGTAGTCTCTGAGTTGGAAGGGACGACGACAGAATGCCTGGAGAGCGCATCTTGCGCCTTGCCAGGACAGATCAGAATGGAGAATACCTCCTCGTTCGTGTGGTGCCTGGTGGTAGCAAACCGCTCGATCTGAAGCTTGTCGCTAGCGAGAACGTGCACATCTACCCGGTCAAAATCAAGGAAGCAAATGTCAAAACTCTGCAAGCCAGCAACTACAGTGGCGACCTTGACGAATGGAAGGCTGTTTTGAGGTATGCGTTGCTGCAAGAGCCGCAGAGTAGCCCACTGCCGACCGCACTCCAAGGTCTGGAACTGGTGGCCGCGCTCAACGAGGAGACCTTCACTATCACCCTGCGAAAGAACATCGGCGGCGTTCATCAAAGACTCGGAACGATCAAGTTTGACCGGAACGACGAAGAGGGTATTGATATCTTCGACATGGCGAGCACCGCGGTTGCCACAGCAGACGAACTTCGCGAAAAGCTCAGCACATTGCAAGCATCTGTTGGCTCGCAACAGGAACAAGTGGCGAAGCTCAATCAGCAGCTTGACGACCTGGTCAAGGCGAAGAAAGACCACGAGGAGGAGCTTCTAAAGAGGTTCGCTGCATTACTCAATGCGAAGAAACTGAAGATCAGAGACCAACAGAGGCTGCTCGTTGGTGCGAAGATCGATCCCAGAATGGCAGATGCTGCGCTCAGGAGTCCCCATGGAACGAAAGCTGGTGGCTCGAGGAAAGGCAAGCGAAAGGCCAATGGTCCTGAGGCTGCATCTCCCGAGAGCGAGGACGACGCTACTACGGAAGACGAAGAGGTTAACGAAGATGAGCGCCGAATCGAACAGGAGACACCGCAGCAGAGTGAGGATGATGCGACCGAGGACGATGATGATGGCAATAGCTTCAATGCTGTGCCAGCGTCATCATCGAGGAGCGGACGAAAGACAGGTGAATCTGCAGCTCAGAAAGCGAAGGGTGGCAAGGTGCAGCCGGACGCTGAGACCTTTGTTGTACCACCCAGACGTGAGCTGCCGTTCACGAGGAAGGATGTACCCGTTGCGGCGAAGCCTCCTCCCAAACCTGCGCCGCCCGTGCTGGACGACGACGAAACGGATGATGATGAGTTGTAGTTGACCAGATGCATGAGTTGAGTACACGCTGTGGTATAGGGTAGGTAGGGCATCTCCGCGAGAACGCTCGTTTCGTTAACAGACCTGCTGCTCCTGTTTGTGCCGCAGATGTCGAGCGAATTGTTCAGCACGCCAGCTCCTTCCAGCACGCTTCCAATGCCAAGACCAGGAACACTTCACTTTGCGAATCAGAACCTCCTCCACGCCCACGTTCTGCGACCTTGCAGACACAAGTGCATACAGCTCCGAGCATATATAAGCTATGCTCTTGGCCATCTGCTTCCAAGACAATGGCTTGACCTTGGCGACTTACAGCCCGCGACGACACGGTTGTGCCCCCGCAAACCGTTCCATACAGGCGTCGCGAACGGCCACGAGCGTGCGCGGCCAAGCTTTCACGACCGACGGCCTGTTGCTTGATCCTCGGATTGACGTCGCTGGCGCTGTGTATTTGCTTTCTCCATCTCGATGTAGGACAACGTGGACAGGAAAGGCAGCTCCGAGGCAGCATGTCACCCACGCCCAGCAGGATGGGTCGTGGGACCTGCAGAAGCGGCTCGATAGCTTCTTGCGGTGAGGTCGGTATAAGGTCTCTTTTTCCCCTGCCATCAAGGTGTCTTGTTCACCACTAGACCCTTCTCCTCCTTCCATCATGGTGTCTTACCGTCTGGCCGCTGCCGCTGCAGCTGCAGGTCTTGTATCATCTGCTGTTGCGCAGACCTTCCAACGTCTGGGTGGGTGCCCGACACTGGGATGTGTTTTTCCACCTGATCAGCAGGATTTCCTTGCTGGACAATTCTTCGATATCCGTCTCGAGGTCCATGCGCCGGTGAACGGCTCGGAGGCCACTGATGGCGCGCCGGATGAAAACTTCAGCCTTACCATTGGCAAGGTTGGAGAGGCTGCTCAGCCAGTGACACAGTTCTTCGGTCTGGAGGAGCCTGCGCTTGAGGCGTGGAACGTAAGTAGCTTGGGAAAGCTGTTTGGAAAGCAGAACTGACCAGCATCAGTTCACCTGGTACGAGGACCTCTTCGCTGCGGACGCCGAAGCTCCCAGCGTTGTCAACGTAGCTTCCAAGGCTTACCGAAGAGTCGCTCTTTACGAGCCTGGAGAGTACGAGGCTGTCTTGAGCTACAATGGTACCAACACGACCGCATACTGGCTCGTCCGTGATATTGATGAGGTCCGCAAGACCAAGAACGTGCTCCTCTTCATTGGAGACGGCATGACGACCAACATGATCACCGCGGCCCGTCTCATTGCCCACAAGCAGATCAACGGTCGCTACCAGAGCACCATGGCTATGGACAAGTTCCCGGTCCTTGGTCACCAGATGACGCACTCTCTGGACAGCTTCATCACCGACTCCGCTAACTCTGCAACCGCGTTGTACACTGGCCACAAGTCTTCGGTGAACGCCCTGGGTGTCTACGCTGACTCCTCGGAGGATCCGTTCGACGACCCGAAGGTTGAGACCATCGCCGAGATCTTCCATCGTATCTGGAACGGTCATGTTGGCATTGTCAGCACAGCTGTAAGTGAATTATCTGTTGGATAGCTGGGTGTGCAAACCTGCTTCTCTTGGCCGCTCTATGCTTCAATGTTGCTATGCGTGGCTCGCTCGGTCTGGTTATTAGTGGCAAGCCCGAGAGGATCACGCAGCTCGGATGCGGCGATGGCGCGGTCTAACCATTTGCTGACCGTTCTTGGCCTCTAGTTCATCGCCGATGCCACCCCAGCAGCACTCACTGCTCACACTCGCGACCGCGATCAGTACGGTGCGGTCATCGATTCGTTCATCCACGGCATTGTCAACTACACATGGACTCAATGGAGTGGTCCTGATGTTCTCTTTGGTGGTGGAGCTGAGCAGTTCTGCTCCCCAGACCTTGGAGGCGAGACTTACATGGATCTCGACTACGTAAGTCTCCAGGATAAGAACACATTTGGGACATCGGTGGCTGACATCCTTGGCCTGTATTAGTACAACGTCTTCAGAGATGCTGGCTACAGCGTTATCTCGAACAACACCGAGCTCCAGGCTGCCTCTGACTCCGAGCGTGTTCTTGGTATCTTCTCCGTCTCCAACATGGCGAAGTGGCTCGACCGCAACGTGTACACCGACAACCTTTCCGACCAGGAGAACTCCCCTGACTGCCTCGGTAACGACGCAACCGATCAGCCAGGTCTTGTAAACATGACACTCAAGGCCATTGATATCCTCAACACACGCGCGACCGCCAATGGCAGTGAGACTGGATGGTTCATCGTAAGTGCCCTGATTACCGAAAGCAGCTCCTCCGAGTCACTGTACGAGTACCAGCTACTATGAGTGGCGAACTTGGTCCAAGTCTTAGTGACGAGGGAGAGAGCGCTTGACATCCCACTTCGCTGGACGCTCGACTTTGCTAACATCTGTTCCCTCTAGATGTCCGAAGCTGCCTCTATCGACAAGCAGATGCACGCCCTCGACTACGACCGCGCACTTGGCGAGCTTCTTGAGCTGGTGAGTCCAATGATCTTCTCCCCGACGCCGATCTGCAGTCAGCTGCTGTAATGGCCTCACTACATCTTAGTCGATGTGGTTGCGCTGAGACTGTCTCGCACGCCATCTCAAATGCAAAGGCTAATCTTTCCACTATCGCCTCCAGGACGATACTATCAAGAAATCCATCGCCCACCTTACAGAGCTTGGCATCCTGAACGAGACCCTTATCGTTGTCACTGCCGACCACGGTCACGGTTTCGACGTTTTCGGCAACGCCGACACTCAATACCTCAACGCCCAGACCGACGACCGCGCCAAGCGCAACGCTATTGGCACGTACCAAGAGTCCGGCGAATCGCAGTAAGCCAACCTTTGGGCATCAAGTTGATGCGTGCGACTATCTCAAGACCGCCGAGTGCCAACGAGCTACGGCTATGAGTCATAGCTTGCTGTCCTCAGTGCAGTCCAGGGAGATTTCTCGCAGCTAGACCAAGCCCTCTCAACTGTTTTAGACACTGCTGACCCTTACACCCATCGCTCTCTAGATACATCAACACCGGCAACCTCCGCTACGCCGACAGCTTCTTCCCGTCCAACTGGGACCCGCGCTACACCCTTGCCCAAGGTCTCGGTGCCCACCCTGACGTCCGTGAGAACTACCAGGTCCACAAGGATGGTCCTCGCACACCAGCTGTCAACATCACCGGTTTCGCATCCAACGACTACTTTGTCAACCCTAAGGATAACCCGAACGGCTTCATCATTAACGGCACTCTTCCCACCAACGCTGCGCAGGGTGTGCACTCGCTTACTGACGTCCCGGTCTTCGCCATGGGTCCTTGCCAGGAGACGTTCGGTGGTGTGTACAGCAGCATCGATGTCTTCTTCCACATCGCATCTTGCCTCGGTCTTTCGCGCCCTAACGGCCCCGACTCTGGTAGCAACACTACTGTCCCTGTTGGCAGTGGTGCAGGGACTGGTGGACAAGGTGGCCATCACGGCGGGCCTGGTAACTGGAACGGCCCCAAGAATGGTGTGCCAGGTTACCACCAATACGGTCCCAACGCGCCTCGCTACGGTGGGCGTGGACCGTGGAAGCAGTAGACGGTTGATGACATATGTACCGTACGCTTGACACGAAAGAACAAATCATGATAGTGTAATGTAGATATGAGAAGCGATCGTACAACGAATAATTATCGCTACCATATTCATCCATACTGACCTCCATACATAATCCTTATCAGCGCGCGACCAAGAAGTCGCCTACCAGAGCGCCTGTACGTTCCATGTCTGCAACTAGAATTGCTCGCCTGTGGCCATAACATCGACCCAAACACCATTCAGCTTCCGCCACACCTGCTTCCGCTTGTGTCGCGGCTCAACTTTCGTCTTGGTCCTCTTCGGCCTGCTTATGATGGCGATTTGCCTCATGAGGTACTCGTACGCTCTTGCCGATAGCAGTGGTAAATCGACTTCTTCGGGACCACGGTCTTACGCTCTCTTGAGCATCATGAGCAGGTCGATCGTAAGGGAGTCGTTGAGGATGTCTTTCTCCAACAGACTTGGTTCGGAAGGCATAGGTGAACCCGTAGTTTTGCTGGCGGATAGATCTGGCTTCACATTCTGGACTAAGGATTAGCGCATGTCTTGGCAACTTATTGTATGTGAATGTGTACAGACTTCTTTGTTTTCCATCGATTTTGGGTACCGCCTTCTAATAGTTGTGTCAGACATGTTGGTATGAGTGTGAGTGAGATGAATTACGAGGAACGAGGTAGTGGCCACATTACTTATACCACCTACTAATGTCGTGCAACTAAGTTCAGATGTCCTCACTCAAGCAAGTCAAGCTACCGTGCTTGGCGAAACACGCTAAATCTAGAAGTCATTGCATCCATTGTCCCAACAACTCTACCAACACCCCTTCTTCATGTACTTGGGCTTATAAGCCTTCGCCCTCTGATCCGCAGCACGGATCTGCTGCATCAGCTGCCCGCACGCTTCCTGCGAGATAGTCGTGGGGTTGGTGATCCGCTCGTAAACGTCCTTGAGAGACAGCAGCTCCTTATCCGTCATGGACTTGTTGAAGATCATCTTCTCCATGTTGTTGGTGCCTTCTTGGGTGGAAGTCATAATTATTGTATCTGAGCATGAAGATTAGTGGGTAGCTTGGCGTGCTACATCGGGGTGTTGGCTTACTTTTTTCTGGTGGTTGATATGGCAGGGCAGTCAGTATTTCTTGATGGATGTTCGAATGTCTATGGAGTTGTTCCGAGGAAAGGAGAGAAGGGCGATATACTTATACCCTCTCCACTATGCAGTCCGCGCAGTAGAGTTCCATGTCCTCACTCAAACCCAGCGGCGCTACTGCGCTTGGCGAAACACTCGAGCAGTCGGAATGCTAGGAAGTGGTCAGCATCTCTTTCAAAGCAGACAGCCTGTGGCGTAAATGCTCTCTCGAGCAATATATCCTCGCAGACACCTTTCGGTATTCGCAAGGAGACATCACCTCCAACACTTCCGCTGGCTCTCAGCACTAATCACAGCAAGATCATGGCCACGCTGCCTGAAGCTCATTAATCCATCATACATCGTACATCATACAAATCATAAACCTACACCACCAAACCACCTCTTACGACCCACACCCTCCCCTACGAACTACAACTACACTGCATAGCCCTCTGATACCTAGGCACATCGCCACACCACCGTTCCTCTTCCTCGACATCGCCATCCCACTTCTCCTCAAAAGGATTGAGAGCCATCTTCATAACTCTGCCCAGTACCTCCCTCTCACCTTTCTTCTCGACTCGCTCGATGATCTCGTCAAGAACCCAGGACCGCGGCACAAACTTCGGGTTAACCGAGCGCATCGCGGCGAATCGTTCTTCTTCAGGAGAGTCAGACCAGTCTTCTAGCACACGCGTCCGGTAAGTCTCAAGCCATTTCCCAATACGCGTTCGTGCATCCGTCTCCGAACCAACAAGCGAGCCCAAGCCATCGTGATGGAAGAACACGCCCGCTACCTCTTTCCTCTTCTCTTCCGAATCAATCTGATCGGTAGAGATATAGCTCAGCTTGCGGAACGTATGATTGAAATCCAACTCCAATGCCTCCAATGTGTCGAGTAGCTCAGAGTAAAAAGTCTCGAAATCACCTTCTTTGCATTGCTTCAGCCCAAGTCGAGCGGTCATCAACCTCTTGTACTCAGCCATGAACACAGCCTTATACTCCTCGCCCGTTGCTTCAATCAACGTCTCGGCCCTCTTAACCAACTCATCCGCCCAGTCCTTGCGCACGCCTTCTTTCACAAACTCCTCCTCGTCGCATCTGTCTCCCGAGCCTATGAGCTCACCAAGTGATTCGCCGAGGCGGACGAGATTCCACCAGATAATACTCGGCTGGTTCTTATAAGCATACCTCAGCATATGGTCGTCGTGGTTAGGCGTGTAGTTAGGGTCGAAATTGTCCAGAAACGCAAAGGGACCGAAGTCTATGCTCAAGCCCATGATACTCGTGTTATCCGTGTTGAGCACACCGTTCGTGAAGGCATAAGCTTGCCAGTAGGCGACCATTTTAGCGTTGCGGCGGACGATCTCGCGGTACAGCCTCGTGTACCTATTCTGTTGATGCTCGGCTTCACCCTGCAATTCATCTTTGGGTATGCCGGTGCTGGGTGTAGTATCGTTGGAGTCGATTCTGCCAGGCAACTTGTCCCAGCCTCTGAAGACTTCTTCCGCAGCGTAGTCGGCCAGTTTGCGGATTGTATCGCGATCTCCTCTCGATCGTGGTAAGTCGAACGTCCCGATCCGGAGCCAGGACTGCGCAAACCTCGCAACAATGGCACCAGGCTCCATCGTCTCTCTCCTCACTCTCGCCTGAGGAGCCAACGTCAAACTCAAAGCACGCGTCGTCGGGATTCCGAGAGCATTCAGAGCTTCACTGACTACAAACTCACGGATCGAACTGCGGACTACTGCTCGCCCGTCCGCGAACCGGGAGTAAGGAGTTTTACCAGCTCCTTTGAGTTGGAGCTCATATCTCACCTTCGTCTCCGGATTCGTAGTCTCGAACAGACTTATCGCTCTCCCATCTCCCAGCTGACCAGCCCATTGTCCGAACTGGTAGCCGCCGTAGCACTGGGCCCAAGGATAGATGGCATCGTCTTTTGGCTCTGTCCCGTTGTCGAGTGTGATGATCTTGTGACCTGCGACGGTGTCTTTAAAGTCTTCTGACTCGATGGTACTTGGGTCGATGGCGAGGTCTTTCAACGCTGTCTGCGACACGCCGACGAGTTCGGACTTCTCAAAGCCATCTGGGCGGACGTAGGTGTAGGCCGCTTCTCTCACTAATCGCGGGCCTAGCTTCGAGCGTTCTTCTTTGTGGGAGGAGGCTGGGGTGGGGTATTGGGGGTCTGGTGGGAGTTTTTGGGTGAAGGTGTTCGTTTTGGGGAGATCGCGGATGCTGAAGGTAGACATGGCTGCGGATCTGGAGAGAGCAATGTGGCGTGTGGTGAGGAGGGTGCGGGAGAGCATGAACAGGATTAGAGGAGCGAGGAAAAGTAGAAGAGTCGTCCGCGTGTGCATGTGTCAGTGGCGACCTTCGAGCATCACTGTGATGGATTCGAGTGAGCTCCAGCTGTTTTGACGCCTGATGTCATCCGGCGTTAACCGGTGGTAACGACTTGGAGGGATATGGTTCTTGGCGGGCAGGAGTCGAGTCTTACATTAGAGCTCGCAGCCTCGATATCAACCCGCAAGGCAAGCAAGCATGGAATGCATGGTTCGCTCAAATCACGCGCGACTGTCCCGAGTATACAGCCATTCGGGTCAAGCAGCATGAGAATAACCAGAGAGCTCTTGCACTAAGGGTTGGAATGAGATGGGACTCTACCAAGCGTTGTTCGATATTGATACCCAGAGCGACGAGCAGCATGCCCAACTTTCTCGCATTCACGTGTGCGGGTGGTTCATGAGAAAGCTCTGCAAGATCATCACGGACGCCCGGCCCATTCGTGTCCCGCCTCTCGACGAAAACGAGGTTCGATCGGACTTTCCATGCTTCGCATCTCAATACCGCTCTCACCACGCGGCGCCGAACGACCGCCGCATGAAGTTGTGTTGTTGTGAGTGACTTCTTCATATGCCACAGTACACCTGTCACTGGTGTGGCGTACTTACCTAAGAGCAAAAGGAAGGTGCAACACGCATGACCGACTTTCTCATACGCCATAACACGCCTGCTACCCATGTGGCGCACCTACCTGGCAGCACATGGAAGGTGTTGTGAGCGACTTCCTCACATGCCACAGTGGACCTGCTACCAATGTGGCGTACTTACCCAACAGCATGAGGAAGGCATAGTACAACACATGGAAGGCGTGGTTAAAGTATATGAACAGCTCAGTTTGCAGATAGAACAAACCAGGGATTTGGTGTCCGACCAAACTACTGCCGCCCACATAACATCCATCTTGGCGAAAATGTTGGTGAATGTGCATGTCTAGTCATTACATATCTGCCTAAGAGATAGAAGCTTGAGGATATGTACTTTGTCGCGCGATGACTATGTTTCAATCCGATCTTCTAACATTTCATCGAAATAAGGCATTTCACCCCAGGAGTACTCGACCTGCTCAGGGCCTGGCACATCTCGCGTCGCGCCCCGCGAAATTGAACCATAATCCAGATCGTCGTGCGGTTCACTGTGCTGTGCATCTCGTGTATCATCTTCCGTGGATGCTGCCAACCCAATTAGCACGTGGCCCATTCACGGCGGATCGGATGAACCTCGTACTATCGCTTTCTTCCGTCCACACGTCTTCGTGGTTGTGACGTCGGGCGCCTGCATGACTTATTAGCAGATCACACCGATTGTTGGTAGCACTCATTCGTTTACAAGTCCATATGATTGAATGATCAGCACCCATAGCGCGCCAGGCTCGCCTACGAAGTGCCCATAGCATTGCCCAGCACTCTTTGTCCGAAGCAGGTAAACCTCTCTTGATCTTGCGGCCAGCTTGTTCTGCAACTACACCGCCATTATGATCGAGGAGTGAAAAAATGCTATCGATAAGGTGTTGAGACGTAGCCGCTTCGTTAGAGGTGGGATGATCCAGGAGATCAGTTAGTAGCACAGCCAAGGCCTGCAAGGGTTGATAATTGCCAGGATACATCCACTGGAAAGGCGAGAATGATGGTTCGGTACACATGTGAATGTACTCTTTGATGTAGGCGTGGAAGTGTCCTATTGCACTAGTTGGCGGGCAGACATCAGCAATTTGAAGGTACGGGAAGAGCATGCACGTACGTTTGTCGGATTTGCTGCCATAATTCTGTATCTGAGCACTTCTGTAATGGGTGGTATAACGTGCAGTAAGCCTTCTCGACCATCAAATTAAGCAGCCGACTGGACCACGTGATGAACACTCTGTTCTGTGGTGTGGCTTCCAGCGACCACGCATGGATACTTTGGCGCCGGATATCCTCGAAGACTTGTTCGGTGTTGGGAGTTGGTCGCATTGTGACCGGAGATGACACGATCGGAGTCTCAAACCTGGTGATTCGCCCGCGTACTTGCGCAGCGGTTTGCTCAACATGGTCCTCATACTCGCGTATCCCTGCAAGAGTCCAAGGAAGGACATCCAGGTGACGGCAGAGTATATCTCTCATAATGCTTGTTGTCAAGATACGAGCTACCGCGACCACTTGGCGAACATCGCTTCTCTCGCCCAGCAGACTATAAGGCAAGATAGGCACATTCTTGTTGATCGTAATCCATTCTGTAGTTCCGTACGGTGTGATACCGGCATCAAGGTCTTCGGTGCTTAGCTGAAGGTCATGCATCTCAGTGAACATGGCTGTGTCATGCTGCTGGCTGTTCCATGACATTGGTGGCAGTCCGGATGCTGTGGAGCTGACTAGCGCGCCTGTCAGTCTTCAGTTCAAGGGTTAGCTAAGCGGAATCACATCTTACGAGTGTCCTTGTGTAGAATGTGCCACCACAACCGTCTCCTTGCCTCTGCCTCGGCTATGCTGACTCCAAAATGCTTCGGATCTCGGTGCAGTCCCATTGCTTGGCCCACGCGAAACGCCGTGCTCACGAAACTTGCTGAGCGCTCAGACTCGTCTCGAATGAGTGGCACATGGCAGATCACATACGCCTGAAGCGAGCACAATGTAGCATTTCGAGGAAAACCAAGAATAGAGAGAGTCTGCATAGTCGAACGGTAGAGACCTTTGGACATACGCGACAGATTTTTGGCTTCGTCGACATCTTCTGGTCTTTGCGACTGCGAAAAGGTGCCACAAAACAAGGTAGAGAGGACCAGTGCAAGGAAAGCGGGCCGTTGCGTCAGGAAGCCATCAGGAATCCCGTATTTGTGGGACTGTGAGACCGACTCCCAGAACATGTCGACGTCTTGCCAGAAGGTCGGCAGGTGCAATATCGGAATCAGCGGATATGCAGCTGCTATGAATGCACTCCAGAGATGGTTACAAGTCTCCTTCGGAGGTAGGAGGTCTAGTATCTGGCCGAGCCTATGCACCCTATCGCCCCTCGAAGCTTCGTCAGCTAGCAGGCGAGTTATAGGTTTGCGGTCGTTGTTGTCCCAGTGGCACAACTTCTTGGAGCACTCGTATAACGGCATCAGGTCCGGGCCAGCCGCCGTTTGGCCTTCAAGAAAGGCAATGAATTCAGGTGCCTAAAGAGACGATCACGTCAGGCGCTGCTTCCCTTGCTTTGAGACTCAAGTCAGACTGACGGAGCGATCTGATATTCCCCAAAAAGAAGGGCTGAAGTATAAAGTTCGGCCGGCCGGAGTGCTGTGAAGGTACCCCAAATCCTTCACGAGGCTATTGGGAGGAACCCCTCGAGCAACACGCATGTCAAGGCCATGCGTGTGTGAGCTACGGCGCAGTGCGCCTACGTTTTCCTCCGATGTCACAGTCACGTACTTGCAATCAGTTGAGGCCCTCGCGCAGTTTGTACATTGGGGTTGAAGCTGCACTATTCGTTATCATTATCTCGACGTGAAGGCAGAGTTTATACTCACCTGGTCACACTTCACACGTCTGACTCGGCAAAGATCGCAGCTTCGAACAGGCCGTTTGTTCTTGTGCTGCGAGGAGAGGGCCATTTCGATCTGTACGCCATTTGAGAATGGTTTCCGTCATAACACCTTTATCAACGAAGTGCGAGGTTACATCCACCATGAGCCGCTGACGTTAGCGCCTGCTCGTACCTCATCCATTGGCTGTCAAAGTACCAATGTCAGGGTGGCCACAGGACGGATAATGCGGAGATGAACGGTCGTGATACCTTCTGCGACTACACTATGGTACACATGAGTGCAATGATACAAATTTATTGAATTACTGATGTAAGGACTTCACGTTAAAACTCGATCACAATCCGACTAAGCGGCTTGCAAAGACCACGATCCATTGGCAACAGACGCGAATCGTCGGTAGTATGACCCCATTGTTATTGCTTCGAAGTGCGGAGGGAGTCGCATGTGTGACCACGGCAGATGCGGGTGGAATAATGCCATAAGCTCAGTAGAAGCCGCGGCTGCGGCGGGCCCCATTATAACCGACCTGCTCGCAATGGCGCCCGGGCGTTCGTGCAAGAAGCATGTTCTCTCAACATCGCGGGGCGAATACAATCTCGTGCGAGACGCAATATTGGCGCCACTGCTGTGACAGAGCTCACAAGAATTTCGTGCGAGATGCAATCAGATGCGTAAGCCGTACCGGACGCAACCGACATCCGTCAGCGGATATCTGACCGCAAAGCATCGAGCAGTGGTGCCCTGTCTGCAGCGACGTCGACACATAAAAGTCAAAGCAGAACATCTTTACAGCATCTATCATAAAAATTCAGCCTCTTCCACAGCATTACTTACACGAATAGTCACTGCTTGAGGAGCCATACTCATAGTCATAGTCGGCACGATGAGCGACCCCAACAACCCGAACATCTCAATCCGTTCGACACCTCAATGGGGCCTGATGCAGCGAGAGATGTTTTGGGCTCCTAATGACGGTGTCTTCCAGCCATTCAATACTGGCTAGTGTAGAATCATTGCATTTAAGACACGAGGCTGACTCTTGCCAGATCCTGACAAGCTGAAAGAGCTGGCCAAGCAGCGCCTCACGGAGCAAGGATGGTAAGAACACAGGCCGATTCAAATCTTTCAGATGTATGACGCAATATCGACAGGCTTTACTCGTCTTGCAATGCTGGCGTCAACTGGACGCATATAGCCAATCGCATGGCTTTCTACAGGCATCAGATCATACCTCGCATGCTGGTCGACACGAATGTGCGTGACACAGCGACGCAGCTCTTTGGCCACCATCTGGCTGCGCCCATTGGATTTGCACCAATCGGCATCAACCGTATCTACCACCCCACGGGCGAAGTGGCCGTCGCAAAGGTAGCACAGGAACTGAACCTTGCGTATTCACTGTCATCGGCAGGCAGCTACAGTATTGAGGCAGTCGCCGAGGCCAACAAATCCGGAACTCGCTTCTTCCAGTTGTACCAGAGCCCGGACGATGAGCAAGCGCTCTCCATGCTCCAGCGCGCACATGACAGCGGATACACAGCTTGCATGCTCACCACAGATACATGGCAGTTGGCCTGGCGGCACAATGATGTGCATATGGGCAATTATGCATTCTACCATGAGCATGGCGCAGGGGACATCGGACTCAATGACTCCGTTTTCATCAAGCGCTTGGAAGAGGCCGGTATCGATCCGAAGAAGGAACCTAAAAAGGCCGGCGCTAAATGGATGGACGAGAACATCTGGCACGGCCGTGCACATACGTGGGAGAAGACAAAGTGGCTGATCAAGGAGTGGAGGCGGATCTCGGGCGGTCGTCCTTTCTTGCTAAAGGGTATCCAAAGCGTTGCGGACGCTCGTCGCGCTGTGGAAATAGGATGCGATGGTATTGTTGTGAGCAATCACGCTGGGCGCCAGGTGGACGGTGCGATTGCTAGTCTCGATGCTCTTGAAAAAATCGTGGACGCTGTTGGAGATCGCCTTGTGGTATGCATTAGGCCGAGGAAATAGTGTAATCACAGGAGTAGCAGTCGTGCTAACGGAGGCATCACAGGTGACCTACGACTCCGGAGTCCGCACTGCAGCCGACGTCTTCAAAGCTCTCGCGTTAGGAGCCAAATTCGTCTTTGTCGGCAGGCTTTGGGTCTGGGGACTGTCGATTGCCGGTGAAACTGGTGTGCGTCATGTTATGAAGGCCCTGTTGGCGGAGTTCGACATCTTGATGAATGTTGCGGGCTATGCGAAGTTGGAAGACATTGACCGAGAAGCAATTGAAAGTCTACCAAGGGTAGCGATCATGCCTTCGGAGTCGACAATCACTTAAAGATCGATTGTCGATAGGACAATAGCTTATATGGTGAATTTGTATCTGTTGAGTTGGAAATCTCATATCTTGATCCCCTTTCTTCTCTTTGAACACTACCCTAACTTCATCATCCTGTGTTCCTTTCTCTAAGAGATGCTTTGTGTGGGTGTGCAGCTCGAGTGAACCATTCTCATGCCATTGCCGTGCAAAATAGAGGTCAACGCGAAATTCGGGATGAAAGATAGCTTGTTGAACGATTAGTAGGAGGCGAGCTGCAGCCATCGGAAGGCTCGTCGTCGTTGCGATCATGGACAGCGTGATAAAACTATGAGACGTATACCGCATTTTCCGGCGAACGGGTCCTGCCGCGGCACGTACCGCTTCATTCAACGAGATGGCAAGCACACACCGCAAGGACGCTACCTAGACCACTCAAAATATCTGTCGAGCGACTTAGATGCGCCATTTTGTGGTCCACACGGGAACATCACACACTGCGTATCACTTACGACGGCAATTGACATGGTGGTCAGACAGAAAGGGTAAATTTCGCACATTAGTACGGGCCGACCGACAGGTGGCTTTTGCAGTGGACACTGCATTGAGGTCTGGCAGATAGAGGGCGGATTGCTACCAGGCCGAAGAATGAACGAGGCGTGGATCTCCTCTATATCAATATCTTAAGGGCGCAAAGCATGGCGCACGTGGGGTGGAGACGTAAAGGGCCTTCTTGAGAGCGACTTCAACATATCCCATTGTTGCTAAGTGTGATGCACAACGGACTGTGTTGATCGTGATGATCTATACGGTGTGGCTGGCTATAGAGCAACTTCGTGAAAAGGCAGTTGGGTTCCTCCCGCAGCTGACTAACAGGTATGAAAGCTGCTATTCAAATCGCCCCTTCGCTGTGATAATAGCGACTGCAGCGCTCAGAACAGTCTGTCAGCAGGTGGCGGCCCTTATAATGTCATCCAACTTGCAAATTATCAAATTCTTATAGCAATTGAAGCGTTGCTTATGGTGTTGTCGGCCTGGTGTGCAGGCTGCAAGCCACCCCTTGCAAAAGTCATGAACAAAAGGTGAACCGTAGTGTCGACTCAGCCTGCCATAGTGATGACTGCGGTGCAATTCACCACCCTAGTCTGCTCACGAAAGCGCTCGACTGTGATGCGATCCGATGGCTTGGTGAGGCCGTCGGCCACTTGCTGATCGGTAGACAGCCAGTTTACCTTCCCCTTGCCATTGTCAACTGCCTTGCGGATGATTTCTCATTTGACCTCGATATCCTTGGTACGGCCATCTGCATCAGCTAACGTGCTGGTAGGTGCTTTGGGTCAGTGCTTCGCGTAACTTACTCGTGAGTCGATCGCTGCTTTTGAAGCGTGCAACCAATGCCCGCTCGAGAAATGCAGGGAAAGGCAAGACAAACCATGGGCGCGCCTCTGATTCAGCAGGAAGCTCCAATGAGGTACAGCTCGGCCGAAATGCATCTCATACGGAAGGATGTGGTGCGCTCACATTACGCAGGCTAAAATCAGACGATGACAGAGTTCGCGTCGAGATTGCTGCGTCATTTCGTATATACAATGCGGAGGCGGAGTCTTAGAGGGTGCTCACTCGTATTGGGCTCAAAGACTTGCAAAGCTATGGGATGAGCGGTGCTAATTTCCACACGACTGTAAGCGAGGCGACTTTTGACATCAAGCGTCCTCTACGGCGACTTGATGACGAACTTGATGCGTATGGGATTCTCTGCTTCGTTGAGATGCCAGAAGTTGAGGCGGCAAGTCTCCACATTGCCGGATGTTGTTGGGTAGCATCCGAGCTAGTAGTGCCGGACACTCTGCCGGACGGGACGCACATTGCGCGACTTATCTCAAGCAACAGTAACCGAAGACCACAGATCGAGCTCTAGCGGGTACTCAAACCTAAAACTGCAGAAGATATTCTCTAGCCTGATATTACACACCGGAATGTGACAGTGAGAACATGCTTTGTGTGCTGCTGACCCATCGTGACTCCTGATGGGACATTGCTCGAGCGCGACTTTGCAACACAAGCGCATCTAGAGTAGGACTTATTGACTCCCGTCCACAATAGCGGCTGTCTGAAGCGGTCGGCTTGCACTTATTATAAGAGTCGACTGTAGCACAATGTAAGTCGAATCCACCTTCCAAATCTCGCCGGTGTATTACCTAGCCCTTAACGATGTATCCTCTACTTACCCTATCCTTCCTGGCGCTGTCGGTCGTTGCAGCTTCTATGGACAGTCGAGCAGCTGGCCCGGCTGTTACTATCGCGAATGGTACCGTAGTCAGCTCAACGACTGGGACCGTTGACTCCTTCCGCGGTATTCCCTATGCGCAACCACCAATTGACAATCTCCGTCTACGCCCTGCTCAAAGCATTAAGACCTCCTTTGGTACTATTAACGACAACCCGCTGCCTCGAGCCTGCCCACAGTTTCTCGCCTCTATCAAATCTGGATCGCTCTCTGGGGTTGCAATCTCATTGCTGTCCGACGCACCTACCGCCCAACCTGTGACCGACGCAGGCGAGGACTGTCTCACTATCAACGTGCAACGTCCGTCCGGAACTAAAGCGAACGCGAAGCTCGCAGTTGTGTTTTGGATCTACGGAGGCGGCTTCGAGTTTGGCACAACTCAAACATATGACGGCACAACCTTCGTCACTAAAAGCATTCAGCTTAGTGCCCCTGTGATCTACGTTGCAGTCAATTATAGGTAAGCTTGATGCATGAAGTCCCTTCGCCGCTTATCGCTCATTTGTATGGCACAGATTGGGAGGGTTCGGGTTTCTTGCAGGCAGCAACCTCGCCAAAGAAGGTTCCACGAATCTTGGCCTTCGTGACCAACGCCTAGGTCTCCAGTGGGTACAAGAGAACATTGCCGCGTTTGGAGGAGATCCTGATAAAGTAACGATATGGGGTATGTAACCTGACAGCACTTCATTAGAGACGGATGCATACTAATATCTTCTAGGTGAATCGGCCGGTTCCATCTCCGTCTTAGACCACACAATCATCAACGGCGGCGATAACACATACCGTGGCAGACCTCTCTTTCGCGCAGCGATTATGAATTCTGGTTCGGTGTTCCCTACCAACAATGTCACGACCCCTAAAGCCGAAGTCATC
Source organism: Elasticomyces elasticus (assembly GCA_035926095.1). Lineage (NCBI taxonomy): Eukaryota > Fungi > Ascomycota > Dothideomycetes > Mycosphaerellales > Teratosphaeriaceae > Elasticomyces > Elasticomyces elasticus. Next base: position 1,490,805 of record JAVRQT010000001.1, read on the forward strand.
TACAACAATGTGGTCAAGGACGCTGGCTGCAGCTCTTCTGCTGATAAGCTGTCTTGCCTTCGGCAATTAGACTACACTACCTTCTTGAACGCCGTGAACTCCGCACCGGTCATGTTCGGGTATAGGGGTATCGATCTCTCTTACCTTCCTCGACCAGACGCAGGCGACAACTTCTTCTCACGTTCCCCTGAGCTGTCGATCGGCAGTGGCGCCTTCACAAAGGTCCCTATCATTATCGGTGACCAGCAAGACGAAGGTACGCTCTTCGGCCTGGCCCAGAACAACATCACCACCAACGCCCAGCTCATTGAGTACGTTGCCTCTTACTTCCCCACGGATCCTAACTCCGTCGCGGACATCACAGGCTTGGTTGCCAACTACCCCGACCAGCCTTTGCGGGGCCAACCAGCTGGAAGCCCTTTCGACACTGGCTCGCTCAACAACATATACCCGCAGTACAAGCGCCTAGCCGCTATCCTAGGGGACATCAGCTTCACGCTCGCGCGTCGCAACTATTTGAACACGGTTGCTTCGCAAGTTCCGGCCTGGTCCTACTTGTCCACGTACTTTGCAGGCACGCCAGTATTAGGGACATTCCACACTACCGACATGTTGGTGGACTATACTCTCCCGGGAATCCCGCAGCAGTCGGTCTTGACGTACTATGTCTCTTTCGTCAACACGCTGGATCCGAATACTTTAACGACCTGTGCGCCGCTGATTACGTGGCCGAAGTGGACTGCGAGCGCTCCGCAGCTCATTGACTTCGCTGCTCTAGGCAATAGCATTATTCCGGATACTTTTCGACAAGCAGCGTCGGACTATCTGGCGACGAAGGGGTCGGTGTTGAGGATATAAGGTAGCGACGAGTCCACAGCATATCTGTTGTGAGGGCGGCTGATATTTGGTCGGACAGCACATGCTTGTTGTTATTTTCCTATCTGCGAGGTAGCATTGTTTACATACCCGCTGCCGCGTGATCACCTTCCGTATCCATGCGGAGGTAGGTGCTCTGCACTGCAGCAGGCAGGCATGCTCTAGCATATGAGGAAGTCACTATTTACAACAATATCCGCCAAAGCCACACCATATAAAACAAAACAGTAATCATACAAAGCGCGTAGAGTATGGCTATCTTAACTTTTCTAGCTTTGTTCTACCCGTGCTAGAACAAGCAAGGCTGTCCAAAGCATTAATCCATAGTAGAGAGAGGCCCGGACGGCCCCCATCCGTCGAATGCCGAGCAAGGGAAGGCGTTCTTGACGCAGTTGTTCACCCAATTCGACGAGGCTAAACGGCGACGGAACGAGGAAGGCGGACGACATCGATTCGAGACCAATCCGTGGTTAGAACATACGGGATGGGAGCGACACATCGGCGGCCACAAGCAGTTCGTTCGGCAGTCCATTCGGTCCGTAGTCAATGTCCAAGACGCCATCAACCACCCAGCGGGTCCCGAAGCCAATACAACCGAGGCCGACGATACCGATAGCGAGCGAGCATTGCAAGAGGCATGTACGGCCACCGTTGTATTAATCCGTCGTTCATTCGACGTATGCCGACCCGAAATCGTCGGTCGTGCCGCGTTAGAGTACGTCAACCGTGGAGAGGCCGGTGAACCCAACAGCGACCGGCCGTTTCACGGGAAGCAGATGGTCAAGACGTTACAGAAGTACGCCGATCGTTGGGTCAAGATGTTGCGGTATTTGTGGCGAACGGCGGAGAAAGGCGAAGACGAGCGTCCCAATTACCGAATGACGCAACGGCAGCAGGGTGCAGTCAAGTGTTTGAAGGAGGCGGCACACCGCACAGCCAACGGGACCGAAGAACCCGAAGCCGAACAAGCAAGCGTCGTCGATACAGGACCATCCCGCCGTCGATGTGACCGTTAACAGCGATACCAGCAGTGGGAGGCATCGATCGAGGCCAGTATGTCGTTTTGGATCGCCATGTTCGACCACGAGTTGAAGGACCGCGAATTCGAGAGCGGCATATTGAGTGGATTGGCCGTGTTGGGTTTGGATACCGAGCACGGCGGATGGATGCCTGCGATCAATTACACGCCCATTTTGGCCGCCATCATTACGACATTGCGGGCGATGGTCGTACGACAGGCGTGGCGACGTCGAGGAGAGGCCATTCGCATTCACATCCAACAAGGCATGCCCGACGAGACCGCCCGCGATCAAGCACCGTCCGTGTTGGAGGGCGTACAAGACGCCGTTAGCCGGTTCATAACATTGACGGCATTCGGGGCCAAACCCACCCCGTCAAACCGCATTTTCCAACAGAAGACGTACGGGATGAAGATCCGATACACGACCAAAGGCGAGGGTCAGATTGGATGGGAAGGGGACGATACCATCGTCGTACGGAAGATCAAATTCAAGATAGACGACACCCGGACATTAGTCCATGCGTTGGTCGGCGACGTCCGGCAGCGATTGGTCCAGGATTTGTTGTTTATACAGCACCACATCCACGACGTCCCGCGAGTGGAGGCCGCCCGGCATGCCACGATTCGATTTAAGTACGTTGGCCGACGATCATGCCGTGTTAGACGAAGGGTGGAGTTTCATCCAATACGTACAGAACCAGTGGGAGGTCGACGGCAAGGAATGGATGGGCATGCGAGTGTTTGACGATCCCGACGTCCGCCGGCGGTTTATCATCGCTGTTGACAAATAACGTCCCCGGACCGAACAACATCGAGTGGAAGGAGAAGGCCGTCCACGATTATTTCCGTTAGGTCCGTCGATTCAAGGAAGAGTTGATCGTTTTGGTCCATATGACCGCCGGAGCACCTGCGCGAGCCACGGAATTGATCAGCATCTAACGAGAGAATGGCCCAAGTGCACGATCCCAACGAGGCGTGTTCATCGACCACGGCATGGTCGTGATGGTCACGGATTACCATAAAGGATTCAGCGCGAGCCAGAGTTTCAAGATCGTCCATCGATACGTGCCACGCGAGGTCGGCGAATTAGTCGTATATTATTTATGGTTGGTGGAGCCGTTTGTCCGCATATTACAGGGGACGACGCAGGATCAGCATTCGTTTGGGAAACAGATAGAAGAGAACATATACAGCGTCGGGTTAGGGGATTCGAACTAAACTCTTCGTCCATTCGTCTACTAGTTCTATTTACACTGCTAGTAAACTCACTGCAGAGGGGATGCTGCGGTAGAATCATTCTGTGGTGCGCCGTTACACCTTAAGGAGTACTACGAGAACGTCGTCTAAGTGCCTTGTGACCTCGGGTATCGTACGTCACGCGTGTCGTATAGGGAAGTCCTGGAGCACGCACTCGATACTCACTTCCCTCGTTAGTCGGCTCGCTTGCTTCTACGCAGTTCCCAGTCCTAGAGGTGCACGTCGTCTTGCAAGACCACGACAGCGGTGGAGGGGTACACGCCGCAAGGCTTTGGCAGAGGCTGGACTTGCTGATGCTGAATGGCGCATCCTCCAATCTCAAGAGCAGTAGCTGTCGCTAGTTCAAGTTCGGCCACTATAGCTGCTGCACTGTCTTTGACACTGCGGAGAGGTTGCAATCGACTGCGACCTGTTTCTTCGAACCTTGCTATCTATCAATCAGCAGGACGTCAACGATATACTTCTTCGGATCTTTGTCACGGCCGCTGGCGTTGCTTATATGCCCCAATACCGTGTTGAGGGTATTGTGTTACTGCGTGTCTGTTGGCGGACCAAGGACTGGAGTGAGGTTAAACAAGCGGATGCTAACCGAATTTGGTAATCCGACAGAGCGGTGCCCGAGATCCCGCACACTAGCGACACGACGTCTGAGCTTGCCATGCTGTACACATCACATTACTGATGGCCAACATAGGAGCCATACCAGGCTTCTACTACGACACTGCAAAAGGCAAATACTTCAAAATCACTGCCAACCATGCAGCACCTCCAGAGGCAAAACATAGCCTCTCCAACGTCCGCCGTGAAGCCCGAGAGACCAAAAAACGAAAATTAGACGACCGCAAGCGGCAAAAAACCACAAAGCAGACCGTGCATCGCTCTCGGATAAGTCGAGATGCTCTATGCTACTCCAGTCTTAGCCGCGAGCTCGGTCAGGTCCCAGCATCGGGAGAGCGTGAAGCAGCTGTTCTTGCCAACTTAAGACCTGAACGAATTACTGTCCCGCAGCATTATGGCGAGAGCGTCTCGGTCCTCGACGTCCAACCCTTGATTGATGGTCGGGTAGGTATGGCTGTTAACCGTGGTGGGCGAGCGGGTTGTTCGGTTTTGACGACTAAATGGCCGATGGGAGAAGGTGGGTGGCCGCAGCCGACGATCAGTTTTGTTAGTGATTTGGTGTCGTTGCATATGTAGGTCTCTCCGTCGGGCTGTTCGAGCGCATCACCAGATCGCCACTGATAGGAGCTAACGATGGAGCAGGATCTCGGAGAACTCAGATAGCCTGCCTGCATACGCAGTAGTCACGCAAGAGCCTAAAGGCCCTGGAAACCTCTTCGTTTCGACTTTGCCGAGCGCACATCCAGACATTAGCCGGTCGAACTTATTCACCCTTGGACAGCCGGACAGCTCGATATGGTCCTCATCTTTAAGCACCAACCGTGAACAACTGGCCATCTCAGGCACTGCAGACGTCTTTTTGGCTGATTTGACGATGGGAGATGTGATTTCTCGATTACCATTAGCCAGGGAGTCTCGCGATATCACATGGATGGATGCTACGACTATAGCCTATGATGATGGCTCGAACGGTGGAGTTGGACTGTGGGATGTTCGCTCGCAGGGACGAGCGATGAGATGGAAGCGGGCGAAGAACTCGGCGATTACTGGCTTTCTCTCTCCGAATAGGCATGGAGTTCAAGTGGTAGTGGGAGGGAATACCGGGATAGATGTCTATGACACTAGGCATGGGAAGTCGCCATTATTGTCTTTTGATCATACGCATCAAGGTCCGCAGCAGCGGTGGACTATTAATAATGACCTTGGTGTTATCACTGCGGTCGACCGAGAAAACGATATTCAGTGTTATGGCCTGAGGAGTGGCAAAGCTCTCGGAAGGTTGACTAGACCCCAAGGCAACGGAAAGGGGATGTGGAGGGCTTTGCGTTGGTTGGAGGGCGAGACGGTGCTGCAGGCTTGTAGAGGGGATGAGGTTGTGCGGTGGCGGTGGGGTGGCGGTGACGACGACGAAGCGTGAAAATTGTTAAGATTGGCGCGGCGAGGTTTGTGAAGCTCTCACGACAGACAGCTCAAAAGAATTGCGTATCGGCCTTTGCAGTACTCTCGGGAGCTTCTGCGTTATGGAGAGATATCGTGGAAGGCTTCGACGATGTGTGAAGCTCCCATTGCCATCACTCGACTAGAAGAGGTGCTTGGTCTCCACTTTCTGGTACCGACTTTGGTGCCTGGAGCGCGTGTGGCCGCTCTCGATAGCAATCTTGGATCGGGGAAGGACGCAAACCCTTCCAGGCTGGGTGTTTGCAAACCATCGACTCGCTTTCTGCTGGAGAATGTTCTCGACCACTTCTTCGCCGTTGTCTGCGAGCAAACTGGTGGTTCGTGCCCATCATCTTAGACTTCCTAGTCCTTGATGCATACGCTGCGATCTCTGTTGAAGCCACAAGAGGGTGTCGTAGCAAACCTCAACAAAGATCGCAGCGTATACATCATGGCCTAGGTGTCTTGCATCCTATCTCCTCGTCTGACTGTTTGAACAGTCTTTGCGAGATGGAACCCACAACCTCGGGCCAGGATTCGCACAACAAAGCTACGCAGGCCAAAGACGCAGTTCGGACGGACCAGTCCGGGTCTCGCCTGCTCAGCCTACCAGCTGAACTCCGCGAAATAGTCTGGAAGCTGGTCCTGACCCAGTCAGGTCCTATCGCGGCATACTTGGGTCATCGCACCGTTCTACGCAATGCGCCAGAGCCTGAGTACGCTCAGAACCCGGACCAACAAATGAGGGCGTTTCGCCAATCGCAAGCGTTTCCCAGATTCCCACCGCTCGCCTTGGTGTGCAAGGATCTTGCTGAGGGGATTATGGTGTATTACCTCAAACACAACGTCTTCCAATTCCACGTCGAAGACAAGAACGATTACGAGATCTTTACGTGGCTCGACAAAGTTGAACAGCTGTGCGAGACCATCATACCTTTCGATGGTGTCAACATCTACGTCGCTGCATCCCACCTCACACTCCGAGTAGGGTTCAAGGTAGGCACATCGAGGACGAATACCGAGTACGCCATGATCGAGTACAAATTAGTTGGGGCGTTGGACTCCAGGACTTGTGATCTCATGGAGATCAGACTTGGTGGTACACTGCTAAAGGAGTGTATCTGTTGGGTGCGCGGAGCCGTCAGAGCTACTAGAGATACTGACGACTACGGACTACAACTGAGTGAGTTCACGTGGGCACTGGAGCAAAAGGTTAAGGAGTTCTGGCTTGCTCGTCGCCGTGAGTCTAGAACTTGTCTCAAGTGTGGCCTGCCACGCTGGGGCGCTGATATTGAAGACACTGATGACGAGCATGAGGACGTACAGACAGATGAAGCTGAGGGTGAAAAGGAGGATGAAGAGATGGATGAAGCTGGAGGTGAAGCTGGAGATGGAGATCAAGACGAGGAGAGCGCCCTTGTGGTGACCTAGTCGGAGGTCGTCCAAAGCGTTCGTCTGTTAACTAATTGCTGATCTTGTGTGGCCCCTCTGATCATCTATGAGACGAATCGAATCATTGCCAAGCACTGCTTAGTCACTTTGCAATTGACGCGTCAAGCACGCGTTGCGACCTCACCTCTCCACATTGATACTATCATCTTCCACCACAACAACATCAGGATGTCTTCCGCTGTCGCAGCGGATAAGGTGGCGGATAGTGCTGAATCTCTTGCCGAATGCCACCTCCTCAGCCTGCCCGCAGAGCTCCGCGAGATGATTTGGTCCATTGTGCTTGTCGAGCCGGAGCCGATCATATCATACGTCAACAGACGTACCATTATAAACGAGGACAAGCATGACCCGAGACGTCTGGAGACACTTCGTGTCATGAAGCCTGTTCCGAGCCTGCCCCCTCTCGCTTACATTGCCAAACAGCTGCACGAGGAGATTGTTTCTGTCTTTTTCGGTAGCAACACTTTCGTCTTCCACTTGAACAAGTACAACCCTCGCGAGGTGGACTCCTGGCTCACCACTGTCAAATACCATATCTCAGAGCTCTTGACAGATCTGGATTCGGCGTTTGTAGATGGTCACATCACAATTCGACTTGACCTGCAAATACCCATCTCAGCCTTCCTTGGTCGGCTGGCCACGATTGAGTACAGTTTCAATGTGAAGAAAGATTCTTACGAAATCAAATTTAGCGGCGCACTTACGCAAGAATGTGTCTGTCGGCTCCACGATCAGATTGAGCACCGCTGGCCCGACGGCACGGGCGAGTGGGAATCGCTTGGGCCAATGAGTGCGGTGACGAAATTGCTGGAGTGCTGGGCGAGGCTCTACTGGCTTCCGCGAGATACCACAATGAGGCCCAAGCATTGTCTCCACTGCTGCAGGCCACGTTATGCGGGCGACGGCGCTGTAGACCAAGAGTTCGACCGCCTGCTAGATGAATGCTTTGGCTAAAGAGGTGACACACCGAGTGTGGTCTCGAGCAAGATGTGGTGGAGCGATCACTGTGGATTCATTTGCTTGTCAGTCGTGATGACATTTTCCGATGTTCGAGAAGTTCTTGCCGCGATTGGGTGAGGACTTGGAGAAGCCGGCACATGAGGGCATCGCTGAAGACTTGACGGTAAGAACTCTGGCGTTATCGAATCTTGAGGAAGGAGAACCTGGCTCATCCCAACCCTGCAACGAAGGGGGATGCGGGGCCAGCGCGAAGAGTAAGCGTCAGGAGGACAGTGCGAGATTGAAACAAGAAGAATTCCGGGTCGGCGCAGTAAACGTTCTCCAAGCTGTACGGTGACAACTCGCCACGCTTCGGCAGCAATGGCGAAGGCAGCGGAGCCGTCAGGAAACATCAACGCACTATCCAGCAGTACGAACAGGCTGTCAAACCCCTTGTTGCGGACCACAAGCACTTACAACGAGCAGAATGGCGGCTAATCTGTAGACCTTAATTGTGGGCCAGCGCCGTGATCAGCGAAAGAAGCGCCTGCTCGGTCTTCATCGGGTGGCAACAATGCACTCGGAGTCAAGCACGTCTAGCATCGTGCTCAAAAGAGTCACCTGGCATTGATGGGCAAGGCAAGAGAATAGTACGTCGAGGAAAACAGGACTTTGCGCAAGCGTATGCTCCAGGCAGACAACTCGCTACTCACTGCGAAGAGCAATGTCACTATCCTGACAAAGCTGATAGAGGATCTCCGGCATGAAGCCTTGACTGCCAACACCGCCTGATCGGAATAGCGGACCTCGTTGAAGAAAGCTTTGGAAATTGTGAAAGGTGGCAAAGATCGTGGCGAGGGCCCAATCGCGGATATACAGAGTATTAGGGTAATCGTAATGATGGCGGTCGTCTGGCCAAGACCGCCCGCCTCTCCACACCTAAACCGTTCTCGACACCACCCGCACAGATGGGCGGGTGCTGTCTTCAAGGGGTCATCACTCATCACGCTGGTTTGACAGATGCGAAAGAGATCCGCCATGTGTCAAGATCGTATTCCCTATGTACGTGAGGTGCGGTACATTCCGACGCTCTTGGCAACAGACACCTAGAGTAGCAAAACATCGGCCAGTATGCTTATTCACCAGAGCGTGTCCACTAAAGCCAAGTCCTTTGTAGCTTGGGTGTGAAGAAGGCAACGCCAAGCCCAGGACTAGTTTGGATGCCTTCATATAGAACCTCATGATTGGCACTGACAGCATTTGCAGCTCCTGATTCTGAAAATGGCCAATCAAGCGAAGGTCATACAAGACAGCCTGACTGGATACTTTAGTGACACCACCCCGCATCTTGAAACCCATCTTATTTGCGACCAAGCATGAGGATCTGACGTCTCGCACCCCTTTACCAGTCTCTTGAAAACACACCTCTCGAGATGTGGCCGTCCACCGATTCAGCTCCGGATAGTGCGATGATTGTAGGAAGCGGCGTGCTTGACAAGCCCTCACAGGCGGTGGATGCAAGTCTCAACGACCACTCGAATGTGCTCCGTCCGAACGTATTCTTCGATAGATTGCCGCTGGAACTCCGTGAGATGATATGGACATCTCTCTTGGTCCACCAGGAGCCCATCACTGCCAAACTCGCACAACGCATTGCCCGCGAGCACGATTCTGCATGTACACGGAAGGCAGAGTGCCACAGGAGACACGTTCGCCAAACGCACGCATTGCCTAGACTTCCGGCGCTTGCCTTCGTTTGCAAGGATCTCGCTAGGGAGGTTATGATCTTTTACCTCAAAAATAACGTCTTTCGCTTTGACGTCGAGCGGGGTCATTTCTACGAGGTGAAAAGCTGGCTTGAGAACTACGAGAAGCGGTGTGAGAGCATTATACCGGGTTGCTATCATGAGACACCTTTTAGGGCCGAAGACTACCTCACGCTTCGCTTGAGCTTTAGTTTTGCTGCCTCATCTGGGTCAACCCCAAAGTATTGGATGGTCGAATACAAGTTGGCTGGACTTCCGGAGCAGCGGCTTGAGCGTGCTATAGATGTCAAGCTTGATGCATTGTTGCTGGACGAGTGTAAGTGTTGGGTGCAAAGAGCCATGAGTGAGACAAACAATGATGGCACGAGTCAAATTGTTGCGTTCACAAAGTGGCTGGAGCACCGAGTAAGAAGCTTTTGGTTCCGCCGCCTACCATGGACAGTATCTAGGCCGTGTCTCAAGTGTGGCTTGCCGCGATACGGTGCTGATACGCACGCTACTGACGATGGACATGAAGGTTGGCAGGGAGACGAGCCATAGCTTGTTGACTCAGTCAGAGACTTGCGGACCTCGCTGGTTGGATCTGCATTGCAGACAATACCTTAGAATTTGGACAGGACTCAGCATGTCCCACTCTGAGGTTCCGTTCCCAGCGAACCAATGATCGCACCAACCTGCGTCTGAAAAAGGCTGTTCGATATTCGTCCATCTGGGCGTTGTCTGACCCAGTTTCGCGGCTCTGCCCGGCAGTAAAATGATCAGTACGGATAGTCACAGCTCCACGCCCGGATGTTTGGGCCATGGTAACATAAGCTGGCTGTCACTTTCCGCAGGCGGTGAAGGTGGACACCTGGTATTCCACACCTTCGTCGCTTTCGTCCACCGATCTTGCGTCCTTCCAACGGCCCTGCATTTTCTGGCCATCTCGAGCACGACATGGCAGCGTGTACCGCCTCACGAGTGCTTCGTCTGGCGACGGACAGTCTTCGTCGGCTCCAAGTCACTCAAAATTCAGTCATCGGCCAGCCTGACCGTGTCGCAAACGAAGTCGTCCCGCCACCGAGAGCATCTCTGCTTGGACTTCCGTTCGAGTTACGCGAAATATTCTGGTTTTTCGTCCTTATCAAAGCGGATCCGATCGCAGCGAAGATCGTACGCCGCAGCATAATGTACACCCGGCCTCTTTTCAACTACTCGTTTCCATTCGAGGCAACGAGCCCTTGCAGCCAACGCCAGGTCATGCCGCAGCTACCACCGCTCGCTCTTGCTGCCAAAGTCATCAGCAACGAGGTCCTAGCGGTCTACCACAAGAAAAACACCTTCGCCTTCACGATCGACAAACGTAACATTTCTGAGGTCACGGCATGGTTGGATGCTGTTCGAAAGCGCTGCGAGATCCTTTGCAGCGACTTCGACCTGGATGCCTATCCCACCATCCGCATTCATTTCGCTCTGCCAGCTCCCCGTCCGGGATTGTGGGCAGCCGCCAGTGATGACGCTACGATCGAGTATCATCTCCACAAAGGCGAGGGTAGCTGGATTGTACGGCTTGGTGGTGCGCTGCAGAGTGAGTGCGAATGCTGGGTTGCTCATGTGATCGAAAACGATGAAGAGGAAGGCATTGTCTCGACGGCGGATCTTACTTGGCGGATCGAGCAACGGATTGGCAACTTTTGGCTGCACCGCAAGCGTGGTGACGTTTTCGTGGAGTGTCGGAAGTGTGGGAAGCAGCGTTACGACCGAGAGGATGTGGATTCGTCTGATGGTGAGCCGGAAGATGAGCACTAGCCATGGCGCCTGTGCCAGATGGGATTCCAGGGGCGGAGGGCGCTATATCCAACAGATGAGATGAATCTTAAGTGGTACGGTAGAGGATGTGCGGAGAGAAGATGGATGTCGAGGTAGTGGAATGAGTTGAGAGGATGATGGTGCAGTATTATATGTACTTTCCGTCGACCGAGCGCGACGGCGACGACGTCACGTCAACTGTATTTAATGCCTTCAGTACGCAGGCTTCAAAACGTCACAAGTCACCGCAAGTCCCAAACGTGTATAGAAGAAGCAAACTTATCGTGCAATTACATATAACAATACATGCAAAGCAGCAGCACCGTCGCAATGCAAGCACCTCGCGCCCTCCCTAATCTCGCCATCGAACGCTGTGATCATCCTTCGATCACTTCCGCACTTTTGTTACGACGAGAATGTTATTAGCCACCACTTCACCGATATCCAGGCTGACCCGGCAGACTGAACCCGAACGTTGGCACAGCCGGCGGCGTCGCGACAGCAACAGGTTCCGGCCGCACCAACCTCTCGTATCCATAGCTCTCCATCTGCTGTGGCGGCCCACCGCTCACGCCACTGTATCCTCCGTAATTGGCGTTCGGCTCACGATCTGTGAATGAGTCAGTAATGTCTAAGCTACTTCGGATGCTTCGACATACCATAGTCATTATGATGATGCTTCTTATGATGATGCTTCCCCTCCTTCTGCCTCTTCGCCGTGGGCTGGGACTGCGGCGCAGCATCCGTCGGCAACACCCTCTTACTCATCGCCTTGCTGCTCACACCTGCACCGATCTCGATATCAGGCTCCTCCAGCACCATGCCACCCTCCAATGGCTTGCCTCCAGTCCCTCCATACTCGGCAGTCATGAGCCATTTCACATCCGCATCCGTCAGCTTCGAGATAGGAATGATGCTCTCACCTATAGTATAGTTGCAGCACTCCCGTGGTCCGAAGCCGACGCCCCATTTAGTCTGGCGAGCAGCATGCATCACCTCGCGATCGTTTTTGTTCTGCAAATCCTCCATCCCAGCCTTGGCGCTAAGAGCATGGTTGCGGGTAGTCATCTTGACGAAGGCGTGGCGCTTGTCGCGATTGGCAATGCAAGTCTGTACCCGTCCGAAGCGCTCGAACAGCTGCTGGATCTCCGCTTGTGTTCCATTGGCGCCACCGACGAACAGCGTGCGGGAAAGAACCTTGACATGGTCGCGAGGCAGCGAGCTGTCAATGGCGATATACTTGGGCTGCATGGGCTGGCCGTTCATTGCCGTAGGACCTGGGCTGTTACGCATAGGCAGGTCGCGCATCGACTGGATGGGTGAGCGCTGTCTGTAGCGCCCACGAGCAGGGCCGCCACCATTCGCACGATTCATACCACCTCCGTTACCATTAGTCTGGCCAGACATGTCGTCGTAATTGCCATACACCGGGCTGGCTCTACCCCCACGCGCACGAGGCTCAGGGCTGCGACTCCTACGTCTACCACCATATGCATCATGTCCATTAGGCTGGCTTGGGCCTTGCGAAGCATCCAAAGCTTGAAGGATGGGACCCCATTGATCCATGGGCAAGCCTTGCTTTTGCAGATCTTGCAACAGATTGAGCGCCATCACGAGTTTACCTTGGTCGTTGATGATGTTTGGAGGGAGTATGCCACGCAGCGGCCCAAGTGGGTCAACTGGAGCAGCGACTTGAGGTGGTGGGGGCATAGCAGCCGGGTACGTCTGAGCGACAGATGGCGGCTGTTGAGGCGGGTAGCCAGGAAAGTTCGGGAAACCCTGAGGGGGTTGAAAGCCATTCATCTGCATTGACGTGGTCTGCGGCGATAGTGCGAAAGGTGGCGGTTGCTGGAAGGCTTGTGGAGGTACAACGTTCTGCTGCGCGAAGAGCGCGGCAATGTTGGGTGGTAGCTGCGGTGGCATAGCTTGGACAGGCGGAGGTTGTGACATGAATTGAGGTGGTTGAGTAGGCACAACTGGTGCAGCTGGCTTGGGCGCAGCGCTGGCCAGGAGAGCGAGGATGTTGTTCACGTCTTGAGCCGGCGGTTGAGGTGCAGCTGGAGGATGCATTGCTGGTGCGGGCATCTGCTGTGGCAGAGGTGGCCTGCTATGTGCCGCCGCGATACCGTTTGCTGCTCCTGCATTAGGCTTCATCGGCATGTACCCTTGTTCGTACAGCTGCGGCGGCGGGTAGCCGGTGGGCGTGAACAGCGGTCTGCTCGGGACCGGTGCCGCGAACTTCTCACCTGCAGACCTCTGAGCGATGGATTGAGTGGCAACCGTGCCATTAGTCTTCTCCGGCACAGGCGCTGCTGGGGCTGCGGGTGGGGGGTTGAGCTTGGCCTTGAAGTCTGCTAGCAGCTTCGCCGGAAAGGTATTACCCTTCTCCCAAATACCCACCATATTCTCCAGCTTCGGCTTCTGCTCTTGCGGAATGCCCTTCATGATATCGTCAAAGAGTGCAGGCATGAGCTCCGTGACACGCTTGACAGCCGCAGCGAATGTGCCAGCCTCTCCTCTGCCCTCAAAGTGCAGCTCCTCTCCATTGTGTTTCGCCTTCTCAATCCATTGGCGGGTCACGCTGTCGATCACGTACAGAGCACCGAGCTTGTGAGTGGCTGGGGCCTTCTTAAGCGCTTTGTACAGCAACTGCACCATGTCGTGCTCGATCTAGAAAGGTGTCAGTGGATGATGGAGTTGTGGAAGAAACAGCCCGACTTACTATAATATTGCTCACGCATAGCTGCGTAATGGTTCCGATCTTGCCCTTGCTCGCCCCAGGTGCCTTGAGCTGATTCAGTGAAGAAAGCTGCTGCTCAAGATCCAGCAACACATTTGCGCTACCCATCTTGGCGAGCGATTACGTCTATGCTACTCGAGCGAATGCCAGAGGGCTCAGAACGCACTTCGTACCGTTAACAAGCTTTACAACACAAGGCGTACTGCTACTGCTTGGCTGATGGAGACCTGCTACACCGTATCAAGAGTGAGGTGTTCGCTGTGGCGCGAGAGGTCGACTATGATCTGAGGCCGGACTGCTCTGCTACACCACGGAACGTACCACGTTACGAAACCTGATTTTCCAGAGAGTGACTGCGCAAAGATGTCCTATGTGTGCCGGAATCGTCGGTGTAATGCTCTTTACAGGCGCAAAGCTCTTGGCTTGTAGGAAGGTAGTAGAGTGGCGTGCTGGTATGTTGGTATGATCGCAAGGAGTGACGATCAACGCGAAGCTTAAGTATCCAAACCGCAGTGTCTGGTGAAACTACAAAGGCTTGTGAGTGTCTTGTGAAGCTGCGCAAAAACACTGAACGTCCGAGTGAGTGAAGCGCCAGTGAGTCAAAGACACCAGAGTACCACCAGAGTCTTCAGTGAATGTCGCAGTCTACACGGCCGCTTTTCGCAGTCTGGGACTACGCGATGGACTGCTACGACGGTCTTAGCGGTGCTGTCAGGTGTCAGATGCGCAAGAGGGTGAGGTGATGGTGGTTGTCGTTAGATGAGTGTGATTTTGGTGCGCTGACACTGTTGACGACAAGATCAAGATGAAGAAAGGGAGGAAGTCTCGGAGCAAAATCCGCTAGCATTTCTCGGGCCGGCGTTTGCCGTTTCACGTGCGAACTGTTCTGCCAGACAAGCAATGCAGCTTCAAGCTTCCGTCACGATTACGATTGGAGAAGTGCTCGAGTCTTGATTGTTTGAGGAGACAGTCATAGTCTGTTAACACCACCACCACCATTCGACAAGCGAACACCAACGCCCAGCAGCATCCCGAAAAGGACCGAGGCGGCTCCGCTCAGCACTTCCGAGCCCCCCTTGAACCGTCTCAGCGTCACGGCCTGTGCTCATCACAGCTCGGTGCACTCGATTCTTTTTTTGTACAGCATTGCTTACCCTTCCATCCACCGTTCGATAGTCCAACGCAGTTCGGACTTCGCTCTCTCATCATCCACATCTCATCAACCACAATACACTCGCCATCCCAGACTTCACAATGGCTCTCTCCACGCTTTCCAGAAACGCGTTGCGCCGCACAATGGCTACGCAGCCCGCATCGAGCTGGACACAACAGACTGCTTTCAACATCGCACGAACATATGCCACACCCAGCAAGAGTGCTGTAAGTCTTCACTATCACCCAGGCGAAGATATCGAGAGCTAACAGCATGTTCCGCAGTCCCTCAAAGAGACCTTCGCAGCTGGACTCCCAGAGAAGATTGAGCAGATCAAGAAGCTGCGCAAGGACTACGGCAGCAAGGTTGTCGGTGAGGTGACACTTGACC
Organism: Elasticomyces elasticus; assembly: GCA_035926095.1. NCBI lineage: Eukaryota > Fungi > Ascomycota > Dothideomycetes > Mycosphaerellales > Teratosphaeriaceae > Elasticomyces > Elasticomyces elasticus. The sequence continues at coordinate 1,506,242 of JAVRQT010000001.1, forward strand.
AGGTGTACGGCGGTGCCCGTGGCATCAAGTCGCTCGTATGGGAGGGCTCCGTCTTGGACTCAGAGGAGGGTATCCGCTTCCGCGGCAAGACCATCCCTGAGTGCCAGGAGCTTCTGCCCAAGGCACCTGGTGGCCAGGAGCCGCTCCCAGAAGGTCTCTTCTGGCTTCTCCTGACCGGTGAGGTGCCCAGCGAGCAGCAGGTTCGCGACCTCTCCGCCGAGTGGGCCGCACGCAGCGATGTGCCTTCGTTCGTCACTGAGCTCATCGACCGCTGCCCCAGCGACCTTCACCCAATGGCTCAGTTCTCGCTCGCCGTCACAGCGCTCGAGCACGAGTCGTCCTTCGCCAAGGCCTACGAAAAGGGCATGAAGAAGTCCGAGTACTGGGAGCACACCTTCGAGGACAGCATGGACCTCATTGCAAAGCTGCCCACCATCGCGGCGCGCATCTACCGCAACGTCTTCAAAGATGGCAAGGTCCCGGCGATCCAGAAGGACAAGGACTACAGCTACAACCTCGCCAACCTCCTCGGCTTCGCGGAGAACAGCGACTTCGTTGAGCTGATGCGCCTCTACCTCACCATCCACACCGACCACGAGGGCGGCAACGTCTCAGCCCACACCACCCATTTGGTCGGCTCTGCCCTCTCCTCTCCCTACCTCTCGCTCGCCGCCGGCCTCAACGGTCTGGCCGGCCCTCTCCACGGTCTCGCCAACCAGGAAGTCCTCCGCTGGTTGCAGGAGATGAAGAACACCGTCGGCTCCGACCTGAGCGACGAGAACATCAAGAAGTACCTGTGGGACACCCTCAAGTCCGGCCGTGTCGTGCCCGGCTACGGCCACGCCGTGCTCCGCAAGACGGACCCGCGCTACGTCTCCCAGCGCGAGTTTGCGCTGAAGCATCTCCCCGACGATCCAATGTTCAAGCTCGTGTCCCAGGTCTACAAAATCGCGCCTGGTGTCCTCACCGAGCACGGCAAGACCAAGAATCCGTACCCGAACGTTGACGCGCACTCGGGTGTGCTGCTGCAGTACTACGGCTTGACCGAGCAGAACTACTACACCGTGCTGTTCGGTGTGTCGCGTGCGCTTGGTGTGCTGCCGCAGCTCATCATTGACCGTGCAGTTGGTGCGCCAATCGAGAGGCCCAAGTCCTTCTCTACTGAGGCATGGGCGAAGTTGGTTGGAGCTAAGCTCTGAATCCGCTCGGACGATGAACAACAGAACAGTGGAGTGAAGAATAAAAGCGCCGATGTGCGGCTCATACAGCGCGCATTGGAGCTGCTAGGAGGAGACGGTGGTGGTAAGGTGGAAGCGCACCATCACCATGGTCCGAAGAGAGGGAAAGAGCAGAAGATGGCGAAATGGAAGGCTCACGGGCTGAAGCAGGAGGAGGCTCCGAAATGGAAGGCCCATCGTGGTCTGCCTCCTGCACCAGGCTCTTCGTGAGACAGTGTGTATGTATTAGTGGTCTACTCTTCCAGTCTGTGTAGGGTAGATATGAAGGCGCTTTGATGATATGGCTGGCTTTCATGTATCATATTGCTGCGGACATCCACTTATGCTCAGTCCTCACCACCTCACCTCCTCTTGGTCTCTGCTCTCCCGATCGGACCTCCGTTGACATGCACGCACCCATCGTTGAGCCTCATCGCAGCCGAAGCCACAACAAACTGGGTTGCGGACCGAGTGCAGCCTTACCAAAGCTCCCGCCCAAATTTAGCGGCTGAGGTGACGGATAGGGTAAAGTGTAAAGCGTGCCGATCTCACCAAAAAGTCGCTGGACGATACGAGCAGCTTTTGGGATTCAGGTACGGCTGCAACACAGTGTTCCTGCAAGAAATCGCATAGGTCCTGAGCTGTAGACTTCGTTCCTACATCCACTCCACTCAACTACATATTTCTGCGATAATCGCCCGACCACCGAACAAGCAAATCCCCGAGCCAGATCCCTAGCCAGACCGTCTCCTATCAGAGTCTCGTGCTTACATCTTCCTCGTTCTCTACTACAACAACAACCACTCCACTCCACTCTTCCACAACCAACACCATCTCCCCAGGCGACGAAGCCGCACAGCTGCCTCGGTCCGGCCATATCACCACCCCTTCACATACACCAGCATGTCCGGCGCAGTGATGGAGCCTAAGCTCGAGAAGAAGCCGGTCAAGTTCTCCAACTTGCTGCTCGGAGCGGGCTTGAACATGTTCGAGGTCACGACCCTGGGACAGCCGTTGGAGGTCATGAAGACGACTATGGCTGCTAATAGGCAGGATGGCATGATGGGTTCGGTGTCGAGGATTTGGAGCCGTGGTGGTGCGCTTGGATGTGAGTAGTATATACAGTAGTGAAGGTGTATGGAAGACGGCATGCTGATATGATATGTGTACAGTCTACCAGGGTCTCATTCCCTGGGCCTGGATCGAAGCCTCCACCAAAGGCGCCGTGCTCCTGTTCGTCGCCTCGGAGGCTGAATACTACGCCAAATCCTTCGGCGCCGGCAACTTCACTGGTGGTATTGCTGGTGGTATGACCGGTGGTCTTGCTCAGGCTTACGCGACGATGGGTTTCTGCACGTGCATGAAGACGGTCGAGATGACGAAGCACCGGGCTGCGGCCAGTGGTGTGAAGGTGCCCGGCACAATCGCGACATTCATGGACATCTACCGTCGCGAGGGTATTGCGGGTATCAACAAGGGTGTCAACGCGGTCGCTGTCAGGCAGGTCACGAACTGGGGTAGTCGATTCGGGTTGAGCAGAGTTGCGTGCGTACCACTCACCCCTAACCTCACACACGACCTTCACTAACGTTATTTGCAGTGAGAACCAAATCCGCTCCTTCACCGGCAAAACCGACCCCTCGCAAAAGCTCACCGCGCCCGAGAAGATCCTCGCTTCGGCTCTCGGAGGTGGTCTCTCAGCCTGGAACCAGCCGATTGAGGTTGTGCGCGTGGAGATGCAGTCCAAGAAGGAGGACCCGAACCGGCCTAAGAAGATGACGGTGGGCAACACTTTCCGCTACATTTACAGCCAGAATGGCATGAAGGGGCTGTACCGTGGTGTGGCGCCGCGGATAGGTCTGGGTGTGTGGCAGACGGTGTGCATGGTGGCGTTGGGTGATATTGCTAAGGAGATGGTTGAGAAGGTATGTTCTACTTATGTGATGGGTTTTGGTTGGTGTGTGGAGTGCTGACTTGAGTTCTCAGGCTACTGGTGATGTTGTGACTGCTAAGCACTAAAGCGAAGGCGCTCGAGGAGTTTTTGTGTGCAAGGGTGGCTGCTGGAGAAGCACAGTGGCTGCCAAAGCTGGATTTAGAGATGATGTATTTGGGCTGCGGATACAGGGCGTGTAATTGCTGAACAGTATTTAGATGCGTATGGACAAAGTGAACTATCGCTTGAGATCAAACGCGATGGTCGTTGACCACTGCACCAATGACTAACCTCTGCCTCATAGACTGAGGTGTGAAGTCTGAAAGTTGTGGTGGCCAGTGGCCAGCGGTACTGAGAAGACTGGTCGCGAGCACGCTGCGGAACGAGATATTTGGATCTGAACAGATATCCTTGCTCAGTATGGTGGTATACAGGACATTTTCGTCCGGTTCTTGTCGAACATCGTACCGTCTCGACCAATTTAGCAACCTTATCTTGTGATGGGTGCACAATGCCCTTGAAACGGGCGCAAAGTCCGCTGCCATGGCTCCTACGCAGACTCCTTCGGCCACATATACCACTTGCGATTCTCGTCCACTTTTGACATATACTGGGTCTTTCCACAGTCTGCACATTTGGCGGTGACACGCCGCGGCTAGGGTTTGAGCCAAACGTCACATATTCGTTTCTCAAATGCTTGAGTAAGGCAAGAAATTGCTTCCTCCCTATCCTCCTCTAGAACAAGCTCCTCTTGGGTCTCATCCAAGACGTCACTCAACCAGCAGGAACACTGCTCCTTAAGATAACCGCCGAGTTCTACACGGAAGCGCTCTACGCTGTCCACACGGGAGATCTTATACTCGATAGTCGCCACGCGGAACCGATCAGATGTAAACTCAATCCGAATCGTTATGTTCCTGTCTAGACAGTACCAACTGTCCTGCAGCCTCGTGACCACAGAGAGGTAGTCGTACATCCAGGTCACCCAGGCCGTGACTTCACCGGCGTTCTGACAATCGACCGAGAACATGAAGGTATTGCGAAAGAAGATGGGAAGGATCTCTCTGCTAATGCATTTGCCGACGAGTGTAAGTGGTGGAGGTCCCGGAACAGTCTTTGTTTGTCGGACAGTGGATATGCCGCGCTTTTTGTAGAACTCGCTCTTGTGCGTCTTTGAGCTCGGAACTGTTTGGCGGACGACATAAGCTAGAATAGGTTCTGGTTCGATAAGGGCATAGGACCAGATCAATTCGCGAATTTCTGGAGGAAGGCCCATCAAGCATGGCGCGTCCTTGTGATCGGCCATATCGATGCGGACTCTGGGTCTGAGGTAAAATGTGTTGGGCCGCAGTATTGATGGTGATGAGAGTGCGGTGAAAGGAGGTCGAAGTATGGAGTGGAGCTGACGCGAGACTAGCGCGAACGTGTAATGGTAACGAAGACTGCTTTTATTGCCGAACAGTAATTGGAGGGTGTGCACAATACCATATACACTGCCACCTCTACGAGCGTCGAGCTATAGCAATATGGTCCAGAAACATTACCTGATACTCGTCTGCTAACCAAACGGCTACCCACACGGACCCAGCGATTCCTTGTCGACGAAAACTCTTTATCCTATGATCAGCTGCCTCCGCCACGAACACGGCTGGGCGGTCGGATCCTCGAGATAGCTCTTTGATTGACGCTGATAGTACCCCGAGACCACTGTCGAAGTCGGTGAGCGTCTCAGAATACTCAAAGGACTATCTTAGACCCGAATGGTACCTTCAAGGCACCACTGCTGCCGTTTTCGGCCACATATACCACTTGCGCCTCTCGTCCACTTCTGACTGGTACTGTGTCTTCTCACAAGTACTGCATTGCTTGCTAGGCCTTCTGCGGCCTCGTGGCAGCCAGACTTTCTCAACTCGGAGCTCGATCTGAATTGCCATCTCTTCAAGCTCTTCGAGGATACTTCCTGTCCTGTTCTCTTCTTCAACGGCGGCCATTGCATCTTGAAGCCAACAAATACACTCTTGCTCCAGCTGACCGCCAAGCGTGACGTGAAAGCCTTGGTGACCGTCGCAGTTGCAGCTCTTGTACTCGATTGTACCGGCGTGATACTCACCGAACGCGAATTCCATGCGTACCGTGCTATTCTTGTTGACGTAGTCCCGGCTTGTGCTGTCTTGCGTAATGGCCACAACATGGCAATACATCTTCTGCAGCCAAAATGCTGCCTCCCCAACATTTTGTCGTTCAAGACGGAACATGAAGGTATTGCGAAAGATGAAAGGCAGAACTTCCCTGCTGAGAGCTTTATTGGCGAGGACGAATGATGGCAATTCTGGTACTGCTTTGGTTTGGCGGTATATCGTTAGACCACTGTCTTGAAACCATTCCTGTGCGTGTACACGGCATTTGTCGCTGGCAACCTGATGTCAAAAAAAGGAAGTTAGTCTGTGTGTGGCGTTGACGTATAGATGAACTCCCTGCAAGTGCATCGGGGGATCGAGCTTACAGTCTGGTGATCGACCTGTGCGAGGATAGGGTGCGGCTTGACGAAAGCGAAGGACCAGATCAGTTCGCGAATTTCTGGAGGCAAGCCCATGAGGCATGGTGTGTCTTTGGGATCGGCGATGGCGGCATCGAGTCTATGATCTGGCACGGCGTCCATGCTTGAGAATTGAGAAGCGTCGCTGATAGCTGTGCGGATGATAAGAGTGAAACTGTACCAAGCGAAATAGCGTCGAACAAGTTGAAGTGCTCGAGATGTGGAGTGCAGACAATACGAAACTCGCGCGAACGCGTGTGGGTGGCAACGAAGACGATCACGCTGACAGCGACGTGCTTTTCCGTTCACCTACCTTTTATCAGCATCTCGGTGCACACTCACCGCCCTGCGCTTCATCTCCTCCGCTGAAACATCTTCACCCCATCCCTTCAATGCCAAGGTCAACAAATCCTTGCTCAAGATCTCGTCACGACGCCCAAGCAGTTCTGTAACGTCCCAGTTTGCCCATATAAAGCGACCATTCAGCACTGCTTTGGCTTCTGGCTGTGTGGCGAGCCAGACTGCAAAGCCTGCGGGAAGCTCGGGTGTATCTGGTGCCTTGCGGCCAGCCTTGCGGGCAAGATCGGTGGCCACTACGCCAGGTCTTGAAACAATCAGCAAAGATCGAGGAATGCGAACAGTCAAGCTTACTGCATATTAAACACACTCCACTCCGGATTCTCATGATACAAATACTCCGTCAACTTCGCAGAAGCCAGCTTCGAACATGCATATGCTGCAGCGCCAGGAGCGTAAGGAAGGTGAGCCGCGCCGCTTGGGAGGTTGATCACGACCCTTGGTGTATCGGGAGAATGAGTGCGATGCGCTCGAAGGTACGCCTGTGTGACGTTCAACGGTCCTTTGACGTTGAGCTCGAAGGCCTTCCAAACGTCATCCAAATCTGCGTCGATGAGAGGGCCCATACCATTAAGACCGCCTGCATTGTTGACGAGAACGCCAGGTACGCCAAATCGGTCAACAATGGTGTCCATAGCCGCTTGCACTTGAGTGGAGTCTGTGATGTCTGCTGTGACGACTACGACTTCTACGTTGGCGTTGACTTGCTTGATCTCCTTGGCGGCATCGTCCAGTGAAGACAGCGTGCGGCCAACAAGTGCTATACCTTGAGCATTGGCTTTGGCGAAAGCAATTGCGATGGCTTTCCCTATACCACGTCCTGCACCCGTGACGAGAACAGTCTTGCCAGAACAATCCAAGGACGGTTGACTCGGGTCGATTGCCGCATACTGGTCGCTGTGATATGTTGATGTGAACGAAGGGTACAACGGTGGCGGCGCCATCTCAGCGAACGGTGAGAATGGTGAAGGCATGCAGGAGCGATGGGAGGGGATGTAGCATATGAGAGACTTTGGTGAAGATCCCACCGGCGATAGTATACGGACTTTGGAGTTAATGCAGAGTTTTGTTGCTGTGGCCTCACCATATAGCAATGCACTACACTGTCGATCGCGGGTCGGCAGACAATCACCTCCGGTCTTCAGGGCCGTACTTGTGGTTCCAGAAGCCTCTGAAGTGCTTTTGGCTGCCAGCTTCGTTGATCTAAGCGTGTTAGCTGCTGCTCACGAGCAGGGAGAACGCCGCATACCTGCTGAATCTCCTTTGGGTTGAGTTTGAAGGTCATAGCACGCAGGTAGTCGCTGAGACGTTGCTCTTTGCCAGACGTCGTAATCGGTACAATGTCTTGGTCGATGCACCATCGTAGCAGAATCTCTCCAGGCTGTCCCTTTGTCAGTCACGGATCTAAATGCTATCGGTGATATGCGGCTCTTACGTTGACCGCATACTTCTTCGAGAGTGCTGCCAGCACGTCGTCGACGGGTCCAGGGCCACCTTTCGTCACGGGTGTGAGGGGGCCGTACGCCTCCGTTGCGATGCCCTGACAGGTCAGTATCGGAAGAATTGAGCAGAAATCGTGTACGTACCTTCTCCTTGTGGTATTTGAGAAGGTCGGGATGCTGAAGATACGGGTGGAATTCGATCTGTAGCAGTATCAGAAACTGTAACAATGCACATATGATCGGGCTACTGACTTGATTGATCGCCGGAGGCACCTTGCATGTCTCGAAGATGTAGTCCAAGTGCTCAGGCAAATAATTGCTTACGCCAATGCTCTTCGTCAGACCCTGCTCCTTCAGTTCTTCCATCTGCTTCCACTTCTGCTGATGGTCTTCCTTGCTGTCGCTGAAGAAAGGAGCATGGATAAGGTACAAGTCGACGTAATCCAACTGAAGCTTCTTCAAACTGGTCCTGAGGGCACTAGGGATGTCGGCAATGTTTGATATGACTTTTGTCGTCACGTAGAGCTTCTCGCGAGGGATGCTCGCCTGCTTGATGGCACTTCCTAATTCGACCTCTGTCTTGTAGACCTCAGCTCCGTCGAGATGGTAGTAGCCGAGCTTCTGGGCCATGGCGGCACTATCGATGCATGCTGAATCGATTTGAGACTCGTCGCCACTTTTGTACCACGCAGTTCCTGTCCCGAACCCGATCTACAGGCTTGTCAGCTTTGCTCAGCTGATACTGGAATGCTCAGTCGAACTCACCATAGGTATAGAAGTTCCATCATTGAGCTTCAGGTTCGGGATGTGGACGTTCAAGTTCGCCATAGTTCGTTGGTGCGGAAAAGCAACGATGAAGTCGAGACGGGAAATGCGCTGTCGAAGTAGTGGTATATGGAGACACTGGTGGTGTACAGGTCGTAACAAGAGCATATATGTTTGTGACTGGGAGCTCAAGGCCAAGCAACGTAAGCGGAAGGTGGATCGGGCAACTCGGGCCGAGGCCGGCCGGCCGCTTGCGTGTTGTCCTCACACAGATCTGGCTAAGGACATCCTCAAACCTTACAAGAACAGACAATTCGGAGAGCGCTCGGCAACCTTGACAGAAAATGTCTACAACGCCTGCGACTGACATGAGATACATGCTGCACAAAATCGTAAAGGATGACCTGAAGGATCTATCTGACCGGGGAGCGGACTTTCAAGTCGGCTTCATGGTCTCTCCGTCTTGACTACATATATGGAACCCGCAGTCACCAGCACAGACACTAGCATAACATGGCTCGCCTGTACTACGCACCTCGTTTCCTCCTCACGCTTGTGGCCTTGATCACCATCATCGTCCCGTACATTGCGGACTACAATGAGACTCATGTGCTGAATCCCACATGGCCTGGTAAACATCCCGACGTCCCTTGAATGGGTCGCTGCTGACGAGCGCTTTAGGTCATGCAAGATTCCACAACGGTCAAACAATGTCGATGGGAGTTTATTTGGGGTTGATGACATTGTGGAAAACTTGGTCACGTGACCAAGACTGCCTGTGGACGGCGACAGTGCTAGCCGCAGCGTACTATATCACGCAGTTCTCGGCATACTACTATCCAGGAGCGACTGCTTGGGACCCTCCTCAACACTTTAGCGTACCAAATATCCATTTGTACGTTGTTGTGCCGATGTTGAGCCTGGTGGCACTGGCCCAGGTCCTGGAGAGGTGGAGGCTATCTGAAATAGATGAACGAGGTCGTAAAGCTTTGTGAGCTCAGCAAGGGCTGCGCGAATAGGTCTACCGTCAGGACTCCCATCGTCGGCCCGGTCTTGTTGCACAGCAAGCCTCCTATGGGCAATAAGTCTCCCTAGCACTACCTTGTTGAGAGGCGGTCTGTTCGGCGATCTGGCACTGATCGCGGTCAGTACTTAGGAGAGGCTGCATTGACTGACCCCTTGTCCGGGTCTTCAATTCGCCGCGCGGAAGGCTACGAGACTGAAGGCCAGGGATTGTATGGGGGGAGTTGCTGGCAGTGGGCCGCGAACCTCGCTGCAGTCTCGTAACAACGCTCACGCTATGCGTGCTCGGCAAGCAAAGGCGAAGCCGAAGTATGTTGCTGCCGGGTCAGATAGAGGTGATTGGCAGTCCAAACTCTACCAATTGTGGGCACACGAGCACGTTGAGGCCTGCGATACCGTCTACCTCCTCGAGCTTAACCGCAGCGAAGACAGCCCTCGAGGGGAATTGACCCACGATGAGGCGCTTCTCTTGATGGAGGCGACGTTTGGGCCGCTGAACGGGTCTTTTGTTCAACATCACGACTCTTCACGAGATACTCGCTACCGCGCCATGCTTCCACCTGCACTGCTCGCTGCCTTCGGCCTCTCTGGTAGCCAGCCCCTCTCTGCTCTCTCGGGCCCACTCAAGACTGTCCCGTTGAACTCTGCGATTCCGACGCGCGCAATGATTGGAATGTCTCCGAACCATGCGCCGCGGCTTTTGAGGGGTACCGTTGTCGCCCAAAATGGTCGTACTACTGGCAAGTATCCAGGCGGCATGTTCTGCCTCTCTAGAGACAGTAAAGAGTGGCGATTGGCAGCGGCGATCTATGACACCATGATTGCCAAGGGCTGGAGCATAGGATACAGCCCATTCCTCGCTCTGGATGTTCGTGAGGCTTACCACCCTCATAACATCGCCGGTATCTTACAGCATGAACTCCGGCCTCACTACGAGCACGCTGGACATGTCGGGCTTCAGCTCTTCTACTACGCCGGCCATACGAGCACTATCGAATCAGTATGGCTTCCGTACGAGTCAATTCACTGTCCTCATGAGTACTATGCCGCTATGGCGGCTCAAACTCTTTACGAAGCCGCCCACAATGAGGTTATTCCCAGCAACCGCCGCCTCGAATTTCTCAGCGGCATTGACTTCGAGGGACATGAGCTTGGTCCCGAGGTTTTACGCGATCTCACTACCCACTGCATCTTCTGTCCGATGACTCTGTATGATGGAAATGACATTCAAGGAGGACAGAATCGGCTACGGGAGCACCTCAACGACCTCAACACCCCGTGCGGCAAAAAATGGAAAGCTTTGCCGTTTCGCACGAAAGGCCAAGCCATGAACCGCCGGCCATACATCTGCGAGGCGGAGGCGTGCAGTCAATCGTTCCTTCGGCGGAATCACTTCGTGAATCATCTACGAAGAAACGCAAGCTGCCTTGCCGCCAACCCCTTCTGGATTCCGCACGTTTGAGCATGGGGAGGAGACGTGTTGGGGGATCTTCACGCAAATGCTCAACGTGCAGTACATCATTCTTGATAAGCTCGAGTTTGACAGTGCTGTTAGGAAGGCATTCCGTGCTGGATGGCGCCTTGTCCATGATGGCAGTGGCGTCACGCAGGAAGACATCTTTCGGTTCATTCGTTCCGTTCCTCCTGGCGATTTGGCTACTTGGGCGGTACGCAATATGCCGAAGAAGCTCGTCGAGGTGTACGGCAGTGCGCCATACACTCTCGAGGCCATCGTTCACGCTGCTCATCCTAGCTTCCCTACCATCAGTACGCACGGTGATGCCGGCAACTACCTCAAACGCCTACCTCGGAACGATCCGACATTGCCGCGTGGATCTTACACTGGTGTAGCTGGCATTGAAAACGACGGCCTCGACGAACGCGGTAGTGGGCACCTAAAAGTCTTCCGTATGGCTAAGGGACATCCGCAATACATTCCTCCACCGAATGGCTCCCGCCGTGAAGGGAAACGCAAGGCTTACGAAGGCGCGATGTATCAGTTCTACGCCTGGGCCGGTGTCTCGGCCATTGAGACAATCAACCTCCTCGCTGTTGACCGTGAGGACCATGGCCTGCCGGACGATGCTCTTTGCCCTGCACTCCTATTGATGGAGAGTACCTTCGGTCCGCTGAACGGTTCGACCACGCCTAACCATCACCATTATGGTGATTCCCGATACCGCGCTGTGTTGCCTCCAGCCCTCCTCGCCTCCTTTGGTCTTGGTCTTACTGGAAGCGAGCCTCTGTCTGCCTTGTCAGGCCCCCTCAAGACCGTGCCGTTCGCAGTTGGAATACCCCCTCGCTCAACTCTCGCGTGCTCGACGAACTTGGCGCCTAGACTGCTTCGTGGTGCGATTGTCCCGACAGTCACGCAAGAGAAAAAGTCGTCGGCGTTTCACCTAGCCGCAAGAGGTTCCCCAATGCAACCGCATCCAGAGGTCACCAAAGCTATGGTCAAGCACGGTTGGACTCCCGAAACGGACGACGCATTCTTCGCCCTCGACGTGTCCCCGTCGTATCATCCGACGAATTTCGCTGGTCTTGCGGAGCAAGAGCTCAGGCCAGACTACGAGCACGCAGGCAATATTGCCCTTGAGTTGTTCTACTTTGCTGCCAAGACGGAGACTATCAGGTCAGTCTTTCTGCCGTACCGCCACAAGTGTGCTTCCCGGTACTCTTCCGCCATGGCCGCCCAGACGTTATACGAGGCTGCATATGAGGAAGTTGTACCGAGTAACAGACGAATTGAGACCCTGAGCGGCGGTATTGCGTTCGATGGCCACTCCCTGGGCCCAGACGTACTTCAGTCAAACCTTGCCCATTGCCTCTTCTGCCAGGAGAGCTTCCAAGGTGGAGAGGGATACAAAAGTCTGACGCTGTTGTCCAAGCACCTCAACGCCAAAGGCACTCCGTGCAGTAAACAATGGGGCAGATACAAGCGCGGCAGAGCCATGGACGCAAATACGACCTTCCACCCCTACATCTGCGAGGCGGCTGGATGCAGCAGGCCATTCCTGACCAAGCTCAAGTTTCTTGCGCACCTTCGCGAGTCCGTTGCGTGCCTGCGCGAGAATGCTTTCTGTTTTGACGAGGTTCGTGGCGCGGAGGACTTATGATCAAGAGAGGCTCTTCAGCTCTTCCGATCTACTGTGGGCGGTATGGATCGACGCTTTGCAAGAGTATATTCATTTGCGGGAATGCTTGGTTTGAGGGATTCGATCTATTCTGACAGGAGTTTACGAGCCTGCTATCGCCGATAATGATAAACAGACTGATGAGGTGGAGCAAGCAGAGGACGAGCTGCCGCTCGCTAAGCCGCCTGTCATAGTATGTGTACTGATTTTGACCATTCTTAGCTGTTCACCTTGCTGGATGTTCTAGACCTCTCCTTCCGCACTCAAGATAGTACAACGTCCCAGCGGCATTGGTCAGCAGGTTCGCAGGGCGGTGAAGCATAAAGTTGAAGTCAACCCCACAAAGGTCCGCACAACAGTGCTCATATCCATAGCGAAGTAGAACATCTCTAGAGCGATAGGGCCGCCGTGCTCGTAATGCGGAAGCACTTCAGCCTCCCTAATGCCTCCGAAGTTGTCCGGGTGGTAGGCAGCCGTAGCGTCCAGTGCAAGAAATGGGTAGTCGTTCTCGTCCCAACCTCTCGCCCTCATCTTCCTGACCAGGTCATCCGGTATCGCCGTTTGGCTGTTCCTAGCAAACATCTCATCAAAATGAATCTCTTTCCTCTCTTTGGAGCCACCTGCATCTTCGACTCGATCATATGATGCCACCGCGACTACCCCGGCGCGAATGAGTTTCGAGGCTTGGGCAGTCGAGACCCGGATGCCATTTCGAGCGGGCACATCATGACAGAGCGGTACCGTGTTCATCGGTCCCGCCAAGGCTGCCAGCGGCTGTTCACCGAAGAAACCGAATTTCGCGAGGAGTGCGGCCGGTAGCACTGCTGAGTATCGAGAGTCCTTCCAATGTGAGTGATCGTCTTGAACAGATCCATTCAGTGGCCCAAGCGTTGCCTCCGTTAGTAGCAGTGCTTCGTCGATGCTGCCTTCGATCGGACCATCTTCTGCACGCGGAACTTCGAGTGGATGCACAGTGTCGCACCCTGCGACGTGCTCGTGCGCCCAAAACTGGTACATTGGGCCATCATAAACCTTCGCAGGCGTCGTCTTCTTTTTTCCTGGAGCAGGCCTGACAAACTTGGGATTGGCTTTGGCCAGCTTGAAGTTGTCTATGTGGTCTTTCCCACGGGTTTGGAAGCTGGAGCTCTGGCCAATGCCAGCACCGCCAGTGTGTGAGCCGGTCGGGTGCTTCTCGTAGCCGGCTTCCCGTGGAAAGCGCTTGTGATATACGCCGATATCAGAGGTGTACCGGTCCGGGAAGCCAGGCAAGCTTGCATTGACAATATCGTCCTGGGTCCAAGGCTGTTAGATGTCAGCGCAATTCTAGATCGGTAACGCCGCACAACATACCGCGTTGCTGTACACCTCAACAAGATTCTCCGGCATATAGCGAATAACCCAGGTAGCCATCTCGCCGGGCGTTGCTGAGCGTATAAACCGGAATAGAGTCTCTATAGTCGCTGTCACGGTCTGGGATGTCGGCGATAGTATTAGACCGGTTCCAGCACGGAATACTTTCCCTGTAGCACTCTCAACCTAGAGCTTATTAAGAATAATTTACTGTACGTTCAGCATGTGCGTAAAGACCCCCCTCATGTTGGCGCCTCCTCTTGTGGCACCGGGGTTTGCAACACGTTAGACTGAGGGTTCGCGGCGAGAGATGGCTGAGGCTGAGTACTTTGGTCTTGTCTTTAACCGCTTTGCGAAGCTGTAGGACCTTGAAGCTTGAAGGGTTGGTTTTGAGTGCCGCGAGCGAAGTCTATAGAGGTTAGCAAAGTAGTAGGAAGCAATAGAGATGGTGGCGGTCGGAATGGATGGGCGGCTTGATGCGAGGCACCTCCTCGTCCGCATCCTCTCTCTCAACACTTCCCTCATCCGTATCCCCCTCGTCCGTCTCACTGTCTGCAGTGCCCTCCCTCTCACTGTCTTCCTCCACATCCCCCTCGCTTTCTGAATACTGCTTGCGCTCTGCACGATCGGAATCATCGCGAACTGCTACGCAATCTACCGCAGGTTCCAGCTGGTAGAGCAAGCAGTCGGAGTCGAGGTGGTCATCCATTCGCTCCGTCAGCACGAGGGACTCGCAGCATAGACAGGCTACGCGATCCCCTACGGCCGGGAATGAGGGGCCGCCGAATGGAGATTTGGACGCATCGGATACGTGGTAGGGCGTATTGAAGGAGGTCGTGGGGTTGTTGTTTTTTGATTTGACGCGTTTTGCTGCTGGCGCATCGTTGCTGAAGTAGCGCGAGATGGTTTGGTCGCCAGGCCTACGGAGATCTGGCGTGCTAGCGACCATGGTGGTAGGACATGCAGTATCGTAGGCGTGCGAGATGTATAAATGGTAGATGATGGGGTGACGAATGAATTCGAGGGTGGTGTTGATTCCTTCGTCTTCCCTCCCTCCTGCCCGCCAGCCTGCACCTTGTCGATCGCTAGCCCAAGTCCGTGCATCTTACAGTTCGATTCCGCATGTTCATCCATATGCGTCATTACTACCAGCCATGAACAGATAGGGCAGGCCACGATGGAGTGCGCGGTTGTAGTAGATTTGGTAGACGCGGCGGGCGCGCCGGACGCGTATGGGTTGCTGAACGAGGCCGAGGAGCTGCTGCTCTTGGATTTGACGCGGTTTTGTGGCGGTGGTAAGGAAGGCTGGCCTGTAGTATTACCGGAGAAGTAGCGTGAGATAGATTGGTCTCCCATTGCACTCAGGCTCTTGTCTTCGGTGCCCATGACGGATGGCGGCCCGCGGCCAAGGTGGCGGGTGTGGATGTGGATGTCGTGTAGTGATGCGTTGGCGATGGACACTGGGCGGCGTAAGTGTGTTGAGATTATGTGGTGGGTTATAAAAGAGATGTTGTTGTTGATAGAGGAGGAGTGAAGCGAAGAAAGCCAAGAGATGAAGTGATGTTGAAAGTAATCGTAGGCCCAGAATTGGTATAATACCGCCTGCGATCCAGATCTCTGTTTCCCTTTACCACCAACATACTTCGGCTTGCTCTTGGCTTCTTTGGCGGCGGCAGCATGCTCGGCGCTACGAGACTCTAAAGACGACTTTCGCCCAACGCCAGCAACTCCGGCGTAGGAGCCCTGCCCTTCAGACTCGTAGCCTCGCTCGCGGCGGAAGCGTTTCAGGTAGTTGCCGAGCTTGCTCGTAAGGCGCTGCGGGAAGCCGACGAAAGCAGCAGCAACGACAGCGTCGAGAGTGTATGGCTGTAGCAGGTTAGCCGGGCCGTCAGCATGTAAGGAAAGGAGTACTCACGGGATTTTCAAACACATGTACTAGCTTCTCCGGCATGTGGTTGATTGCCCAAGTCGCTAGCTCACCTGGAGTGACCTCGTGGATGAAGTAGAAGAAGTCCCCCATCGTCACATCGAGGCTGCAAGTGAGCTTCCGACCGAAAACTCTTGCGACTCCACCACGATACGCCTTGCCAACAGCACTATCAAACTCGAGCTTATCGAGGATGATGTACTGGACTTTTAGCATATGCGTGAAGATTCCCCAACACGTCAACTCCTAGCCTTCTGGCACCGGAGTCTGTAGTACGTCGGGTTGAGGATTGGCGGCTAGGAAATGCCCGAGGCTAACCACCACGGTCTTGTCTTTAACGGCTCGGCGAAGTTGTTGGACTGTGAAGCTTGGTAGGTTGATGTGGAGTCGTGCCAGTGATGTCTGCAAAGGTTAGCAAATTAGCTAAGGTGAAGGGGCAAGGGCAGTCGAGCTTGGATGGGGGGCTTAACAAGCGGCAGCTCCTCGTCCGCATCCTCCTCGTCCTTCTCATCAGTAGCCTCACCATCAGTAGACTCTACATCGGTAGCATCATGCTTGATGTACTCGGTCCCATTACTCTCCTGGAAACCCCTGCAACGCTCGAGATGCGCATTGATCTGCGCCTCTTCGACAAGTTGCTCGCAGCAGGGACAGTCAACCATCTATGCAAAGCCCTCCTCCTCAAAACTATCCCTTCCGACTGCTCGCGCAGGCTCATCCTCAGAACTGCCGCTTCCGATTGCTGGCGCAGGCTTGGTCTTCTGGCGCTTTGGCGGTGGAGGTTGCATTGAAGATGCTGGCGGCAAAGCCGCCGCCGGTAGTAGTCTCTTGAACCAGTGAGTGTTGTTTTGGTTCTGTTCTGTGAAGAAGGCTTGCCGTTGCCCATGGCGATGTGTCGAGGAAGTCATGACAACGCGGTTGGTGACGCGTTTGGCCGTTGCTAGTATGAACGTATTAGGGAAGCTGTCCGAATTTACCACGACAACTTCGGCCAGGCTAGAAATTCCAAGCCTGTCTAGCTTCAGCCGGGCAAGAAGAGGAAGAAGAAGCAACGACATTAGGAACTACCAATGTATTAGCTTGCACGAGCACATCGGTCAGTACCAGGTCGTCCACGCTCTGAAATCGGTTTACCCAACGACCAGTTGTTGGTACGGATCCGGTTCAATCAGCAAGGGCTATAGAAGGAAGACGTTGCCGGTATCAGTGTGAAACCGACGAACATGCATTACCAATATCTCCCACGTTATCGGGAGTACGAGTTTGGCCGTTACAGCTGCCGTGTTCGTTGCGAGACTCCTAGGAGGCAGGAAGTCGACGTCGTAGTTCATATTCTCTTCCTTTGACACTCACTTTCTGTCAATCACCTCACAAGCTGTCTCCAAGCCCAATGAACCTACGCCTCGACTTTTCCATCGCTGGACCCGGCTTGAACAGCTTGGTGCTTCTCTCACTCCTCTTCTTCTCACCAATACTTCTCTTTGCGACTGTGCTGTTGTAGGGGTTGGGCTGATTCGTGGTTGTGTTGTAGATGGCATCTGCCGGTACTTGTCCGAATTGCACCGTTGCATTGCCCTCTCGGAATGTGCTTCTCGGAGTTCCAACAGTCTTGTAGCCGTGGCGAACGTTGTGTTTGCCGTCCGCGATGTCGAGCCCGCAAATCGCCCTCTCGAACATCTCGAGAGCCGCTAGTGGCTGATAGAAGGGCACTTCGTGTCCCGATTCGTAGATTCTTGCAAAGGCGAACGTCCCCGCCTGCTTGACCTGTCCGTGAATGATGTTGTCGGAGGTGGACATGTTGGTGTATCCTGCGGTACTGAATCCAGGCGCTTCGATCATCTCAGACACGACTTCACCTCCGAGCCTAATAGTGATGGGTGTGAAGGTTAGCACTTTACTACAACGGTTATAGTCGATCATAGCACTCACCAATTGCAGTTGTAGTCAGCATCACCAGCAAACTCGACGAAGTACACGCCCTGTTTGAGGAGCTTCTGGAGAGCTTCGATGGTTCCCGACTCGCGATCGTCGTCGCCTGTTGTTGTAAAGGCGGCGCTGACTGTGCTGGAAGACTCCGAATAATTGACAAAAGCTCCTACTGCCGCTTGCACTTTTTCAGAATTGAGGTAGTGTACAAAAAAAGTGTAGGGAAACGCTGGACTTCATTAGCTGAGAACACGAAGAGGTCGAAGAAGTGAACCGACGGTCGTCATAAGGCTCACGTATATCTGTGAAGTGATGAGTACAACCGTTAGCAAAATACATAAGTAGTTATACTCGTGGGACACTGACCATACTCGTCGCGATCGGCGATGGAGTCAAGTGGTGCTTCAACTTCATTGTAGCACCACGCATCGGCTGTGCTGCATATGTCGTTCAAGCCGGATTTGTAGCAGTCCACCGTCATATCGTAGCAGTTGCCTGGGCCGTACATCGCATTATAGATCATGCTCTTTGTTGACTCGTTGTAGCTGGATGTGAGAATACGAAGGTTAGCGGATGCTTGGACAATCGTGTCGATATGGGTTCTTACACATCGAAGTCGTAGGTGTTACCAGGAAAGATGGAGAAGTTGTAGTACGCCTGGTATTGCACTAGCGGGTCGTACCACCTGTAATTCGAGAGAAATGTTAGCCGACTGTCTCACAATTGGATCATAGCCTCCATTCTCACCCATTCCCGATCAGTAGCGTGCTCAATTTGATGTAGTGTGCGCCAGGTAGTTTCCCTTTCTTGATCAGCGCATTTTGCTCCTCGAGGTACTCGTTGAAAACCTGTTGAGCGATGAGTATAACCGTTAGCAAATGTCTGGACATACAAGTGGTTATACTCATGGGACACGGACCGGTCCGTAATGCCCTCCATAAGACTCGGTAGCGAAGTTGAACTCATGGCGCGAGTACTGCGGGAACGCTCCGGTAAAGCCTTGAAGGGTCTTCCACATGGATGGAGCTGCTCCTTGTGTAGTATTGGCGGTGTTCGATGCGTTGGGGCTGCGAAAACGTTAGGGAGAGCTTGTTCTGAGTCGCATATCTGAGACATAGCGGGCTTCCTGAATCTCCGCAGACGGGGAGGATAAGGAACATAACAGTGCCGATCGGGAGGCAGAAATATACGTACTGCCGCACAATCAGCAAGCATTCATTGCCTCGGACAAGTTCTCCCTATTGCTTACCGCGCTATAAGTACCACAGGAAAGATCGGCAGCGTAGTCGGGGCATGTATTGTTGGGTAGTTGTACTATGTCCTTCGCGGATGAGGTGTAGGCGGGAACGGGGTCCTAAAAGTGATGGGTGTAAGGGTTAGCTCTGTGTTCAATCGGTGTGGCTGCTGAGAGACAATCCCGGCACAACGACTTGATGGCTACTCCGAGACTGTCTCAAAGCACCCAAGGGTTACTCCCATCACTTTACTTACGGAGTAACTAAAGCCGACTTTAGGAGGCAAAGGTTAGCAAAAGACCTCCGATAACCGCAGTCCTGGGTGTACTTGCCCTGAGCAGGATGGTCGATAAAGAGCATATTTGACACGTTGTTCCATGCGTATGGGTTGTACACAACCGATCCATTACTGTCAATGCCGCATGGGCCAAGCTCCTGGAAGAGCCCAATCATGCTGCTTGATCCCGGTCCGCCATTAATCCACACTGTCAAAGGCGCGGTGGTTGGGTCCTGGTTTCTGGCTTCGAAGAACCACTGCGCACTTGAATTCAGCAACGGATGATTGACCTTGCATGGGACTGCTGCCGTACCCAGAATATGTGCTGGTCCTCTTCAACATCAACATATCCACTGTAGCTTTTGACGCCTGGAGTCAACTCGCAGATGCCTTCTGGAACCTCCTTGTATCTCACAGACAAATCCAAGAAGCCCTTCGTGGAGATCAGGTCGGTAGGAGCAGGGACAAATTGTCCATTCACGGCGCTGCTGAGGATGCCGGCGGCGAGTGCCAGGCTGGTAGACTTCATGCTGAACAAATGCTTGAAGTTTGAGTTGCGAGGAAGGGAAGGAAAGCAGTAAGCTTAATAAAATGGAACTCAGCTACCTTGCGTGCGCTCGTGGCTGGCCGTACCTGTGCGAGTCTCGTCATTGCTGCGGCACGCGACACCTAGCGCTATGAGCTTGACGCAATGAGGCAGTCCGCAGAGGTCCGCTCTTGCTATCGTCGCGCTAGGTTCGTGTCGTGATAAGGAAGCTGCAGGTCCATCAGGGAAGGGAGGAAAGTGTCCGAAGGGAAGGATGCCCTGAAGTCAAAGCCATGGGCGGGGAAGCCGCTTGACCTTTCTTGGCGAAACATCCGAGCGACGACAAGCTCACTCATGGAAGTCTTGTCGAATGCTTGACGGCCCTCACACGAGATATTTGGAGACTCTGCAATTCATATTTAAACATTCTCTCCCACGTAATACTGTGCAACAAGCGCAGATCGTCCTCCGTAGCGGCTGCGACAGCGTCACTGTCGTGGAGATCTGCATATGCTATACGCTGGATGCGAGAGTATACTGTACAGATATCCAAGCTCATGTGGTATGCAATAGCTTCACCCTTCAGCGAATCTTCGGTGGCAGCGGTCCTCGCTCAACCACAAAATCATCGTCTCTCTCGTCCCACTGTCCTGGATCTGGCAGCAGCAGCTCGGTTAGCCGATGGGAGTGTAAAACATGAGAACAGAAGCGAGACTTACGTAGGCACGGACAGCGTGGATTCCGGCATGCCAGACCTGAGCTGCAGAGTTTTCTTACGCATCGTACCTTCTCCATTCGACAGGTGCCGCATTGGCCATAGAAATCGCAGAAACCGCTGGTCGTCCAGCAGTGGACACAGATGGCTTTGCGTCGATAGTCTGGATCACTCGGATGAGGAGGACCGCGTTTCAAGCTGTCTTTGCGTCCTGTGGCGTACACACCGAAGATGCTGTCTCGGAGAGAGTCGCGGCGTGGGTCGGCTGGGTCAAAGTAGCGACGAGGATTAGGGTGCCTCATCTCGTCTTCTCTCGTCTCCCATTCGGTTCGGACATCGACGTTGTCTGCTCGGACGGCGATGCCGTCGGAATTGCTGGTGCTGCCTCTTCGGGTCCCTCTTTACCTGGATACGGACGGTCTGGCTGCGGAAGGCCGGTGAGTTTCCATTCGATCTTCCTCAGGTCGACAAGCCGCATCTTGCTTGACCTCCAGATGCGAGCTTCGTCCGCCCGCTTGTCCGCGAACTTGTGGTTGTCGAAAATGTCGAAAGTGTCTGCTGGTGCTCTAGGTAGCGAGACGAACATCGGCTTGCGTCCGTTCAATGTTGCGTCTCCTGGATTCTCAATCGAAGGCACATTCTCTCCTGGTTCCGGACTCCCCGGTGGAGTGTGAGCAGTGCGGAGTGTCGCAGCTTTCTCTGCAACAAAGGATGCCAATCAGCCGCTATCACAAACTAACGCAGCATCGATGATGGCAGCAGTAGCGAGAGTATCCCAGGCTCCGATGTAGCAAGATAGGGCCTCTCATGGAATAGCGTCGTGCTATCGTGACTTACGAGTAATCCTGAGCTGTCGCACCTCTAGCTTCAGCGCCTGGATCTGTTGCGCTTGGCTATCTCGTTCTCGTTCCAGTACCTGAATTGTAAAGAATAGGTTAGCATGGGCAACGAACGGCTCTTCAGACCGGTAACGCTATAGTGAAAGCCAAAGTGCCGGCGAACGACCGAAGAGCAAGATAAGTACTCAGAAAGCGACTGACTTGTATCCGACGAGCTTGAGTCTGGTTCACCTCCTGCAACGCCTCGAGCTGTTGAGCTCTCGAGGCTGACTCGTCCCTTGAATCGTGCAAATCCTGTACCAGTGTCGCAACCGAAGTCACGATTTCGGGGAGTCCAGCCATGCTGTTATTGTTTGCAATCTCACAGCTTCAGTTGAAGGCAACGAAGAAGAAGACTGGAATTGTAAATTGTGAGCGAAGATCGTTGTTGCAGCAACGTCACTTTCACTTGAAAGAATGGCAAACGTCACTTATAGACCGAATGAACGAGAAACCTCGGTGTGTACGAGGTTGATGCTAAAATGTATGTATCCGGTCGGTTATGCAGCCAGGCGAAAGCCTAGAACAAGTCACCTCAACCACCGCAAATGTGACCTGTTCTAAGCGCTTTCGCACATAGCACCTCAACTCTGTCCCCATTGCTCCCTATAGCGCATCGCTTCGCCTAAGCACTGTAAGGAGGACATCTGCTGTAATTGACACCAGCCACCTTGCGATGCGCGTCCGATTTCTGATCCCACTCCTCCATATGC
Source organism: Elasticomyces elasticus (assembly GCA_035926095.1). Lineage (NCBI taxonomy): Eukaryota > Fungi > Ascomycota > Dothideomycetes > Mycosphaerellales > Teratosphaeriaceae > Elasticomyces > Elasticomyces elasticus. Next base: position 1,528,196 of record JAVRQT010000001.1, read on the forward strand.
AGATAGGTGCACTCGAGCGACTCACACCCAGCGACATGGCAGGCCGAGTAGGAGCACGTATTTCTGACGATACGGCAGTTGTTGCACAGTGCGGCACCGTCGCAAGAGTCCTTCAAGTTATACTTGTAACAGTGACCGCAGACCGGCGATTTCCTTCCAGTGATTGCGCGAGCACGCTTGGGAGGGCGGTGGTCGTCACGCAGGCCGGCAGTCAAACTGTTGCGCTTCCTCTCCCGATGATCTTCCGTGTAAACGCGTGCTTCACTTCTCATCGCATTCATCGTCTTTGCGGAAGTCTTCGGGGAGACTTGAATACGTGGCCCTGTGGGCACCACAACGTTCTTGGCTGACAGGTGTGGCTCCTGTCCAGCGACTGATGGCCTGCGGCTGGAGACTAGGGCGGCATCAGTGAGTCTACTTGATCATGAATTGTGCGCCAGTGCTTACTCTGCCGTCCTGTACTATTGCTCAACGATGTGCGGGCAGACATTTTTGGGGCTGTAGAGGGCCGTTCAAAGCTTGCGGCTACATGAGGATTAGATATGAGCGTGCAAGTGATGTGAAATTGTTGACATACTGCTTGTTTCCTTGCTCGCACTCCCCGACAACAGCCGCCGAATCGCTTCCTGCTCCTGTCGCGCTTCTGCGAGTTCGGCCTTGAGACGCGAGTTCTCCTCTGCAAGTCCTCCCTGTACTGGACTGTCGCTGTCGGTCTCTGCAAGCAGAGCCTTGAGTCGCGAAGTTTCGGTAGCTGCGGTGGTGCGCTACTTTTGCAGAACGTTATGTAACTTCAAGACTAGTTGTTGGTCTTTCTGCGGATCTCTCTGTGAGGTATCGTCTGTCCAGGTGAGTGCTAATGCCATCAGCTCGCCAATGAGTTTCTTGGAGTCGTCCATGATCAACGTCTCCGTGCGAGTGTTTGTACCCTCAACGTCGATGTCGTTGGTCAGTGAATCATAAAAGTGCGGCAAGTGCTGGCAGCCAAGTGGGGTGCTGAGACCTTCGTGCCTTCCCCGTTCGAATCACAGCTTTCGTTAGGTGACGCAGGCTGCAGCCCGTTTGCGCATGTCGCCTTCACTTGACCACCCAAGGAGTTCCAACTTTGCATTCACTCCACATTCGACGCATGACCATTGCATAACACAAGGGTGAGATCGGTCGCACCCTTCATGTCCTGATAGACCATTTTTCGCACGTCGTTGAAGTTCGGCGATGTTCTACATGACAGGTAAGCGTCTGGCAAATGAAGCGAGCCATGTCTTGGTCATACAATACGCTATATCTGCGCTCACACCGAGTAATGTGACGCATTCGTGTAACGGAAAGACGCGATGAGATTCATGGACGTGCTGGTGTCATTACCGCCCACATGGGCATCTAATGCCTGGTCTATGAAACATCATCTTCTTGCCGCCCACATAAACGCCGCGCTGTGCGCAATCTCATACAAGCAGGCCGCAACCAGCGAGGGAACGACGGTCAAGAAGCCCAAGCCAGCTCTTGGCATTGACTTCTCATCACTCGTCATCGTTCTCAACCTCCAGCGTGAAGCGGTTGCGTGTCTTGCCAGGCGCGGTGGCTGGCAACTTCGCCGGCGCAACACCATGGCCGTTCCTGTTGCGGTAGAAGAGCACGTTCGCGCCATCGCCCTTGGCGCCGGCGTTAGGCTCGACCCACTGGCAGCGCCGGGCGATCTTCCAGAGCGCAGAAAGGAAGCCGAGCGAGCCGCCGTCAACATCAGCGCGGTAGTGCTGGCCCATGACCTTCTTAATCGACTCAGTGGCCTCGTCGGCGTGGTAGAACGGAATGGTGCTGATGTAGTGGTGCAGTACGTGTGTCTCGATAATGCCGTGGAACATTTGCCTTCCAATGAAGCCAAATTCGCGGTCGATGGTTGCGGCGGCGCCACGAGCAAAGTTCCAGGTCTCACCGGTGTAGTGAGGAAGCGACGGGTCGGTGTGCTGGAGGTAGGTGATAGCAACTACACAACGTTAGTTACGGGTCGTTCATATCTGCTACGTTACACTTACCGAGCCAGTGGTGCACCCAGAAGTACGGGATGATGTACCAGACGAGCACGGCCGAGAAGCCGTACTTCCAGCCGACGAGAGCCAGGATCGACGAAGTGATCAAGAGACCGAGGTCAGACAGCAGGATCAGGTGCTCGTCCTTGCGTTCATACAGTGGGCTGCTTGGCACAAAGTGGTTGACGCTGAAGTCACCGTTCTTCTTGCCGACACCCTTGCCCTCGGGTTGCTTGTTGTGGTTGTTGTGGCCAGTGACGTTGGCGAGCAAGTACGACTGCCAGCCGAACAGCTGCTGGATGATCAGAGACGAAGCAGTCCAGATCGGGGTCTCCTCAAGAAGCTCATGCATCTCCTCCATGAGCCAGCCGGTCTTGGTGACGTGCTGCTCGCGAGTGCGAGGAAGGAAGACCATGTCGCGCTCCATGTTGCCGGTAGCCTTGTGGTGCTTGCCGTGGCTGATCTTCCAGCTGAAGTAGGGCACCAGGAGCGCAGAGTGGCAGAACCAACCAACGGTGTCGTTGAGCGTCTTGTTCGGCGAGAACGACTGGTGGCCGCACTCATGGGCCAGGACCCACAGTCCAGTGCCGGTCAGACCCTGCAGGATGGTGTACACACCCCACAACACAAACCTCGCTGCGTACGAAGGCATATACTCGGGTGTGCAGTACGCGTTGAAGATGTAGAACGTCGACGCAAGAGCAGCCCAATCTCTGGCAACGTATGCGAGTCCACGAACGGCAGAACGCTCGAAGCAGTGTTTTGGGATGGCATCGCGGATGTCCTTGATTGTGTAGTCCGGAATCTTGAAAGGGTTCCCGTACGAGTCGTACAGCTGTTGCTCGGGCACCTTGAAGGACTCCTCGCCTTCCATCGATCCCAGGGATGACAGAGAGGTGGACGATGCCGAGCCAGTCGGCGAATCGTTCGGTGTGCTGTCGAGCGAGTTGGCGGCGGTCGAAGCCACAGACTCGGCGGTCATGTTGCGTCTCATGCTCGACCGCTGTGGGAGTGCTGTTGTGCTCATCTTGACGGTCGAAGCGCTGCTAGTTGCTGGATGCAAGACGAAGCGATTTTAAGAGTAGCTGCAAGGTAGGCGATATCCAAGATCCACGTGTCGTGTATCGTTGAGGGCGCTTGACCCGTTGGGATGAGGTGTTCGAGGGAGTGACAGTCGTTCTCGAAACTTGTTGCAGAGGCAAAGAGTGAATGTTGCAATTGCAAGCGTCGATATCAGGAGGAGGGAGTGTCGGCCAAGAGGGCGAAGTCGGTTATATTTCACATTCTCATCTGAGGCGGTCTACGAACCGAACCATTATTATTTTCTCTAGCGCGTGTTTGGGTCGAGCTTTCTCGCACCAACATCCCACCTTTCACCCGGAGACGGTTTACATACCGTTCCTCAGCCATTGGCTCATCTAGTTGATATGTGTGTTATCTCTACGCCTTCGCGATTCATGCAAGTGCTCTGACTATCACAAACACCCTCGACAGCGCCGTAGAACGAGGGATTTCTTTCTGACAGCTTCGTGAGATGTGGCCCGTAGATCTGGGCTTGCGTCCCTGCATATCGCCAAGCCGCCGTCATCCCCAGACGCACGCAGCGCAGCAACCAGGATGCGATCAGCGCGTCTCAACGTCCCCAGGACTTGGCAGCGGCGACGTGGCTTCACCGCCGGGAGAAACTGTGGCGCCAAAGCACGCCAGGCACGACCAGACAGCAGAGCTCTCCGATCTCGCCCGCAAGAGGCAGGTCATGACGCTGGCTCCCGCACGCGTCGTTGAGAGAACAAATCTATGGGCCGGCAGATATGCGGTAGCAGGCCGCCTCATGGCTGCCAGACTTCGCCATGCGAGCAGCGAGCACCTGATGCAATTCTCGCACACGATTGGCCTGTCACGCACACGAGCTTACGATCTGACGGTAGCCCGAGGTTGGTGAGAGTCTCGACATGTGAAGACGAAGGGCAGGCAGTGCTCGTTCAGTTGCACATGTCAGTACCTATGTACACCGAGACCACCCGACGACGCAGCAGACCGACCAGGTACTGTACATCAGCGTCTGCTATGCACACCCCGCCGCCCTGTGCCAGTAGAGGGGGCCAACCCATGACCATCAAACGCCTCGCTCTTGTCCGACCAGCTCGTTGAAATGCTGCTGTACCGAAATGCAACGTTGAAGATGCCCTAGTCAACTCCATAACCTCTACGGTCGATCAGGCCAAAGCTCGTTCGCGACATCCTTGACCAGCTGCAGCTTGGCAAACATCTTCTCCTCCGTCATGCCATCGGCTCCAATCGCTACGCTAGCGAAGCCGCACTGCGGGCTGATGCCGATTGTCTCCATGGCCTCCTTGACACTGCGACCTTGACCCTTGGCGATGATCTCTGCGGCTTGCAGAACTCGGCTCTTGATCAGTTCCTTGTCCTCCAGCTGCGGGTCTTTCGTGGTCACAACACCAAGAACCACGTTCTTGTGCTTTGGCAGGAAACGGAGAGGCTCGAAGCCACCTGAACGGAGGTTATCGTACTCGAGGTAGAAGGTGTCGTAGTTGAGTGTCTTGAAGAAGCGCTCTGCGATTTGTTCGTAAGAGCCCTCTGAGAAGTGCATAGACTTGGAGAAGTTGCCTGCAAGATCATGTTAATATGTATAGGTCACGACTGGCGTGGCTGACATACCTCTGCAGATATGAAGACCGACGTGCATGTCGGCTGGCCGATCGGCGATGCAATCATTGTGCGCCTTCAGGTATGCGTCGAACATCTTGTCGGTGTCCTCTCCGTCGTCACGCAGACCCGAGAGCATATCGTCGGAGCAGAAGTACGCCAACGTCGGATCATCGATCTGCAGGTTCCGCAGTCCCTCGCCGTGCAGTGTCTTGATCTCCTGGCGATACGCGGCTGAGAGGTCATCGAAGAACTCTTCGTCGTTCTTGTAGATCTCAGTGTTGTAGCACTTGCCCTTCGCCAATCGCAAGTGGAAATAGCAGGGCGGCGGCATGGTAAACTTGCACTCCTTCCACTGCTCCTTTGGCACGCACTCTCGCAGCATCTTCCAGTTGTCCAAGTACGGGCTCTCCTTGTACTGGATCTTGCCCTCGCAGATGGCAGCCATTGGATACTGCTTGCCCGCCTTCTTCAACGCGGCGATTGGCGCAGCACTCAACCTTGCCAGATCCCACGGGACTGGCGACACCTCCTTGAAGCCCTCGAGCTTCTCGAAGAAGCCAGAGAAGTAGTACTTCCGGTCAAATTCGCCGGAGCACAGTGCTCGAACGCCATGATCCTGCTGCTTCTTGACGATGTCCGAGATGGCTTTCTTCTGCGTGTCACGGAGTTCATCTTGAGATATCTTGCCAGCGTCTGCTTTCTCTTGCGCCTCGCCAATGTACTCGGGTCGGATCAGCGAGCCGATGTGGTCAGCGTGGAAGGGCAGTGTGGTAGCCATGATTAATAGATATGAGAGATTGAGAGGAGAATGGAGTCGGAACAGGAAAAGACGCTGGACTTACGATTCAACTCTGGGACTTTTCCTACGCGGGTAGTCCAATGCTAGCTTGACAAACTTCTCCGGGCGGACGCCGAAGCCGTACGCGTTGTCGGCGTGCTCGGCGAACACGTCCAGCATGGCGAGGTAGCTAGCAAGGCTAGCTGGACAGCTGTTCGCTTTGCAACCGGCAATTGCAAGGTGGATGATGATGACACACTTGCGTGGATGGTGAACTTTGAGTTTCTATCCTCGGCAGTGCGATACTGCCAGGACCCGAGTGGGGGACTCGGCGGGCAGGCGGTGTAGATTGCTCCTTCCTCTTACGACGCAAAGCTTTAATATTTTCGTTTTCTCATCAATCTTCTAGCTAGTACAGGCAGCCACCTCTGCCTATTGGTTTCAAGACGGAGCAGCAGGGTAGCAGCCATACCTCGCATCCGAACGACTTCCGCCCACACAGTCCCAGCATGTCAAGACGTTCTTCGGATCAATCTGCTTCTTGATGCTCAGCAATCGTTGATAGTTTGAGCCCCAGAACGTCTGCGTAGGATTGTTCTGGAAGACGTCTGCTTCGTTCTGATATGCTCCGCTATCAGGCGCTACACCCTCCAAGATCTTGGCCACGTCGTGCGCTGTCTGGAAGGCTTTATTGATGGTAGTGACTCCAGCGTTGTTTGCGATCGCCTGTCCGCCAATCACATGCCAAATAGCATCTCGCCAAGCAGGCGTGATCGATGCAGGCACGGTGTCGTTGTCTGGGTACGAAGAGGGAGCGGTGACGAGAATTTGCAGTGGTGGACCGTAGGTGATAGACCGAAGGTCAGGGGCGGATGCCGTACCTAAAAGCGGGGTGGCAGGATTAGCGGATGTCTAAAAAGGTTGGAGAGTGGCCTGGCTGCGAGACATCTCCCTTATAAGTCCACCGAAATAACAAGCTAAGACCGATGGCCGTAGCTTGTGACTACTCGGGGGTCTCGAGGATCCCCCAAGGGTTACACCCATCGGTTTGCTTACCAGTGATTGCGGTGACCATGCTGGCGATCTTCTGGAGGGCGCTAATGGCGGTTTGCTTGCCCGAGTCTGTCTGGAGAAGCTCCCTAGGGATGAGCCTGCTACCAATGGCCAAGCCGAGACCGACTACCTCCTCGTTTGGCAAGATGTACTTCTGGTATGCTTGGTAGAACGACGGGCTCTCATCGACCTCATTGTTGATCGGTACATTGCCCAAGCTGGCGATATAGTCGGTCATGGGCTTCATGCTAGCCACGGCCTCGTCATGCGATAGCTTTGGAGTCATGAGAATCATGCCACTGGCGACTTTGCCTTGAGCTCCTGGGGCAATGTCTAAAAGCAAAGGGCGTAAAATTAGCAAGTGTCGCAAACGGTGGGTGTGGCTTGAGCAAGCTGGAATTGACCGCCGCAGCTTGTTGGCGATCGAAGGTTCCGAGATGCTCTTCCACACGTCCAAGGGATTATGCTTACATCCGCCCCATCCTTCGGTGGCCCATTTGTCGGCGTTCTGTACGGATATCGTGATGAACTTGTTGATACTAGTCACGTCGAGCGACACGAAACGAATGTATGCCACCTGTAGGGTGACCTGCGGGTGCGCTGTCGTCGTCATCTCGTAGTTCACCCCGAATCTAAAAGCGATCATGGCAGGGTTAGCGGAGGTCTCAGGTTCTGAAAAAGTGTAGCCTGGCTGCGAGACATCTCTGTCTCAGGACCGCCGGCTAACAAGCTAGGACCGGTGGCCTCAGCTTGTAAGCATTCGGCGGTCTCGAGATAGCGCGCCTCCAAGGGTTCCACCTATCAGTTTGCTTACGTTGAACCGCCGCCACCTCGCAGAGCAAAGAAGATGTCCTGGTTTTGGCAACGGTTTGCTGTAACGTACGTCCCGTCCGGAAGCACGGCCTTGATCTGAAGAACGTTGTCGACCCCTAGGCCAAGCGTATTGGACAATGCTCCGTGTCCACCACCGCTGATCCACCCTCCGGCAGCACCAACAGTGCGAGAGGAGCCTCCGACAATGGTGATTTGGTTTGCTTCAGCAAACTCATATAGTCCGGCAAACCCTTGTCCGGCGCCCATAGTCACGCCTTTGCCTGCAGACACGGTACATCCATCAGGGACGAAGTCTTGATCAAGTTTCAACGCTGGCTGGACGTTGTGCGTCCATAGCGCTAGAGCACTAGGTCCAGACGAGCGACCTTTGTAGTCATGTCCGCTGTTTTTTATCACCAGTGGGACGCCGGTAGAGCTTGCAAACGCGAGGCCAGCTTGAACATCTGATACCTGACGCACATCAATATAGAAGTCCGGCACAGAGCCCTGCTGGCAGTTGGCTGGTGTCGTGTAATACAGTGGATTAGCTGGCAAGTTGAAGTCGAGCCCGCATTCTTTCGCTGTGGCCTGGCAATAGCCCCAATTCGTCTGGTAGCAGGGTTTGTCAGCCATGAGGTCTCCGGCGATCTGAAGGTGTGATCTGCGTTCGACCTTACGTTCATGTACCCGCCGTATTGACTTGCGATATAGACCTCATCAGTGTATCCAGTCTGAACCGCAGAGCACTGTGCAAGGCTTGCGGTCTGCAGAACGCCATTGTAGACGCTGTAGCATGGCTTCGCCATAGGATAGCCTTTGTGCAGACGGCCGCCGACAGACTGGTTCAGTGCCGCCCATTGCGTTGTGGTGATCGCGGAGATCGGCGTCGTCGCACGTCGGATGTTGTCCGTTGGAGCGGCTTGTATAGCAGCTATGCCGGTCAGGAGCAAAGTAATCGGATGCATGGAGAGCATGATTAACAAGTATGTTGACTCTCCAGAGAGGGCAGATCTCTAGTCGATGCCGGAGTCCTACACTGTCTATAGAAGGTAAGCGGGGACTTTACAAGTGGCTAGCACACAGCTATAAGTACTGGCCGAATGATCGGCTAGGTGGTAGAGCAGACGACGGCAATAGCTATAATTTATGCTTAATGGACCGATCGAGGCACCGGGTGAACATCAATGTGGCATCGATTCGCGGCCGACTGAGCATGGTCTGTGCGGAGGATTGCTCGCACTCGTTCTTGTCTTCAACAGCCGCCTTTTGCAGCGAACGCGACACGCCTGCGCCCTCGGTGCGCAGCTTGTACGTTGTTTTGGAGGTGCTTTCTAAACGACTGCGGCCTTTCGAAGTCGACGCTGTGCCTTGGCTCCGCCATCCGTCATGTGCAATCATCCACAGAAGACAGCTTTGATCGCCGATATGCAAGTCTAGTGGAAAGCAGCAGCTGAGACGTCACTGATGCGTAGCCAGACCGACAATGATTGGGACTGATCGATAGCCATGCGCCATCCATGCACAGCATGTTACGGATCGCCGCCCGAATCGGAAATCGCAAAACGCTTGGCAGCTTAAGCTTCGTACCAATGCGAGGAGCTATATCAACTTCAGCTGCAGCATTGCCCGCCCTCCACAATCCGAACATTCGGTGCACCTGCCATTAGTCCAGCAATCCAGATCTTAGTGTCATCTGCCTGGCGCTGAGACGCGTCCCAGGCTGTGCCACCCGCCGTGTTACACATCGGCTCAAACCAAACGATGTGCAGAGAGGGTTGTTCCCAGTCTGTCGTGGCCCAAAGAATGCAGTCGTCCGCCTCATCGGCTTCCCAGGCTTTTCCAATCGTGCCCTAGCTCCCACGCATGTCCAACGCGATATACTGCCTCCTCGCCCCACCACCGCCCAATGATCTGCATTCCCACTGGGAGCTTGACGCCCTCCACGCCTGCTCCAGGACCTTCTATAGGCTCCAGCATCCCGATCGGCATAGCAAGAACCGGATGACCAGTCTGATTGAATTGACAAGTATTGCTGGTCAATCCGACCTGCTTCTTGATCTGCTCAAGTGGTGTAGCATCGGCGGCGGGGTGGGACGTGGCGACGTACGGTAGTGTAGGGGTGATCAGAACGTCATAATCTTCAAGAGCAGTATCGTAGGCGTCTCGGAGGCGCCGGGAGAGGTTCGTAGCCTTGCCCAGGAGTGAAGGGTACTGCTTCACGGCGTAAGCGCCGTTGAGATAGATGTTCTTTGTTGCCACATAAGCCTTGTCCCACTTGGCTTCATCGTGCAACGCCTCAGCAAAGAGACCGTTAAGATCGTGCATCATGTGTCCGCGTCGACCAGCACCAGGACGCATTTTAGTTAGGTAGCCACCAACTTTGGAAACACCGGTCCAGATTATGGAACCCTTCTTATGGATGGGAATGCTGACTTCCTCGAACGTTGCACCTAGCCTGCGGAAGCCCTCGGCCGCGGCCACGAAGCAATCCTTCACGCGCGGATCGAGTACAGGTACTTCGAGCGATTCAGTGATAATGCCAATCTTCATACCAGACAAGTGCTTAGGATCGTTGACACTCCGGAGAATATCGTAGTATTTCGGGATCCTGCTAGGTGCTGGAGCAGCAAACGAACGATCATCGATGTTGTCCGTACCAGCTATTGCTTGCAAAAGCAAGGCATTGTCGAGTACCGTACGCGTCATTGGTCCTAGATGATCGTTCGTTGGCTCGTTGCTGCCGCAGCCAGTGTAAGGTATCAACCCGAAAGTGCTGGAAGAGGTCAGACTCTGTTCTGGATTCGCGGGATACTTGGCCATGGCAGGCTCACGGTTTAAGCCCAACGACACCACAATTGGTTGCAGGTATACTAGATAACGCCACAGGTCAGCTCTGCAATCACTCTAGGTGAAAAGCTCTGGCTTACCGCACACTGCCGCCCTGGTCCTAAAATCATGGGTGTATTAGTTAGCGTAGGATAACTCGAAGGAACTGTAAGACAGTCTCGTCGTAGCGACTCCATTCGAACCGGGCGAGCTTGGGAAGGGTTACAGCCATCATGTCACTTACAGCGCCAATGCTCATATCCGCCTCTCCTAAGCTCACCAACACTCCACTCCCACTACTGCTCCCACCCGCACTATAGCCTTTCGCATGCGGGTTCTCTACGGTTCCCGTCGAGCTGCTGTGGCTTGTAGCGCTATGACACAGGTTCTCGCACACAGCTTTGCCAGTAATCCGCCCGCCCGCCTCCAAAATTCGTGTGACGACCGTAGCATCCATATCGGGCACATAGCCTGTGACGAACTCTGTACCTGAAAGCGTTGGGCGTATGGGTTAGCGGTTTTTCGAGCTGTGGCAGGGCTGTAAGGCATCTCTGAAGAGTCTGGTGAATACAGCAAGCTGTTATCAATGGCCACGGCACATTGGCACTCGACGGTCTGGTAGATGCAATCGCATGTAGGTTATCCCCTTCTGTCTACTTACCGAGTAGCATCGGAATATCTTTGACACTGATCATGTCCTTGAGGCATATGGTCTTGCCGGCAAGGATGCCATTGTTCGGCTGGGTGTCTTTGATATCACATCGCCAACCCCAAGCACCATGAGTCTGTTCTGGCTTCCAATAGCCAGTCCGTGGGAAGCGGACGAGGTCGACTGCAGGGACATAGTCTACAGCGTGTCAGCTAGCAACGGCAAGAGGGCTCTATCACTCACCATCCATTTCCATAAGCTCCCTTGCGCTCTCGTCGAACACGGCAAGCAGCTTCCTGTAGTCCTCATGTTCTTCGTTCTTGAGCTTGACGCCCAAGCTCTTGCAAACCTCATCAAGCACTTCTGATGTTACAGGATTGCCCGCCCGAGGGTCAACGGAGAAGACAGACATGATTGCGAAGCAGTTGAGAATGAGACAGATGGTACTTGGCCTTGCATGCTTCCCACGTGGGCTATCCGTGTTCAGTCGTCGAGGGTCATCGGCATGAGCATGGCGTGGCTACTGCAGGTACGAGATGCCTTATCATTGCTTCGCCGAGAGCTGGTCGCGATGTTGTTGTTTGTTTGGAGTCGGGCAACAAGGCGAGCTTTCGGGAGTCTCGATTTGCCCGCATCCAACCTCCTTCCTTTCCCTATCTTCGACAACGACCTCTAGCATGCCTTCGCAGCGGCTAACGGTGACGTGCCGCTCGTAGATCCGATGAGACGACTCGTGGTCGCAAAAAATGTAGGTGTGCTGCTGTTCGATCCGTCCTCTCCTCATCATTCTTTCCTCCCAAGGTAACTCAAAATGGTTCAAGTCCACGAGCAATACCAACTCCCTCGAGACTTCGAAGGCTTCGGAGCCGACAGCCAGGACTGCCAATGGCCCAACGATGCCCGCATAGCCGTCAGTTTCGTCCTCAACTATGAAGAAGGTGGCGAACGCTCTGTGCTGGAAGGTGATGCACACTCTGAGCCATACCTCTGGGAGAAAGGCTCCTCAGGTGGTCATCGCGAAGCACGCTACCTAAATGCCGAGCAAGACTTCGAGTACGGTAGCCGCGTAGGAGTCTGGAGACTAATGCGATTGTTCAAAGAATATGGCTGGAAGATCACCATCTACGCCGTTGCTCGGGCAATGGAGCTGAATCCCAAGTTCGGCGAGTACTGTACCAAAGACGCTGGACACGAGATTGCGAATCATGGCCTCCGGTGGCTGGACTTTTGGGATCTAGATTTGGAGAAGGACACGCAGTATATCAAAGACAGTTGCAACAAGCTTCAAAAGATCACGGGTGAGTTCCCGGTAGGTGTGTATTTTGGCAGGTCGACGCCGAACACACCGGGAATGTTGTGCGAGGTCTACAAGGAGATGCACAAGGAGCAGGGGACGCCGAAGCTGTTGTACAGCAGTGAGTGCTATAATGACGATGTGCCATATTGGGTGAGGCTTCGATACCATACATATACAACATGGCGCACAGATCCGGCAAGCTGATACATGAGATAGGTTGATCTGCCGTACGAAAAGGACTTGCCAGACAAGGAGAAAGAGGGCATGCTTCTCGTACCATACAACTACGACTGCAATGACGGCAAATTCCACATGGCGCCTGGGTAACCACCTCCTTCCCACATATACTTCCCACCCACTGACGCATACCATCAGCTTCACCTCCTCAGCCGGACAACTCTACACCCAATACCTCATCTCCACCTTCGAATGCCTGTACCGAGAAGGCGGCAAAATGATGAACATCCCCTTGCACAGCCGCATCACAGGCAAAGCCGGACGCTCGGAAGCTCTCCGAGAGTTCTGCGAGTACATTAGCAAGAAAGAGGGCGTATGGGTGACTACTAGGAAGGAGATCGCGACGCATTATCGGGAGAGGTTTCCGTATAAACCTGGATCGAGGGCGGGTCGTGCTGCGTAGGGTGTATCAGGCTCCTGAGCTTTGTGGCTCCAGCTTCAACTCATTCTTTGACCGCGCTTGTTGTCAATGGTGTCTGCATGTTGGCTACCAGTGTCCGTGTTCCCCAACACAGACCATGACATGAGAGACGAGACCAGTTCCGAAAGCCGTAGGCACTATGGGCTGTCCCACGACCACCCGGAACTGTCCTGGCAGCAAGTATTATCAATGACGGTACCTAGTCTTCACGTGCCCAAGCACAAGTACACATTATGCAACACAGAAAATTCTGTCCGTACTGCGATGGGGTCATCGATCAAATCGAGGCGAGATTTTGAGCTGGACACTCGGATTATTCGAACAACATCGTCGTATCCGAAGCCACCAGCGTTCAAAACACCGCGGAACACGGCACCCAAAGACGCTGTCCGCTTCTGCTTGCTGAAACTTGTGTGTAGGGTTGTTCCGTTGCCAAGACGGACGAATATATCTCATACAGCTTCAGAGCATCCTGACTGCGAATTATACCGGAAGCATATATGGCTTCTTCATATGCAGACGCGTCGCTCTGGACGTTCAATACAGCAACTCAGCAAAGATCGCAGGTTCGGTCAAGTCTTACCTTCCAGTCACTCGTTCACCAGCCTTGACGGCATTCCATTCATTACCTTACTTCATAACCATCAGACTCCACACCCGAAGGTCCAGCCGCTGCTACCATGTTGTCCATCGCGACTGTTCTCGGCTGCGTCGCCCTCGTCGCCGCACACGGCTACGTCAACACCTCGATCATCGGAGGCAAAGAGTTCGAGTTCTACCAGCCATACCTCGACCCTTAAATGGACCCCGCGGTACGCAATAGCGAATCCAAACCATCCTCATACCATCAAGAGATCCATCACTAACAGCCCTCCTCCCCCAGCCCCAACGCATCTCGCGACCAGTCCAAGGCAACGGCCCCGTAACCGACGTAACCCTCTCAGACATCCAATGCGGCGGCTACACAGCCGGCGAAATGCCCGGCTCCAAACCCGCTCCCCTCTCCGCAACAGCAGCAGCAGGCTCAAAAGTAACCCTCAACTGGACCCTCTGGCCCGCAACCCACTACGGCCCAACCATGACATACATGGCCCGGTGCCCAGGGGACTGCACCAAATTCATGCCTAAGAAATCCACAGTCTGGTTCAAGATCGCTGAAGGCGGCAAGAACGCTGATGGGTCCTGGGCGACGGATCCCCTGACCTTGCCGAATAACAAGGGATATACTTATACTATTCCCGCGTGTCTGAAGGCGGGGACTTATGTGGTTCGACATGAGCTCGTGGCTTTGCATGCTGCGCCTGCGCAGTTCTTTCCGGGTTGTCATCAGATTAGAGTCACTGGGGGTGGGTCGACGGTTCCGACGAAGCTTGTGGGGTTTCCGGGCGCGTATACGAACGTTGGGGTGCAGTATGATAATACGTTGGCGGAATATCCGATTCCAGGGCCGGCTGTGTTCACGTGCCCGGCGTAGTTGGGTTCGGTTGGTGGACAAGGGGAGAGTGTTGCGTAGTTCTGTGCAAATGAATATGAAGGTAGTAGTCAATATTGCCTGCGGCGCTGGCCACCACCTCCCCCACCCACCCACGGTGCAAAATGAATTGCCACTCATCGATGTGCTGAATTCCTTTCTTGAGGTGTGAACAGCAGCGCACACGTCTCTCCATGCTCCGGCCATACAGCTTCAAGTCGTGCTAGGCCAAAACCAAACGATCTGCCTGTCCAGCTCTGTAATATGCGTTCAGTATTCCATCAACGAGCTCTACCCCATCACACGCAGAAAATACCAACACCTGCCAACATAGCAAGAATCTTCAGCAAGTAGCATGCAAGCAAGCAAATTTGTACAAGCGGCAGTCCAGCCAGCCTTCTACTTACGCCTTTCCTTAAGATACAAGTTCCCACACCACTTCATGTCTCCGCCACTTCATCCTTCCTTTCCACCACACCGTAGTCCAGCACGTCGAGCAGTACCTTGCGACACTGATGCTCACGTCTTCACCTCTTACTACCAGTTGATAGTTGTAGTAAGGTAAATCTAGTTCTTCCCCGCCTGATCCGCCTTATCCGGCGCACTCTGCACCATACTAACCTGGTTCGCTGGATCACCAGGCCCAGTAATAGGCTCGATCCTGTTCTCCTAAACATCACACAGACACATATTAGCCCCACCCACCAATTTGGTTAGATATGTGTTGGATGTTTCTTACCTTCATATACTCATTCGTAGCTTCCTGGTACTCCTTGGTCATGGTGCGCGGCGGACCACGCGAATTCCACTTGATGAGGCCGAACAGGACTCCGGACACGCCGACGGCGGCCATGGTGTACATGAAGATGGTCCAGTTCTCGCCTGGGGGGGGTAGGGCGCGGGGGCCGTGGGGGCCGAAGGCTATCCAGTACGCTATCATTACACGTTAGTAGGCGTAGAAGTATACGGCGAGGTGTGGTCTGTGGTGTGTGGGTGCTGCTGTCGCGTGGCTATGCCGTAGCAGGGTTTCGGAAGCATAGAACCGCAGCCCAAACACTACGACACCGAGATTTAAGTAGGGGTAGAGAGGATAAAATCATACCAGCCTTCTTCTCCTGCACCGTCAACGCCGTCCAATCCTCCTTCATGCGATCCCGCAACGCCATCCACAAATCGGCCTGCTCCTGCGGCGGCATGCCTTCCCACCGCTTTTCGATATTCGCCAGCGTGGGGTTGGAAATGGCGTGTGCTTTCCGTGATTGCTGGACATTAACCTGTCCTACGACTGGAGAGAGTAGTCGTGGTGAGAGACGGGTGGTGGAGGAGGTAGGGAGTTGGCGGAGGAGGGCCGTGGAGCGGAACATGATGGCGAGCTGGCGGTGGAGTGGGGGGGAGGTGGAGGGTTGTTGGTGTTCTCCGCGGGTTGGTGGGCGTGGGAGAGGCGCAATGGGGGGACAATGGCAGGATGGGTTCGCGGTGCTGCTGTGAGAGCTTGGATCGAAGTCGTCAAAACGGATTGGAGCTCCCGGCTCTTTCCGTGGAGTAGTGTCACGTGGGGAATTTGGGTAAGGCTATATTCGGGATTCCTCAATGGAGGTTTATTATTTTGTTTACATTTCTCAAACTGCAACAAAGCTATATACAACTGGGAGAAGGCTATGGCATTACAATCAACAACCAGCATCGCTGCTTCACCTTCGAGATGTTTCTGCTTCTGCTTCTGCTTCGCGTCGTCGGCACATTATAATCATCTCGCACCACGCACGCGTTATATCAGCCCGTCCGTGCACACCCTGCACGCGTTTCTCCTGTCTGATACATCCGATCCATCGCCCACCAGCCCAAATCATTATTATGTACATAGCATGGTGAGCATATCTCCTCCTTCTCCTACCTGTTGTACATCGCCATCCTTTCCGCATTATGGTACTGTACATACCCTACACGGCTTCCACGATGGCCTCGACATCCCCTCAGCATGACCGAGACAGGGCCATTACCAAACTCCGCAGCCAGATCCTCAGAACTACACGCAAAGCCGACCGTTCACGGGCTCTGGTCGTGGAACTGGATGAGCAGAGTCGGGATCTCTCGGCTAGGTCTGTTAGATGGGTGGCGGATGAGTATCGGAGGTTTCAGGAAATTATAGAGTTGAGGTGTTTGGTTGCGGGACAGAATGTACATGTATCTGGGGAGGAGCGACAGGAATGTTTAGAATTACTTCGTCTGGGTAGAGTAAGAGGGAAGGAGAACGCGGACGTGTTAAGAGGTGTCAAAGAGCTTGGTGAGAGGATAGCGGCGCGGACTGAGGATCTGGGGGAGGAGTTGGTGGAGAGTAGGAAGGATGCTGAGGGTCTACGGAAGAGCATTCATGAGAGAGAGACACGGAGCGCATCTCTGGTCAACGATCTGGCACAAGCTAAGGAAGCCATCGAATGTCTACGGCAGGCACGGCATCGTCGTGCCACTCAACTGCGCGAGGCGCACCGCGAACTGGATAGGTTCCAACGAGAACAAGAGACACATGACGAGACCGAACGGGCACTGAGGCTTGAGTTACAACAGACTTGGGAGGTGAAGCGGGAATTAGATGAGACGACGCGAACGCAAGCTGCTCAGCTGAAGCTCGGGCGAGAGGAACGCGAGGGGATGTGGTATGAGTTGACGACTAGCAGGCAAGTTTCTCAAGATAAGGGGCAAGAGGTCGAGGTGCTGAGGTCGAGGGCTGAGGGTGCTGAGGAACGACTCCTTACTTTGGAGGTGGAGAGACTTGGTTTGGTGGGTGAGCTTGAGGAGAGTTGGGAGGCGAGGCGGGAGATGGAGGGGGAGTGCGAGAAATTGAGGGTTGAGGTTAAGAGTGTTGGTGAAGAGGCTAGGAGCTCTAGGCAAGAGGTTATTGAGGTTACAGAGGAGAAGGACAGACTGGCGATTGAGTTGGAGAAGAGTCGGCGAGAAATACACGCGGCAGAGTGTGCTCGAGGCGAGTTGAGTATTGAGCTTGACGAGAGTCGGCAAGAAACACGTACCGTGGAATGTGCTCGTAGCAAGCTGAGGACCGAACTTGACGAGAGTCGGCGAGAAACACATACAGCAGAATGTGCTCGGGACAAGCTGAGCAATGATCTCGATCGCGCCAACCACACAAACACGACTCCGTCCTCGCAACTCCAACACCTAACGAGCGAGAACACAAAACTGAAATCGGCAAGTCTCGCACAGGAGGCCCAGGCTCTCAAGCTGGAGCACGAGGCGGAAACCACAAAAGACACAATCACGACGCTACGAAAGCAGCTTGCGAATGCTCAAGCCGAGCTCACCAAACACCAAGACATAGCCGTCAACTTACAGCGTGATCTCACGGCTTCTGAAGACCAGTGTAATCGGATGGACAGCACGCATGATCAAGCTGTGTGCGGATTGCAGGAATTACTCGACACTGCGAGTCGGGAACGGGATAGTGTTCGTGACGCGTATGCTGCCTTATCTACAGAGCTCAAGCAGCGGCAGGCGAAGCTCGTGGACGCTGGCAGAGCCATCGAACAACTAAGTTCTGATTTGGATATCGCCAACACTAAAGCAGGGAAGGCTGAGGTTGAGGTCAGGGAAATGTTAGAGAGGGTTCAAGTACTGGCGAAAGTGAGCGTGGGTCGAGCTCAGAGGATCTCGGAGCTGGAGCCTGAGTGCTGGGAATTGCGGAAACGGGTTGAGAAAGGTAGGCAGGATGAGGAGGCGTATAGGCGCAGTGCGGTGGAGCTTTCTGGTAAGCATGATAAGACTGTTGCGGAATTGAAGGAGATGAAGTGCGAGTTTGATCACTTGGAGAGCCGTGCGGAACAATGGTTAGAGGAACGCGATGAGAACTTGAGCCGGTTGGGGGAGGAGAAGGCGGAATTACTGGCTCGGTTGAGTAAGGAAACTGATGCAAGGTCTGACGCGGAAGATGCGAAGCGAAAGCTGCGAGAACAGCTTGAGGAAGCCAATAAAGCCGCGGCTGAGCAGAAGGCGGATGGTGAGGTTAAGATCGCAGAGTTGGGCTTGGAGCTTGAGCTTGCCACCCAGGATCTTTTGGACGCACGTACGGACCACGACAAGACACGAGAGGAGCTCGAGCAAGCGTCCAAGGAATTGACACAGAGTCAACCTAAAATCGCTGCCGTTGCCAAAGAATTGGCGGTCACAATCATAGACCTTGAGCGATTGCGCCTTGAATACAATGTCTTCAAGAAGAAGGAGGCTGAGAAAATTCTGGATCTCGAGGCCGAGGTGGCGCAGCAGAAGAAGTGCGTCCGGAGTGAGTGGGAGAAAGTCTGTAGTATCAAGGTACACCTCGCGAACCGTGATAGAAGGATCTTCCAGCTCCAGGATGAAAATCGCGAACTCAGGCAACGCAAGGACGCGGCGGAACGACTCATTGAGGTCCACAAGAAGGCCGCAGTGGTGGCTTTCAGAAAGGTATCTGATGAGCTTTTCGTGGCTCAGCAAGGGAGGGATTGGTGGAAGGAGGATGCGCGGCGGAGGAAGGAGGAGGTTGAGGGGTATGGGCCTGGGCTTGCGCGAGCGAGAGCGGAGGTTAGGGAGTTGCGGGATAAAATGGGGGAGAATAGTCGGGCGTGGGATGATTGGAAAGAATTGTATTGCAGACTAGAGATACAGCTCGAAGAAGCGAAGAAAGCTGCTGGTAACGTGGAGGTGAGACTGGAAGAAGAGAAAGCAGGACTGGTTTTGAAGCTTGAGGTTGCCACGCAGGGTCGTACAAAGGTGGAAGAGGAGTGTGAAGCGCTGAAGCAATCTAAAGTTGTGATGTCCGACAACCACATCAAGCTTCAAGCCATAGCTTTTGCAGCGCAGATTCGAGCCGTCTCAGATCTGAAGACTAAATTGGAAGGGGTTCGGAAGGATCTGAAAGTGGCCGAGAAGAAAACACAGGACGCACTACTCGATCAATCAGCGAAACTTGAGGGCGCACTCAGCTTGCAGCTGATTGAACCTCAGGCGCTGATAGCTGACCTTCGTGCGGATGTCGTCAAGCTTGGCGAGGAGAAGACGACTGCTGAACAGAAGGCATTGGACGTCGAGGCTCAGATGTTTGCTGCGAAGGAGACAGTACGGGAGCAGGAGGTAAAGGTTACACAGTACTTGATCGACATCAAGATTGCAGCGGAGAAGATTGCTGCGTTAAAGCAGCATCATGAG
Source organism: Elasticomyces elasticus (assembly GCA_035926095.1). Taxonomy (NCBI): domain Eukaryota; kingdom Fungi; phylum Ascomycota; class Dothideomycetes; order Mycosphaerellales; family Teratosphaeriaceae; genus Elasticomyces; species Elasticomyces elasticus. The sequence goes on from JAVRQT010000001.1 coordinate 1,547,628, forward strand.
CAAGAGTTGGAGGTTGCCAAAACTGAAGCCGAGGACCAGATCGCGAAGCTAAAAGAGCAACACAAGGAGAAACTTGACCATCACATGAGCGCGTCAGCGGACCAACTGGAGGATCTTACAGAATGTGAGAAGAAGCTTACAGAATGCGGGAAATGGCTTACAGAATGCGAGAAGAAGCTTACAGAGTGTGAGAAGGAGAGAGATCAGGCCATCACGGAAGTGGGCGAGTTAGAGAGGAAAAGGGACCTCATGGACGCTGACAGCGCTGAGCTGCATAAGCGTTGGGACGAAAGTCGTGAAGCCGAAAGTCAGTTGAAAGCTACAATTGAAGCGCAGTGTGACGAGGCAGTGGACAACGTTCGCAGGGAAGTACAGTGCAAGCTTGCCGAATTCGAGGTCAAGTTCCTTCGGCTAGAGCGCTGCGCCATCCAATTGCAAGCAGAGCGGATCACGCAATTGGCTTCGAGGAGTGCGAATTGTGAGCCTACCCCATCGCGGGAATCATCAGCTGCGGCAGACGAGGTCAAATCTGAAGAAAACGAGGTCAAACCTGAGGGTACGGATGTGCAGCTCCAGCAGACTAATAGCGTTGAGGATATTGGACCACCGACGCCGGCGCATACATTGTCTCCGGGTCCGCAGAGTCCTGCGAGCGACATAAGCAGTGCAAATGGCGAGCAAAAGGACGATGAAGAGGAGCCACCGACGCCAGCGACCACCTGGTCCAGCGACGTGAGTAGTGCCGATGGCGACCATGAGGACGACCAACTAGAGTCACCGACACCGGGACAAACAGTGTCCACCCCACCGGAGAGTCCTGAGAATGCCGGCAGCAAGATTAAGGAAGAGTATCATGAAGACGAGGAAATCGGCGAAAACATCAATGTAGTGCAGAGAGGGGTCCGAGTCCTCACAGAAGTGCATGCTCAAATACACGGAGAGGTTTCTGCTCAAGTCCAGGGAGAGCTCCATGCCCAACTCAACGCAGAATCTCGGAAACGCAAGAGATACCAGCTCTGCCGCACAAGCCAGCCAAAATGCAACGGCATATTTGACCATATGTGCGACACATGCAGAGGTAGTAAGCGTGCACGCCTCCCCCAAGGCATCCAACCCGACGATGCGATCATGGACGGTGACTCCACAACGCTAGGCTCATCGCCTTGCTCCATCACTGCAGGGTCTGCTGAGCTTATCAATAACGCTGTCGACCTGGCTGCCGCTCTTGTTCCATTAGACGAAGAGCCTACGCAATCCACTATGCTCGCCGAGAAGAGCCTGCAAGATGGCTTGCACACCACGGTCACAAACTCAACGACCAATTCACCCTTGACGCCCGGGCTTGTGCACGGCTCCAAGCCGCCAGCTCCCACTCTAATGACGCGAGTGCTGCAAGAAGTGTCCCACTCCTCAAAAGGGATGGCACGAAGAACACCTAACAAACAGGTATCACGGACGAAGACCCGAGTGACGAAGACATCCGAGAGAATGTTCGTGACACCATGATCCGCGTCCTGGAAACAGCAAGGTGCAGACGACCTGCCTGTCTTGCACTTGGCTTCTCGGCATTCTATCATCTGGAATTTGTCCAGCGGCCCCAAACTTGTACAACTTGACTGCCGTGTCATGCGACCATATGCTTAATGAAAGAACCGTGATCTCAAGTGCTGACGATCACGGTTGGCTCTTTTGGACAAATAGCTTTGAGGAACGAACTTGTACATAAGAGAGTTGTACACTATTGAACATCTAAAGGCAAGTCTAGGGTGCCAATCAATGGCATGTCGCCCTCAGCAGGTTTCTTGCGTCTGTTTCCCCTCATCCAGTTCCACCATACTACCACTGCGCGTTGACCCATCAAAATCTTTTAGATACGACTGACTCTTACTGCTCCCAGCGGGCACGTAGAATAACTTGTCCACACGCGCCGCTAGAAAAAGCATGACGATCATGATCTCGATCATGAAGCCGAAACAGTAGAAAGCTGCCCGGGAGTCGTACCATGCCGGGTTCGTCTTCGATCGCACTGGTTGCCACGTTGTGCCAACTCGAAAGCTGGCAATTATGGTCGTCAACGCAGTCGATAGCGCAAGCACTGTGACTTTCCGCGACATGCTTCCTTCGCCAAAATGCTCTGGGTGTGGCGATGGGGCTATGGCCATTGTGAAGAAGAGCATCAATGGAGCCAGAAAGGCGAATATGGTGATGTAAGTGAGCATGACCAGCTGGACATCGTGTGCCGCTTGGAGCGTGGTATGGTTGAGTGTGTACGCGCTGAGCACGATCATGCTGATGACAATGGCTATAGCGACGCCGACCATAGTGTAAAGCGTGATGCAAGTCCAATGCAGCAGCCTGTTCCAGCCGATCGAGGGATGCCTTGCCCGGAGGATGCGCAGGGCGAATAGAAGGTTAACGACGTAGACCATGAGGATGCCGGCATTGTTGAGGATCTGTGCGGCGATTGCAACGCTAACATTCGTCGGGTAGATGGCCCAAACGATGCGCATGATGCACGTTGTGACGCGAGCCCCGCAGAATGCACCACCCAGAGCCCATGAGATGAGGAAGTGATGCCCGTGCTTCCAGTTGATCTTGAATGTTGCGAGGTTGGCGACGGTGCCGGAGAAGTAAAGCGCGAGGAAGACGGCGCAGATTGGTACGTCTACTGGAACGGTTGGCAACCCGCCGATGGTCGCTGTCGGTGGAGCATAGGGAGGCTGTAACAGACCGTCAGCCATATTCCTCATGATCGAGAAACAACGATCGACCTACTCCTTGCGGTGGCATGTTAGGTTGCGACATGGTCGACTTGAAGAGGCTTTATTACAGGCTGGTCCGTTGGATCGTTGTCGATGGAATGATGGTGATTGTGTTGCTGGACTGGAAGCAACTGGAGACCAGCTACAATTTGTATAACCATCGTTCGGACGAACTGTGGGTGCAACGCACCGGTGCCCACAACGCGAATCTGTGTTTCAGCGTCCGGCCGTGGTATGAAAGTCGGTCTTGCGGGTTTTCGATTCGTTCAGCGAATCAGAAAGACTCTCGGCCTCCGTTACGGAAGGATTTTCGGTCACGGACGACTTTTCGGACGACAGAGGTGACAAAGTTCTTGCCGTCCGACTGTCATACTCAGGTCTACGTCGTTTCATCGCTGAATAATAGACATTCCGTTGACAAGCACTGCAGTGACAGCGGCCTTAAGAACAGCACGTGGACCGACCGCCTCGTGGCCAAAGTTGAAAGCATCAACAAGGCAAACACTCGAAAGACCTGTACAATGGCGACGCCACTCAACGCAGAATCTGTCCATGGCCGAAAGGCCACACGCAGCTGCCTCGAATGTACGTTCAACGTTGTTCCGCGACGTGAGGAGCGGGCTGACTGAATACAGGCAGACAGCGCAAAGTCAAATGTATATGGCCTGACGATGCCGACGCCTGCAGACCTTGTCTCGAGCGAAGACGGACATGCATCCCACAGGTAGTAGCTCTGCGCGATACCCACCCAGGCCGAATCACATCCAGAGACCGTATCGCAAAGTTGGAGAGCACTGTGGCACAGCTGTCGCAGATCGTGCGCCGTCTGGAGGATAATGCGTCCACGCCTGGCACTTACACGGTGTCTGATAAGTATGCCGTGACCAGTCGAGTCAACGCTGCGCCCGACGATGAACAAGGCTCCGAGTCAGACTCTTCCGATCTATCGCCAATAAATCCGCCCACGCACCTGCGACAGCTCTTCGAAGACGGACCTCTTGACTACTCCGACCGCAATCCTATGCAGTCCGCTGCTCACGCGAAGCAGCACACCTCGGGATCACGACAACATCGAGCAAGCACTGCGCTGCGGCAATACATGCCCTCGCGGGAAGATGTAGCTACAATATCTGCGCACGCAGCTCCATGGCTGATGATCACACGGGCACTGTTCGTTATGCCCTTTGGAGCGAACGCGGAAGCCGAACTTCTTCCGCTCTGGGATCAGGTACAAAACTATGACGCCCACCCAGCAGCAATTGCAGTTCTGCTTTTGTCTTTTGTGATGAGTCTGCAGCAAATACCCGTGGACCAGATCCCGGAACTCTCGAAGGGTCCTCGTCAAGGTGTCGCTTACATTCGCCAGGTGTCGGATGCGATTGAAGCCACCATTGTCATGAATGATTCGATCGCGGGCACAATGGAAGGCCTCGAAGCTTCCCTGCTTTGGCTGCGACTGTAAGTATCTTGTAGCGGACACTGGCATGGCTTCGGTCCAGGAAGCTAATTGGGAGTAGTCAACTCGTCCAAACGCGGATTCAGAAAGTTTGGGTCTGCCTGCGACGTGTGATAGCATTGGCCGAGCTTATAGGGCTACCGAGAGCAGTCCAACAACAACTGCCCTCTGACACTTCCACCACGGCGCCAACTCCATTGCCTTGGCAGCGAGACCGCAGCAAACGGGCCGCCGAATTGTGGATGGCCATATGTTCCATTGACAAGCTTGCTGGCATGATGTTCAACCTACCGCAATCCACGATCTTCCCCAATCTTGTGCGAGAGCCGGTCGTGAACGGGCTTGTCAATCATCAGGCGTACCTCTCACGACTCTCTGATATTGCCTCCGGGATACAGGATGTGGACAATCAACATGCTCGTGGCCTGCCGCCTCCTGAGCTCTGCGAGAAGGTACTCCGCATAGACGGGCAGCTGCGGACTCTCGCTGGCTCACTGCCACCTGGGTGGTGGCAGTCGGACACAAGGACTCTCTCTCCAGACCAGGTGATAGGTTTTTTCCATCAGTACATCACGATCCGAAGCCACGTTCATCTGGCGTTGAAGAATCAGGACAGCAACCAGTTTATGTACAGTGATCTGGTGTGCACTGAAGCGTGTCGTGATCTTGCGCGTAGGTACGCTGTGCTGCGTGAACTGCTACCTACCGGCTTCTTTGCTTGTCGAATCATCGATCTCCAAGCCCTTACCGCTGCTATTTTCTTGCTCATCAAACAACACAATCCCGGCAATGACGTTGCGAACACGAGCCTCAATGGCCGCTCTGAGAGCTCCACTAGCTTAATCGAAGAAGTCGTCAAGACAATGGACGCAGGGTCGCAGGCTGTAGCAGGCCGCTTCGCGCGTGAAAGTGCGCAAGCGATTCGGTCTGTCGCTGCTCTACTCAACAGCAGGGATGCGTCGGGCCAACACTCGCTTTCATTGCAAGTACCGTTGCTTGGTCGCATCGACGTGCGTCGCAAGGCACGGGGGCTGGTGGCACCGAGTGTTCTGCAAGATGATAAGCCAGCTTCGTCCTGGAAACAATTGTGTGACGGTCCTCACGCACAGGCGGAAGCAGCGGATTCTTTGCCACACGAGGGCGAAGATCAGTCATGGTTCATGGAGATCTCAAGCATGCCACCATTCCTAACGGGCTACGGCGAGGGCGGCATGGTAGCAGAATCGTGGCTGCAATGGGAAGGGTTGGACTGATTACTGCACTGTAAATATGAACACTGCTACGCCACTTGCCACACCACTGATAGCAAGTACCAAAGACCAGTCGTAAACGCTCAACCCGGCCTGCTGTAGCAGCAACTCCTGGTTCGCCTCGCTTGTTTATCAGCAACGTTAGAAGCAAGCATCATCATTAGCCGTGGTCCATTAGCAATCCTTCTCTCGTCATATGCACAAAAGCCGCCTGTCCAAGAATACACACCTCCTTCCAACCACTGCCAGTGATATCATGCCCACCTAGAACACATCCTCCGGCCACTGAAAGTCCCCCTCAGTCCCAACCTTCACCTCCACCGTCGTCTTTGTCACAGTCATCTTCGATTGCTCCTTCGCCGGCGGCGTGACGTTCTGCACAATATCGTTGGGCGTGCTCACCACACCTTCCTCGATGGTAACAGTCTTGCTTACGACTCCAACCACCTTTCTTGGAGCAGGGCTCGCGGAGCGGCCACGACGACCCTGTGCCACCTCAGCAGCGCGGAGAAGCATCGTCTCTTCTGGCGCGGGCTGCACGGGCCTTGCACGCTTGTGAGGACTGTTTGAGCGAGTGCGACCCCCGAAATAGCGAGCCTGCGCGGCGTTCACTGTAGACTTGGTAGGATCACCAGATGCAACGTCTTCCTCAACCTCGTAGAGTGGCTCAAGTGGTTGGCCTTGCGAGTCCAAGCTAGTGCGTGCAGGTGCTTCGTCAGCCTCGTCGGCACCGGCTGCAGCGTCCTCCGCTTCGCTGTACTCCTCCTCGCTCTCGACAGCCTTCTTGGAGCTGGTATTCTTCGTGGTAACCTTGCTGGTCCTCGGCTTCGTTTTAGAAGGACTTGGCTTGGCAGCATTACCGCGAGTGCGCTGCTTGGGCTGACCATGCGGACTGCTGGTGGTGTTGTTGCCCGTAGACTTGCGCTTCTTCCTAGGTGTTCCATTTGCCTCATCCCATTCGTCGTCATCGTCCGTCGTCGTGCTTGGCTTGAAGAGCTTGTCGTCGTCGTCGGCCCCAGACTTACGCTTCTTCGACTTCGCAGCTGGCTTCCGCGCTATCTTCACCTGCTTGTCCAACGCTTTCAGCTTGGCATCGAGCGAGGCGTAGTCGCCACTTTTGATTGGCTCGGGCACGCCGTCACTCTTCAGAGTAGTGACACTGTTGGGATCCATTGTTGACTCACTGGTGAATTGGGTGAGTTCACTTGTTTCTGGTTTGTTGGTCACTTTGTTGTCGTGGTCGGGTGTGTCGTCAATCTTGTCATCGGATAGCTTGAACAGAGAGTCTGCGCGTCGTGGATATTGACTTGACTCACGTGCCTTGACTGTACTTTCACCGTCGTCAAAGCCCATACCTTCACTCAGATCGATCGCCTTCCTCGGTTGAGTGTCATCGAACGCAGGCATGTCAGGCGACAATTCATCATCACCAAATGCCAGCTGCTCGGCCATCATAATCCGCTCACTGGGCAGACTCGGTAGCTTCCCTGGAATAAACTTAGGTCGCTTCAATGTATTATGTGGAGTGAAGCGTTCGTACTTGTTGTTCAGCTTCGGCTTGGGAGAGGCTTCGACGAGCGCCACATCAAGCTCGCGCCTGGCCAGTTGCAGCTTGCCTTCGAGATCACTAACACGCTTCGATAGCTTCTGCTGCTTCTTAAGGTCGAATTTCCAAGTGGATCTTCTCAAGGTGGACTGATCGAGATCTGTTTTGTTTGGCGAAACTGATGAAGAGGACTCGCGGCCCGCTGGAGCTGCAAGGTTGAGATCGGATGCAACACGCTTGAGACCACCTTTCAGGTTGGAGATGGAGGGCTTCCTGAACCCGAAGCGGGACCTGAATGTTCCCTTCGCTTTTGCTTCGGTCACATCGCCATTCCCGATGTCCTCGGTAGGTGGTGGCAAGAGCTGTGAGCCGGTCGAAGTCTGAACCGAGTCCTTAACGCCGTCCAGAACGACAGCAGAGTCGCGTGGTCTCGAGCTCTCGGCAGATTCTCGCATATCAGGCACCAGATTGCTGACGGGCTTGAGGCCAAGCTGGCCGGCAGCCTTCATCTCAGCGTATCTTGCTTCGGCCTCCTCTTTCTGCTTGCGCTTGCGTTCCATCTCCTCGTTCTGACGGATCAAGTCTTCGCGCGTTTCGTTCCACATCTTATTCCACAAGGCCACCGGGTGGAAGCTGGAAGCAAAAGAGCGGCCGAACCGGAAGAAGCCGCCGGTCTCAGTCTTCGTAGTCGGCTCGGGGTGGACAGCAAGCGACTGAACAGCTACCTCGCTTGGCACCAGCGCTTCCGTTGATGCTTCGGCCATCATTGTGTCATCGTTGTAGCCCTCCATAAGCTCATCGACCTGCTTGATGTTGCCGCTCTCAGTCCGTATCATCCTGGTGAAAGCACTTGGCGGCTTATTGCTCGGCTTATCCGTCAAGCTGCCTTCTTGGAATCGAGACTCCCGTACTCGCTGCTGCTCGGCAGCGTGACGAAGGTTGGCTTTAGACAAGTTGTTCATCTTCTTCTTGCGGCGTAGGTTGCGCTGATCGCCTGGCCCGCTGTCGGAGGCTTCTGTATCGCTCTGACGGCTGCGCTTCGGGGTGTGCGCGTCCAGGTCGGCAGGTGCAAGTCGGCCATCGCGTACCTCGTATACCGTATCATCTATCTCATCACGTTTGCGCTTGGTAGCACTTGGAGGCGCGGAGTCGATATCCATCTTGATGGACTTGGGGGTGTCTTTGGGCGGTACAGGTGGTGCGTCTGCCATGTGATGTTGTACGGCTCTTCCTGTAGTTGCTAAACGCGTATCTGTTTCTGTGTAGAGCCCTGGTCGTTCGTGTACACAGAATATGTACAAGTGGTTCGCGTCGTGTGGTCTTCAAGGAGGGGTCTCTTGCGGTGCGGTTGTTTGCTGCGGTGTTACGGTTACGTGAATTACGTGTTGTGTACAGATAGTGCTGCTCACGTGCTGATGCTGAAGTCGTGAGCGGCCATCCACGAAGCCTTCGAGGCCATCAGTGTTTGTTTGTGAGTTTGTGAACGCGTGCGATGGAGGAGTGAGGTTGACGTACAATTTGAAGCTAATAAAATACGTGGGCACGTGAGCGTGACTGCAGCCAATCAGAGTCCAGAGCGCGTTTGAGCATTTAGGAGCACGCAAGAGATAGGAGAAGTACTGCAGTAGCTCATATATGGCAATCTAGAACAGGAAAGTCGAAATATGATCGCAAGCATAGTAGCGACAGTTTCTCCTTTCATAAACGTGCAACGAGCAACCAAATCCAAACTCCCACAAATCAGACCGTCTCTCAGACCACAGTCATCTTAACATCCCTGATACAGCATAGCAGAAGCGAACTCCTCGACCCCATAATCGTCTGCATTGTTGCAAGACGAAGTCTGCGAGCTTGTGATGCCTTGATGATGCAGTTTCTCGCCACCACAGTTGACATCCGAATACCAGTCCGCAGTCGGGTATCTAAAAGTGATCACGGTAAGGGTTAGCGGGTGTCTCAGAACACATAAATACTCAATCTGGCTGCGAGATATTTCCCCCGTCGGTTCGCTGAGTCAACAAGCCAAGCCCGATGGCCGCAGCTCGTAGGTACTCAGCCGCCTGAAGATGGCACTTCGGTTTGCTTACGGATTGCCGGCTCTCTCGCGGATCAACTGTCCACTAGCCGCCGAAATCGCCATTTGGAGTACTGACACACACGCCGCAGGCGAAGTTGCTGGCTGAAAAGAGTAGTGAACCGGAGCAGTCGTTGTTGTACCAGGCGTAAAACCAGCGATTTCCGGCTCGCTTGTTCAGGCCGCCGGTGTGACCGAAATCGATGGTCTCGCCTGGAGTAGCGTTGTGGTAGGTGACCTTGTCCATACCAGCCCAGCCAGCAGTGCTGTTCAAGGTTTGATACTCGAGCTGAAAGTTGGGTGTAAGGATTAGCGGGTGGTTTGACAGTGAAATAGCTCAGCCTGGTTGCGAAACATCTCGATCTTGGGGCCACACAGATAACAAGCTACGGCCGATGCTGAAGCTTGTTGGTACTCACCAAGATCGGGATGTATTGCATCCAGCTTTGCACCGCTTAGATTGAGGTACTCACGAATTCCTCGTGGGACCAACCGACGTGCTCGGATCGTTGCTCCGCAGGTGCAGCAATGACGATACCAAAGACCATGGCTGCCAGGATGGCGATGCTGTTGGTGATCTTCATGGTGATGACAAGCTGTTTGTTGTTGCTGGTCTGTAGGAGATGGTGACAGTGAAGGTATTCGAAGATGTTGCAGTGTGGATGAAGCTGTACTGATGAAGCATGAGAGTAAGGACTTCGAGGAGCATATTATACCTTTCGACGTGGGCAGCCAAGCTTGTGCCAGGACGCTCATGTTGGATTGTTTCGCTATGAGTTGGTGATCTTCAATGACTTCAGCCCTGGGTCGTCGTTATACGGCATGAAGTCACACAATGCTGACATGGTGAGTGACACAGGTCAGAACGTGTGGTCTGTGATGTTTCGTACACTTCGGCATGCGCGATACAGTCGGTGAAGCCAGATATCACCGCTCCAAGCTTCGAGTCGTGAGTACAGGCGGACCGCAGGGGTACATTCCTTGGCCAGTTCGTTCCGCGAAAGACGATTGCACGAACTCAGCCGCTCCGACCACTGGCTGAATCGAGTGTTACCGTCGCAGAAAGGGTTAAGACAATAAAGCATTGCCGGGATTGATGCAGTAACACCGTACACCAATGAGCGAGACTATGCGTGTAGTTTTACTAGAATTCTGGCATGGGGCTTACAATGATCTCTGCCACATAGGAGCCCGCCAGTACCAGTTCGGCCGCTGCAGTTGCTTTACAGTCCTTGGCACTCCAGGAAGGCCGAAGGGCAATGTCAGCATCGAAGGCTTCGTCCATCTCCGTAACGCGTCTGCACGGCTAGGTCCTCATACGACCTTGTTGGTACCTGTTTAAGCGTTCCCTTGAACTGGAAATGATAAGGCCTAAAGTAGGAATTGTGATGTACGATAGGCTCTCTGAAGCTTTTGAGACAATCGGAAGCCTGTCGATCAACGCGAAGCCTGCCTCTATCCCGCAACACCGCTATTGTGAGTAGGACAGACGTACCGACAAGCTGTAGTTGGTGTTCGTGACATTGTACAGTCGTACGTGATCCCTACCAGCAGCTGAGTCGAATCATCGGCATGTACAGCCGCGCCCTTGCCTGCTGTTCCTCGGGTATAGGCCCGACTGCGAGGCATCTCCGGAACATCAAGATGACTCGAGCCCGTGCCGTCGGCTCAGACAGACCAGGCACACCGGCCTGCCTCGGAGATCTGACCTACCTTCACAGGCTGAGCTGATCGGCAGAGAGCCTATCCGCGCTCCTGTCACGCTTCACCATGCTCAATTTGTAGTATTTGTCTTCACCACCAGCCGTTCTGCCGCCTATGAACCAAGTCTCTCCCGCTCGTACTTCCCGAAAGCCTCCTGAGTCTGAGCTACTTGCACTACCTCTCCGTGTTCTCCGTGCTTGTTGTACCGTGGGATAGCTCGGCTGCGGCTTGTTCTGTGGTCCATAAACGGGCAGGCCTGTCGAAGACGGAGATCGCGGAAGATGTGTTTGCGGACTTACGATATGCTGGAGCGTTCGGTCCTGTGATTGTGCATTTGCTGCTGCAGCAGCGTAGGGGTTGGCCTTGATAGGTCGTGGACTACTCATAGTACTCTCTGGTGCTGGAGAAGGTGATTTCGCGGGTGTTGCGGATGTCCATATTGTTGCTGAGCCTGTGACAGCTGTGGATGAGGCTATCGAGGGTGACGCTTTCGGTAGCGGTTGCGAGTGTGCTCGAAATGCTGCAAGGAAGTTGCTTAGGAAAGGCCTTTGGGTAGGCATGTTTGTTGTTCGATGGCTGCAAGCCAGTCTTTAAGAAGCCTCCGACACTGGACTCCAGTCACCACTACGCCCTCGCGACCCTACTGCACAAGTTGTATGGCCAGGTCGTCCTTATACTGTGCAGTAATGCCCTCTTGCTTTCTGAATGTCTTCTCCAGAGTTTAGTAGCAGGACAATCTGTGCAGTACGGTGGTTCAAATCGAATGTCAGCTGTAGCTGAGGGTCAGTAGTCTAGTCCGCGAACCTCCTCTTTCTTGTTCGTATGAAGTGTCAAACGGCTGTCACAAAATCGGGCCGTTCTCAATTGTGGACGAAGCCGGACCATACGAAAAGCATGTGAAGGTCACGCAGGCACGATAATTTTCCGGGGAAACTCGCACGAATCGCGTGGGTATCGTTCTTGTCGTGCGCTCGTCCGAAGAAACAACAATGCGAGACACATACATCATGGTCGTCTACAACGTCGTCGCGCTCACCAAAAGCACCAACCGGAGGTGACCGCAACGCTTACCAGTCCTGCTTGAGCGCACTCCGCAGCCACGTCGTCAGTCCGTAGTAATGCTGCTGCAGCCTCGGGCACATCACGGTGTTACTCGTGAGCATAATACCAAGGGAACAAGGTAGTGCATCTATACGGCTCGATACGTAGCAGGGAAACGCTATCCTGCAGTTCTCGCATCATTCATTGCCTTCTACATTGATCGCTTAGATTGCTCGCTCAGGTAAATGGTCTGTACATCGCAGTCATGATTCAAGATATTGCGCTCAAGCGGTCGATGCAGCTTCGCTATGCTGCTTCTCGTCAGTCATGCTGTGCTTCGTGTCCAGCTTCGTATGCTCGGTCTCGGTAAAGGTCATGCCGCTCTCCTTGTTGCCTTGTAGTGGACTCGTGCCAGAGTTGTCTTTGCGCGAACTCATCATCCGGTCGCTGAAGACCTTGAGGGCAGGGACGGAGATACACATCATCGTGCCACCAATCTCTCCTCCCTCAAGACCTAGCATAGGACCATAGAACCACGACTGATCACCATAGTGGATTCCACGCCCGAGTATGCCGAGTCGGCCAGCTGACACTGCGACGACACTGCAAAAACGTCAGTAGGGTCTCACAATATTTCGGCGAAAGTCGTAAACTCACAGCACACCCGGGTACAGGATTAATGCAAGTTTGGCCTTTGTGGCCTTATCAGTGTTGATTGCCGAGATCAGACGTGCCGGGATAGCGAACAGCATCAGATCAGATGCCAAGCTCAACACACCGTTGACTAGGTACACAAGTCCCCAGCTCATGCACTTGTAGTTGCTTGACTCCACCTGGAAGTCGTACGGCCACAATGCGGTGACCGGCGAGCAGTGGAAAATGAGCGTGAACATTTGCGGCAAGTACATCGCCGTGATGACCCCGTACCCAATGTACACCATCAGCCGAACACTCTTCTGGCTGCCGCTTAGACGCTGGAAGAAGGCCAGGGCAGACAAGCGGCAGCAGTAAAGCGCCGTGTTGTACACCAGATGGAGTGCAAAGTCCATAATCTCTTGCTTTGAGACAACATTCTGGTCGATCATGCCTTGCAGAATAATCCAGTAGATATGTCGACCCTCACCAAGGTCCAGAGTCGCTATAGCGAGGCCCACGAAAGTGATGTAGAGTGCCATCGTGAGGATCAAGATCCCGTCATCCCATCCAAAACCCGGTGCCTTGGTCGTGGCACGCACGAATATCCTCGCGCATGAAACGATCATGGCAATCACGAAGATGACGATCAGTGCGACCTTGGACGAGCCATCTCTGCTCTGATTGAGGTACACTGGCGTTACACCGAAGTCCAGCTCCGTGCCATCAGGAAGCGTGTAGTTTCCAGGCGCCGACGCATCGTATGGCAGCTGCAAGCCATTGGCAAAGTCGACACAGGTATCCACGCACTTGCCCATCGTGATGGAGCTGGTCTTGGTGCGCGTGGAGTCGAGTCGAGGTGGAGTGTCGAGAGAAACAAAACGAGGAGCGGCGGGGAAGAAGAAGCCGAGCTATGCTTATCTCCACAGCGGTTACACTAACGGCTGCAGGCTTGCGGCGTGGCACGTTAGAGATAATACGATCGACACTCTACTCTGTCTTCAGGGCAAGATATGTACAGCTAATTCAGGGCTCGGTATTGAAAGTGTCACCATCTGCATGTACGAGAACTCGGCCGCCTGCGAGACGCTCTAGAATGACACAACAGCAACTGCCGCAAATGTCGAAAAGTGTCCATGCACGTGCATGCAGCGAAGGAATAGTGGGGCGGAGCGTAGCCCGGAAAACTAGTGAAATGTGTGTCGATCTTTCAACGACCATCCTCGGTGCTCGTTCCATCCTCAGGCAAAGCCCTCGCACAAGCAACACGTTGCTACCGTTGGGAATCGAGTCTGCGTGGAGCATTGTAGACTCGAGTCCGACAGAATTCGCTCCATTCACGCTATACCGTAGCTTTCTTCTCCTTGACTTGAGGCACCGGCCACCAGTCATGGTACCTGGAGCCCGGCGGTGGTATGCGGACCTCCAAAATCCCCTTCAGACTCTGCTGGCCATGCTTGTACGCGGTACGTCGAAGCTGAAAAGTCTGCACCCCAACAGCAACGCAACTTGTCTCGAGTTGCTTCATCTCACGCTTCCATTCATTTTCCGTGCCGAAGTACTTTCCTTGCTTGGATGTCGTTTTCTTCAGCTCGGCGAGACATGCTTTAGCGTCTTTGACCGCGCTGTCAACATTGACGCAAGCTTCGTCGATAGACCGGATGCTCTGCTCGGCATCCCTGTACTCGTCCAAAGAAGGGACAGGATCATGAGCGATACCCAGATATGACTTCATGCGCACGTCGTAAAGCAGCTGCTCCTGCGCATAGTCGCGTTTCGGTGCCTCGATTGCCTTGGTCATGGCAAGTGCCGTGTTCAGTTGCCACAGCGCGCTCGACAGGGAGATGGTAAGATCGACCTCTTTGCGCAATACCGCCAGCCAGTCGAGCGAGACCACGGCTTCCGCCTGGGGTCGAACGTCGCCGGACGAAGCCAAATTCTTCACCCGCGCACTCGTGAAGCGGTCGATGTGCTCGAGCAATTTGCGCCTTCGTTGTGCAAAGACCATTAGGTACCAATACATCATACCGGTTTCATGTGGCAGATATATGTCTGTTTCGAAGCCAAGCTGTATCGTCCATGCCATGACCAGAAGCTTGTGATACTTGGTCCAAGATGTGAGCGGATTGAGGGCAATCAAAGCAGAACTATCTTCAGTGGGCAGCAAGATGCCTCCGATGACCCCGTCGAGCTCAGCATCTGATCGTTGGGCATCTTTTTCTAGGACGTCCAGGATGCCAACAGACTGTGTGAAGGTACGCCGGATTCGACACCGATTCTGGCAGACCATACGATAAAGGTTCATGTACTCATCGAACGCTTTGTCCATGAAGGACTCCATGATCCTCGAGCATTTATGTCGTGGATCTGCAGGCATTTCGACCACGAAGCTCTGCGGGTCGGCAAGCTCATGGCCAGCCAGAACCAGATCTCGCATGTCTGTCAGCATCAGATCGAAGAAGGTGATGCCTTCTGTGACCTGCTCGCCGGCAAACAGTTTATTTTGCAAGTACGCGCGAGCAAAAGTGTTTGGTGTTGGAATGCGGTACACGAAGACCCAGATGGCTCGCTGTAAGCCATGCGGGCTCTGACACACATCGTAGTCGGTCAGATCTCCGGCTTCTGTTATGTCTGCGCTCAGCTTCAGCCACCTTTGGTGTGCTTCCTTCCATGTGATGGGAACCATTGGCCTCGGTGGAGTGCTTGTTGCGAGTTGTCGCTGCACCTTGTCAGAGAAAGCTTCAGGTCGTGCTCGCGCAAGCGCATGTGTATCTGCTATCTCTCCCATGGCAGTCATATCAGTCCAGTCATCTATGTCGTTCATGAGCAGTGAGACATAAAGCCGTACGAATTGCAGGCGCTCCGAGAGAGCCGATCGCATGTCCTTGTCGAGTTCCACTGCTTCGACAAAGCTGACAGCTTCGTCCACGAGTCTGAGAGCCTCTTCTGCTCCAACGCCTGGCAGCAGCTCTCGTCCGAATAGATGCGTCACAAAGTCCTCCTCTTCGTAGAAGCCTTGAGACTGGATCGTATGCAGCACAAGAGCACAGCTCTTCACGAGCGCGACACAGAATGCTCGCAGTACGACATGAACAAGCCGCTCTTCTGTCTTATCGTACTGATCCGTTGTGTCGCCGAACGAGAACGTGTAAGGCGCCTTGTTGTCCGGAGACAGCAGCCGGTCGACGTGCAGTGACGTGTAGACCGTTTGTGAAAGAGGATAGCCGTCGTGCCATACGATAGTCAGACGTAAAAGCTCATCCATAATCCAGATCACCTCTTCGGCAGGGAGACCCAGGCAGACGTCGAATCTTGGTTCAACACTATCGCCAGGTGGTATGTATCCGCTGTCCATCTTCGGGTCCATTATCTAGAACAAATATTAGCCGATCGATTCGACTCACTCTTCTGCAGTACTAATCCCTACCTCGAGGGCTCCCACGGCCTCGAACAGCGTAAAGTAATCATCCTTTACCAGCTGTCCCGGCTGCAACTGCTTTGCCGCAGCTGCGAATTCTGCGGTCACATCTTTGGTTCCTCTGGAACCGCTGAATGCGAGCGGTTGCCGTGCTTCTTGTGCGAGTCGTTCAGCTGCGAATTTGATGCCTTTGCCTTCAGTCTCCCGGTCGTCGATCGTCAAAGATCGGGAAGCTTCTGCGACTGCAGTCAGGAAACATTCTCGGCTAGATGTAAGATCATAAGGAGTCTACAATACCATCAGCCAGCTCATCTTCTGGCATCGCTGGCGACATGTGGTGTCACGGGGCGGAAGTTGTGTTTGTGCACATGTTGTTTGTTTCGAGGCAGAGGTCGAGAAGAAGTGAGGTCGCAAAAGGCTTGGCACTTTCTTTGGCTACTATATACACATCTTTGCACTTTCCACCCAGCCCTTCGTGCACCTACTCGGCGTCCAGGATGGCATCATGACTTCTATGCTTTGTACTTGTCGTGGGCCACTGCCGAATCCTCCACCGTCACCTCCCACTGCCTCTTAGCCGCACATCTACTGGCTCGCTCCAGCATGCTCTGCCATACTCGCCGCGTTCGCATCTGCTAGGGACTTGTTCTCACCCTGCTTTCCGCCCTGTACGTATAGTATTAGTCCGTGTCTCCAGATATTTGCCATATCTCCTGTCGCATCCGCTTCCAGGCCGCTACTGCTCCTCCGGGTATGTACGCACCTCCCACTTCGCGAACTTCAGGTCCATCTCTCCTCTTCGCTCTGCTACCAATCGCTTGTCATCTTTGAGGGAACGGCGGACCACGCGCGCCGCGACCGCGAGGTAGCGGTTGTAGCTGTGTTCGCAAGTATTAGTTCTTCGTTCTTCCGGAATCTTCCCAAGGCGGCGTGATGGGACCGGACGTACGTGATGCCAGCTGCTTTCCATGCGAACGCCATTGTGTGATTTGTGGGTGGTCGTGAGAGTCTGGAGTCTGCTGGTTCCTGCAAGCTTCAATGCGAGCACATGGAGAGCTTCGGCAGTCGCGGCTTTCGCCGAGATCGTGCACAGACCATGTTAACCGGGACGAGCAGATCGAGAGTGAGAGCGATATTGAAACTGTACACGCTACTGGTACATGCTATGTGCGCCAACCACAAGATCTATCACATGCGTTTTCAATCTACACCTTCAAGCCGATCTCCTCGGCGAAGGGTAGGATGTACAGATCTCCCACCGCGCTGACAGACGCCCTGTTCTCCAACGCCTCCTTCACAAGCTGCTTCACCTTGTCTTCCGTCACGCTATCAACCGACTTCGCTACCTCGTCGATCTGGTAAGGCTTGTTGTCACGAACCAGACCAGCACCAGTCAGCTCGAGCGCAGCTTGGGGCTCTGAACCGTACTCAAGCTCCTTGAACTTGGCAAGTGCCTTGGCCTTTTGGAAGTCCTCCTTGCTGATGTTCTGTGCGATGCCCTTGAGGGCTTCGACGACCTTGCTGGCGGTGTTCCGGATGTCGGTAGCAGAGCCGTTCATGGCAATCGTAAGCAGTCCTGCGTCGGTGTAGATGTTTGACTTCGTGGCGATATGCATGCTAGGTGCATCCTGGGCCGCTTTTCCGAGAAGAGAGAAGCCAGGACTCCACTTGATGGTGCTCTCGCCGCCAAGTAGCGCAGCAAGGACGGCAGCTTCGGGCTTGTAGAAGCCACCAGTCGGCGAGCTTGATCCGGGGAATGCAATGACCATGGAGTTGCCAGAGCCGTGGGCAATACGCTCCTCGCCGCCGTAGTACTTGCTCTGAGGGCTGGTGAGTTGCTGGAGCGGGCTCTTGCGTGCATCACCGAAGAATTCGTTGATCCATTTGCTGAGCTCGGCGTGGTCAACACCGTTGCCAACAATCGCAATAGAAGGCTTAGCGTATGCTGTTTGGGCATACTCTTCCAGGGCATCTGCGGTCAGGTATTTGACGTAAGGGGTGGTGGATGAAGGCTTGACTGGGTTGCCCAGACCGCGGTGGAACGCCAGTGCGTGTGCGCTGCTCATGGCCATGGCGGATGTGCTGGCAAGGAACTTCTTGTGGTCCAAGGCAATAAGCGGGACGATCTCCTCCTGCATGACGTGGTCTGCAAAAGCGTTAGTACTGCACTCTCACCAGCCGCCGACCAACTCACTCCGGTATGAGGTCTGCGTCGCGACCTCCGCAAGAAGCTCGACGAAGTAGGGAAGGTCGTCACGGAAGAATTTGGCGCCCGTGACCAGGTTCTCGCGGGAGTGTGTAGACACAAGAGCGCCACCAAGTAGCTCGGACTCGCGCTGTATCCGCAGTGTTGTCCTCCGGTCGGTGTTCTGCATCATATCTCATCAGCTCCAGGCCAATGCCTACCAAGCTGCCAACCTCACCTTGAAAGCGTATTTGTTCAGACCCTCTGCAAGACCCGGGAAAGCCTCATACCGTGTCCCTGCCTGGGCAACAAGACCCAATGTGCCAATAGGACCTGGCGTGTCTCTGCTGGCGAATTTGATGCCCGATGCCTCGCCGACCTGGTACTGAAAGGAGCCGGACGCGGGCGCGGCCATGCCTCTTCGTTGCTGGAGCCATGATTGGCGCGTAGCCTGGCGGAAGGCCGATCGCGAGAGCATGCTGGGCTATGCCGCTCGGAGGGTGTAAGGGAGTGTGGGGAGTTCAATGGCACGGTATGCTGTCGACGAAGGAGCTTTGCTGGTGCACGGAGAGGTCCGATTCAGATCGTCTCCGCTAGCCTGAGGCATCAATATGTGAGTCAGCAGATCCGAATCGAATATGCCCCTCCACTTAAGTGAACTTTCTCGATCTCTGCAAACCATCACCCACCACGCCGCTACCGCTGCTATTGTCGCTGGACAATATGACCTGCTAACACTTAGCCGCAGAGCAATGCGAAAACGTCGCAAAACATAATACTATCTAGGACGTGAGAGGTCCTAGAGTAACATCACTTCCAATATCCAATATGGCCGCCCAGGTAGGAACATCCGCCCGCTGCGGCATGTGCGACAGGAATGCACCAGACTGACACTTGCACCCAAGAACCTCGCTGAGCTCTGCGCCGTCCTCATCGAAAACCACGTTGGCGATCTCGCTGCTGTATGCATATATAATCCCTCGCTCCGGCAGAAAACGAGGTGCTTTGACTAACCTTCACACGAGCAAATCTTCACCACCCTCTCTGAACATGGCCGCTGCACCGCCACAACCCTCGCCGGGCACGCCAACATTCCGCTCCGTCGTGCGCGCACTGGACTTGCGACGCTCATAGAAGAGCAGCTCGTACTGCACCACACCGCCGAAGAGGATGCACCTACATTCTATACCGTCAGTTGGCGCAACGTATACAACCTTGCTAGACATGCCAACGTCATTGCGCTCGTCACGGAGAGGTATGGTGAAGCTGCTGGACAGGTCATCAAGAACATACTGCAGCTCGGTCATGCCAGAGTGGGTGACCTAGCTGATGCGTACAACCTTGCGCCGGCGTCCCAGAGGGACAGCGGTATAGACATGGATCATGCAAAAGAAGGGATGACGAACGGCACGGCCAAGCCATCTACTCAGCACGTTACCTCCACGGCCGAGTTTCACGGAATATTGCGGAACCTGTTGCGTGATGGCATCCTGGCCAAGGTCGGTGCTCGATCATTTATGCCGGTATCCGACCTGCAAGAACAGCTGCAAGAAGCAGTCATCGTCGACCAATTTCCGGATCGCAAGGTCACCGGCCCCAAAAAGGCGAGGGAATTTGGTGCTGCAGTCAACGAGCTGAAGCGCAGATGGCAGATTGACGACACATTCTCCGAGGCCGTCGACGTCGGATCCAGAGGTGCCATCAAACGACCTGGAGATCATTTCGCGCCAAACAAGCGTGCAAAGTTGAATGGTGGTCTCGCAAATGGTCACGCGATCGACGAGTCATCCGCTCCAAAGCTCTCGGTACTGTGCCGCTGTTCTCCCAGCAGTGTACCATTACTGATGATCACCTAGCTCGACCTCATTGTCCGCGTGGACTTCACCAGATGCACTTTAGGTCTCCGAAGCCGACGTCTTTATCAGCTTGCGAGACGAGTTCTCGGCAACGCCACTGGTGCCGTATATGGCGCGCTACTGAAATGTGTCGAGCGAAAAGTGCGCATTATTCGCAGCGAGCCGGCCGAAGACCCCGATGCAGACAAGATATTGCCATCCGCCAACCTGAACGAGATTGCTGAAAGTCTTGACCGCGAAGTAGACCTCGGCTCTTCTATCAAAGGTGTCGGTGGCAATAAGCACCTTAAGCCGAATGGTACGGGAATGAAGGGCAAGAAGAACCATGTCGTTGACGACGAGTTTGCCGAGATCGGGATCAAGGAGGAACTGTCCGAGTCTGAAGATGACGAGCCGACCGCCAACGGCCTCTCATCGTATCGCAGCCACGCCAAGCGCGTCAAGATGATAGAAGCACACCTCATGCTCCTCGAAGAACATCCGAAAGGCTTCTGCAAACGAGCACGTGCAGGAAGTACGTCAACAGACTGGGGCATTGACTTCGACGCCCTTATGGATGCCTTAATCGAAGCGGAGCTCGACGACACAATCACTGCCAAGTTTGGCAAGAAGTCGCTACGAGTCGTGCGGATGTTGCGTGAGCGAGGAAGACTGGAAGAGAAGCAAGTCGCTTCGTTCGCCATGATGCGAGTAAAAGATGTGCGCAGCGTGCTTACAGAACTACAATCTGAGGGTCTGGCCGATGCCCAGGAACTGCCAAAGGACAATCAAAGACAGCCGAGCCGGACGACGTATCTCTGGTACTTCGATACCCAGCGAGCGCAGAGCCTGATCTTGCAGCAGACGTACAAAGCGATGGCTCGGACGCTTCAACGAATTCCGGTTGAGCGAGACCGCTTCCGCACGATCATCGAGAAAGCTGAGCGTACGGACGTGAAGGACCATGAACAGGAGAAGCTTGGCCAGGGCGAGCGGGCGTATCTTCGCGAATGGCGGGAGGTGGAGGAGAGATTACTCACACAAGTTGCGCGTATGGACGAGGTGGTGGTGATTCTGCGAGACTGCAGTGCGAAAGATGTCTCGTTGGACACATAGCGAGGCGATCCAGCCACATGCTTGATTTGCATTGCGACGGCGCTTGACACGACGGAAGGAACTAGTCGACAGCATATTTGGGCGTTATGGAGGTGCCAAAATGCTGAGCACGCCGAGCACAGACATCGACAAGCCAGAGAGTAATGTACCAGCCAGGCGTTATTGCTTGGCGGAGCTGGGTCGGACACTTACTGCTCGGCCACGGCCTCGAGTTTGGGCGGTCGATTCAAATGTAAGCGACTGTTCTGAGTAGGATATTAATGCTTGTACTTGACGAAAATCTACACACAAGTCTCTCGAAATTGTGATCATACACAGTGGGAGTCGAAGTACTAATCATAAACAATATCTCGAATACCAGCGCGCTGATGCTGATTGCCGCCCTTGCTACACTGCCGACAGGACTGCCCATAATGGAACCTACTCGTGCACCACACCGTAAGTGCGTCGTCCGCTATTTCGCCAGCCTCATACAGGCTCTCTACGACATTGCCCTCGCGTCGCCAGATCCTCTGGCCTTCATATATATCCTTTCCGCGTATCTGGTAGGATCGGCAATACGTCTCTGCTCTTCCTCATAGCCGCAGACCGGAGCCCAGTGTTTCATTCCTGGCATCTCTCCCGGCTCGACTAATTTATGGGAAGCTTCCCGTCGCTGGGACTGAATCTCCATTGACGCGACTCCGGATGCGCTGCAATACAGTCGCTTTATTCTATGCAGGATGGCCATGCTGTTGCATACTAGGCTCGATCTTCATCTCCTCTGATCCGGATACGAAACCCTCAATTGCTATTCGAATCATTCTGCATCAATCATAACCACCTCGGTCACCACGACCTCCGGCTTGCGTCGTAGGAACGATACATCTCTGATCCACAAGGCCACCTCAAGACAAGCGATCCTCTGGGTGGCTTGCAGCTTGCTCACTGCATCTTCAATCTGCTGGAAAGTGACTCCGATGGGGTGCTCACAGGTAATCCTCTCAACTAGCGCCTGTGACGTGCCGCCGTACACACAAACCACTACATCCTTACAGGGAGGCTGGCTCAGGAACATGGCTTTATAAGTCGGATGAAGTCTGCGTATCGCCCTGATGTTGGTCGAGAAAGCGGTTTCGGCAGGTGGCCCGTCCGAGTGCACATAGTTGCAGAAGTTCCAGACTGCATGAGCGCTATCAAGCCGTTGGGAGAAGTGTAAGTGTCGGTACGGCAGGACGCCGTTGACCTTAGCCTGGATCAGATATTCGTCTCCGTTCGCCTCTGCTTGATCAATGTTCACTAGCCTGTCTAACTCGGTAGACTGGGCAGCTGGACCTAGGAGGCCACTGCCCCCAGGACCAGTGGGCGATTCAGGAGTCTTGTCGAGAAGGGTCCAGACTTTCATTGCCTTAGCCGGTGCTAAGAAGAGGGCTTGCTTGAGGGTCGGAGAAGATGTTACTGCATCCCTCCAAGACCGTGACACCGCCTGAGTGCGAAGAATGGATCTCAATGGCAACTTGAGCAGTATCATTTCATGGAGTTCGGCACAGCCAAAGACTCTGTCACGCGCTGGGTCGTCCATGGCGAGTTCGTGTAGACGAGATGTTATGTTCAGTACTGGATTTGAGATATTGCTGTATGCCAGTAACGAAGGTGATTTTGTCGTCGTTGTTATCGTAGTCGAAGCCATTGTCAGTCTAATGTCAACTCCAAATTACTGCCTTTCCGATGAAGAAAGAGAACCTGAATATTGTCGACAAGGGAGTCGAGCGTTCAGACTCGCACAAAGGGTCAAATTGTTGTCGTCGGAGCTCAAGGTCTGCTATGACGAGATGGAGTGAGGTTCACTTTCGGCGCAACCTCGGACAGAGATCGCACGAACGGCTTGGATGCAGTTCTAGAGTCTATCGAGTATACAGATCTGAACAATGGTATATCTTCTCACCAGTAATCGCCATACTCGCCAAGCACCTCACCAGCGCGCAGTTCGTTGTGTACTGCACTCAGCTTGTCGAAATGCACAGCTGTGCTCAATCCTCGCAAGCGTTCCTTCTCCATGTCGTCCCATGTCCACTCGCTGTCCTCGGTACTCTGCTGGCCGTCCACATGCTCTGCATAGTCACCAAGCCTTGAGCTGACCTCTGTTGCCAAAGTCTCCGGACCACCCAGCTCGGAGGTGCTTGCAGGAGTCTGAACAGTTGCTGATGGCGTTGCGTTGCTTGATGCTTCCGCTCTTGGTGGTAAGCCAATATTGGTCGGACGTTGAGGCAGCAATCGTGAGCGCTCAAGTACGATTTCGGGGTTGATCGTAAGCCTGCCTTTCTTGAAGCAATATCTTGCTAGGCTGGTAGCGAAGATGTGCTTCTGAAGATCCTCATCTTCTTTCTTCGCATCCTCGGCTCGCCGCTTGCTCTTCTTCCATGGCTGCAAGACGTATGCTTCCGGCTTTATCGCACCTTTCCGCACCACATGGCTTACTAGGTAGAGCCATTTGCGGTCCCAGCTGAGCACTCGTGTATAGATCTCAAAACTTTGGAGAGGCTCGATCTGCTTTTGGAAAAAGCAGCTTACTGCTCCAAGCGCCACGTAATAGCTTCCCTTTGCGGTCTGCGTTTCGGTAGGAAGACCTACTTCGTCTCCTCGATTAAGACGAGCAAGGCCAGTCCTTATAAGACAGCCTACTGTGTGCGCACGAGCGACATCGAGATCCGCGAAGTACGTAGAGTTGGACTTGTGCAAATTGTAGTCACAATCATACAGCGAGTTTCTGCTGTGAGTTATGAGAGGCGCAAATAGATGCTTTGGAGGCTGAGGTGTTGGCTGCAGATACAGCTGGTATAGTATGCCTCGTAACACTCTGATATGCCACACGCCGGGCAGGTTCTTGAAGTTCGTAAGAGCGAACGCAACCGCAGCAATCGCCCAGACCATCTGCGTAGTTTTGCCGCCCAAGTATCTCGCTAGATAAGCTCTTGTAAGGCCAGCAATGAGTGCACCGAGGGTGATGGTGCCGGCGATGGTAGGTAAACGGGAGGCGGCAGACATCGCTTTTTGAGACGAGGATAAAATGCAAGATGGTAATGTTTTCGATAGGCAAGCGAGTTGACGCGTTGAGCCGAGGCAGCGGGATGAGCCGTAGTGCGTGCCTTCTTGTTCAGGCCGTGCTCTGTTCTGTTCACAGACAAAGACAATCGAAGATGCCCAAGTACATGAGCCACATGATGCAGACGTATGGTCGTGCACTGCATTTTCCAGTTCTGCTGACACTGAAGAGGCCTGGGTTATTCCACTCGCCTTGAACGCGAAGCGTTATGTGTGCACTGCCGACCCAAGGTATCTTCGCAGTCAATGGAATCGACAGATCCTTGATACGTAAACATTTCTTTCGTACAATGCTAGACTCAGCCATCTTCATACTCACCCACCTTCATACTTACCAGCCTCCATACTCTGACCAAAACATGACGACCTCTCAAGCGACCTCTCAAGCAACCTCTCAAGCAACCTCTCAAGCAACCTCTCAAGCACCGAAAGGCTTCTTTCGCCTCCCAGCTGAGCTGCGTAACCATATTTACGAGCTCGTCCTGGGAGATACCGACAACAGCCCAGCGTACGTTCCGTGGCAAACCGTTTTGAGAACCGAACCTGGTAGGTGCACTTCCTCCTTCCTCGCAGAGCGCTGATCATAAAGATGTTAACCCTGGAACGTGTGGCTCTTTAGGCCTTACGCAAGCGTCTAGACAGCTTCGTGAAGAGACACTGTCGATATGCTACGGCTTGGTGACACCAGTGGTAGACTGCACTGACGACGCGATGGAGAGCTTCGAGAGCATTCTCAAACAAGATTTCTCGCAAGGTCTCCTGCAACATACGCAACGTTTGGGATTCGTGTTAGTCTGCGGCACAGAACGGTCGGCAGGCAATCGTTTCGAAGACCCACACCACACTCTGCTGCTGCTAGAGAAGCCGATCCATCTACCTTGGAAGGTGACACTAAAGCATGGGAATCTAAGCGGCAAACCCTTCTATCGCCAAAGGATAGGATGGGAGACAGAGCCTCCCAAGTTCAAGCTCTATGGTAAACACGTACAGCAGTTCTGCATGAAGACGGGTGCCGATTGGACTTGTAGGGTACGTGTTGAGGAAATATTCTCTAAGCTTATGCTAACTGCACTGTAGTACGTGTGCCGCTGCTGTAGATTACTGACTTAGAGCAGACCCTCACTGACGCTCAACAGTTCGAGGAATGACCTGAAGATACTGCAAATGAAGCTGCTACCTATGGTCTCGAGATGGTCAGGCCAGAACTTCCAGAAAACGGAATTACTCTCTGCATTTGGACTTATCAAAACTGTCGTCCAGAAAGACAAGCAGCACTACGCAGCAGCTACAGAGGAATGGGTAAAGCAGTGTGATGAAGTGACTGCCGAACATGTGAGAGCTCGTGATAACTGGAGGCACTACGAGGAGCAGAGATCGAGAACGTTTCCGACAGCATCACGGTCGGTTCAGCGACTGCAACGGCCCACCTCGTGATATGAAGGTCTCATATCTTGAAGTTCACGATAGCCTGATTTTAGCCAAATATCATGATATGGCAACAATGGAGTACTCTGATATGAGTCGGCAACGACGCGTTCCTGTATTCTCACGAGAGTTTGGACATTCGTAGCTTCAGCAAAACATTGTTCTCATGCAGAAGCTAACTCTTGGTACTGATCCGAGCTCATATCGCGTCCCCAGCCTCATCACAGCATGTCTCGATTTCTCGACCACGCCGATCTGCTCCAGCCTCTTGACACCACACACTTAGTGGGCACCGTCAACCTTCGCCATGTAGCTGAGAAGATCGAGCACACGACGGCTGTAACCCCACTCGTTGTCGTACCACGAAACAAGCTTGACGAAGTTCTTGTTCAAGCTAATACCTGCCTTGGCATCGAAGATGGACGAGGCTGGGTTGCCGTTCAGATCGCTGGAGACAAGGTCGTCCTCGGAGTACTCGAGAATGCCTATGACACAGTAAGCACGTGCATACACCAAAAATGCGAAATATGACATACCCTTCAACTCGCCGTTCGCAGCCTCCTTCATGGTCGCCTTGATCTCGTCGTAGGTGGCCTCCTTCTCGATGCGGACAGTCAAGTCAACGACCGAGACGTTGCTGGTGGGCACACGCATGGACATGCCAGTGAGCTTGCCGTTCAAGCTCGGGATGACCTTGCCGACAGCCTTGGCCGCACCAGTGGACGAGGGAATGATGTTCTGCGCCGCGGCACGGCCACCACGCCAGTCCTTTGCGGACGGGCCGTCAACGGTCTTCTGTGTGGCGGTGTAGGAGTGGATGGTGGTCATGAGGCCCTCGATGATGGTGTACTTGTCGTTCATGACCTTTGCGAGCGGAGCCAAGCAGTTGGTGGTGCAGGAAGCGTTGGAGACGACCGGGATGTCGGACTTGTAGTCCTTGTGGTTCACGCCCATGACAAACATGGGTGCGTCGGCGGAGGGAGCAGAGATGATGACGTGCTTGGCACCGCCCTTGAGATGCTTGGAGGCAGCCTCGGTGGTGGTGAAGACACCGGTGGACTCAACGACGTAGTCCGCACCGTTCTCGCTCCATGGGATGTTCGACGGGTCCTTCTCGGTGTAGAAGCTGACCTTCTTGCCGTTGATCTTCAGGTCCTTGCCGTCGACGGTGATCTCACCCTTAAACACGCCGTGGGTGGAGTCGTACTTGAGCATGTAGGCCTAGGTAGTTGTATCAGTCTGGAGCTCTTCGATTATCTTGCTCTTGCTTTTTCGGGCTCACTCACTGCGTAGTGAGGCTCAATGAAAGGGTCGTTGACCGAGACGACCTCGATGTCCTCGTGCTCGAGCGCGTTGCGGAAGACGATACGTCCAATGCGGCCGAAGCCATTGATTCCGACCTGCGATCACCGCCGTCAGTTCAAGCTCTCCCATCTGTGTGTTGCTGCTGAAGCCTACTTTGACAACCATGTTGGGTGGTTAGGGAGAGGTGAAGTGGGAGCTGTTGTTTGTGTCAGTTGGGCGGTTTTATATGCTCGGGAAGAATCTGCTCACGTTGCAAGTGGTGAGGTGTTTGTTTTGAATGAAAATAGTCCTGGCCGTTGAGGATGGCAAGCAGGTGGTGGGGTGATGGAGGGGCTTTTGGTTCTCCTTGGCGTTCTGAAGCGGTCCGGGAAGCCGGTGTTGCTTTGGTGATGATCAAGTAAGGAACACGCACATTGGAAAGCCAGCAACAATATATACACGCCTGCCTCAGTTACACTCTCCGCAGTGACGATGCCGAATGCGGAGCTGTAGGCCTCTTCGCAGCCTCGACATCGTGTAACTGTCCGAAGGTTTCCGTTCCTCCTACCGAGCTTCCTATCCTACCCGGACACTGGGCGATATGGATATCAAACTCCTCGCGCTGCTATGCTTGGCATGCTGGGAGACCTCATCTCCTGATACATCTCTTCAATGCTGGTATACAAGAAGAAGTGATGTTTGATGAGATTCTTAGCCCCATAATCGGACCGAGCTACGGCTCTCCAAAGTGGCTGCGGAAAGCTGAGATTACCAAGACACGGTCAGTCGACGAGCAAGGACTGCATCGAAGAAGCAACTCGTGGCCGTGACTCATTGCGTATCGCGCAATCAGGCATTGCTTGTTGCTGGAGATGTGCACACCGAACGAGCAAGGTCATGGGACTGATAGGGAAGTGAGCAGCGAGCTGAGTGCAATAAGTATAACACTGCCATTCCACAGTCAATTTTCCGTTTGCGTAACCGTCCTTCGATCTGACACCCGTAGCAGACTCTGCGACGATTTGATCTGCTTCTGCTGTGAACTGTTTCGTGCCAGCATTCAGATCTCGCTCTCCAAAATCTCACCTTCCTCCAGCTCGACCTTGATCTTGGGTGAGCCCTCCGAGCGAGCGATCTCCATCTCCATCTCTGTGACTGCCTCAGCCTTCGACGGCAACGCTGAAGTCTTCTGGATCAGGCGCGGGTCCTCCGAACGAGCGGTTGGGGTCTCCGTCTGCATCTCAACCTTCACTGGCAGCGCAGAGGGCCTATTGAATAGACGTGGATCCTCTGAGCGAGCGACTGGCGAGGAAGGAGCCTGTTAAGTCGTTAGCGGTCCGATTGTGCTCGAGGTTCGATCGATGCATACCCGCAGTCTCGGCTCCGACGTTGAACGCTCATGGGGCGCAGAGCCCGGCAGTGAGACGTTGGTTGACGGCTCGAGCTGCGCAAGGCCTAGACCGGTATGCTGTTGCAGATACCTAACGTACTCGCGCCACTGAGGGCTTTCGGTGGAAAGCCCTGCGCCAGCCAGCTTCGCGCTCTCGGTATTGATGATCCTGTTGATGTAAGGGACTGCGGTCTGCTGTGCGCGAAGACGATCGGCGTCAAGTCTTGGCATCTTCGGAGGGCCATTTTGCTCTCCATCGTATAATCCACGCTTCGTACCGTGAGTCGACGCATACGGGACAGCACTTTCCGCTCGTAGAGCCCGTGGCGCTGACGGCGCCGAGGCTGTTGTCATAGCCTTAGCAAAGGCCGTGACAGCTCCGCCGACCTGACGGTCCGGATGCATCCTGTGGTCCCGCAATGCTTCAGCAGGATGCCGGATCGCCATGGGTGGCTCGGCCGGCTCTGGCGGAGCAGTCCTTGCCATCTCCCATGGCGCGACCAATGAAGGAGTGGGCGCGCCAGGTGGAGACACGCCGACTCCTCGCCCTCCTAGGGGCGCGAGGTTGGCATTGTTCGATGCAGCAGGCTCGCGTAGCTCGTAACGGCGGTTGCTAGGGGCGTCGAGAACGTCCGATGACCCGGTCGAGCCTAGGGTTGAGAAGAGAGGTTAGTACTTGTTGGCCATTCGGTGCTACCTAGGGCTGGTAGGTTGCTACCAACATGTTGGCTTGCGCTAGATCAGGTAACTGGTGTGCTGTGACGCAACGACGTGTATCATGTCTATGGGCAATGCATGTGAAGTCCTGATGATCGCGGACTTTGCGGGACGCTGCAAGGTTGCGTCCAACCAGCACTTACCCTTCTTCGATCGCGCGTTTTCTTCACGCTGGTCTTTTCCAGTTTTGCGTAGCCTCATGATCTTCTCCTCTTGACTTGCCATCGTCTCGGCTTGGCTCTGAGCCCTTGCTGTGATTTCCTGAGCGGCCGCAGCGATCTCGGTTATGAGCAAGGCCATCTGTCCTCTGACAGGATCTGGGACCTCAGTGCTGAGCGCACACACTTGAACGACCAAGCCGTTCAGTGTAGCATTTTCGGCGTTCACGGCACGCCGAGCGGCCTTTGCCTTCTTCTTCGCCATTGTTAAGGAACTTGTGAGATGTTGTTGTGAGGTGAGTGGAGAGTGAGTTGCGAAGTGAAGTTTTGACGCGTGATGTTGTTGTTGACGTTAGCGGCGGGAGCCTGCAGCCTTTCGCGACATTCTATGCTTTAGGCAGGACCGACACTGGATCGCGCAGCGGCTTCACTTGCCTCGCAACACTACATGCTCGTGGTCGCCTGCCAAATGTTGTCGGGTCTCGACACAGCGCTTCCTCTATGAAGCAAACGACCTTTCACTCTCATCGCTGGTGAAGACGGGCACGTTACTGCACTATATCCAGCGCATCTTGAACAAGCGAACCGCTCCAGCACACTCACCATGGCCTCACTCGTATGTATAACAGAAGTCATACTCCCTCGGACTCAACAGCTCCTCAGTCTCCTTCACTCGTCCAAGAATGCCCCAGTCCTGCTTTGTTGACAGCGTTACGTTGGGCGTGCTGTTGCCATTGAAAATGGTACTTGTGCCTTGGAGAGAGTGTCTACGACTCCTCTCATCGGCATCTTGCCAAAGCGTCCACATGCGATCCACCATGCCATGGTGCAGGAAGAACGCCGGATCCTGGGGTGAAGCGAAGAAATCATCCATCGCTGGGCCAAGAGCAAAGTGCCCGCCGCCGTGCGGTCCGAGATTGATGTCTGCTCCGGACATGGTGTTCTGGAAGTCTTCGATGGTGGTGGTGTTCATGAGGACGTCAAGCGCAGTTTGGTTGCCGTAGCGGGTCGCGATGTAACTGCTCAGATCCCGCTTAAAACAGCGAGGGTTGTGCGCCGTCCAGTTCGCTGGCAGACCGCTGTATACATGCGGGAAGGAAATGGGACCGAGATTGTTGGTGAGGTTCTGCATCTGTCGTCAGTGCGATGAACGCTCATCTGTAGCAGTGGTTCATACCTTGAACGGTCCGCTTGTGACACAGCCACCACCAGTGCCGCACGGCAGCGTCTCCCCGTTCGCAACCTGGATCGGACACGAGGAGTTATCAGGCGATCCGTTGCCAGACAGCGACGTGGAACTCCCGTCAAACAGCGGGCTGCTGCCCAAGTCATCACACCACAAAGCCCAGTTCCAATACGGCTGATAGCCCGCATACCCACACTCTTCCCGTAGGGCGGTCTCCCATATCCATACGAAATTGCGATGCCAAGACAGGAAGATACCATCCAAGTGTATGCTGTTGGTCTGAAGAGGTCTTGTCAGCAAATTTCCGCACTGCAAGCTCAATTACCGGAGCAGGACTTTACCTTATTGATGTGGATCGCAGCGAAGTCATCAAAGCGGTTCCTCGCACCTGGCACCGCCCCCGGAGCGAAGTGTGAGGGCGAATTGATCATACAGTGTACAGCGTCGATATATGCACCTCTCTCCGTGGTACTGAGCGCACCCCACTCTCTACGCACTGCCATGTTCTCTGATGTGCAATTCCCAGCTTTGGCGGCACTTGAGAAGTGCTCGTGGCGGTTTCGACCAGGTCCCGAACGCCAGGTCCCAGGAGATTCATGCTCGGCGTGCCATGGCTCTTTGGGCAGTTCTTTAGGTCGTCCTCGTGGTACGTCTGCAACGGCCATCGAGGACACTACCTGAAGTGCAATGCACAATGCAGCGATTGGGAGGGTGTGGAATAGCATGGCGGCTGACAATAGGCCCAAAGAGGAACTTTTTACCTGGGGCAGTTGCTCACTTTTGAACCTCTGGTGAGAGTTGGGCCCGTACACCGCCTGTCCTTTCTTTTTGCGTACATGTCATCACTGTGATGAAGGCAGCGCGCATCTCTATAACACACTGCATACTACTGGCGCCGATGTCCAATTGCCGCTGCATGATGGCACTGGAGATGGCGTCGATGCTGCCGTGCTGGAAGGTTGTATTGCGGGCTTTGCATGACGGCAATTCTGCCTGTGTGCTCCAGGCCGGTATGTTCGAGCTTTCGATCATCAAGTCGATGTCCCGTGGTGCTGAGGCGTGCATGGCACACTTCGATCCTTCACACATCGTGAAGATTCGTGTTTGGACCTCTCCCGTGGTGATCGTGAAGTGAAGGTCGCGGAGGCACAAACCAATCGGAAGAAGGCATACAGCGGGTCCGCTACAGCACAACATCATCCTGGGCGCCGCCAGTATAATTGAATTTGCCGGAAAGGGGATGTAGGAAGGTAGAAGGGTTGCAAATGTTCATGTGTAGGAGGTATACAGTGTGTCCGCCACGACCACGATATACTTCTTCGAATGAGCCGCTGTTACGGGAGACCGCCTCTTTCGACGCCATGTTCATCACCGCTCCTCTCCACCCATCCGCATGCACGAATCACACCACATTCTGCCAGACTGGCGCTGGTGAAAGCACGCGCGTTCATCTTGTCGTACACACAACCCAACTTCAAGGACCATCTTTCCCGTCTCGAGTATCGAGCGGCGCGGCATCAAGTCCAGGTATCGCCTATGCTCCTACAACTGCCAGCTTGTCCACGTTCGGAAGACTTCCACCGCACGCCTCTTCCAGAGAAGTTCATGGCCTTGGGTGGACGCGGCGTGAAACAGGCTAACAGCAAGATGGAGGTGATGATGGTTAAGATGAAGAACTGGAAAGTAGACGCGGATGGAGAAACCTGGAAGCGGCTCGACGACGATGGCGCGGCCGCGTCTTGGCTTTCAACGACAACAGTATTTCTCCCCCAACAATCTGCAAGAACTCAGAGAACCACATCTTGTTCGGCCTTAACACCATTGGCGGCGATTAAGGCGGTGTTAAGGGTGAAGCAGACAACAACCACAGCACGGTACAAGTATATATTTGCAACTCGCTATCCTGCCAAACACATCCTCCATCATCATCATCTTCCACATCTGTCTTCCCAGCAAACATGGTCCACACACTAGCCTTTGGCAAGACCCAAGTGGCATCGCCAGACTTCGGCTGCATGGGGATGTCCTTCGGCTTGGGTACTAATTTGACGCTGGAGCAAGCTGAACCGGTGCTTCTGCGTGCCATCGAGTTGGGATGTACTTTCTGGGATACTGCTGTGGTGTATCAAAAGGGCGTCAACGAGAAGCTGCTCGGCGACTTCTTCAGGAAGCACAATGTTCGTGATAAGGTCTTCAGTGGGTAATCTCCTGCAACTCATGTTTGCAACAACCAGCTAATTCAATCGGTCTTACAGTTGCCTCCAAGTGTGGCTTCGCTGTTTTTGAGGATGGCAGTGTCACCAATTCGGCATCTCACATCAAGAGCTATATCGATGGGACCATAGAGAGGCTTGGCTTCGCACCAGACCTCTACTACCTGCATCGTATTGATCCGAGTACGACCATTTCATTACGATTGGAGAGAGTATTAGCTGATTTCTTGTCAGACACGCCTCTCACGGAGTCAATCGCAGCCCTTGATGAAATCCGCAAAGCAGGAAAGACGAAGTACATTGGGCTCTCGGAGTGTAGTGCTGCCACGCTCCGCAAAGCCAACTCCAGTACGTCCGCGACACTCCTACACAGACCAGATCACTGACGTGCTCGTAGTTGCCCATATTGACGCGATCCAGGCAGAGTATTCTGCGTTTGAGACGCTCCACGAGACAGATGGCTTGATCGACACTGCCAAAGAGCTCGGCGTGTCGTACGTCGCCTACAGCCCACTCGGGCATGGTTGGCTTGTCGACGACTTCCCGTTCAAATCTCCAGATGACTTTGCGGAAGATGATTTCCGCCGCACTGGTAAGTTGCCCAACGCTTAGATATGCACATCCATCAATGGCTGATGCTTTCCGCAGTACCAAAGTTCCAAGGCGAGAATTTCTACAAGAACAAGGCTATCGTCGAAGAGATCAAGAAGCTTGCCCAGCGCAAGTCATGCTCCCTACCACAATTTGCACTGGCATGGGTCGCTGCTCAGGGGATGATTGCGATCCCTGGCACTACAAAGGCGAAGCGTCTGGAGGAGGACTGGGCATCTCGCGAAGTTGAGTTGAACGATGACGAGACGCAGGAGATGCGGGCGATCATTGACAAGTCCAAGCCGACTGGTAACAGGTACAGCGAGAGGGCACAGGCTATGGTGGGACATTGAGGATGTTCGGATTGTTGTGCATTTCGTGGTACTGCCGGCGCTGCTCACGCGCGGGGAGCCGACTTCGCGGCGAGTCCTCCTCATGCCTAGAGCATACAACCATAGAGTCTAACGCATGCAACACTGTTCCTCGGTTGAACCCTCACTCTCAGCGTGTTGCTCAATACCCCAATGACGAGCAGCGATTGCAATTCATCTCTTTATGACTCGAATGCATGCTTACTTGCCATGATTGTGAGCATCGGTCTTCGCCTTGGTAAATTTCTTGAGATGCTTCGCCTTGCGAACGCCAGGCATCGCGCATCCCGCGCCGCCGCCGTTGGTGGAAGTGCTTCTGCATTACCGATTAGCACTTATAAAGCAAGGCGACTTTACGCAGAGGGAACGTACGCAGCAGGTACAGGACCGGTCTCCTCGCGCGGCTTGGCCCTCATCTTTGTGATCCCAAGCCTGACCCTGGAAACGGCATCCTCGTAATCCGTAACGCAGTGCTTGACATGATGTAAGACGCAGTTCGTACACGAGCAGGCATCCGCCGTGCAGTCACAATTGGCTGGGGCGTAACGCCTGATCTTGCAGCCATGGCAGTCGAAAGTACTTTTGCACCAGACCGGAACCAGCGGACGTCCGGACGGGGTCTCGATACTGCTCTGGTCAGTCACCGTTCATGTTCATGAGGGCATGTTGACTTCCGTCTTCCCATCCAGCTTCAGGTCCTGCATAAAGCGACCCAGCATACGTAGTTCAAGCCTATTACCATCCGGCGGCACGCTCATGTCCACATTCTTCGGTGTCCCAGTCTGAGCGCGGAGAACGTGCTCCACCTTGTGGGCGACGTGCAACTCGTCGTAGTACTTCTCCACTTGCGTGATGTGGTTGAGAATCTCGGTATGCACTGCCCTCGTCATAGCATCCGTGCAATCGCAGCGAGAGGTATCGATGGGGGTAGCGTGTGAGTGAGCATGTCTATTCGGCGGAGCCTCAACATTCTCAACTCTGTCGGGACACCTGGGGTATGTGCACTCGTCTTCGCTCTCCACAATCGTGAAGTTGGAGCTCATCTCCTGCCAGTAGCGATCAAACTCGCTGGCACCACCGTTGTTCTGCTCAGAGGAGTACTCTAAACGGACGTCAGCTCTTATACAGGCCTGACGTACATGATGAGAGTCACTAACGGTTGACGACACTACCCATAAGTTCCAGGCAACGACGAGTTATTGGCGGCCCGGGGCCGTCCATCTGCATACCAAGAGCGTACAGCTGAGCTAGCTGCGGCGACTTCGACGACACAACCTCCGGCGCTTCGGAGCAGTACGTATTCTCGCAGTCGGCCTCGCTGTTGACGATGTGAAGCTTCTTACTGAAATCTGACCAGGTCGAGGCATTTTTGGCTTGCACTGGAAGTGGTAGTCAGCGATAGTGATAAATTCTGCTATCAGGTAGTGCCGCCACGTACTCTTGAGCCAGTCATAGCAGCGCTTGCTGACCATCATGCCGAACTGTTCAAAGTAGGCGTATACATTGGCAGCACCGATACAGTTCGGGTTCTCGCATCTCTTCAATCCGACAACGACGATGTCGTCCTCGTCCAGGACGAAGTCTTCCTCGGTGCCATCTTCATAGCTTACCGTCTCTGTGAATGGTTCGCCTGATTCCTCCTTCGCGCGAATACACGCCTTGCATGCATTGACCTTGTCTGGCGTGTACATGGTGATGCCGATGTGAAGTGTCACAGATGATATTTGCAGTGTTAATGAGAAGGAAGGCAAGGGAAAAAGACAGTTGTGCTTAGCGCCAAATGCTAGCGAGGACCACACCAAGTGAAGCGAGCAACGAAAGCGGAAGGCGCGCCATCGGCACATGATACATGCACATCACCTACAGCTTAGCCTCAAATATCTCCTTCTTCGGCCCAGTGAACCCAAACAGATACCCAGCAATCTTCCGCATCTGAATCTCCTCACTGCCCTCAGTGATCCTGTACCGCCTGTGATGCCGCCAGATATGCTCGAACTGCTTGTGCCGCGAGTAACCAACACCACCATGCACCTGGATAGCCCTGTCCGCTGATTCCGTGCATAACCTGTTAGCCCAGTAATTGCACATGGAGACTTTGTCGCTGAGCTTCTGCTCGACCTCGACATGCGGCATCTTGTCCATTGAGGAGGCAGTGCTGCGGATCAGCAGACGAAGCATCTCGCATTGAGTCGCGAGCTCGACGAGAGGGAACTGGATGGCTTGGTTGGCTGCGAGGGGCTTGCCGAAAGGTCGACGGGCTTTCGCGTAGTTGACACTCTCATTGATACAGTATACCGCAGCTCCGAGCGATGAGGCAGCCTGCCGGATGCGGTTCTCATGTACGAAAGCTTGGGCGACAGCAAGACCACCTTCGGCCGGACCCATGATGGAAGAAGCAGGGACGTGGACGTCCTTGAGTGAGACGGTGGCATGGTCCGTGGGCATGTTCAGGGTCCACTCGTAGCTCTCAACCTTGATGCCGGGTGTCTCGCGTGGTACCACGAAGCAGGTGATGCCAGTAGCTTGGCCGTCTTTGCCGGACGTGCGGGCGAAGATGAAGCAGTGCGTGGCTTTGTGCATGCCAGTCTGCCACATCTTGCCGCCATTGATGATGTAGCTTCCGTCCGCTTGCTTGACCGCTTTGGTGGCCATGAATGTTGCATCACTACCATGACCTGGCTCGGTCAAGCCGAACGTGATGCGGACCTTACGTTGCAGTCTCCCGCCGATGAGCTCTTGCTTCTGCTGCTCCGTGCCGAAGTGCTGGACCATGATCACGTCCGGGAAGTTGCCTACGACAGAGTGCTCGTTCTGCAAGTCATTGAACAAGCCCAACCCTTTGCTGGCGAGATGTTCCCTGATCACGGCCATCCAAAGGTTCGATCCCCTTCCTGAGTCCTCGTTCTGACCTCCAAACTTCTTCGGCAAGCTGAAGCGAAAGAACCCTGCCTTGTCTGCTCGACGTGCGGCCTCTCCAAGCAACTCTTCCCACTCTTCACGTGGCAGCCCACCATTGTCCCAGTCAGTCCGAGCATGCTCACGGCGGTGATCGAAGAAGCGGTTGTTATCATTTTCCATCTGTAGAGGCGTGATCTCGCGTGCGATGAACTCGTCTATCTTCGCGAGGTACTCGACCAGCGCAGGGGGGACGTCGAAATCCATGGTCGAAGACATCTTTCAGAGTATGAGATGGAAGAGATGATTGACTTACCGTGCTCCTACATGTTGCTACGTGCTCTTATTATCCTGCGGTTGTGTACAGAGGAGACGTGATGTTGACCTCGGCGAGTGATGGGGGGTACCGAGAGAGGTGGACCGTGCGCACTCTTGGCGGGAGCGACTGACTTCACTCCATCTCCTTCAATGTTCTTCCACTTCAGCAGCAAAAATCATGGGATACGGACTGCAAGCATCACTTTGACATCTTGCCGTTGCGCTGCATGTTTAAAATGACTTGTAGATGTGTTGGCGTGCTCACGAATCAGCTTGGGGACGAGAAGGAATACAAGGGAAGGGGATGAACAAGGAAGAGGGTCGTGACGCGGCGTAACAAACATTCTGCTAGTTGCATTGACTAGCTGGAGACGATTCGATGCGATGCAACCTCTGTGGATGCATGCTCACTGAAGCATGCTTGAGTCAACTTCGGCTCAGGATGCGCAATTCCTGCTCTGTGCGAAAGCTCCCGACGCTCGACGCTCGGCAGACTTCTATACCTCAGAACTGGAAGCTCTTCGCCTCTAGCCGCCTCCTCTCCTTCTGCGCCTTCTGCTTGCTCTTCGATGACTTGGCCCACGCCAGCCATGCTTGCTCGACGATGTCTTTCCTCTCCACATCGTTCGGTCCATCTTTGGCCCAATTGAAGTCACTGAAATTGATGGCCTTAAACACACGCAATTGCTCAGCTGTGCGGCAAGAACAGCTACCACTCGGTCTGGCCCCGCAAACGCAACCAATCGTTCCAGGCTTGGTGATCAACGGTCGGATCATGCGAAGCAAGCTCGGTACATCGACATAGTGATAATTGCCGGACGAGCCCTTAAGATTCAGGTGTTGCAGCTTGCATTTGTTGGCCAACGCTTTGAGGATGTCTGTATGTGCTGGCAGATGGACGTCT
This sequence comes from Elasticomyces elasticus, assembly GCA_035926095.1. NCBI lineage: Eukaryota > Fungi > Ascomycota > Dothideomycetes > Mycosphaerellales > Teratosphaeriaceae > Elasticomyces > Elasticomyces elasticus. Next base: position 1,585,181 of record JAVRQT010000001.1, read on the forward strand.
TTGATGGTGACGTCTTCCAAGTAGATGGTGAACCTGCGTGTTGTACGACAGAACTGCTCGAAGGCGCCGGCCGTGGCGAAGACGAACTTGCTCTGTCCATACAAGACGCTGGCGGCTTCCTGGGAGGTTTGACGATTGGTGCGGATGAGAGCGCCTGCGCACGCTGTGTGCATCGATGCTTTGCGCCTCTGCTTTCCACGCAGTGTGATTGTGCTCGCGCCGAGCACATAGTCTTCTTCGTGGCGCGCCTTGCTGCACCTCGCACAGACGCTAGCGAAATTGTGGACACAGTGGTCAAATCTCTTGACTACCTGCTTCCTCTTGTTCACCCGCCGACTTACTGCGATTGGACCAACCGTAAGAAGTGCCAGTCGATAAATCTGATTGCGGATCTCAGGTGGCAGCTTCTCGAAGTGAAACACATCTTGGCTGCGAATGCTGAGCTTGAGAACGATGTCTGACATCGACTTGATGGGAGTGCGGACTGACGAGTCCGGCTTCGTCACTCCACTTGTGCCTGCAATGGTGATCGTTAGCTGATGTCTGCTCCCACGCGATCACACAGCTTACCTGAGCCCTGAGCAGCCATTATGGGCCACTGGTTGGCAATTGGCGTGACAACAGACTTGCGATGCGATGCGGGCAAAATGTGTTTGAAGGTTGAAGAGTTCAGGTGCAGAGTCGAAGGGTGGAGGGTTCTTATATGGCCAAGCTCACATCATGTGAGCCTGCCACGCAGGCAGCTCTCGTGACCTCTGTTGCGTTGACTGAGGTGAGGAATGACGTCGGCCTGTCGATCGCTACAAGAGTGAACTTGAGTGCGATCAAGTGAAGCGAGATGTGCGGGAGCCGGGCAGTCATTCGGAGCCATCCTCCTAAACACGCTGCTGAATAGAAATTACTGTCTCTTGGTGTTAATGGCTAGCTTAAAGGGCGGCTACGTAGCTTCGAGACGATGCTGATCTGTAGGCCATCATGGCATTGAGATTAATGTAAGTGATCAAGAACAAGTCGTTACTCCCATGTTATCAGATACTTGCGTCGTCGCTAACTGGTAATGCAGCAGCGCATTGATCCTGGTAGGGCTACCTGGCCATCAATGCCAACCATTAAACAAGAAGTCGTTCTTGTAATCCTCTTCCGCCCACGGACGCAGCCTCGACCCTCGCAACTCCCCCATCTTGCTTTCCCTCGCCTCTCACTGCTTCCGCGTCAGCTCACCCCAGATCCATTCCACTTGCGCAAGGAGAATCGCGATGTCCTCAGGAGTTCCCATCCGAAGCAGAGGCCTGTCCCCTTTCGACTCAAGATGTCCTCGTGGAAACTGCTTCACGCCATCCTTCACTTCCGCTACCCAGGCACTAAGCTCAATCATTTCGAACATGCGCCTATGCTCCCCAGTGCGACAGAGACACATCCTCCCTCGTGTTGCTTGACACCGGCAGCGAGCAGTGCCGGACTTGGTGAGAAGAGGAAGAACCGTCTGAAACAGGTTCTCGATTTTGCATTCTTCGACGGTCGAGAGGTCAAGCCTCAGGCTTTTGAGCGCATATATCGGGCTTGACGCCTTGAAAAGCTGGATGGGTGTCCGGGTCGTGACATTGCTGATTATGAGGTGTCGCAGGAGGCTGCTGTGCGATTTGATCCCCTTGACGAATGTGCTGAAGACCTTGGAATTAACGAATCCGAACCTGTTCTCGCTATACAACACTTCGGCCGCCTCTTCATGCAGTAGGCGGTTAGTTGATAGGATGGCGTGGCCAGAGATCTGTGGCCTTGCTTTGACGAAGGACCGACCGTGGTGTGAATTCTTGGCTTTGATTCGGCAAATACGGATGAAACTGCCAGTCACCAGCAGGTACCGGTATACTTCGACTCTGAGCTCAGGGGGCAGCGTTTCGAACAAGCTGATGCCGTCATCGTGGGAAGAATTGTTGCTCAACGTCGCAGGTGGAATGGTGTTCGATGTGGGTTCGTTCGCTACTTCCGGTCAGCTTGTGGTCAAGACGTAGCTTGAGGGCCTCTACCATTCGAGTGGCTGATATTCTGGATCGACTGCATCGTGCCGATGTGTATATAGAAAGTTGTGTTTTTAGAGAAGGAAGAAGTGGAAGTGGACTTTGGTAGTGGTGGGGACCAAGGTGGAGCTTGCGACCGAGAAGCCTTATATCGTTGAGCGGTTATTGTCGTGGCCAGGTGCAAACAGCAAAGCAACATAGCAAACAGAATAGAATGACAACTTTAGCAGCAAAGGTCAAGGAAAGAAGTCGTTGAGGTGGTAAACAGAAGGCATATCACAACCAGATACGTGGGCGATTTGGAAGGCAATGCTTGCGGCGCTGTTAGGATTTTACGATGTGGCTTGCGGCAATCTTCAAGACGACAGTAACTTATTAATACAAGATCGACGAGTATAGCTGCTCTCTACATTGTTGACGCTGCAGAGAGGCCGAAAGTCAACATCGGCATTGACTTCTTTCTTTTACCCTTTCACCGCAGGGAGAACTGATGTACAAAGGCTGCGCTACAGGACGATCGAGTCTCAACTACTCTGCCATGATTTGGAGATGCTTCAATCTCGCCCCAGCTCGATCACTTCGATAATTTTGCGATCACCTTTCTCGTCGTCGGACTGGACGCCCAATCAGCCCAGGCGGCCTGCATTATGGCCTTCCCAGATCTGTCCGCTATGGTTGGGAACACAGTAACCCATGGCGCATAAGCATCCCATCTGCTCAAATCGATGGCATCAAAAACCTTCCACTGTGCTTCAGTCTGGCAAAAGCACTCTCCGGTGTTCACATATCGACAGCGGCATCCGTTCGTGCCGGGTTGAGTTATCAACGGTAGAATGTTGAGGAAAATCCTAAAAACGGTGGGTCAGTGAGTGCATCAGAACTCGAAAAGGCTTGGGTCGGCTGCGAGACATCTTTATGCACCTTCGCTGCGATAGTACACCAAAGCTCATAGCCGCAGCTTCTCGGCATTCGGTAGTCTTGAGACAACGTTGCGCGACCCCATCGATTTGCTTACCATGAGTACAACACGTCTGGGTTCTTCGGCGGGTCGGGTATCTTGAACCGAAGGAACTTGCTATCTGGATCGACTACACGGAAGTAGTGGCGGCTGGTATAGACACTCCATTTCTTGATCTCAACATTACGAAGGTGAGCACTGTGGTAGCCAGTCTTGAAGCAGAACAACTCGAAAGCCTGCGGATTGAGGAAACGGAACTTGATGTCACCGTAGAGGACTGCCGCAGCTTCGTTGTGCGTCGCCTTGTCGAGACGTAAAATAGCAGCTCCGTCTACGTTCTGAAGGCGCCCCTTACGCCTCTTGATCGCCATGCTTTTGGCCATAGGCAGGTTCCAGGTTACGATGTGGCCCTGTAATACCGATGGGCAAGGGAATCAGTACATGTCTCATGTTCCGGACCACCTTACACATCACTACTCACCATGCGGCATAGCAAGCATTTGCTCTTCTTACAGCTGCAGAAGCTAAGTGACGGCATCGTGTTGTCGTGCACTTTATTCGTGACTTTGGTCACTTCGATGATACCGTCCTCGGCGAAGACAGTTCTGTAAATTTGCTTACGGAGCTCGGCAGGCAGTTCCATCAAAGGGAAGATGTTCATGTTCCTCGTCGCCGCTGCAGACGCCTTCTTCGCTCGCGGCTTCTTGACCTTCGCAGCGGACTCGGCGGTGGAACGAGTGGCTGCCTTGCCTGTGGTGCCTGCCGGCTTCGAAGTAGAGCTCCTGGTCTTCATGATGTACTGCGAGGGACGGAGGCCTGTACCTGCGCTTATGTCCGCTGTGACGGCGAGGGAGTGTGGAAAGCATTGCGTAGCTGGGTCAGTGTTCTCTCTGCACTACCGGGCATTCTTTGTCTGCTCGCCGCATTGAGGCTGTAGGACTGTGCTTGGGACTGACAAAGACGAAAACCTTCGGCTGTTTCACCGAGCCTGACTGAGAATTCAGCATAGCAGTCAGTACAATGTGACTAGGTGAAGAGGAGCTTGCCAAGTCGTCGAGTACGACGATGATGACCATAGTGGACATTGTTGAACAAGGCGTAAGCTCAATGCCTTGCACGAACTTGAATGCATGGGTGGTTTCTTTGTTCGTACTTACACTGCTTCAGAGCTCATGGTTGCTGGCTATAGATCCGCTTTGATCTACAGTCTTGCTCTTGTGTTCTCGCTGAGTGTTTCGCTTCCTTCTCACCCTACCCTCGTTACCTCTAATTGCTTAAGACTTGTCCGTCTCCTGCTTCAGTAAGCCCCTTGTAATGAGTCGCTTCTTGACCTCTGCTCTGATGGTCTCCTCAGCAATCGTAGGGTCTTTGATCTCCTGACCTTCGTAGTCAATGAAGCCTTGCTCATTCTGACGATAGCGGCCCGCATCTATCGCAAGCCGGAGGCGCTGGAACCGGTCTTGATGCTGGACATCCGTCTTGCCCTGCAACACGAAAGCGAGCACAGGACCAATCACTCGTCCATGCTCACCACACACGTCCTCGAGGGTTGTGCACCAGGTAGACACGCCCACATGTAGCTCCAACACTTGAAGATTCTCCGTATCTGCGAGCTTGTTGACCCCAACCGTCTGGTGGTAACCGTTGATATAATCAAGCTTGCAGTGTTGCAGAGCCTTGATCTTGTCGCCCACCATGTCGATGAATTCGGTCAAGGACGACAAGGACTTAAAAGAGAACTTGTTCTGCCCGTATAGCATCAAGATAGCCTCGTTGTAGATGGTTTTGTTCGCCCTCAGTATGCTCGCCCCGTTGGTGCCGAATAATCTGATGCACTTGGGGCCGGCAAGTCCGGGTGTACCAAGCTCACCAGAGTTTAGCTGCGCGTCAATGGAAGTCTTGATAGTCGCGGTCCTTGTGCGAGTTGATCCGTCTGCTAGAGTATTTGTGAATGTCTTTTGTGTCTGGACCATTGGGCACTTGCGGCGGGCGATTGCCACCGGCTTTGTGCGTACGAAGTAAGCCAGGTACACAGCGTTACGAAGCTCGGCAGGCAGTTTCTTAAATGGGAAGGGTTTGTCTTGGTGGTCCGATTGTGGCTGCTCGATCTGGCTGAGTGGTTTCGCAGGTTTGCTGCGGTCCATCTTGGTGTTGCTGCCCGTGAGCATGTTTGTCGATGAGTGTAAGATCCGAGTGTGTAGGCCTAGTTGCAGGACGAGAGTGAGTGCTTGTAATATCGTGTTGAAGCTTGAAGGGCGGATGCTTTATGTTGAAGGACTACGCGCTAGTGGCACGTGCAGCGGCACCATAACCTTTCGTGACACGGAGTGAGTGACCTGTGAGATATGAAGTGAATATGGGCATTTATGGTGAGCAATGAAGTGAGGGTGGATGCTTGAGCTGTTCTGGAAACAGCAGTGAGCTAAGACTTGGCCTTGCCACAGCTTTCAACTGCTCGCATGTGTTTCCTCCCTATGTTAACAGGCATAACATCGCGCAGGACACATACTTGTTCATGATCGTCTTGAGCTGTTCCACGTTTCCTGCTCCAGATTGCCCAGCCGGCCTTCTTGGCACCAGCATCGCCCGAAGGTCAGGTCGAGCTGCACCGTGAAACCCCCATGGTCGAAGCTTCGCTATGTCACAAGCTCCAGCTCCAGCACACCTTTCTTGACCAGCAGCTTCTCAAGCTCGTCTTTGACAGCCTGCAACACATCCTCAACGCTGTCGTAGCCAGGCCGCTCAGGTTGTTGTGGAGTGACCCTCATGCGAGTGACAAAGCGTATCATGTCGAATCGCGCACGGCGAGACACCGCTGAAGTGCCAAAGCATACGAAATTGCGGGCCGGTTCGAGGGATACGAACGGCTGCCGATCAGATCGCGGAGTGTCCACTCGAATGATCGTATGCTTGTGAAAACACCCAGATAACTCGTGGGGTGCGCGTAGAACTTGGGAGATATCATCCGGAACGTGACCGTGCGAATGAGAGGCACGCCAGACTCGGCAATGTCTGCGAACTCCTGGAAGGCAAACTTCTCTGGGAAGATGAAAGCATTCCGAGCGTAGAGCAGTGGAAGAGCCTCATTATGAATGTCTTTCTTCGTACGGAGCAGCGCGGCTCCATCTTTCTCGGGATATGCTGCCCTTTCACCAGACTTGTTGCCATGTTCAAACGGATATGTGACGCCAGCGATCTGCTTACGGCGTCGAGACCCAACGATGTAAAGTGGGAACTCGCATAGGTACAGGAGCTCATAGACCTGAACCCTAAGCTCTGCCGGCAATCGGTCGAACGGAAAGCTGTCACGAAGAGCCATGTTGCTGCTGGTTTGCTGTGTTGGTAGATGGTAGTAAGCTGGTAGCAGTAATGGTGATGGTTTGCTTCAGCAAGTCATTGATGTCAAGAACAGGTCGTGGTGTAGTGCGTCTTGTAAACAATCGCCCGCTGGCCACGTTGGTAGTACTGTGTTTGAAGTGATGCTTCAAAAGTCTGCAGCTTCGTCAGTAGACATGGCGCTCTGAGCTCAGTGAGTCTGCTAGAGTGAGGCCTGTCGCGAGAGATACTACGTTGGCAAGAAGCAGCCAGATGCGTGCCTTCCTTTTTGGACACAGCCTGACACAATCACTCAACAACTCACCTCGGGCGAGTAATCCCGCCCTCACAGCCCTATCAGTGATGCGGACATCGACTGGTCGGCCACAACGACAGCCTCTCTGCCGTAATACCCACCTACTGGGCCTTCCATGAGCTTGCTGTCGTCGCACAATTCGCTTCCCAATGCACATTTGCTCGGGATCCGCTGTGCACTATGGATTCGCTTCGCCGCTGGACCAAGGTGATCATCGTGTTCGATTTAGTACCAATTTATCCTCCTAGACACTGCTTCGTCCGCTCCAGCACTCCCGAGACACCTCGCCCGTGCTGTTGTGAGCACGGTACCATCGGACATCGGTCCGGAAGAGATCAGGGGCATCTCCACGCTTTAGACAGCTGATATGGCGATGGCGCGTCGGGTGAGAAAGCTGAAGCCAGGGAGTGAAGTCCGCGAGGGCTTGAGCGGCCTATTTCGGGCGACGAGATGATCCTCCTATCCGGATGTACTGCTCATGGCGATTTGCAGGCCTACGGTCCATAGACCACAGGCCACAAGATAGCTCGAAAGAGTGCGAAGCGGAAGAAGAAGATAATAAAACAAAGACGAAGTCAAGCTCTCGGGAAGTTCGCAGCGTGCCTATTTTGGACAGTTTGGTTGGGGCTCCACATTGCATGTCAGATCGTCCGGGGAACAATAAATTGCTTCTCCATCTTCACCATCATCATCACCAAGCCTCGACTCCTCTGCTGCTGCTCTCAACTCTTGCTTCAATCACAATTGTACAACTGTACCATCTAGACTTTCAGCACTTCGGCATCTGCATTCACAAGCTTCGATCGACCAGCAACAAGGTTCAGGGCTGCATGACCGGATCGTGAACCGAAGTCCCGGGAACGTGGTCGTGAAAGGCGGCTGAAGAGTCATCAGCTGTCATATAAAAAGCAGCCTCTGTGCAACGCGTGAACATCGCATCACAAGCAAAAGTTCAAAGGATCGAAAGAGCTGACGTTCATCTTCTTGGGCTCCATCATCCTGACACCAACTGAACGAGCGAGGAAGCACCGAGTCCGCCCAACGCCAGGAGCGACCCACCGCGAGCTTCTCGGCGTTAACAAACCTTCGCCGCGATCTGCACTTCCAGCGCGCAGAACTCGCGATAACGACAATACATCAGCAATTTCAGCGCGACCTTGTGGTGATGCCGCACGCCTCATCATGCGACACCGACGCTCTCCAGCCGCCTCCCGCGCACCCTCACCCTGACCTTAATACCATCCCAACCGCATTAGCCAACGGCGAACCATCACAGCATATTCACGCGGCCGGCATCTGCTCTTGCGTAACACCAGACAATAGTGATGTCGGACAGTACCGCAGGCGACAGAGCCAGGCTAGTAACTTAGCGAAGAAGGTAGCTACTAACAGTATGACTACAAAGTGGCTGTCCAACGAGGCCGATCATGCGCGGCACAAGAGCGAGGAAGAGAAGATGGACGAGCTGCGCAACGAGCTTGGGCGCACACTGTCTGCCACGCCGCAACTCAACGCGCTCAGCAATGTTCACTCGCTTGGCCCTACACCACCCAAACCCGTTCCGATGCCTATGGTGCGCCAGCACAGCTCTCTGGCGGCCGCGATGAACGGTACGTTGTCGGGAAGCAATGGCGCAAGCAGAGCGATGAACGATACGCCTGCGACCACCGCGCCCGGCAGCCCGTCGATTAATGGCGACTACTTCCCACACCACGACGAGAGCAACTCCATCAAGCTTGGTCCTCCAGCACGGCGCACATCTGGGACTAATACGCCGCGTGTGCGACCGACTACACTGGACATTCCAGGCTTGACAAAGAGCAAGGTGAGCCCGGACGGCAGGATAGCGCAGAGAGATGTGGGCGCGAAGCTGGTTATCGTAATGGTTGGTCTGCCGGCAAGAGGAAAGAGTTACATCACGAAGAAGCTGGCGCGGTACCTGAACTGGCTACAACATGATACAAAGATCTTCAACGTTGGCGAGAGGCGGCGCAACGTTGCTGGCGGACCTACATCGGAGCGCAGTTGGAGTGGAAGCCATCAACCAAGCTTCTCGACTACGCAGCCTGTGGGCCTCATCGAGCATGGTATGTCGCACTCGCCAGAGCAAGCAACGCGACGGCCACTGAATGTGGCTTCCATCATCCTCAATGGCGACACCAAGCTTGAGCCACCCGCGACACCACAGTCCACTACTCCCTCTTCACAGCTTCCGAACGGCACACACACCAGCCACGAGAGACAAGACGGCGAGCGTCATATTGTAATGCCGGATATGGGCGAGCCGAAATCACCTGTCCAGTCTCGTGTCGAAGCATGTGCGATCGAGGAGCCACAAGGTCCTGAGGACGAGTCAATGGAGCAGAACAGCGCCTTCTTCGACCCGGACAACAAGAAGGCGTCGCAGATCCGGGAACAGGTAGCCCGGGAGACGTTAGACGAACTCCTGGACTACATTCTGTATAAGAACGGCAGTGTAGGCATCCTGGATGCGACCAACAGCACCGCTGAGAGACGTAAGATGGTTATGGAGCGCATCCGTGAGCGTGCTGGGCCTGATCTCAATGTGCTCTTCCTCGAGTCAAGATGTGTGGATGAGAATTTGTTGGAGGCGAATATGCGCCTCAAGCTGTGCGGACCAGACTACAAGGACATGGACCCTCATGTAGCGCTGGAGGACTTCAGGAAGAGGATCCAAGTGTATGAGAAGGCGTATGTGCCGCTTGGAGAGTACGAAGAGAAGCTTGGCATGCCGTACATCCAGATGATCGATGTTGGACGCAAGATCATCTCGCATCAGATCAAAGGCTTCTTGATGGCGCAAGCCAACTACTACCTGCTGAACTTCAACCTCGCGCCGAGGCAGATCTGGATTACTAGGCATGGTCTGAGCGAGGACAACATCTCGGGCAAGATCGGCGGCGATAGTGATTTGGCAGAGGAAGGTGTGCGGTATGCTAGAAGCTTGGCCGCATTCATGGAGGAGAAGAGGAGGGAGTGGGATGTCAAGCAGATTGCTGATATGCAGAACACGCATTTCCCGCCGCAGCCTGGTGATGCCACACCTCCGAATCCATACTACCACCCACCATCGCCGAAGCTGGAGCGACGCAACCCGTTCAGTCCGGGTGCTGAGTCTGCGCCGTCTTCTGGTGCCAGAACGCCCGACTCTACGACTATGCCGGAGTATGAGCCTAAGCCTTTCTGTGTCTGGACCAGCATGCTTAAGCGCAGTATCCAGACTGCGCAATACTTCAATGATGAGGAATACGATATCAAGCAGATGCGAATGCTGGATGAGCTCAATGCCGGTATGATGGAAGGGCTCACCTATGGCTGCATCTCGACCCAATACCCTGCTGAGTACCGCGCACGAAAGGAAGACAAGCTGCACTATCGCTATCCTGGTCCCGGTGGTGAGGGATATCTGGACATCATCAACCGCTTGAGGCCGGTCATTGTGGAGCTGGAGCGCATGACTGACCACGTCCTGCTCGTAGGTCACCGTAGTGTCGCGCGTGTGCTGCTAGCTTACTTCCGTGGTCTCGGACGAGAGGAAGTCGCAGACCTGGACGTACCGCTCGGCATGCTATACTGTCTCGAGCCGAGACCCTACGGTGTCGAGTTCAAGGCTTACAAGTGGGATAAGGATAGCGAGTGGTTCTACGAGGTGCCGAACTTCCAGCTGACGAGGATGGCGGAGGACATGCAGTAGTCTTGCATTTCTCCCGACTGTCCTAACGGCTGCGATGTTATGAGGCGCACGAACAGCGCGCCAGCCATGGCTACTGCGACGGCAATAATAAGGCGTAGAAGCGGGCTCGCACATGTGAGGTTCCGGCTTACGGACGACTCCGACGAGCTTGATTTCAAGGGGCATCCGGTTCTTCAGGTTCAGGTCGACACGCCTGGGAGTTGCGATACGGCGATATTGAGCGAGAGTGGGTTGAGGTTGGTTTGATTGACGGCGTATGTTGTTGAGGGCGGGCTGGCGTATACTATACCACCTACTACGAGCGATTACAGCGTGGGAGTCTTGGATTCTGCTAATTGGGAAGGACGATAATTTGTCGTCGGACGATGCTTTTATCTCCGATAATAGACGATTATAGCGATTGTAATAAACGAATGTTACATGTAGGCTCCATTGCCATTGCTCTGAGTGAGCACCTCACAACTCTCTCTCGTCGCTCAAATGCTCGATCCGAATGCGGCAGGAGCCGTAATTACTTTGCCGGCCTATCTACTGCCCTGCAGGCGTTATGATAACACACACGCGCGTGTTGATAGGCATGTCTTTACCCTGGCGACTACACCGCACAGAACCACGTTGTCTTGCTTATCGCCTGTCAACCATCGATATGGCAGGCCAAGAATCGCAGCGATGACGGCCTAGGCAAGCAGACCTATCTATACTCAGATGTCTCTCATCTCTCGAGGTGTTGCGGTCTTACTGACTTGTTAGCTCAATATGCCCGATGCAATTCTATCACAAGGAGCAGGATATGGCATCCTCATCGGCTTCGGAGCATTATTCGCACTGGCCATGTGGTGGCTTTCTGTCCAGCTCGCCCGCTTCCGCAATGAGGTCCAAGGCTCAGAGATGTTTATGACAGCCAAGCACTCTGTTAAAACGTAAGCGAACCGATGGGCTCCCAATTACAGCTTGCTGTCCTCAACAAAGTCGAGAGAGATGTCTCGCTGCTAGACCAAGCCCTCGACCGGTCCAGACACCGCTAACCATTACACCCATTGCTTTAGTGGTCTCGTGGCTTCTGCTGTTGTCTCCTCCTGGACTATCGCGGCTACGCTCTTGACGAGCTCGACCTGGTGCTATCAATATGGGGTCTCAGGTGCATACTTCTACGGCGCTGGCGCAACGGTGCAGATCTTCATCTTCGCTGTCGCCGCAATCGAGCTCAAACGACGAGCTCCCGCTGCACACACCTTTCTGGAGCTGGCACGTATACGCTACGGTGAGAATATCGATGTGTGCGATCTTGCCTGGAAAGCTCACTAATCCTTAGCACTATTACTTCAGGCACGGCTGGGCATATTGTGTTCATTGTTTACTCGACGATCTACGCCATCATCAACTGCGTCAACATCTTAGTCGGAGGGTCAGCCGTCTTTACTGCATTGACTGGAATGTCTGTCATCGCTGGAGTCTGGCTACTACCTGTCGGCGTCGTCATCTACACTCTGACAGGTGGGATCAAGGCCACGATCCTCACGGACTACTCTCACACGGTGATTATCTACGCCATGGTACTGGCCGGGCTCTTCATAGTCTATACCAACAGCAGCTTGCTAGGGTCGCCCGACATCGTGTATGAAAGGCTGCGAGCTGCGGCGAAGATTGCACCAGTGGTAGGAAATGAAGGAGGCGAGTATCTGACTATGGCCTCCCAAGACGGCGTCCTCCTTGGCGTCGTGTTCTGGTGCGCAGTCTTTGGCACGACCATTGACGTCCAGCTCTTCCAGAAAGCCATCACTGCAGATCCAGCGTCCACACTACCGGGCTACATGATTGGCGGCTTATCCTGGTTCAGCATACCATTCTGCTTAGCGACGACGTTCGGTCTGGCGGCGCGAGCGATGCAAGGAATGCCTGAGATGCACACTATCACCGCCACGGACATTAGTCAGGGTCTTGCAATGCCTTACGCAGCTCAAGCGTTGATGGGCACTGGAGGTGCAGTGTTTGTGCTACTTATGTGAGTAAATTTTGGGGAGATCATGTCGATATCAGCTAACACTTGTCTAGGGTACGTCGAATCCAGATCGTGTTATCCATCCTCTATCCGCACTCTGAGGCACGCCTCTTGCTCGATGTAGCCGAAAAGGGGAAGACATAGCTTCTACTAACTTGACGCCCGTTGCTGTACTGTACCTCTACGCGTTCGTCGCAATGCTAACCCAAAGTCTTATCAGATATTTATGGCTTGCACCGCTGGCTTCAGTGCAGATGTGGTCAGCGTCGCCGCCGTATTTGTATACGATGTTTACAAAGCGTACATCGATCCCGAGGCCTCGGGAACAAAGCTTCTACGAATGTCGCATCTAGCCGTCATTATCTGGTCGATTTGTATGGCTATCATTGCAACCGGAATAACAAGGACGACTGTAAGCAAACCAATGAGTGTAACCCTTGGGTGCTTGCCATCTCGAGGCTGCCGAGCAGTCACGAGCTGTGAACATCGTGCTTAGCTTGTTGTCTCGGTACACTTATGCCAGAGATATCTCGCAGCTAGGGCGACTCTTTTTAGCTTTCGAGACATCCACTAACCCGGCCACCCATCTGCTTTAGATTGGCGTAAATTATTTGGTTACATGCATGGGAGTGTGAGTAGAACGACCTACAACCATTGGACACTCGCTGATTCGGGCGTCCGCCAGCTTCACTTCCTGCGCCGTTTGGCCCTTTTACTGTACGACACTCTGGGAGCGCCAGAACAAGATTGCAGTCATCGTAGCACCAACGCTCGGGTCGATCACTGCGATAGCTTGTTGGCTCGGATCGACTCATGCACTGTACGGCACCGTGAGCATTGCAACAACATCCAACATCATCCCGCTCATCATTGGCAATGGCGTGTCCCTGATTGCCGGAGCTGTGTACAGTATCATATGCACCTTCGCCTTCGGAGCCGACGACTTCGACTGGCAACGACTGAAGACCGAGATCCATGTCGCAGATGACAGCGATGTCAAGGGCTTGACATCAGAGCAGATCGCCCAAGAGAAGTCGCACGAACTGCTGTCGCCAGAACAGGACCGCGATCTGAAGCGTGGTAAATGGAAGGCATGCATCATTGCTGTTGTACTTTGCCTCATCTTCGTGATACTCTGGCCAATGCCGATGTATGGCACACGCTACGTCTTTTCGAAGAACTTCTTCAGATTTTGGGTCGCCTTGACGTTCTTGTGGGCCTTCGGAGCTGCTTTCACGATTACCATCATGCCGCTTGTGGAAGGGCGAAGTACCATTAAGCTGTTCTTTACCACGATGGTATTTGGCAAGAAGCCGCAGCAAAGTCCGCTGGAAGGAGTCATGGTCGAGGGAGGAGACGAGTCAGACGACCGCAGTAGTGGAATGGAAACGAAAGACGCTCGAGCGAATGAGCGAGCTGTGTAGGGTTAGGTGGAGTGTACACGAGCTTGCTGATGAGCGAACGCTGCAACACCTCCTCATCCACTTACTATTGCGCTGCAGTGGACAGCGGCGGAGACTAATGTCAGCGTCGTTCTTCATGGCCCTGGAGTTCATCGTGCCAGCAGTATCCAGTAGCATTTGGTGAATACGGATGGCCGTGTGCAATATCCTCCACCAAAACTTTTTCATCGGGTACTGTCGTGATCGCACAGTGGAAGGTCAGCCACTGTTCCGGGCTTCAAGATTAACGCACATTTCACAGGTAGTATGATGTCGTGCCAATGTTTGCATACGCATCGTGAGCGTTGAATGTCGCGACACAGGAGACCGAGGATGATGATTCCAAGCAGCTCGGATATGCTGAACATCGCGTAACAAGCCATTAGGAGTATAGTTGATGAAGGGAGAACGACAGTGAGGTGAAAGCTGAAGTGGAGTCGTGGTCCGTGCATATGCGCTAGTGAAAGCACAAATCAAGTCTCTTTCCGGAGTACAGTACAGTATCTTCCACATATCAATCCTTGCCATGACCTCCACATCGACGACCTGGCCTGATGGCAGACGGGCAGCCTTTGCTTGGACAATAGACAACATGGGTGAGGCTGCAGATTTAAACCGACAATTAGCAGTGCCCCAGCCCATTGGATCGCACTTTTCGGTACTGGAAGTCTTGCCACAGTTTCTAGCACTCCTCAAGAAGTACGACATCCCAGCCACTTACTTTGTTGAGTCTTGGAACTTGTCCGTCTACCCAGATGCCATCAAATCCCTGGATTCAGCTGGTATCGAAGTTGCCTGGCACGCCTGGCAGCACGAAGCCTGGAACAAGCTAGACGAAGCGGCCGAACGTGATAACTTCGATCGAAGCTTCGAGTCCATGTCCAAGTTCACCCAGGGTACCGATATGCGCTACAAAGGCTTTCGTCCTCCGGGCGGCGTAATACATGGCGATCGAACGTTAAAACTCTGCAGAGAGCATGGACTCACCTACATTAGTCCGTCTGCAGAGCAAGGGGCTGTTGTAGAGCTCGACGGCGGTAAGGATCGGATTGCTATCTTGCCATTTAAGTGGCGAACGGTGGATGCTTATTACTACATGGATGCCTTTGCGGGATTGCGAAAGACGAAGGGAGAGCTACCAGAAGAGTCTCAAGGTCCAGACGTACTCGTACGCCATTATATTGAAGAAATTGATGCTGTGATTGAGAGTGGAGGCTACCTATCAACGCTGTTTCACCCTTTCCTCACTAATGAGCCTGGGCGTATGGAGGCCATGGAAGAGGTGTTAAAGCACGTCGTACGTCGAAGAGACGAGGGTAAACTTTGGGTTGCGACGTGCACCGATATAGCGGATTGGGTGCTCAAGCATCCCAACACTGTTGGAGGTGATCCGCAATGGGACAACACGTCTTGGCGATAACAGCGATACAACAATAAATGTACCCTGTACGAATCAAATCTCGTTCAACCTCCAAGTACCGTGCTGCTGTGCGCCGGTGTACTGGCAGTAAGCGCTCTGATTAGAACGGAGACCTGCACTTCCCAGCGTCTCTGTGTTGGCATGCTGTAGCTCCATGAAGTGTTCTGATGATCTGAGTTTTGTTGTTCTCGAGTCGTGAAAAAGCGGCCACCGATGATCCCATCGCTGACGTCTGGAGTTCAAGCGTAGGTCAAGGTCATTAAATAGGTACTGCTGCTGCTTCGGTGTCGAGGAAAAGGACGGCGAGCTTTCCGAATGCCGAATGACCCAATGGAGCTCTAAGCAGCTTTTGACACAAACACTTCATCAATCGCTCTAAGAGCGACTCGCCTACACTACCTAACATCAACATGTCTTCTGCTACAGACGTCCTGACTCGAAAGCCGAAGAATATAGCTATCGAGACAAATCCCACACATGAGCTCAATGTCGTGGATGCAGAGCTGCCAGAGCAAGGCCCCAACGACTGCTTGGTACATGTGAGAGCGACCGGAATCTGCGGCAGTAAGTCTACTCTCTTGCACACCCATATGGCAAGTCCTCGCCAACTGGGCCGTGACTGCGGCAACGAGCTTCTCACTCCTGGGCCAACAGTATCTGCCCCTAAGCTGACCCTTGATGCCACTAGGTGACGTCCACTTCTGGAAGACTGGCGGCATTGGCGATTCTGTCATTCGTGGCAATCTGGGGCTGGGCCACGAAAGCTCCGGAATCGTCATCAAGACAGGAACCAATGTCAAGCGTTTGAAGGTGGGCGATAGAGTTGCCCTCGAATGCGGAATACCTTGTTCCAAGCCGACCTGCGAGTTTTGTCGCACCGGACGGTACAATGGTTGTCCGGACATCATCTTTTACTCGTCGCCACCCGTCAACGGCACGCTCCGCCGTTACCATGTCCATCCCGAAGCCTGGCTTCACCTACTTCCCGATAGTATCACTTATGAGGAAGGAGCGCTTCTTGAGCCCCTTTCTGTTGCGCTCGCTGGCATCGAGCGATCTGGTCTTCGCTTAGGCGACCCACTCGTAATCTGCGGAGCGGGCCCGATCGGTATGGTGAGCTTGCTTGCGGCGAACGCGGCTGGTGCTGCTCCCATTGTGATCACCGATATCGACCAAAACCGACTGGCTATGGCGAAGTCGCTCGTCCCACGCGTGCGTACTGTCGAGGTCCAACGAAACATGGACGCCAAAGAGAACGCGGACCAGATCAAGCGCGCGCTTGGGCAAGAGGCCAAATTGGTGCTCGAATGCACAGGAGTCGAAAGCAGTATCCACGCAGGCATCTATGTGCGTGCCATCAGCTGACGATACCTCCATTAAACCACTCTTGCTGATCGATATGCAGGCATCCCGCTTCGGCGGCTCGGTATTTATCATCGGCGTTGGGAAGGACTTCCAAGAGGTGCCATTCATGCACGCCTCCTTCCGCGAGATCGATATCCGTTTCCAATTCCGCTATCACGAGACATATCCCAAAGCCATCATGTTGGTCTCCGAGGGGTTGATTGATCTGCAGCCGCTGGTAACGCATCGCTTCACGCTCGAGCAGGCCAAGGAGGCATTCGAAGCAGCGTCTACGCCTGCTAGTAAGGCGGTCAAAGTGCAGCTGCTAGACGACTAGTATTCCAGCAGTACATCAATAGTCTCAATCATTCAGGATGTCGGATATCCTGATCTTTCTCCTCAAATCCTCGCCTTCTTTCGGCACCCACTTCTCCAGAACTTGCACACTCTCGCTCATGCTGAAGTTCTGCACTTTCTCGTCATCCTCTATGAAGCGCTCTGTGCCGCCCACTTTCGACATCACTGTGTCCGACCACCGCATCAGTCGTTTCACCAATTCCGGAAAGTCAAGTGCACTCATACCGCCTCGCATCTGTATCATACGCTGTTGAGCAGGCCGATGGATCGTGTTGGACGCGATGCGATTGCCGTACATGCTCTCGTGCAAGGCTATTCGTCCAACTGCCAGTATCAGTGGGTCCGAGCTTGCGCGTCTTGGATCCCTCAGTGCCTCATTGATGGCTTTGATAGCTGCCGCTTGTAGCCAGAGAGAGATATCGGGTTGCAAGACGCCTAGCTTGATCAGGTCGCCAGACGCGAACAACAAGCGAACATAGAACAGCGCAGGCTCGGAGAGAGCATGCTGCGTCATGAACCATTCCCACTTGAGCCCTTGCTCACGCGATATTTTGAGTGATGGCCAGCCCCGTGGTGCAAAGACGGTGAGCATATGGTGTAGTATACCATCGAACCATGGCTTGTAGGGTACAGGATAGCAGTTGAATGGATCTGCCATGCCAGTGAATGGCCGTACGGGCTCAGGGGAAGCAGGAGGGCTGATAAGGGCAAGGTCGCCCTCCCACCTAAGGCTTCCGTCTGCTGCCCTTCTGCGGCCCTGGGGTACGAGTATGCGCCTCGCGGCACGCTGCGCTGCTATGCGCCGCTCCGGATGGCACTGCCAGCACTGACATGGCAAATCTGGAGTCTTTTCTCGTGTACATGGTAGTTCAGCTTCTTCGCTGAGCTTCTTCGATAGTGTGATGATGGTCGAAGAAGGACTACCTGGTGTCGGAATTGGCCGAGGATGGTGAAGCTCAATGAGAGTGCCAGGGCCCGGTTCCGATACAGACAGAGGTTCGCGTTTCGGGATCTGTGCCTTCCTCTTTCGCCTCGTCGGCGATTTGGGCGTAGCAACTCGGAACGTTGACTGGCCGTTGGCCGCGTCTTCCAACTGCTCGAAATTGCGTTTACGTCGTTCTGGCCAGGAGTTCAGCGCAGCCTGGCTGCGCACCCGTTTCCTGTTCGCCGCTGTGTTCGCTTCTCCCGGATTGGTGGTCACCACGAACTGCAGCTCTGTGCCTTCGCTGGCTTTTGGCGCCATCTTGAGGGTTCGTAGTAGTCTTCTCTACCGATCGCCGGGTTTACTGGCATTATAGCTTACACTTAAATATGTAAGCATGGCACGCAGAATGTCCGTAACTTCCTGCTGGCAAGGAACACCGTGAACGCGTGAAGAAGAGCAGAGAGCTGTCAAACCCTGAGCCGTTTTATGCTTCTGGACTACGCTGATCTGGCTGTCGCCTCTATACCGCAAAGGGGATGCACGGAGGGAGAGGCCTGACGGCAGTGGTCAACTCGGAGAGTTCAGCCCCTCTTTCTACGCTAATGCGCCGCCGATCTGCCGCGGCAGGGGTAAGCGACGGACTCCCGACTACCAGAAAGCTGGGAAACATCAGCGTCCTCCTCAGGTTTGACAACATGGAAAAGACCTGCGTGGGAGCAGCAGATGACCAGACGGCGGTGGCTTGAAGGAGGTGAGCCGGTCAAGACGTTGCCTGGAGTCGAGAATCTTGCCAACGTAGGAACCCCTCTTATGCCCGCCTTTTACGAGAGCTCGTGGAACCGCTCGTGCGTGTGTCGGTGATGATCTTCTCGAGTAAGGCGGTAGCGATAGACATTACGATCTTCGCGTAAGACGTGTCACAATGAGCTGGCAGGACCCTCCTCGACCAGATCGGCAGTCCACCAGTGCTCCTGGCCTGTTGCGCTTGTCGGCCATGGAGCAGCCAGAACGAGGCTCTACGAGAGCGAAGCGACAGGACTCGAGGCTTACAAGAGAAGGTCAATTGTAACCCAATACACGCCACTGTAATTGCGGCTTCTCTAACAACGTCGAGTGCATGATCTCCGCCAGCACTCCTCGCCCATACTGCGTGGCTTGTGCAAAGCTTGCCGAGTAACGCTATAACAATTATTCGCATTGTGCCGACCAAAGCTCATGCGTCCGGTGCCGCCAGGAATGTGGACAGTACAACGTCGAACAGTCGTTCCATGCGACCACTCGCGGCATCTGCAGCATGTCAGAAAAATTGCATGTGGCGAGGATTTATGAACAGCTCAGCCGTACATTCATCCGATGGCTCACTGTAGACGATTTCCCAGCCCTCACTCTTGGACTTGTGCCATTCGGCTTGAAATTCACCATCATGCTGTAAGACGACATCCATTTCCGTAGCACTTGCAATCCCCCCCCATGCTTTCGTCATCTCTTCCAGTGCTCGCAGGCTCTCCTTTGCAGTGGCATCATCGTCGTCTGGGGACCAGAAATCTTCCACGTCTAGGATGAGCGCATTGATCTTTACCACATGCTGGAGACTGTTCGCTAAGAAAACATGGTGGATCGAGTCTTCGCTAGTGGTGTCATCGCAGGTGACCAGCGTTACGTGTAGAGATTGCAAGACAGATATGTGTTTGAGTCTCGTAGCTGGGTGAAGGATGGTCTTCTGCTTTTTCTCGTCCTCAGGCCTGTGCCTGTTGGCTCTTGATGGCTCTAACTCAAGCTCGGCGGTTTTGTATAGCGTCGGCCACGCTTCTTCATACACTTCCCGGCAGACTCTGAGGATGTTTGGATGAAGAAGCTGCGAGTCCTCGCCATCGTCGGCTGTAGGGTGTGCGAGATAGACTCGCATTTCGCTGACCTCCCATGGATGAGGGCTGACAAGGATCGTGTTGTCGTAGGTGTATAATGTCAGACCTATGAGTGTTCTTGTCAGCGCGAATGTAGCAACGGGTGCAGTGCAGGCTCGACGTTGCACTTGCACTCTGGACGAAGTAGGATATCGTAGATAAGCAGTCGCAGTTCTTTTGGCAGCTTGAGGAAGTGGCATGGCTGTGTATCAGCCATAGTAGTGAAGCTGTTGAACTGTTGGCTCGAAGCTGATGTATGAAGTTCCGACATCAATGAAGGAACTAGCCCAAGTTTGACAAGTTCGGAAGGAACGGTCTTATGACGCACAGTGCAAGTGAAGGACGTTCGAGCAGCGCCTATGATAATTCATGATAGGTTCCAAGTGAACAGAGTCACAGACGAGCTAGAGCAATGTGCCTTGCTTCTTTGTCACAGCCAATGTGTCTCTTCGTATCCTTCTCGCGTCGGAAAGGTGCATGGGGTACCCAATCCCCTCTATGTGGTTGCTCCGTGGATTACAACCACGCAAGCCGTCAGCAGCATCCATCCCAGGCAATCAATCATTGTTCATAGTAGTGATTGAACCGGGCAAAGCCTCCTTGATCGCATCGAACATTGCAACGTGGCGGGCAGGAATTTCTACGCCGTTGTCAGTCATCCGTTTCGCTCGCGTATTACTATTTCGATTGACTGACCGTCTCTGCAAGGAAAGCTCCACTCTCCTTCCCCGAACTCGCAGAGCGACTTGACGTCGTAATAGCCAGAGCCAGAGCCATAGACCTCGATTGTCTTGACCGCTCCTGTCCCAAGGTTGGACCACATCTTAAGTAAGGAGAGGAACAGCATCATGTATTCCAGAACTTTCTCGGGATCACAAGGACAGTCATCCATGTTCACGAAAACTTCAAGTTTCTGCACCTTGTTCACATCTTTGAGATGATGAGTGAAGAAGCTTGTATGCGCCATCAGTTTTTCCATGTCCCCAGTGCCCTTGGCAGCAATTTGAACAGTGATCAATTCGAGGGAGCGGATATGATGGATGCTTGTGTGGCTAAATGGCCTGTTGTGTTTGTCGTAATACTTCCCACCGCGAACAGTACCCCGTTCACGGCCATGCGTGTCTAGACAGATGACGAACAGAAGCTCCTGGGGACTGTGAAGTGTTTGCTGCGCCTCGTTGTAGATCTGTTGACACATGCCGAGAATGCTTGGGTAGACTCGACCCTCGCGCTCTTCGAGTCCACTGATGAATGGTCGGATCCCGTCTGCATCCTCTGCTGGCAGACCAACCCTCTCAGGCTGCTCCCACGTCCGAACGTAGATGACGCTTGGAGCCAGAAGGTACCCGTAGATCTGCAAGCGCAACTCTTTGGCGATCTTGAGGAAATGGCATGGCTTGTCGACTGTGTCGGTGTGTTCGAGGACGATGTCACCCATCTCCGAGGTCTTGTGGTTAAGGCTGTCGTCCATGGCGGAGTCGGGCTGCTCGAGATTGTGAGCCATGCTGTGAGACTGTCTCGGGGTGAGTGATTGTAGTCGGAGCAATTTGGAGAGAACTTGTGCCTTTAGAATAGCGGCAGGGTCCGCCTGTGAGTCAGAGGCCAGCCACAAGTGGAAGGCACAGACCTGAGCTTCACCGGTCGTCCGTTTGCGTGTGGCGTTACGCTCGAGGTCTGAAATCTAGGCTCGACGTCAATTGGTGAGGTTCGCGGACTATGCGCATCACGGTATTGCCTTGTTGGTGAATGGGTGGAACGTGATGCTCATACGAAGGAATGCTGCTCTCTTTAATTTGCACTGAAGCCCTGATGTTGTAGCTGTCACCCAGTCTCTGATGCTCTCGTCCTCCGTGTGAGCGCCCAATTATGAATATAACATTGCTGCACCGAGCTTGCTGGCGTGGCAAAAATGACCCGCGCGAATCATTTGTCTTGCTCTCCTCAACTCGCTTGCGCTCTGTACCCGCTGTTATGCGCAACTTGTCTTTGACTTTCATGGATGCCCTGCTCCAAGTCACGAGACAGCAGCGTTAGGCGCTGAGGAAGCCTTGATCGTGTTGAACAGGCGCGTGCAATGAACATCCTGACCATCTGCTCGGCAGTCAGCATTCTTCTTCTCGTGCACTGAAATGTGTGATGGACAAACCATCCAGGTCATAGCCAGGCCCTTCCTGCTCCCACTCTCCGCCCTCTTCCCTGCCCCACTTTACCATATGGTCGCCCAGCCAAACAATGGTGACGTTTATGTCAATGCCAATTCCGGAACCGAGCCACGCCTTGAGCAACGCCTCTAAACTTGAGATGACCTCCTCGATGAGGATTACGCCTGGATCATAGTCTTCAAGCTCCAACGTGAGACGCTGCACTTTCAGCGTTGGTCGAAAGACACTGATGACGGCTTGTGATTGTGCCAGATCTTCAACCGCTGTCGCTGCTGTCGTGATCAAGTTGACAGTCAATGACTCTAGCACGCAGATATCCCGAAGGCCGGCGTATAGAGCATGATATCCTCTATCCTGGCTAGGCGCCCCCGCCATAGAAGGTGTAATTTTGGCGTTTTGTGGCCGCTTAAACGCCAGATTTGCCTCGTCGTACACTTGACGGCAAGTGCAGAGTATGTCTGTATGACATTGCTTGTCTCTCGAGCCCGTGCTGTTGTGGTGGCATCTACGATAGACGCGCGTGGTCGCGATCTCTTGTGCTGTCAACCCAACTATTGTCGGCTGGTCGTAGGTTCTAAGTCTGATGCATTCGGGGGCCAGCAGCTCATAAATCTGCAGTCGGAGCTCTTTGGGCAGGTCGAGAAGGTAGCAGTGTCCTGTCACCTTATTGAGAATGTCGTGTTCCTGACTACCCTCGGTTGTCATGGTGGGCTCCGAGTGGCTGTGCATGTGAGGATTAGACACCGTCTTGGTGTCGTGTTCTTCTGGAGGCAATGTGTTGGTGTAGAAGTTGTCGCAATTGAGGGCAACTCAATTGGTGTGGGGCCGCTTCTTGTGCAACTGCTTTGGAAGGCGCGAACAACTACATCACATCAGCTGGCAACAAGTGAAGGCCAAAATGTTCGGAAGTGAATGTTTATAGTGCTCACTGGAGCGCTCGATATCATTTCCGTAATAACGCAGCTTCCACCAGCTCCACATCACGTTGAAGCCGCTATACTCCAGATCGCAGGCACGAACAACATGATCCCCTCCTGGAGAAGCCGGCCTGCATGAGCTTCTGGTGAAGCTACTCGCGTGCGCCACGTTTGGAGAAAGCATCTGTAATCCATACGGTAGGCACAGCATAGCGAAAGGCCACTCGAAGGACCGAACAATCCACATTCCCGGACCGTATAGCCCACTCTGGCACCACCCAAACCCGTCGCACCGTCACGAAGCCACGTTACGTGCTCTTCTGCCACCAAACATCAATAAAATATCCCAAATGCAAGCCTGAAGGCATTTTCCAGTTTCTCGCAAGATGCTTTGAACATAGCTGGCGCTTCGTCAGCATGGTCTCTACATCTCAAGCACATACAACGAACGGTTGGTGCCCTGAGCATATTTTTCGTAGCTGCACCCATGAATCCCGTCCCTCTGCCAGCCCACTACGGTCTCCCCGTCATCACTCACTATCCAACCGGAAACCTTCTGTCCCAGCTCGGCCGAGGCCCAAGCCTCACCCAACACCTCCAGACTCTGAAACCAGCCACTTGTAAGGCGCGCATCTCCTAGGCAGTTGACGGGCAGGTAGACAATAAGCTCCTGCACCTTCAATGCGCGTCGCAGGCTCCCGATGAAGAAGTGTGAGTGTGCTAGGTCCTCGGCCGCAGTTTCTTCGGTGGTGCACAGGAAAACTGTGAGTGTTTGGAGGGACTTTAGGTCAAGTAGTCGAACTGCTGGGAAGGGTGGCGCCGCCACCGCCGTGACGGGCTCCTCCCGTGAGGGGTATAGGTCGAGATGTTTGGGCAGGTAGAGGGTCGATATCGCTTCTGCATATACTTGGCGACAAGTCTGTAGCAGGCTGAAGTGATAGTGCTCGTTTTCGTCTTTGTGAATCTTCCGCTGCACTCGCGTGCTTGCGATCTCGCTTGGTGGGAGACGGTGATATCTGGCCAGTCATAGCTGATCAGGCTTAGGGAGTGAGGGGTGAGCAGCTCATATATCTGCAAGCGCAGCTCTTTGGGTAGCTCAAGGAAGTAGCAGCGTCTACAACGCGGTCAGTGCTCGCTCTGTGTGTGCTCAGGTCTGCGTAATTACTCTGTTGATCTGATTTCAAGGCTTCGCACTCTTCAGCGACTGCCGAAGGCAAGTTGATATCTGGAGCCAGGTCTTCGTTCATGTTGCAATTCGCGGCTCTCGTGGTCTGGCTTCATGTGTATGTTGTTGTTGTTGTCGTTGTGTTGCAGGATGCAAGAAGGTATACTATGCCGACGAGAAGCTGCTAACGTGTTAAGATAGACGTGTTAGAAAGGCGTAATCCTTCCGATCTAAGTCAGCAAATGGTCGGTGAGGCCAGGAAAGGTCGACTGTGAAGTGGCTTGCTGCTGATCAGTGACGATAGCATATTGTCGACAATGATGCAGACCACTCATACACCCGCTCTCGCCTCTACGCCTCTACGCCGCCGCAATGCCTCGAAGCCGTAGCCCGTCTATCTTACACCCACGCCCATATTTACGAGCTTTTAATCCACCTCAATCCTTCCTACCACACCCTTCATCTCCTCCTCACCATATACCCTGAATCCCTTGTCCTTCGTCACACTCGCCAACTGCACATTGTTCGCATCCAGCTTCTCCTCCATGACCTGCTTTAGCGTCTTGAGCACCATCTCCTCGGCCTCGGGTAGTGTGAGCGACTTGTGGTATGAAGCTTGCAACTCAGCCTGCGCGCCTTCGGACCCGGATCCGATGGCTTTCGCGTCGTAGCGGTAGAATGTGCCGGACGGCTCGGCATGGTAGCTAGACATCCCTTTAGTACCCCAACAGCACTCCAAGTATGTGTGCTACTCACAGCGACGGCCCATTCTCATCATAGCCCGCAATCAAC
Organism: Elasticomyces elasticus; assembly: GCA_035926095.1. Taxonomy (NCBI): domain Eukaryota; kingdom Fungi; phylum Ascomycota; class Dothideomycetes; order Mycosphaerellales; family Teratosphaeriaceae; genus Elasticomyces; species Elasticomyces elasticus. The sequence continues at coordinate 1,609,930 of JAVRQT010000001.1, forward strand.
AACGCAACACCAAACGGCCTTGACATGATACTCTCCTCCTCCTCTCCACTCGCCGACTCTCCAAACCTCAACGCCAAATCGCAAACCGCTTGCGTGCAGCTCTCAACCCCAATCGGCTCTCCATAATGAAACGCGTGACTCTGACTCGTGACCCGTGCGTGCTCGATCATGCTCCGCGCGTCGGCTTGCAGACCTGACATGGCGCATCCTATGTGCCGGTCGATCTCGACGACTTTCTCGACGGAAGAGGTTTCGAGGAGGGAGGAGGTGATGCGCTTCTCGACGCCCAGGATGGTGCCAGCGGAGGTCGTGATGCCGATTGCGGTGCTGCCGAGCTTGATGGCTTCGAGGGAGTATTCGACTTGGAAGAGGCGGCCTTCGGGGGAGAAGGTGTTGATGCCGCGGTCTGGCACGTATTAATACTGTAGCGTGATTGAAGGTAAGGTATGTAGCATACCGTATTCACTCCGTGCTATGAACATGATGAGGGTTGTGTGGGATTAGTGCTGGGTGTTGTTGCTGTATTCGTTGCTGGTACAGGTTGGTTTCTACTTAGTCCGAATGGTTACAGTGTAGATGAGTGTGTTCCAGCGTTTCTGTAATGTTTGTCCTCACGTCTCGCAGCTGTCGTCAAGCTCGACTGCCTGACGGGATCAGCCGCACTATCCCTGCTCGCGCATCGCGTACACCCCGCGCTGTCACGTCAACCTCAGGTCAACACAGACGATGATCAGACGAGCGCAATGTCCGCAGTACCACCCTCTCGCGCGGCTGAGCCTAGGCGAGTGTCGGCGGCATTGCGATCAAAGACCCGACCAGTAGAGCAGGACTCGAAAGCTTCAGTGCGTAAACCGAGCACAACAACCACCACTGAGACACGAACAGAGCGAAGGACGATTGAGGAGCGATTGATCAAGCGGAGAAGCCCTGTGAAGCCGGCTGAGAGTGTGAGCAACGGGCGAAGGAGTAGAGAAGCCCCGCCGCAGAAGATTGAGAAGGTGAGGAGGGAGGAGACGCCGCAAGCGCAAGCACAGAGTATGTATGTGTATACAACTCGCGTAAGTAGAGAGTAGCAGGCTGATATAAGAACAGCCGTAACGTGGAGTCCGCAAGCCACTTTACTCCCACCAAGTTCGACTGCACCACTGGCTAGTCGCATATCCATTCCGCCATTGTCGCAACATGCGCCTGCCTCTGTACAGCCGCCAGGTTTGGCAGGTTTCGGCTTGCAGCAGCAAGAAACGGCATTGATCGAAGACTTGCTGTTTGTGTTAATGGGCATTGAGGGCCAGTACGTCCGCTATGTCGAGACCTACAACCCACTCGACGAGAAGAGCCGCTACGTCGGACCTGAATTTCGCGTCGCTCACGGACTTGATCCAAGTCTGCGAGACCTGGCAAGTGGGATGCTGAAGACCGCCACTTACTTTGCTGCTTTGGAAGTCTTCGTCGACACGATGGGTCGAGAAGAATGCGGAACCGTCAATCATGCGTTATGCGCTGCGATGCGCAAGCTGCTGAAAGACTACCTCATCCTCATCGCGCAACTCGAACACCAGTCCTTGACGAACGACGGCTTCACGCTCCACCAGATGAATTTGCACCTCAAGCCGACGAGCCACATGATGACTCAACTTTACAGCCTTGCCCAGGAAGTGCTGAAAGAGAACAGCATGCTTGGCGACTTACTGGAAGAAGATGTCGACGCCTCGGACGAGTTTGAAAACATCCTTGAGTCACTACGAGAAGGCCGTGATACTGCCATCCCAGGCAAGAAGAGCTGCAAGGGCGGCGCGGTGTTGCGACTCATCTCGAAACGACTACAGGCATCTGCTGGTGACCCCACAGCCTCTCAACTCCTCCAAACGCTACTACGAGAAAGCAGTAGACCATACATGCGTATGCTGAACGAATGGCTCCACCACGGCAACGTTCGCGACCCACATTCAGAGTTCCTGATCAAGGAGCAGAAGTCCATCCGCCGAGAAGGACTACAACAGGACTACACAGACGAGTATTGGGAGAAGCGGTATACCATCCGGCCCGAGCTTGTGCCACCACAACTAGAAGGGGTCAAGGAGCGCGTACTGCTCGCCGGAAAGTACCTCAACGTCGTCCGAGAATGTGGCGGCATCACAGATATCAACCGAGATCTCAGCAACAGCGAGGAGGTACCGCACACATTCTCCGATCCACGCTTCCTCGAGAATGTCTCCACGGCGTATGCTTTTGCTAACAGGAGTCTGATGACTTTACTACTGACCACGCACTCACTTCCTGAAAGATTGCGAAGTCTGAAGCATTACTTCTTCCTCGACCGCTCGGACTTTTTCTCTTACTTTCTCGAACTGTCCGCGAGCGAGCTTAGGAAGCCGGCGAAGAATGTCAATGCTGCGAAACTGCAATCGCTCCTCGAAATCGTGCTTCGTCAACCTGGATCCGTGGCTGCCGAAGACCCGTTCAAAGAAGATGTGCGAGTCACTATGTCCGATACTGGGCTCACGGGATGGTTGATGCGCGTGGTAAACGTGCAGGGCATGGACGCCGACGCCTCTTCCCTTTCGATAGCCTATACCGGCGGCCAGGGTAGTGTAGGAGGCAAAGACGAGAAAGAAATTTCCGGCTACGAAGCCCTGACACTGGACTACAGCGTCCCGTTCCCACTCTCGCTCATCATTTCCCGGAACACTTTAACGCGGTATCAACTTCTCTTTCGGTATCTACTCAGCTTACGACATCTCGAGGTGTTGCTTACGCAAAGTTGGATGGAGCACACGAAAGCACCTGCTTGGATTAAAAAGCCTAAGCGGAACGGCGCTGGTGGTGAAGTGGAGAGAAAGATCGAAGGCTGGAAAAGGAGGGCCTGGTGTTTGAGGGCGAGGATGTTGTGTTTTGTGCAGCAGTTGCTTTACTTTTGTACGAGTGAGGTTATCGAGCCGAATTGGAGGGGATTTATGGGGAGGTTGGCTGAGGCGGAGGAGGCGGAGAAGGCTAAGACTGGTGAAGAAGCAAGTGTTGTGGAGGTGGGAGCGATGAAGGGTGTGGATGCGCCGGCCAAGAGGACGGTGGATGAGTTGATGCAGGATCACGTTGATTTTTTGGCGACGTGCTTGAAGGAGTGTATGCTTACTAATTCCAAGTTGTTGCGGGTGAGTACAAACTTCCTGTCTACGAATGCGTGCAATACTGATATTGTGGCGAACACAGATCAACTCGAAAGTCATGTCCACTTGCACCATGTTCGCCAACTACACTTCGTCTCTCTCCCGCTACCTGGCTCAACTCGACCCTGCGACCGCTGGCTCGGACCCTTCGGCTTCTACCACCCATGACCCGGAGAAGCTCGATAGACTGTTCTCGATTCTGCAGCAGTATGAAGAGCATTTTAGTCGGCATCTGAAGATCTTGCTGGATGCGTTGAATTATTTGGCTGCGACGGAGACCGTGGTGTTCTTGGGACTTGCTGCTAGGCTTGGGATGGCTAATCAAGGCGGCGCTGGAGGTGAGGAGGGGTCGGGCGTGTTCGGGTGATGAACGTGATGCTTCGAGAATGGGTCTGGCAGCGAAGGTGTTTCGGTGCTTACGTCGCTATGAAGGGTTGATGTCTGATGTCCAAGAGTGCAAGAGTAGAAGTAGAAGGGCCGCGAAACATTACGAGCTTTGCTTGACTTGCAGCACAGTGGTAGCATCGCAAGCCCAAACATGAATGAGTCAGCTTTAGTGCTTGCTCCCACTAGGGACGGCGGACAGGAGTAGAGGGGAGGGAAGCTATACTTGTGACGACGCGAGCTTGTGTCCAAATCAGCATGGACTGATGAACCCGCGGCAAGCATAAGTTGGTCGTACATGCAGATGAAGAACAACAACGTCGATTGTCGATGCGTGCCAGCGAAAGACGAGCAGCTGGAAACTCGAGCTTGAAGACCACTCTTCATCTCTTCACTTTCACTCCTTCACTGCCCGCTGGTGATGCGGCCCCTGAGGTGTCTAGCGCTAGTGCTAACGTCCCGCTTCCCAGCACAAAAAACGCTCGAAGACTCGCATCGACCTTTTCATCAATAACAACATTTCGATCAACAACCCGGCCTCCAGATCACGATGGCGAAGCAGCCTTGCTACTTCCTCGCCTTGCCGAAGGAGTTGAGACTGCAAATCTACGAATATCTCCTGCGTCCCGACTGCAACCAGCTTCACAGCTACGACCACGAAACGCTGGAGGCAGATGCGACCGTCTATTACGCCGATATGGATAGGATACTGCCACGTAGCCTTCATCCTCAAACTCTGCGCACATGTCGCCAGGTCGTTGACGAAGCACAAGCGACACTTTACGCACCAGATCACCTCAGACTGAAGCCATCAGTGCGAAGGTACGGTTTCTTGAATATGAATCTGCTTGCAAGACCTTTCCCAGCCAGCCGATTGTGTCAGAACCGGAGCCTACAGACTCTTACCGTCAAGTTCTGCACAAGCTTTGCGACTATGGCAGCGGATTTGTTGCATTCGATCGGCCTAGCCGAGCTTCTCGACGAGAAGCGCGTGCGGGAGCTCAAGCTGGTTGTCAACGATGCATGGTGGCTATCACTCCACAAAGGCCTCTCGGAGGAAATCATGGTGTCTCTGGAGGATATGATCAGGACCTGGATGACCACCGTCAAGGCCGAAAGAGTACGAGTGCAGGCCGGATGTGGTTTCGGGTGTAGCCGGATATGGTGCAAAGATGGAAATGGGGAATGTTACGAGACGCCAGAGTCCCACCTGGGTGACAATTGTGAGACAAACTTTGGTTTGCAGCAAGGTCTTATTGACTGACTCGTCTTCAGACAATGCAACAGCCCGCTCTGAACGCTTGTTCGCGGCTGTGAAGAGCGGATCCGCGTGAGACACGTCTGCCGTAGGATGAAACTGGAAGGCATGCCCGGCTCTCAGTGTTCCAAAGTAGTGTGAACGGCGCAAAGGCAACAGTGAATGTCATGTGATGACAAGGAGATAAAAAGGAGCCGTAGTGGCTGAGCCTCGAAAGCAGAACATTGATGAAGGAATGTAAGATCCTGACTGCGCATACCGACGCGAATCATTGTGTTCGTTCACTTCGAGTCATCCTTCACTTGCCGTCGTTCCTTCCCAAACCGCTAATCCTAGGTCGCGACCCGCATCGTTAGCGTTGCCGCTCGAGCTTAAAGCTGCGTAATTTCATTCGCAATCTTTCTCCCAAACATCGACATCAACACTGCAAACACGACAACCTCACAACTTCGCGATTGAACCAAGAGCCAAGATGGCTGTGGACCCGTGCTACTTCCTCGAACTTCCAAAGGAGCTGAGACTGCAGATATACGACTACCTCCTACGGCCGGCTTGCATCCGTCTCTGCACGTACGATTCTCCAACTATCGTCGGGCTGTCACAAGACGAGATCGCGAGCACTCGGGTGTACCACAGCCTCACTAGTGACAAGCCACCCATGGACCTCCACCCACACATCCTGCGTGCTTGTCATCAAGTTCACGACGAAGCTTTGAACTCGCTCCACAAGCCGTATACCTTACGTATCGAGCCTTCAATGGCGGCATCCTGCCTGTCATGTCCCGATTCGGCTACGGGAAAGACAGTGCTGCGCATTTTCGATGCAACGCGACTATGCAACGTCCGCATTCTGCCGACCCTTCGCATCCGCCTGTGCACAGGCTACACTACCGGTATCGAAGATATAGCACACTCGACATTCTTCGCTACCCTACTGCGCACTGATTCAGCGGTGAAGAAGCTGGAGCTGCGCATCGGGGACAGTTGGGAAGAGGAAGAGGAAGAGTCCGATGACGACACGAGTGAAGAGCAGAAATATCTCTCGAATCTCGAGGCACTGATCAAAATATGGGGAGATCTCAGGCTAAAGACAGACATGCACGTTCGTTTCGAGTGTGACGAGGACTGGATCAGCTGGTGCAAAGATGAGGGATCAGAGTGGCGTGACGGTCCTGATTCTAACCCAGGCTCAGATTGTGCGTTGACATAGATGTGCATATTGGAAACCCTACTGATGCGTGTCCAGATGGTGCAAGTGGGCGACCTACCCGATTGTTCAAAGCAGTCAAAGCAGCTTTCGTATAGCACAGCTGCTCTAGCGTCGAAGGTACGATGGTTGCAGATTCGCTGGGCTACAGGCTCAGTGCCATTGAGGTGAAAGTGGGACACCCGACCGCCGAACACAGGACATGAGGTGTCCGTGATTCGAAAGTGGGACATCGTTGAGGTTGAGGTAATAGGAGAGCTCCACCAGTGCAATGACTTCGCAAAGATGTGCACATTGTTTCACTTCATTCACTTGCTGTAACGCCTTTCCAATCCGCTTACCTTAGCTCCCGGCCCGCACCGGTAGCATCAGAATAATATTGCTCGGCTTCATTCGTAGACATCCTCACATACACCAACATGGTGCCGACATCGCAACTACTCGACACCAAGATCATGATGGCTACAGCGCCGTGCTACTTCCTGAATCTGCCAAAGGAAATAAGGCTAGACGTCTACGATTACCTACTACAGCCAGACTACATTGACCTGGAAATTGACCTGGAGACTCACGGTGATCCTACCCTTGTCGGTCTCTCTAACGAAGATATCGCCCGTACTCGAGTATACCATACCTACTTCCCAGAGGGTACCCAAGCCCTTCATCCGCAGATCCTTCGCACACGCAGTCAGATCTACGACGAAGCGGTAGCCACGCTCTACAAGCCGAGAGAGCTGGAGATTATACCATCAGATGCTCGGACGAAGCCTGCAGGCCACAAGCCCCTCCACAAATTCTGCACGGCGAGGCTCCGCGATATCCTCGTTCTGCCGACGCTCGATATCACCGTTTGCTCTATCGCACCTACGCTGGCTGAGGATGCGCTGTATTCGGCTTTCTGCACAGCAATTCTTCGGCCCGGGGCTGTGGTAAAGAGGCTTGTATTGCACATAGAAGACGGCTGGTCCGAATCTGACGAACCAGTGGAAGCAGAGAGACATCTCGCAGGTCTTACACAAATAGTGAAAGACTGGGGGAAGAGCGGGTTCGGCGCGGTTTTTCGGCTGCGACTCATCAGCCTGAGCAACAGCGAGCAGATCGAATGGTACAAGATTAAGGAAGAGCAGTGGCGCGAAGCACCCGGGTCTCATGTAGGAGGCAAATGTAAGTTTTCTGGACAGAAGGCGCACGCAACGAGCTGACCCGTCTGTAGATCGCAACACCGGACGACCCGACCGCTTGTTCGAAGCCGTCAAGGACTCTTTCGCATGAGACAGCCTAGAGGATGTCAAGAGAGCGGTATAGATTGGCGAAATCGCAGTATCAACGCCAGCCAAGTGGCTGATCATAGGGCCATCGAGCGAGCTCTGACAACCAGTTCCTACGAGTCAGGCTAGTGATGATGGGCCGCTCGCCTACGATACAAGATTGCAGAACGGCACTTCTGAGACGGAAAGCCTTCGAGAAACACCTTCGTAGTTCTCCAATCTACCTCGCCACCAACTCCTTTGGACACCGTGCGTCCAAGGTGCCGTTGAGTACTGTACAAGGTAGTGAAACTCAGACTACAATGTCCTGGGGCACCGTTCATAGCGCCCGGGCCACTCCTATCTTCATGCTTCCATCGTACCTCTTCGATGCTCGAACGATCCAGTCATACACTGTGAACGTGATGCTACTACTCAGAGTCAAGCGTACTAACCGAGGCGTAGTCGCCTTCCAGAACACCTTGACGCCCTCCTTTGCAAACATGCCGCGGGCGCACGACAGCATACTGCGGTCTGTGCTTCCAACGCATTGCATTCGAGTCTTGATATTGTCAAACGGCATGCTGGCGTATACCGTAACAACACCACTTGCAGCTCCGGCAGCGAACGTAATGCCGGTCGCCCCGAGAGCCGATTTCGTGCTCGGTCTTGCATTCAATTTGTCTTTGATGGCTCCGAACGTGGCAAATCGAACAAGACTGTTCGTCCCCTGCTTGCAAACGACCGGGCCGAGTCCTTTCCATAGAGCCAGTACGCCTTCGTGCTGTATTATGTGGCCGATCGTCTGAGTGAGTGACATCTGTGAGATGGACGAAGGCGTACCCGAGGCCGCATGGATGATCCTCGTTTTGACCGCTTCACCCGGCGTTACTATCATCACGCTCTCGGCAACACCAGCGCATAGACCGGCGAGGACGTTCACGAATGGACTGCCAGCAAGTGATGGCAACAAGAGAGGCAGATTCGTACGAGCAGTCTCAAACGAGTAGAAACGTATGCCAGACTTCAATGCATTGCTCAGGGCCAGAGCTTTGCAGCCAGAATATATGCCAGTGAGTCCGGACGTTGAAAGTGTTGATCGGACGATGATGAATGATGAGGCATTCTTCGCAGTTGGAAGTTGACGACGAGTCTTAACGAACTCCGCCGGGTACTATAGCGTATTAGCTATTATGTTCTACTGTCTTGCTGAGCGATCATACTGTGACTAGAGTCTCGCTAGCGCCTGCAACGCCGCCTGCGAAGATGCTGACTATGCTTGACGGCTTTTCCATAGCGACGGGCTGTGGGAGCTGAGGATAGAAGCCATCCTAGGCCGAGAGGACGGAGGTGTATAACCATCTCCTCGAGGCGTTCCGATGAGATCGTGCGTGCAGTCAGTGCATAGAGTCGGAAACCGGAAGAGGATTGTTGGCGTCGCGGAGTGCTGTTTTCGTACTGCGGGCTGACATGGTACGAGCGTTCGGAAGTTGACCGAGACATGAGTCGAGGTGAAAGGGGCCAACGTCGCAACCAGGGGTTGTCGTAAAATGCCCCCAGACCCTGGATTTCAAGTTTTGCGGAGATTTGAGCTGCGAAGCAGCATAATCGGCTGGACTCTGCCTGCAACTATACCACACGATACATTACACACCTAACCAGATGCTTCCCTAAGCCCCCCTCGGGGGGTTGGGGGGGCATCTCTAACACCCATCCCTCTAGGACTAGAAATGAGCAAACCCGAGCACCCGAGATGGTCGCACGTGACTTCGAATTTTTCGTGGGCTTGGGGCATTTTACGACCACCCGCAACCAGACCAGACCTCTGGAAGGGACGTTGCAGTAACGAACAAGAACAACCACATAACCTTGGAACATGACAATAATGTCTCGGACCCTAGATTTGCATTGGCATACGAATTGTGAAGTCATAAGACTTTAGGACGGCGTCGTTGTGTCTACTTCGATTATGATGATACTCTCACTACTCCTCTACACGCCACAACGACTTTGCGTTCGTCGAGAAGATTTCCTCGACACAGTTCGCCTCCTCTGCCCAGTCGAGACAACGCTCGATGAATGGCCTAATGTCTAGTCCTTCGAATCGTGTGTGCGGCCAGTCCGTAGCGAACACCACACGGTCACTTCTAACTTTCAAAACCTCCTTCGCCACAGCATCCAGCCAATCCGTTGTCAAGTTGACCCGATACGGAGCGGAGAACTTCACCCAAGTATTGCCGCCCTCCAGTAGCGAGATGAGCGAACCGAAGCCTTGGATGGCATAAGGGTCGATCGTAGACATTGTTGTGTTGGTTGGTTGGGCTGGCTGACCAAAGTGGTCAACGACGAAGTCGACGCCAAGCTCGCGAATCGTTGGTGCAAGAGGATCAAGCAGGTACATTGGAATGTATGCTTGCAGCACCCACCCGAACGGCTTGATGGCGGCAACATACTGTCTCATGAGTGCAGCGAACTCTGTAACATTGACTGCGGCTCCAGTGGATTGCACGTTCAGTCGGACTCCTCGTACACCAAGTGCATGCCACGCCTGCAGTTTCGAGCTGTTGATTGGGAGGTCGAATTGAACCACTCCGCGCGAACGGTCTGGGCCTAGGCCTTTGAGTCCGTCGAGCAGCGCGCTGTTGTCGGTTGCGTAAATCGATGGCTGCACCATAACGATGTTCTTCATGCTGACTGAGCTCTCGAAAGACACTGCGTCGAACAAATCATGCCGTTGAGGCACGTATGCGGCATCTGGAGAAAGTGGGAACCGAGCTGGATCGATAACATGCATGTGGCTGTCCCAAGTGTCTTCTGGTAGGCGTTCTGCAAGCGTCCGTTGGTGTTTGGTCGGTCTTGGTGGTAGTTGTCGATCCGGCAACCTTGCCGCTTGACTGGTGTGCAATTGACGTGATAACGTGAAGAGCACTAACATGTTCTGCAGAAGGCTCATGGCGGGCGTAAAGGGACGTCCAAGTTGGACCATGAAGCTCGAGATCATGTTGGACCGTTGAAACGTCGGATGAGTCGATCAAGACAACAAAGTGCCTTTGTATGATGGGAAGTGTTGCTTGATCCACATTTTCCATCGCCCATTTGTGGGTCGTCGGCCATTTTCTGTTACCGTACAAGAGTGCATGGCGATCTCGGAACATTGCTGTAAGTATCTGTAGTAAGAACCAGACGTTCTTGACGATATGCTCTCGGAAGTTGACCGAGTGTTGTCGGCCCCACCTGAGCATACACCGATGAAGTATACCCGCCTAGCCCACTCGGACGATGCCCGAGCCGCCACCTGATGAGTCTCCGCACCTGCAACTCCACGGGAGCGTGGAGTAGCGTGCTCGCTCGAAGAACCTCGTGTGCACATATAAGCCATGCGTTTGCGAAGCATATAGATGGCGTACTGTCCATGCTCTTTTTTGGAACCCATCCTTATCCACAGGTTTTTTCCAAGCTCTTGCGCCAATATGTCGAAGTCCACTAACCTCTACTACTATTGTGCGCTGGCGTGCATTACTTGTGCAGGCATCCCAAAGGGTAAGCATAGCGAAGGAACCATCTCATCCGTGCACGCGCTAAGATCAACAGGATACGATGAAGGCGGCTTCTCTGCCAGCACCGGCCTTGCGTCCTTCAAGCAGGATTTCAACCTGGTCAAGGCAAACTGGAAGGACAATCCCGCTGGGCTGGCGAACAGACAAGCAAATATAAGTTCCTTTGGCGTGCGTACCACCCCGACAAATGCGAGAGTATTGCTAACCTATTTGGTGTGCCAGGTCCTGGGAGCTGCATTCGGTAGCCTACTCGCTCTGCTCCTCAACGATCGGATCGGTCGTCTACGAACCTACCAGCTGGCGATATGCGTGTGGGCCACAGGCATCCTGATGCAAATCTTCTCCTCCGGCATCCTCGGGTTCATGCTCTTTGCCCGCATATGGGGTGGTTTGGGAGCAGGTGGCTTGACAGTGACGGCTCCTCTGTTCCTCTCCGAGATTGCACCAGCGAAGAAGCGAGGATTGGTCGTCAGCCTGTACATGGTCGTTTTGTTATCGTTCTTGAGCTTGGGGTTCGTAGTCCGCCTAAATGAATCCGTAGGAATCTGCTGACGTTCGACATAGCTTTTTCATCAATTATGCTGCCAACAAGCACATGGCCTCAACGCCGGTAAGCAGGTATCCCTCGAATGCGCGGCATAGATCAGAACCAGGTTCGCTTCCAGCACACCAGCTGACTCGTTACTCTTGCTTTCAGACTCAATATCGACTGGTGCAAGCGATCCCACTCATACCAGTCGGCATTGCGTTCATGTGCTCTTTCTTCCTCACCGACACTCCGCGATACCTAGCAAGCCAAGACCGGTTTGAGGAGGCAGTTGCAGCACTCGCGCGTCTGCGAGGTAGCAACTCATCTGATCCAGCAGTAGCGGAAGAATTCGCCCAGATCGAGGTCCAGCGGCGCGCCAAGGCAGCCGATCTTGCCAATGTCTCTACCATCCAGATCTTCCGCGAAATCGCGACAATCCCGTCGTACCGAAGACGATTTGCCCTAGTCATGGCAATGCAGACGGTGGCCCAATGGTCCGGAGGAAATGGCATCACCTACTACATCCCGCAGATCTTCGAGTATGCAGGCGTAACGGGCCAATCTACGTCGCTACTGTCATCCGGTCTTTACGGCATTGTGAAGCTCGTGTTCACCATGGTCTTTGCATGGGGTCTCATCGACATCATCGGCCGACGAAGATGCGTCCTGACTGGTCTCGGGCTGCAGCTGGCTGCCCACATCTACATGGCCTGTTACATGTCACAAGATGCGTCAGGCAACAAATCTGCTTCAGATGCCGCTATCGCTTCCATATTCATCTATGCGGTTAGTACCTACCTGATATGCTCATTGGTGACTGTATGCTGATCTTCGTGTCTCGGATACAGGTCGGGTGGTCCGTCGGTCTGTGCACCGTCCAGTACCTCTACGGCACCGAGGTCTTCCCAACACGCATCCGGAGCGTGTCGTATGCTACTAGCATGGCTCTACACGTAAGTCTGAAGGATATTACGCATGTGTGGTGCGCGGATGGCTAACATTCTTCGCACTGATTAGTGGTTTTTCCAATTTGCTGTTGTCCGTGTGACGCCCAATATGTTCGTCAGTCTCAACGTTTGGGGAGCATACATTTTTTGGGCTCTCATCTGCGCTATCGGGTTCGCTTATCTGGCTGTCGCTGCCCCAGAGACCAAAGGCATTCCAATGGAGCGGATGGGCGAGCTTTTTGAAGGGCCTTGGTACGCATGCTGGAAGGCGAGGCTGTCTTCAGAGGCGCCTACAGCTTCCACTGAAGCAAATTTGACTGCGGAAGAAAAGGCTGCAGCGATGGCCTATGTTGAGAAGGTGTGAGGTACATAACCATCAAATGCCATCCATTAGAAATCCCGCATTGACGTTAGCAGATATTGGTTCGATGCCAGACAGTGCGTCGAACATTTCTTGCGTAATCTCGATGTTGCTGAAGTCAAAGTCTGCAAAGTGCGCATCTGGTACATAAGAGGTTTCCGAGATCGGTTCGCCAGGCACAGTCCAGTACGGAATCTCCGGTTCTGTAGCAGTTGTGGCCTCTGAGCTGTGGCTCAGAACCTCTATAGGCTGAAGCGCCTTATAGATGAGCTGGAGAGCTGAGCCGAGCACTATCACTGTATCAGCCTTGCCGTGTCTGCGTTCAGTAACAGCAAGCTTACCTGGGCTTGTAGACTTTAGTCGCTCAAGCGCGGAAGTGCAATAGCGCAAGCTCTCCATGCCTGTACATGTCAGATCTTTGGTCGCCTGAACCTGGAGCAAGAAGATGGACGCGGCTGTGTATACAGCATAGGCCTGAGATAAGACAACGTGGCCGTCGCCGAAAGACCTCACTGCCCAGTCGAAGATCTTGATGACCGCAGTGGCTGAAACGAGGCAATGTCGTAAATGATCGCCATGTGACGGGCCCTCCGTTTCGACATAGTGGCTTGTTAGCATCGGTCTGTGGAGTAGAATATTGACGGTGTGGTAGAGGCAACTGGAAGACGTCAGTGTGTAGCAGGGCGTGGCAGAACTGAACTTACTTTAGCGTCACAATATGACTTGGTGGACATTGCGCATCCGTAAGTGGTACGACAATCTTCAAAAACTCCGGCAATGCATTATGCCACTCGGCCAGAGCTGAGCCTTGTACCTGAACGCAATTGGCTACCTGGGCCCGTGTGCTCTGCTCGACCGGGTTGTAGAGAGTTATAAGCACGGCGTTTAGAATCTCTGACAATGCACAAATGCGGATGAAGCAAGATATCGAATGTGCCTGCATGGGCAAGTAATTGGGAGCGTTGACCCCGTGTGGGAGCCAGGTTTCAATCTCAGCTGTATCGTCCACTATGGAAAGGTCAGTGACTGCGAACCGACTCTTGCTTCAAATTACTGACGCATGATTCGAGGCGGGCTAGCTTTGGAATGTTGTAACGTCGGTAGACGGCCCAAGTACAGCGCAATGAGCTTGTCCCAAAAGTAGCAGGACCAAAAGAGTCGGTTGCGGATCTCAATGTCCTCTGTAGAGAGTTGGACACCGTATTTGCGACCATCGAACACAACACCGATGTCCTCAGCAAGACGGAAGGCCATACCACTATATAGCCATGCTTGGGTGAGGTTTCCGCGACCACACTCCTGTGCGCTAAGCAGAAGCAGCGTCTGGATGGTGGGTATGCTCGTCGGTCCATCTTGCACAGCGTCCATCAAGCCGGCTCGAACCAGCCGACCGAAGTAAGCACCATCCTCAAATGGTGCGAGCATAGGAGCAAGACCCGGGTCTGCTTTACACCATCTCACTGAGTGCGAGAGAATAGCATTGAGGAGCAGTATGGAACAGTATGGACCGTTCGTCTTCAGATCTCGCGTGAAGGCTGGCCGGTAAATAAAGTTAAATAGTGGCTGGACCCATACCCAGTGGGAATCGAGCAGCCACTGCACTGCTTCCTACATCGATGTCAATACTACTGAAGGGCTTTCCGTTCAAAATGCTTACGGGAAGATTTGATAGCTTCTCAAAGGCGCGTTCAGTCCAAGCGTTGTTGACGAGACGTTCCTTGCCGCCATCATTGGCAGCGCTAGACTTCATGTTGGACTGAGAAGACAGTTGGCTATCGCAAACAAGCTGGAAGAAGCTCGTAGCTCCATGAAATGAGATACGGCCGCCTTGATCGACATTTAATCCTGTGAAGTTACTGTCCACGCTTGTCGAGTCTGCTGTAGAAGACGATGCTTCGGGCTGACCACGAGTTACAGAACTCGGGCTGCCAGCTTCAGAGGGATTCAATATCGCTTGATTATGTCCTCTGGAGCGGGCCAAGGCCTCTTCAAGGTATGCCACGCGATTCTCCAATGTCTTGGTGTACGAGATTGAAGGAGCGAGCTTATAGACACACGTATCTGCTCTTGTAACGCAGCGAGCACAGGAAGGTGTTCCGCCGTCGCATCTCACCTATGAGAAGCTAATGGTTAGCAGACGCGTACACATAGGCTCTCTTTGACCTACCTTCCTACGGCGGCAAGCCTCGCACGAGAATGCACTCTTCTGTCTAACGCCACCGTGCACATCCCGGCCTCTCAACGACATCCTCCTCGTACGTTGGAGATGACCGTGGACGACCAACAATGTGTGCAGACGCGTTGACTCCGCGCACGATGTTCGCATACAGCATGACGCTAGTGTCGGCTATACACGGCTATAGCCGCGACCCATTCAAGCCATCGTTCAGTGGTTCTGCCATTTCTGTTCTGTCAAAACACTGCTGCAAGCTGTTGCCTTACCCTCCGGAGTGCGGCGTAGACTGAACACTAGACGGAACTGATGCTACTGAGAGTGTAGAATAGTATAACATCCTGCTCACCGATCGCGGACCGTCTGGACAGCTGGGATGAGCTGCCTTTGTAGGAGGTAGCTGTGACAAAGACAGTGCGAATGACAAGATATCGTCAAGACGACGCTACTCGTAAAAAGACCGCTGAGATGGGAATGGAGAATGAAGCATGGCAACACTTTGCTAAATACAACGCATGGGATTTGGTATCTGGCCCTAAGCCGGTGCCTCGTTTTCACAACCCAAACTCGACGTTTCATGCTCGTCTGGCTCGCGGAAGAGGTGCGGATTCGGGCGAGCATTGAGCATGATGGTTGTCTTCCGACTCTCTAGGACGCTTACGGGCGATATGTCGTTACAGTGGCCTAATGAGAACCGGCCACGCATGGCCTGCTCATTAGCGCACCGCGAATGGACGCTTGAAGCATTGCAACGATGGTCGATACAGGTAGCAGTTCGAAAGGCTAGAACAACCCGTCACCACGCTCTGCTGCGCGAGGGACATCGTATAAAGGTGTCCATGCGGGGTACGTACTCATGCATAGGCTGAATGAAGGCATGGCGAAGGAAAAAGGTAGGATAATGTATAAGAGCAGAGTCCGTGGCTCCTTGTATTCTGCCTTGAACAACGTGTTGTCGTATCGGCAATATGCTACTTCTTCTCCCACTCTCCGCTTTGCTTGCGGTGCCTGCAGTACTTGCTGTACCCACCTCTAACTCAGCAAGACTCGCGAACACTGACAGCTCTCTCACGATCCTATACCAGAACAACCTCAACGGCACGGACGACGTCAACCACATTGCAGCCATCCTTCTAGATGCTTCTCCCGCCTCGCAAGCTGCAAAAGCATGTGGCACATTGAACGAACGCCTAATCTCACGAGCTGCTATCGAAGCACACTACGATGATTTCTATCATCAGCTGTCTTACCTAGTGTATAGCGGACGGGCCACTCCCAACCAAGACTTCATCATCAGCAACGGTCTGGTCTCTTTCAACCAGCAACGGGCGTGTGTGGACTTCAAACCAACGCCTTATGGCAATCGTCGCCTCCCGGTCTTGTGCACTCAGTCAGTCAACGCAAGCCAGCCCACTACCGCAGTAGCTACGTCGCAGAACGAGATCACCATCCCGGCAGGCGGCAACAAGTATGTAGGCTACCGTAACCTCAAGTCATGGCGCTTCAGTGGGATCCCGTACGCAGACCAGCCGCAGAGATGGCACCATTCCAGCGTATACTCTGGAGCTGGGCAGACGCTGAATGCAACGGCCTTCGGGTCTCAGTGCCCACAAAACGGTGCAGGGAGTGAAGAATGTGAGCTTATCATTACTGTACAATCTTGGGAGGTACTAGGGGACACTGCTAATTCTTTAGGCTTGTTTCTGAACATCCAGACGCCATACATCCCGAAGGCAGGGTCGAAAACGAAGCTGAAAGCAGTGTATTTCTGGATCCATGGTGCGTGGGTTGTCCTTGAAAGTGAACGCAATGTACTGATATGTCTAGGTGGTGGTTTCAATGGCGGCGTTGGGTCTAGCCCTGGCACTGACGGCGGCAATCTGGCGTCACGGGAAGACCTCGTGGTTGTCACTATCAATTACCGCCTTTCTACACTTGGCTTCTTTGCAGTCCCTGGCACTAATATCACTGGAAATTACGGCATCGGCGATCAGGTCACGGCTTTGCAATGGACGATAAATAATATCGCGGCCTTTGGAGGTGATCCTAATCAGATCACGATAGTCGGCTCTTCAGCTGGTGGTGCAAGTGTTAGAACATTGCTTGGCTCGCCTCCTGCCATTGGCAAATTTCAAGGTGGTATTGCGCAGTCGAGTCTCGGTGGAGGAGTGACATTGGGGCTTCCAAGCAATTATGCGACCTCGTACGCTTCTTATCTGACAATCGAAGAAGGCTACGAACTTGCTGGGCAGCAAATCTTCCACGGAGCAGGCTGCAACGCCACGAGCCTGGATGCACAGATCGCATGCTTGGCCGCGTACGATCCAGTCGCCTTAGTAGGCTTGTCAACGATAGCCGACAAGGTGGTGCAGGATGGCACCTTTGTCAATACCGAGCAATTGATCGTTACCGAGAGGAATGCTAGCACAGCACACGTACCAGTCATCTTTGGCACCGCTGCAGACGACGGGAGCTCGTTTAGCACCTATCCCAAGGGAAACAATATCACAAGCGAGCTTGAAGGCATCCAAGTTGAGCTTGGCATCAGCGAGTATTATGCGCAATCTATCATTGACTCAGGCCTGTTTCCATACTACGACACGGGCAACAAGACGCTTGACAGCTTCAACGTGAGTCAAAGAATTGCTACCGACACGCAGTTCCGCTGCATAGACGAGGCAACTGTGTACGCCGGAGCAGTCAGCGGTGCTTTCGAGCGAGCGTACTACTACCAAAGCCAGAGAACGGAGTACGGCTACGATCCAAACAACCTTGGTGGACCACCTGTAACGCCAGGCTATCCTTACGGCAACCCCAATCTGCCTTACTTCCGAGTGCATGGCAGCGACAATGGGTGGTCCTTCGAGAACCTGCCCGTCTTTCGGGATGCTGCCGATCTCTACTCTCTGCAGCTCGAAGGCTCGTACTATTCCTGGTTTGCAAAGACTGGAGAACCGAATGCACCACTTGCGTATCTCAAGGCCAGAGGCTACCAGACCGTGATTGATGGGCAGCGTGCAAGCGGGCCCTGGGATCCAGTACAGGGTATGCAGGGCCCGGTGAAGCTATTGGACTGGCCTTCCATCTCCAGCGACTTCATCGACAAGCCACAGTGTGCTTTCCTAAACTACAGCCTGACGTATTATGTCGATGGCGGTATATAGAAGACAGCGTATGCAGTGCCGTGGCGCTGTTCAGCTCTCAGCAAGCACATCAGGTCGTGCTAATATCTGGCATACGCCTCATGCCTCGTGCTGGTCGACTCGAATGAACACAAGACGAACAGTAGCAATGGTCCGTGTCGTGCGCTTTGGTGTGATAGACTGTGTCTTTGTGCTTGGAGTCCTTCAAACGGCGCGTTACAACAAAATTGCTATTACACACCTTCCTGCCTTCCTCTGCTCATTGTCCTGGCCAACCTGATCCGACCGTCCTCCTCCTCGGCTTCCCAACCCTCCTCTCCAGGTAGTAGGACCGCCTTGTCGATCGCCACAGGCAGTCCTCGGTGCCTGCCTCTCAGCATAACCGCGCATAGAATTAGCTTCGACAGCGTACGCCAGCTGCCGCAGAAGCTATACGCCGCCCAGGGAACACCCACGCTTATCCCGACACAGCCATATGCAGAGACAATCTCGAAGATGAAATTGAAGACACTGTAGACCGTTGGGTTTGAGACGAACTCAGTATTCTCGATGATCATGATCAGGAAGAGCGCCAAGACTATCCACCAAGCGTCGTGAGCGAGCTGGGCGCGGAGCTGATGTCGTACGAAGTGGCTATTCGACTCTCGAGCGGTGTTGTTCGTGAGCTGATCCCGAATCGTGAGAGCTCGCCGTAGGAAGCCAGGGTTCTGCTGGTCCGCTCGCATCGACTCCGTCTCACCCTCCTCGTCCTGGTCCTCAGCATAGATGCCCAGCGATCGTTCTTCGTAGACGTTGCTATTGCGCATGGTAATGACGACAGGGTAGACTGAAATGTACATCATCACCACGTACAACACTTGCAGGCTGATCCGCAGAGTAGGTATCGCGACGACGTAGAAGCCACCACTTCTGACTGCGAAAGCTTGGAACAAGCCATCCATGACCCGAACATTGGTCGGCAACGTTGAGTCAAGTGCCTCGTTATTGATGTTCAAGATCTCGAATGCGGCCCAGTCGGTCCCGTTCAGCACGACTACAGCTGCCAGTAGCCACCAAGTATGCTGCGATGGAAAGAGGTTGGTGTAGCATCGTCGGGGGTGGTCCAACAAGAACCGCAGTGTCTTAGCCCGTTCGTCCCACTCTTCGCCCGCGAAGTACTTGGAGCTTGTCAGTGCCTTCCACATACACCATACAATGACCCGCAAAAATATGGGATAGCATGTGTTACCCGCCAAAATCAACAACGACATGGTGATGAGCAAGTAATAGCCCGTCTGAAAAGCCGTCATGTTCGCATCGAGCAGACTCATGCCTGAGTTATTGAACGCGCTCACTGCATTGAACGCACCAACCCACCAGGGGTTGAGACCGTTGGCTCTCGCAGTATCCGGTCGGTTGAGCGCTACCCAGGCTGCGCAGCCTATGCAGCCGAGCAGCTGCCAGAGTACAAAGTAGGCAGGTACGACCCATGCTAGAAACGAGACAGCACGGTACTCGTACCCGCCTAGCTTCTCTCTTTCCTGCTCGGACAGGTTGTTGAATTGGCTGTTCCTGGCAATCCAGCCGCCTACTGAAGGGAAGTACTGCCCTATATCGCCTTTGCTTTTCCCAGTGGCAGGTGATGCAACGTCCATCGACTGGGTATATGCTCGCGTCGGTGATGTGGGACTCAAACTAGAGGTCGGCCGTGCGCCAACGCCTTGCATGGTGAACAAGTTGCTTCCACGACGTCGGACGGGCTGTCCAGCATTAAGTGGCGGCACTTGACCGCGCGCAAAACGGGTATCACCCGCGAACGTGAGACCTGACCGCTCGACAGCCACCTCGCTTTCAGTGTCGTCAACAACATCACCAGTTGCGGAGAATCCATTCATCTCTGGCCCACCCCGACGAGCAGGAGGTGTCAAGTCACGGCTAGAATCTTTCGCACCATCTGACATGCTGGACGGTTTCGGCACGTCTCCCTCTTTCTCGGCTTCTTTAGTAACATCCGTGGACTTCCTGCCGGTTGACCGCACCCGTAGACCAATCCCACTCCTGCTCCTGCCTCTCCTGTGTCGTTTTCGCTCTTCAACCACGACTTTGAACCTCTTCTCAAAAGCCTGTTTCCTAATCAAAACCACAAATCCAGATACCCAGATCGCGCTACCCAACATGATAAGTGTGAACAGCATGAACTGTTGGAAAGTATTCAGCTCGCTCAGATTGACCGTATTGAGCCCGGCAAGCGTCATAGCGCTCACACACAGAAACAGACTATCTGTAAACGACACCTGTAGAGTGCCGTGCGAGGGTGTGTTGGCGCCCCAGAAGACAACAGCGGAGCCTAGCGACACAGCGAAGAAGTATGCGTAGTGTAGTGATATAAAATTCATCGGTGGAAGCTGGCGGCGCAAAAAGCGCAGCGGTCTGGCGAGAGGTCCAAGGGGCGTCATATTCGCGGATGTAGATGTAGCAAAGTCGCGATGTCCTGTTGTTCTACCCAAATGTGCCCTCTACTGGCTCGTCCGATCTTTCACTGATGTATGCCTCTGTCTAGACTATCGAATGCTCGTCCCCTTGCACCTGTCATCATGGCACCCTCTTCCCGAACCGGATAGCGATAGAAAGGAAGACAATGAGGCAAACTGGCTTGCGGTATGCTTGGCATGGTGGCCTGAAGTCGACGGGTGAGGTTGGCGGAGCGCACGGGGATGCCAGGGATCGCGTCAGCATTGACCTTCAATCACTTACACACCAACTCCAACAGTCTTACGCCTGATGTCCATCGAGTGCGCATGCATGTGACAGATCACCAACACCATGTCACCGCCAAGCACGCCGCCGTCGTTACGCCACAGGTCTCGCCCGCGCTACGCTCGCACAGCCACTTCTGACGACATGCGTTGGAAGACAGTGCATATAGGTTGCTTGTTACAACATTTGAGAATCTTCCAGACTTAGTAGAGCAGCTTCTCTCCTTCAACGACCTATATCTTTGCTCCTTCCCAATCTTCAGTCAAGAGAGGCAGTGCATTCGTCACTGACTAAACAATCAACACAACCGAATCTTTCTCAACCACACCTCAAGTCCAATATGGCCGCCCACCACGACCCCAAGCTTCTCTACTCGATCCCTGGGATCAAAGCCTACCACATTCAGAATGGCGACGAGCAACCGCTTACGCCATCGGGTCCACAAACACTCAGTCTGCTCATGGTCCCTACCAATTCTCCATCGTCCAACCTGAACCCTACTCACAACGACGATGGTGATGAGGACTTTTATCTGCACCTCAACTTGCCACCGGAGCTCGATTTGCCAATGCCCGCAACCACGCAGATCTACCATCAGCCACCAAGCTCTTACCTGATTCCCAGGTGGGACATGGGACCTGATGCCGGAGCCTTCACGCGGATCGAGTTCCCACGGATCGGTTATGGCGCCACGCAAGAAGACGTCGACACGTTCGAGACCATTCTTGCGCAATGTACCGCCTTTCTCGAGCGCGCCAAGCCACCTCTTCCAACCCGTCGAGGTGAGAAGGGCTCAGCTTACAACCCTGCCGACTACGCGAGTGGCGGGAGGTACACCAACGAGAAAGGAGGTTCTGGCGGTCAGCTGGTCTTAGTAGACGAAGAAAACGGCTCTGTAGTCGGTGAACTCGACTCCGGCGCCCAATTCATCGAAGATAGCAAGCTCAAGCACGGCAACAAAGACCCAGTCGAAGTTCAAGTCTCACCGGATGGCAAGCACATCTCCGTGCGTCCAATGAGTGACGACTACCTCAAACTTGCGAACCACCCTGCGTACAAGGACAGCGGGATCGTGCAAAACGCCGCTACAGCCTCCCGCCTAATCGTGACAGGAAGCAGCTACATCGGCAGCGCGCTCGCCTCTGGCGCTGATAGTTTCACGCAGAAGACGAAGCCGGTCGCTAAGCCCATGCAGTTTAAGGAAGCTACGCACGAGCGCGTACGCAAGATCAACACTTTTACTAAAAGTGCGGCCGGCATGTCGTCCAAGACGGTTGGCCAGGTCACCGATATTGCTCAGAACATCGCTGCCCGAGCATCGGGTCACTCCAAGGAACGGGCCAACAAGGGCTACGATGTACATGGCAATCCGCTGGGACAGGACACCTACAAGCCTGGTTTGCTGAACAAGAGCATGATTGCTTTCTCTACCATCGCAGACGGTATCGCTTATTCAGGCAAAAATCTGCTGACGTCCTCTGGCGCCGCAGCGTCACAAGTAGTGGGTCATCGTTACGGCGATGAAGCCGGAGCAATAACAGCAAACCTCGCAGGAGGTGTTAAGAACGTCGGACTGGTCTACATCGATGTGACTGGTGTCTCTCGCCGCGCCGTGATAAAAAGCGTAGCCAAAGGAATGGTCGTTGGTCGTGTACGAGGAGGTGGCGAAGTGGTCGTTGGTGGTGGCGACGGCGGTGACATACCTGCCGCCGATCTCAAGCGGATGGAGGCTAAGCAGGGTGGCAAAGAAGGCTATCCGACGAGCGCTGGAGCTGGATATGGTGCTGGAGGGCCGCCGGCAGGTGGCTATGCGCCACAAAAAGGTGAGTACAGGCCTGCTGGGTCAGAAACGGCGCCTCCGCCACCGCGGTATCAGGAGTACGGGGCTAAGCGGTGATGACTACGATGCGTCCACCACCATGACGCGATGATTTATGAGCGGGATGGGATGGCTGGCTGGCTTTACACGAACATGCGAGGCTGGTGGTTGAGATGGGCGTGGAACACGAGGCGTTGCATTCAGTTCAATGGAGTTGCAGTTGCAATAGAGATGTCATCTTCATTTACAAAGCAGCAGATCCTACCTAAGTTCACCAACCACGTCGTCGATTCTGCTGTAGTCTGTGGCCATTGTGTGAACAGAGCTACATGATGGAACCACCGATCACCGTCCTCGGCGACTGATGTACTTGACCGTGTTCCAAAGCAGCACATCACATGTACCTGAGCATGGTATGATAATCCAGCTCACCACTGCTAGTCGCACTGTCCCTCCCTCCACCTTCTACCCTCGCTGGCTTCTGGTACAGTTTTGGTTTCGGGAGCCCCATGAACTCTTCAAAAGTCATCTCCTCTTCGCTGTGCCGCGTGTCTCGCTCAGGCTGTACGCTGGAGTCCATCGCAGCCGGCAGCTTGATGTTGAAGCCTGATACGTTTCGCTCCATGGCACGTGGCTCCTCGGGTCCCGCTTCAGGACCACGTGCTTCCATTTCTCGGCGGCGTCGTTGAGTGTCGAACCGTGTGATTACAAAGACTATGAGGCAGACGATGACCACGGCGAGAGGGTTCGCTACTGCAATTGCGAAGCGCTCGGCTGCGGTTGGGTATATCCACGTATCGTTCGCTGTTGATGCGGAGGTTGTTATTGTTGGCGTAGCACTTGCGGATGGTGAAATTATGCTAGAAGGGCTTGCCAATATGTCGAACGTCGTTGAGAGTGATATTGTTGGTGAAGTGAGTGCGGTGTCGATAGTCAAGGTTTGCATCAAGGATGGGCCCAAGTCGCCATCGTTGGTGACCCATACAGTGACTCCCTCTGATTCTGTCGACATCGGGTTGTTGCTGAGGGAGACTGTGGTAGCTGGGTCGGAACTGGCATCGTCGCTCGTCGAGTGGAACACCATACTTGAGTCTGTCGTCGTCGCCTGTATTGGCGCCAGTAACCCAATGTCTGTGGAAGTGCGTGCGGCCGCGAGGGAGCCGCTGAATTCCCAAGGTGGTGTCCCGACAGCATCAAAGGATTGAGCTGCCCGAGTTGGGATCTGAGGCAGACCGACTCCGAGTATATCAAGACTAGACCAATGTCGTGAAGTCGTGCCAGGACGCTCTGGAACAAGCGTGTCGTGGCCTTGCAAACGTCCGCCAGCCAGCGAACCTGGCGAGCCTTCATTCCAAGCCGATATAGCCATCCTCCTCTTTCAAAATCTGAAGAAGTGGGTGCGCCTGCGAGAAGATGCCTTGTGGCGACGCTTCAAGTCACTCAAGTATTCAACTTACAAGGGTTGACTGAGTCGCAGTTTCGCGTTGTCTTGGAGTTGAGCCTGTAATAGGCGATGTGAGGCGTGCACTGAACGGTTCGGAAGGTAGGCGTAGCGTTTCTCGTGTTGGCCGCGAATCAGCAATGCTATCAAGAGCAGCTGTGAGGTTTGAGTTCGGTGGCTCGCAGTTTAAGTTTTGTGTTGAAGGAGACAGTGAACTTGGCGCCTCTTATTGACTGTGCAGCTTACGGAGAGCCATGTGACATGATTGCTCTATGTCACTTAATATGTGACTACTTGTGATTGTTCGCTCACTTCAAGTCAGCGTTCCGCTTTCGGCGCGCCTCGAGTGCCTCCCAACATAAACAATACGCACAGCCAGAGCCCGGACTTGTTCAGTCCTTCGATGCCTCAATAGTGCGGGATCAGCGTTGAAGCACTCTAGGATGCGCTCCTAGTTTGATATACTGGTCTTGTTTAGAGACAGGTACTGTGACGCATATTTGTACCAAGACGATGGCTCAGCGCTCAGCGAAGTGAACACTTGAGCAAATAGCAAGTGCACCCCAATATGCCTCGACAAGACGCGCAGTAAAGCTGATATGTGACCTCGTGAACAGGCATCACGGCTCGGACTCGCTGCATACTCTTGGGATGACCTCCAGCTTGGCCTCCCCAACAAGAACATCTTCAAGATCTTATCTCCATGAGCCCATGTTTCCATGAGCATAACACTCACCAAATTAGTTCCACCTCTTCGCCAGCCCATCGAGAGGCCGTAGCGCATACAGCGCAAGGCCAACCGCAAATACTCGAACCTGATTGCCTGCAACGGAGATTCTGGATAACACGCCGTGGCATGCTTCATACTGAGCCTGGTCTGTCAGTGAGATAATGTATGTGTCGTGGCGACTTGAATCGTCGATGGGAGTCGTAGTCTACCAGTTTCGCATCGGCGCGCCCAGTGTACTGTTCAATCTTGAGAGTCTTCCACGGAAGTTGGTGTAACGGCTTCGATTTTCGCCATCGTGGGTCGGTCACCTTTGTGTCGCTCGGCGAAACACTGGTAGGGTCTGTATCTGAATGCATGTCGAAGTATGTGCGAACTTCGATCACAGAGATTAGTCTGCAGCGGATCTCTGTGTGGACTTCTCTGTATAACCGCCAAGGGTTGGCATTACTCTGCTCCGGTCTGCTGGCCTTGGACGAGTCGGGGCGCAAGAAGCGTATGCGCAGAGCGAGCGTACGACGCTGATCAAGAGCGGACCAGGCAGGGAGTAGACATATGTTATCGTGAGCATCGTAAGCACTCTCGACTACTTCCAGCCAATGGCGGAATCTTGTTCGCTCCCAACTGTCAAGATGCCAGGTTTTCGATTGCCCGCTATCTGGACTTTCCCACATTGCCTCAAAACCCTCCTTGAATCTTAAACGACGTCTGCTGTCGTTCGAGGTGCCGTGCCCGACAGCTTTCTCGGTCCGTGCCCAGTCGATAGTATCAGACCTTGGTAGAAGCCATGCGTCTAGATATAACTCGTTGCTTTCTAACCCACGCTTCAGATCCCAAGGCACGTATGGCTCGTCAATAGTGTCGGATTCGAAGTAGGTCAACATGCAGTCCGAGTCTGTTGAAGTTGGTAGATGTGCCCAATCCGGAATCCAGGAAGCCAGATCATCAGAAGATTTCGTGTCCGTTAGGCTACGGCGGTCCTCGCTAGCGTGCCTAAGTATGCGGTTGAAATGGCCCTTGTATAAATAATAGTATGCAACAGAAGCGTACACGTCGTTTCTCGATTTCGTGTAGTCGACTTGGAAGTGGTGGCAGTCGGAGCTCATACTCATCAGCGCGAAGACGGTGTCGCGTTCGTCGGAGCACTGGCTACCAGCAAGTACCTCAAGGAAGTGAAGTAGAGGTTTCTGACCAATGTTAGTATGACCCAGCGTGAACAGCGATGGCACGCAGTCGACTGCTATCACTTCCGCGACTAAATCGGCGAGACTTATATCTTGATCCGCATACAAGAACCATATAGACTCTGCAAAGAGAAATTCTTGGATGATCCATCTTCGACGGAACCACGAACGCGTGACCAGGTCTTTTGCCCGACATTTTGGCGCGTCATCATCGCCCAGCCAAACTAGCAGGTGGACGGACATCTTGTAGATCTGGGCCATGAGTTCGACCTGGTGTTTGCGTTCATTCAAATCCTTATGGTTGATGCAGAGGAAATCGACCCAGATTCGGTTGCCACAACCAGTCCGCGAAAGCTTGCCGTTGATCATTCGACTCCTAACACGTCGTAGAGCCTGCTCCAGCGTGGGGGTGACCGGAACTTGGCATCCGTCGCACACTACCGTCTTACTCAAGTGAGTCCCGTCAGGTTTGGTTGGACCCCATGCATAGGACAGAGTGAGGTAGGGCGGCGGGCAGCTCAGAGAGACCGTACGCAGACTACAGTATATCGTATCGGCATCGTGTTTCAGACCGTCCAGTGTCAACTCGAGAATGCGGATGTCCAGTGTGTCTCGGAATCGAGTGTATTCGTATACAAGTTGGGTCTCGAAATGCCAATACATCGTGGTAGCCTTGTGGCATGTATTGTCCAGTGGCTCGAAGAAGCTCTCGTCCCACACTGAGCCATCAATGCTTTCGTCGTCACTAGCAGAGCTGGCTCCACCTTCAAGATCGGCAGCATACTGTCCAGCGAAGCCAAATCTGGGCGTGCAAGTCGCAGTGGAGGTAGCAACGGATAAATTCATGTCGTAGCGAGAACCCCGAGTCCTCGTAGTATCGAGAGTAATTGTTGTAGACATGGCAAAGCAAAGAATGTGCGAGTCGGGCGAGGGTCTCGCAGGTGAACCGAAGCTCATATCCCGCTTCGTAGGCGTCGACAAGACTGCGCCCTGTGGCTGAAGCACATCGATGATATCCTCACCGTTCCTGAGGCACAGCTAGTGCATGCGCTAGCACGTCTATTGGGTATGCCTGTGGCTTAGGACAGCTTGAGTTTGATGGATGATCAAGTATTTGACCGGTAACTGTGTTAGTGGCCCAGAGTCTAGCAAGAAGTTTTCACACTGTGAAGCCTGGGCTAGGAAAAACATTCGTAGGATGGCCCTGTGATCTGCCCATCAAAATGGTGTCGTTATCGACATCTTGCGAGCAAAACGCCCCTCCACATGTACCGAGGGCTTCTCGCGTCTGATTTGTGCTCATGGCCATGCAGAAGCAAGGCCACCTTACATGTACCTTCTACATGCACAAGTGACGTTCGAGGTGCACGAGCCTCCTGCGCAGATTGAGCGTAATCATGCCATACCAAGATATAGTCAGATGATTGGCTTCTTCGTATAGCATCGGTACCAAGGTGATGAGGCTTGCTTTGTGACAGCCGATACCATTACCCTTCAGGCAAGCCAAGATCCTTCCTGTTCCTGCCAACATTTCTCGATGTCCACGAAGCCAGCGTGAGCAGTAAGGCCATCCAGATCAGCGATTACCTAGTCGATGTGAGAGTGAGAGAAGAGGGCGAAGAGTGAAGTGACCGCCAAAGTTTTAGGCTGCAAGCGCTAAGATAAGCCTTACGGATAAGCTCGTGACCTCACTTAGCTTTGACAGCTAGGAGGTACAACAAACACCAACATCCTCCAACAACACAACCAGAATGGACCAGTCTCGCGCACTCAACGCGCTCGCGCCGTTCGTTGCTCTCGCCAAATCAGCCACCTCACCGCGAGCAGCAGCAGATCTGGTAACACAAGCAACGTCAGCGCCTAACACATACGTCTTCGCGGAGCTGCTCCAGCAACCGAACGTGCAAGCTCTGGCCGGACAAGAGCAATACGGCGGCTTCCACGAGCTGCTCAAGGTCTTCGCATGGGGCACGTGGGAGAGCTACAAAGGTAGCATCAATCAATATCTACCACCAAATCATAAGGCGGCTAACACCTCCTCAGCCACCAACGGCCTCCCACCTCTCTCTCCAGCCCAACAAACCAAACTCCGCCTCCTCTCCCTCCTCACCATCGCCGCCGCTAAACCATCCACCTCCGCCATCGAGACTAACCTAAGCTACACCTCCCTCTGCTCCCGCCTCGACCTGGACTCTCCCATCGACCTCGAACACCTCGTCACGCAAGCAATCTACAACGACCTCATCTCTGCCTCCCTCAACCCAGCCTCCCAAACCGTAGTCATCACCTCCGTAGCACCACTGCGCGACCTAGCGCCCGGAAGTGTCGCGGACATGATCGCTGAACTCAGCGCATGGAGCGGGAGATGCGATTCCGTTCTCGCAGATCTGGAGGCTGAGATCGCGAAGGTTAAGTCGGAGGCTAAGAGGAGACATGCGCGGGAGACGAAGGCGGAGAAGCAGGTCAAGGCTGTGATGGAGGCGGGTGAGAAGGGCGGGAGTGGTGCGCTTGGTGGTGGGAATATGTTGGGTGGTGGGAGGATGACGAGAGGAAATTCGAAGAAGGCGGAGGAGGATGATGGTGATTATGGGGATGCTATGGATGTAGATGGTGGGAATGCGTTGGGTGGTGGAGGTGGGAAAAAGAGGAATGGTGGTGGTGGTGGTGTAGGAAGCATGATGAGCAACATGTTTGGGAAATCGGGCGGTAGGAGTGGGCGGTCATGAGAAGACTGGTCGGATCAAGATGAGAATACCAAGGAGGATGACTCGTCGACGTAAGACTGAAGTGAGAGCCGCTGCGAAAACGCGCGCAGTGTTCACCGGTCTTGTACGGCATGCCTGATAACAGATTGTCATCTGGTGACCAACGACCGTTTCGCAGCCAGGTGGATGCAATGGGTCAGCCAATGACTCGATGATCCGCACGAGCCGCGACGAATGGTGATCAGCATTTGCGCACCACCAGCATAGCTCGCTCCATCGATAGAAGACTACGCGAACTCAAGACTTGACGAGAACAACAGTAATGCCAAGCAACGCCAAGGAAGATGCTCAGTACTACTCCATGCACAGGTTTTGTGTACTTGTGCTTAATATGTGCAGAGTATGGCTCTAACTTGCGACTTGTAGCTTGATGTTGGACGTTTTGTCGGGTGCACTTGCAGGCATGTCTCGGAAGCTGAGCACATTGCAGGAGATAAAAAAGGGCACCAGCTCTCGAGACAAATATGTCTGAACGATTGCACTAACCTCTATACACTGACGCTACAGACGAGACTCGCAGCACCTCAATACACGTCTATTGGTGCGCTTGTTGTCATGCTAGAGACACAAGACGTGCATCAAGTGGCCGGTGTCTCAGTGGTGTAAGTCGAGGTAAGACATTGAGACATGCATGCATCGCATCGTGATCAGAACACTATAGGCAACGCTGCGCATGATGATGGCAGATTTCACTACCACTCATCTCAGGCACCGAATTCCCGAACGAAAAGCATATCAACCATGGTTCGCCCGAGCATATACCACGGCCTTGGCGACGTAGCTCGCGATGCGTACACTGGAGCGCATGTCACTGCCAACACTCCTACGGCCGACGTATCTACCACAATCGACGACACACATCAAGGTGTAACGGACACCGAGAATGCACCCACGGTCGGCATTACTACTGGTATCAATCATGGAGAGACTGCCGCCGAGGTCCCAATACGCCAGGCTGTTCAGCATACATCACCTCGCGGTCCAGCGGACGAAGCTGTCGACGATGCCATCTCCATGGACTCATCACCACCCATATCCACATCCGATCACCTCAATACTAGACAGCCTCTTGGCAAGAAACGTGCACGATCTCCATCTATTCCAGGAGAGGTTGACGACTTTCGCTGTACCAAGCATCGTGAGGACTGCAAGAGAGTGAAGCGAGCATACACAGCTTGTGTAGCGCATCAGACCGTTCTACTTGGACGTGCCGGAAGGGAGACTGATGAGCTGAGGAGGACCCGTGAGGAGCTCAAGGTAACAGAGCTGCAAATTGACGATATCGTTGGTCAGGCTAGAAGGGCCGAAGACGAGCTGAAAGTGGCGCGTGGGTCTCGTCGTAAGTTCAAGAGGAAGCTTCACGCAGCGAAGAAGGACCTCAAGAGGTCCAGAATCCAAAGGATGGCAGCGGAGTTCCGAACGATGGCTGCGAAGTGTCGGATGAAGAGAGCCGAGTCTGTGGTTGTTGCTGTGAGCAGTGATTTCCAAAATGCACGAGTGGAGACACACGCCGCTCGCCTGGAGACAGATGCCGCTCGTCTCGACGCCAATGCTGCACATTCCGAGAGGGACGCCGCACGAGTCGAGAGAGATGATGCGCGCTATAAGTGGTTGGCTGCAGAGCGACAAGGAGCTGTATCATGCTTGGTTATGTTCATCACCTCGATCTTCTGCAGCGGCTGGGTCGGTATACAGGTTGGAAGGGAGTTGGTTTGAGAGGACGACTTTCGGGACTTAGCCCTATCTTGACGTTGGCTTCGTTGCGCTTGCACGACGACCTTGCATCATTTCAGCAACACAATACCGGGCACGAAAACGAAGAAGTGAAGCACTCGTGAGAAAGCGGCACTGCCGATATATGATGGCGTGCAGATCTGCTTGGTAAGGCCTGACTTGGCCAAGGGGCCGTGTTCTCCAGCATCGCTCTTATGGATTTGAATACCAAGCACCTTCAGCACCATATCTATAGTACTGTCAGTACCAGCACACAAATACACTTGAAGATACTTACCCTTTCCGAACACACCCTACGGCCTCGTGATCAAGCCGAGGATAGCAGCTTGGCACGGAAGCTCCTGTGACTTGATGATGCTGAAAAGTTGGCAATTGAGCATTCCCTCCGCAAGATCTGGATCGGCTGAGGAGGCGTCACTTTCGGCCCACCCGGCGGCGCAATCTTTGCGGATCTCGGTGAGTTGCTCTGGAGTCGGCATTGCGCAGGAGCCTTCGATAGCTGCGCAGCTTCCGGGGTGGCCGCGAACGGGAGGCATAGCCAGCGCCGTGGCTGCGAAGAGGGAGGCGAGAAGCGCGAATTGCATGGTGTTTGGCGTTGTGATGTTTGCTTTGGTAGAGTGATGGTATGTGTTTGGTACTAAGAGACGAATGAAGCGAGGAGGAGGAGGTCGTTTAATCTCACAGCACTGAGTGACTATTGAACTCTACCGCATGTGATGTGAGGGGAGACTTCGACCGGAATGGGTGCTGATGATATACAGGCATGAATTGAATCCTAGATAAGGTAAGCTCCAAACCGGCCGGTATGCTGGAGCCCGGTAATGGTAAGCCCCCACCCCAAGTCTCCTACTGTTCGGATCGGAGTGTCACAGCGTTCGTCTAGTGACAACAGTCGCTGTTCAGAGCAGGCCCCTGGCACATGTTGACGTCCTCATAGTAACCTATGTCAGAGCCATGCTGGTCACTCACACAGTCGTATAAAACAAAGAATCGGAAGGTGGACTGCACGCGATTCGATGAGAATCAGCATTCTTGGGATGCTCGTACCGGTGAACATACTCTTCGAACATGAAGTCCAACGTGATCTTCCACGACTGTTTCAATGATGAACAGCTTGTCATATGGAAGAGTTTGACGTCTGTCAAATAATGCTGTCGTCTGATTGGTTGGCATGAAAAAACGGACTTCTTGCCGTGGCACGTTTCTGACCTCACTCCATCCATGCTATCTTCAATCGCACACATTTATCACTTTGGGATCACTCAACGTGAGCCCGATCAACGACGTGATGGCTACAGCTAGTGCAGCAGCGATGCAGTTGCGTGAGTCTTTTGGAGACAGGAAAGTGCCTGACATCAGTAGAAAGATAAAGGCCTGCGTGGCATGCCGCAAACTCAAGATCAGATGTCAGCTAAACGACAATGGTGATCCGTGCAACAGGTGCAAGGCTCGTGGGCTAGCTTGCACAGTGAACAAAAGTTTGCAGATGCTTTTGGAGAGTGACGCGACGTATGCTTCAGAGCTCTCCTCGCAACCGTAAAAAGCGCTAGTGCGACTCGGAGGCAGGCTGACACGTCGGGCATCACAGGTGGAAAGAAACAATCGAGGATCGCCTCCGCAAGCTCGAGGGACAGCTCGCGAATGAGCTCGAACACAACCATTCTGCTGATCAGCCTCATGCTGCCGCAGCCCTTGGCCAGCGAAGCGACACCCAAGGCTCCAAACCGTCTCCGTCTTACAGCGAAAGCAGTACCACCAGGACATTCAATCTTACCTGCAGCTTAGGGGCCTACCCTGCATCGTCCCTAACTAGCTCAAACGCGGGCACGAGGAGTACAGATGCTGCCTCTCGCTCGGCTGATCCTATCTCGTGTGGTATCATCTCCCAGGATGACGCCGCAGCTTCTTTTGATTACTACAGAGAACATCTCGATCGGTACATGCATTTCGAGCTGGCCAAAGACAGCTCTTTTCAGAAGGTCCAATCCAGATCGCCCTTTTTGCTGACGGCAATCTGCACGGTTGCTGCATTCTGCTCCGGGTCAGAAGACTACCAGGCTTGCTCTCAACTGTTTCAGAACGAGGTTTCCCGAAAGCTGTTTGCAACGCAATATGATTTTGATGATGTTCGGGCACTATGCATAGGCGCGATTTGGCTTGGTGATCTGTCTGCTACACTGAATGGCTTGGGTGAGTAACGTATCTGGTGGTCTTGAAGGGCTCATCACATCTGACATGCATAAGCGGTTCGGATAGGCACCCAGCTCGACCTCCATCGATGCATTACAAAGATGCCGCATGGCAAGAAGGCCTGCTACGAGCGGACAAGACTTTACTTTCTTGTGTTTCTGTGTGACCATCACTGCTCGCTCGTGCATGGACGGCCACCGATGACTCGGGAGTGGAAATCTCTGAAGGATCCGAGAGCCTTTCTACAGAGTCCGTATGCCCGAGCTGCGGATCTTGGTCTCATTACTCAAGTCGAATTATGGGCCATCAGTCGCTGCGTATTCGAACAATTTGGCGCCGATGTAGAAAACGAGACAGTCGCCAGCCGTATCGAGGACATCCAGAGACTGGGCCAGTCTTACGATCAATGGCAGCATGCGTGGCGCAGCACGTTGGCCATCACCAGCGAGCAACGGGAACATTCGCTGCTAGTCTTCGACCTCTACTACCATTCTGCGAAGTTGCACCTGTACTCGCACATCTTTCGCGGACCGAATCACGGTGCGGGTCCTCTAGATGAGGTGTATGCGACCAATCCGTTGGCTGGTTGTATCCTCAATAGCGCTGTTGCTGTTGTTCAGTGCACGATCCGCGAGGGTGGTTTCGGGATGTTGCAGAGACTGCCTACCTACTTCGACACAGTCATTGCTTTCGCGTCGGTTTGCCTAATTCGAGCAGGTCTGCGTGCGCAGGAATCAGATGTGAAGAAGAGAACTCAGTACCAAGAGCTCCTCGCGAACCTCGCTACCGTACTACAAACAGCAAATGATTCGCACCCACTGTCAGGCCTCGCGAAAGGGCTAGAAGCCGCGACTTACACCAGACCAGCATCTGAGGATCAGCATATGATCGGACAGACCGATAATGGTGTTGGCACTATAGACTTCGATTTTGATGCGTTCGCGGGCGACACATTCGACTGGACCTTACTTGGCTCTGGCGTAGACTTCGCATATTGCCCAGATGAGATTGTTACGCCGATTTTGAATCCCCAAGGTTGATTTGGGGGCTACCTGTTTAGAGCAAGCTCAAACACATCGAAATTTCGCCACTTTTTGTCTCCTGCCTCAGATCCTGTCGTGAGTGGTGTTGATCTTATCAGCGGCACCGCCTGCTCCGACAGTCCACCATGCGAGCGCAAGGAGTGGCTTCCAAGTTGAGAGAGATCATGATCAGACTCTTTAGCACCGACGACCGCGTTGCTCTGCGCAATCACTACTATGTCGCCCTCCCTTTCCAATGGCATCTCGTACTTTGTCGCGGCTTCGCTCCCGCGCATCGCTTTCTCTACCTGCGGCAACTTTTGGAGCTGCTCCACCATCTCGTCGACGTCGGCATCGGATTTCAGCAGATGGACTCTCACAAATCCGCCTAACGCTCCGTGATGCTTCACAAATGGGTCCGCAATTGGACAGATCACTCGTGCGCCAGCTTCGGGCCAGTTCGAGTTCAGGAAGTCTTCCACGAACAGAACATTCGGCTTGCCGTCTTCACCCGATTTGGCGCTCATACCGTGGTCGCCTGTTACAGCGACGACGGCCCCAGCTTCCTCGAGTGCTCCAAGTCTGGCATCGAGTTTCCGCATGAAGTCATTGGCTTCGGCCGAGCCTGGGGCATGCTTATGTTGGATGAAGTCCGATAGCGTTAGGTAGAAGAAATCTGCACGATCTTCTCGCAGAAGCTTGAGACCAGCGTCCAAGACGAAGATTGACAGCTCGCCAGAGTACATCGACGGAGCCGATTGCCCCAGCCACTTCTCGACGCCCTCAATCCCGTGCTCCTCCAGCGTGCAGTCCCCAGCGTTTTGCGCGGAGAAACAGATCGAGCCTTTCGATGGTGCCAATCCGTGGTTGATGATGCGTCTCAACTTGTCCTTTGCTGTGACAGCGGCGACTCGAACACCTGCGTCGGCCATCTGCTCCAAGATCGTAGAGCCCCACATGGTCGAATCGTCGAGCACCATGTGCTCCTTGCCTGTGGCCTTGTCGAGGTAGTAGTTCCCGGACACGCCATGGACGCTTGCGGGCATACCAGTGATGATAGACAGATTGTTGGTGTTAGTGACGGAAGGCATGGTACAATTGCCAGTTGTGTGAAAGCCAGAAGCCATCCATCGGGACAACGTGGGAAGAATACCGTCCTGACAACCTGCATCGAGGTAGTTCGGATCGAAGCCGTCGACGCAGACGACTACTGTTGGCCGTTGAGGGAGTTGGTATGTTCGCCCGTGCAGAGTTACGGATTGCTGTTGCTTCATGGCACCCATCTTGTGATTCTAAATGTGATCCTGCTCTTGTGGAATCTGGAAGTATGCGTGTCAATCGTGTGAACAGCCAAGCCTATATGTGCTGCTTGGATGGCATGAAGTGCGAGCATCGCCTCTGATTCTCGTCAAGCATTAGCATAGAATCAATTCCGTGCTGAAGCCATTCATGTAGGTGCTCTCACGTGCACGGCAAGTTCTCCGAGGTGATGTTCTTAGAAGAGGTATTGCAATTATACACACACTTATGCCTCTCCTCAAAGTCGACCCTCAAGCGCATGCTTGCTCGGTCTAAGCACAAACGCCCTAACGCCTCGCTCGTGCGTACTCTGACAGCCATAGCAACTATTATACCCCCCAAAGAAGGCTTCCCAGGGCTCGAAGCATAGTCAATCGCACGCTTGCCACCCAATCGTTGTATTCACACAGCCGGCCACTCTTTCCGTCTTCCCATATAGAACGGTATTCATCCACAAGTCTCAGGTCCGTAGAGCTGAAGCACTCAGTCACATCTCAAAACTCGATTTGAAGCACCCGGTGCCTTCTAGGAATCGTCTTCTCGCACAGCGCCCTCGCCTCTTCTTAGCTCGAGTCAGAACCAACATCAGAGCCAACGCACTAAGCCTGGCTCCTGTCCTTTCCTCTCCTCCTGAAGAAGTCCATCACCCTCCTCGCACCACTGCTGCTTCCACTGTTGCCGCCAACACCACCCTGCTCGTACGCATCTGTACCGAACTTGCGCTGGTTCGGGCGCATGCCAGTGTTTTTCAGTGGTGCAGTCTGGTTAGCAGCACCTCCATACCCATCATCAGCTGCTGCACCGTACTGCGGCTGCAAGTAATCGCTGTTATTCGCACCGCTTGAGTGCTGCATTGGCGATCGTGGTGCATTGCTGTTCGAGCCGTAATGCTGGTTGCCGGAGGAAGGATATTGACCCGTTTGCCGAGGGCGCTGCTGCTCAACACTCTCGTTCGGCGTGTAGAACCTCTCCACTGGCTCACTCGGCGAAAGCGGTCCCTGGTTAATGCGAGGATCCAACGCATTCCCGCCAAAGCCGTCGTCGCGGAACTGCTTACGTTGCACAGGCGGTGGCGTGCCGACCTGCGCCTGCATCGATGAGAGAGTTCCAAGTGGTGGCTGAGGTGGCAAAGCCTTCTCGAAGCGAGACTGCTGGCCAGGCGGTACCTGCTGCGAACGTTTCTCTGCGCGCCTTGCTGCCTCGCGTTCGGCATCATAGTACAGAGGGATGGTGCTGTTCGTCGTGTCTTGGCTCGGGCTCCTCGATTGCCCACGGCCAAACGCCATCGTCGTACCTTTGCTCTGCGGCCTACTACGACCGCCCTGCTGCGGCTGAGATGGTGACGCGCTCTGCTGGAGATCCTGCCGACTGTCCATGCCTTCAGAGTCGTATTCGCTGTTCTCCTTCTTCGCACCGCCGCCAAAGCTGTTCATGCTGAAGCTAGCAGGCAAGAAGGAGAACCGCTTTGAGTTCCGGCGCTCACTAGGCACATCGGAATTCTTGCGCGAGAAGCTGAAGCTGGGACGACGCTTGCTCTCCGTCGACGGGCGCGGCGTGGCATCGGGATCGTTAGGCGCATTGTTGGGCATGGCATTCTTCATGCTCACAGGAGGGTACTTCCGATTCGGCTTCTCCTTGGCTTGCTGCGGAGCTTGCACTTCGTTCTTTGAAGATCGGCGGCTGTTGCTGCGGCCCATGATCCGGTCTCCGATACTACCCAGAGTGCTCGAACGCTTGTGGCCACGAGGCGGAAGCTGCTGCTGTTGGTGGGAGAGCTGGTGTTGCTGTTGGAATTGCGCCAGATTCTGTTGGCTATTGGGCAAGCTGGCGTCGCCATTACTCTCGGACGGAATGGGGCTAGATATTATGTAGCCAGTGCTCGACTTCGGTTGCGAGAAGCGTCCGTGGGCATTGTCCGTGTTGGTCGTAGCGACGACAGGTTGGCTGTATGAGTTTCCACGGGATGGGAGGCGACCTCCAAGAGTGTTGCCAGTGTTGGGGCGAGACATCGAGGTTGGCGGCGGCCCAGACTCTGAGGCGACTCTGCTGTGCTTGCCAGAAGGTGGCGCCATCCCTGCCGAAGTTGGTGGCTCTTTTCGGAGCACAGCGGGCTCTCGAGCAGGCGGCGGTGAAACCTCGATCGGACCTTGGCTGTCTCCTCGCGCTCTCGTACGGCCAGAGCTTGAAGCGACGGGTGCGTTGGCTGGTGGCGAGCCGGCGGCATCTCCACGAGTTGTGGCGGCATTTGGTGCGACATACTCCACCTGCACCGTCCGCCTCTTCGCATCGCGCTGCGAACTCCTTGTGTCTTCCTCGATTGGAGCAGCAATCTTCTTCTGTGCGCTTCCACCAGCGATGGGCGCCGGCGACCTGCTTGCTGGCTCTCTGACGCTAGCACTTCTGCCAAGCAACGGCTGCTCAACAGCGCCCGGTAGCTGGGCCGAGTTCGCGATGTCCACCTCGCTTTTCGCGCTGCTGCCGATGAAGCCCACAACATGGCTATACTCGCTGAGCCAGCTGTGCCTCGCGACCTCGAAGAGGTCCGCTCTCTGCCGCGGGTCCGGTACCAAGATTCTGCGCAGCAGATCTCGTGCGTGCGGCGAGACGTATTCGGGAAACGTCAAGGCCGTCGATACGATATATTTGTACAATAGGTTGATGTTATCACCCTCCGGATTCGCAGGGTCGTCGTCAAAAGGTAAGTATCCGGCAAGCATGGCGTACTGTTCACGTTAGCCGCGTGTCATCATTTGCTATGAAGGTTAGGACCTACCAAGATCACACCGCAACTCCAGACGTCCACTTTGCGGCCAGTGTACAGGCCGTCACTAACGACCAGCTCCGGCGCAGCATAGCAAGGACTCCCACAGCTCGTCTGCATCAGGTCTCCACGGCGATGGTTGTCCGGCCCGATTTGGTCCAACCCTTCCCTCCGTATAAAATCTTTATCGGTGATCCTCCGCTCTACAGCCTCACCCAACTCATCATGCGCGGTGAAGGTGTTCGCGAAGCCAAAGTCGGTGATGATAATGTTCTTGTTCCTGTCAAGTAGCAGGTTCTCGAGCTTCAGATCGCGGTGGACAATGCCCTTCTTGTGCAAATACCCAACCCCGGACACCAATTGAGCAAACAGACGCCTAGCTGCTGGATCTTTCAGGTACCGGTGGTTGAGGATGTAATCGAAGAGCTCGCCGCCGGATGCGTACTCGAGCACAATGCCCATGTGTCGCTCCGTCTCAATGAACTCATGAAGCTTGACAATATTCGGATGTTGCAGCTCGCGCAAGATGCTGATCTCGCGGTAGATCTTTGGTAGGCGGGTGGTATTACCAGCCAGCGACTCCTTGCGGATAAGCTTGATGGCGACTTGTACTGTGCTGTCTCTCTTCCAGCCCATCTTCACTTTACCGAACTCTCCTTCACCCAGCGTTGAGCCCAGAATGTAATCACCAAACTTCACTTCTTTCCGATCCTTGTTCCCTTGCTTCAGATGCTCTTGGCGGCTGCGCTGCTGTGGAGCTGCGGGCTCGGCCGCTGAAGACTCGTTCATCATGCCAGCGCCAGGAATTGTTGTTGACGGCTGCTCACCGGCGTGCTGAGGACGCGCTTCTGCCACGCGCTGTCGCTCGCGGCCGATATCAGATCCAGGATCGTCAACAACTATGCGATTGATGACAGTGCTGTTCTCTCTTGGCAGTGTTGTATCAATCGGTGTCTGGCCCATGGCATTCTGCGATCTACTAGCCGAAGGTGCCTGTCTAGTGCGCTGGCTGCGACCGCTGTTTGGTTGAGCTGGTGGAGTCGGCTGTTCCCGCGGCGATCTCTGCTGTCGCTGGCGGTCACTCTCACTGCCATAGTCACTGGATTGAGCTGGACCTCGGGTGCCGTATCGTGGGCTATCGTATGCGGAGCTCGTGGCTGCTGGGCTCTGCTGTGCCGAAGATCGCGTAGGCAGTGAGGTCGAAGGCATGCCTGAGCCTGCCTGGTCCGGGTAGTATTGTTGATAAGTGGAGCTTGCCAAGCCGTCCGCGGGCGGTGACGCCGGAAGAACCTGCTGGCGTGGTGTGCTCATGGCAGCAGAGCCGCTGGGCGAGCCAAAGGACTGCTGCGGAGTGTTTGGCAGTGAGCCATTGCCGCCATCGCCTTGTCTTGCTGTACGCCGCGACGAAGGTGGGCTGGCCGCTAAGCTTGCGCCCGAGTTGCCGGTGTAGCGATCTTGTCCTGCGCCTCCGTCGTAATATTGCGGCGTGTTGTGCTGCTGCACGGCAGCTTGTGACATTGTCTCACTCTCCACCACGTCCCAAAACTCCACTCACTCACTCAGACTTCCCTGCTCGCGCGCCTGCTTTTCCTGCTTGCTCGCTGTGATGTGGTGTTCACTGCGTGTCACTAACGTACCTAGTATGATATGCTCTGCATGCGTGCCGTGACGGTCAAGGGTAGGTTATCGGTGGTAGCGATCGAGGTGGCTGGGCGACTGGTGTTGTAAACCACGTTCTGGGCGCTGTTGCGTTCTGACGTTGTTGTGTGGAGGGAGCAAGCGAGCTTCGAGCTGCGCTGCGGTTGCTGTGCCCAATGGCGATCCGGTCAAGAAAAGAGCGATTAGACGGCAAGCGCGACCCACGGTGCGGCTCTGGGAACTGAAGCTCGAGCGAATGCAATGCGACCTGACCTGCACGTCACGCCGCTCCGTGCAACCGAGCTGCTGCAGGTCGAATTCGAGGTCGAGGCGACGCAGGTAGAGGGCGGGAATTAGAAATTAGTTGTCGACGGCGGTGAGGTGAGGCTTGAGGAGAGCTTGTTGCAGTGCGAACCGGGGGGATGAGGTGTGGATGTGGATGCGATGCAGGAAGGTTTGTCGGGACGCGGAAAGCCAAAAGCGCCTGCCGAAGAAAGAGGCTGGGAGCACGTTCAGCCATGCGACCTCGTCATCGCAATCACGTCGTCGACAACCACCTCGGGCAATGGCAATGGCAGCGGAACATTATCAGGCAAGTCAGGAGGTCATGCTGGTTCTAGGATGCTGGAGAAACATGCTGTTCGGTGTTCATCGAGCTTGCTGCACAGCTCCAAACCTTCGACCACGCCTTTCAAGCATCTCGGCGCGAGAGCGGTACGATTCGGCAAGCATGTGAAACATTACTACAACATCAACCTGGCACCTGATGTGTGAGACATAACAGTCGCCTTTCAGTAGGAAGGGACTCTGCAATGGTACTCATATATCGCGGGCGGGCCACGTAGCTCACGCTTGTCCGGAATTGCAACGTCGTGTCTGGCTTGAGACCTTTGAGTGTGGATCCAGTCGTGCTGATGATATGGCGGGAGAGGCACGCTCAAGATCTGGTTCCACATATCGTTGCGAAGGTAAGAAGTACATCACGCCCTCCATCCGTCTTCTGACTATCCCGACCGTCTCATTACATTATAACAAATCAAGCCGCTTGCTCGAGACCAAATTACATCTTCGACATGCTCGGTATGAAGTATGTGAGTGTCGAAAGGATCGTCTGATGTTGACTTGCACTGTCCCGACCGATCATACACGCCATCGACTGTTCCGCAAATGCTCATGCAAGTCTTCGAGGCTACCTCCATATCTTCCTCGGCCCCACCAACTCCTGCAGCGATGCTGGCAGATCAAGACTGACTTGCGACCATCGCTTCCGTTCTGTCGCCTGATCGCGCTCCGCGTCTTCAGTCGCCGTCTTCCTACGTTGCAAGAACTTCTTAATCCTTGGCACAAGCTTGATGATACCGCAAATCAAAAGTGCCAACACAACAGCACCAACAACCGGAACCACGATGGCTAGAGCGAGCTTTGCTGCACCTTGGTTGTCTGGCCCCAGACCAGGAGTACGTGCTGGAGCAGTTGACGTAGGTCTGTCGGTAGACACTGGTATTGCGCTTCCCGTCATCGCTGGAGCCACTGGTTGAGGCACCTTGGCCGGAACGCTGGTGGTGGTCATGTCGTACGCCATTACTCGTCCGATCGCATCCAGTGTCGTTACCGTCTGCATCGCAAGCTCGACGTTCGGCGGAGTGGAGCGAAGGTAGAGGACAGTAACGGTGCTCATGATGGACCATGGAGGCTGTGGCTGAGCTTCCGTCGTCTGAGCTGGGACGGATGCAACGACAACCGAAGCACCGGATGGCACTGCTCCTCCGACCACTTCGGTGGTCGTGCTATCAACGGTGACGAAGATCGGAGACAGCGCGCCGTTGTTGGTGCTGATCAAGCCGAAGGGCATTAGCCATCGGTGTGTCACATATGTGTTGCGTTTTTCTGACTTACATCCAGAGGGTGTTTAAACCTGTCGACAGATCCGTGGGGACGGTAACGACTGGCGATGCCATGATCGGTATGTCGATTGATCTCGCTGTGTAGGAAGCCTGACTGAATAGGAACACGAGTGTGAAGATGCCAAAGTCAAGACTCTCGCCAACACTAGATAAATGCTTGTTGTATCCGTACCATGAGGCGACCTTGTAAGTACTGATCACTTGCCAATTGCAAGCTGAGGCATCATCGTCACGCCTCAACCGAACGCAAGACTCGCTGGCACACAAGCAATCAAGCAGGAAAGATACACTCGACTGTTTGATATCTGTTCACAAAGGCCATGTTGAGTTCCCTCTACAGCATCTGAAGGCGACTTCTGTGCCGCCATGCATGTAGCCGGAGTCTGTGCTACGAACCCACTTGTAAGCGATGCCGATAGATACTGACCATTGTCCTGCGACGTGGTCATTGACGATTAGTGCGCACAAATGTGGCACCTAGAAACCTGCATTGTTTGTCGAGTCTGTGTCACTGACTACCCCTGTACGCCGGAGACCTCGCCGACACTCTTCTTCGTCATCTAGACCGTCCTAAAAGAGTACTGGGAGCGGCACAGTGAGATGGAATATCGTCTCGTGTGGATTGTGCGTAGGACGGGACTCCCCATCGACTCGTTAGTGAAGCGTTGAGGTTCCATTGGTAGTAGCAAGTCATTGCTGCACGCGTTACCTGGTAGTCCTTGGGCGACGTCAGATACGTTCACGTCAAAGAGACGCTTCAAGACAACGGCAACAGACCCTTTTCGGCCACTGAGCGTGTGCAGACACCGAAAGCAAGGGCATTTCGAAAAAGGAATCCGACACTCTGAGTCATGACATTCGAGGTTGGTAATGCTTGAGCGCTTTGTTCATGTTACAGAGCGCAATGATATCTGCAAGCCACGCTCTTCCATCGAGCGGGCGGACTGAACTCCGCATAGCACCCTTTCCATCACAATCCCTCCTCGCGTTCCAGCACACATCTAGTAGAAGGTCGCCGGCCTTGACGCAGCGAACACCTTCTTGCCGCTCTTGGGTGGGTTGCGATGCGGCAGCGGGAACTTGAGGTCCTTGGTCAGGAGCTGCTTGATGTACGGGCGCCTGATGTCGTCGGCCTTCTCCACCTCGACGACCTTGAGGATGTGCACACTCCTGAAGCGAGCGCGGTGACGGGCGGCCATGTCCTGGTACATGCTCTCGACGGCCGCAGTGCGGGACATCTCGCGGTACTCCTTGTACATGTTGTGAGTGCCGGAGCGCGAGTCGTAGCGCAGCCAGATGCCGAAGTTCTTGACCTTGAGGGGGTGCTTCTCGTGGATCTGTAGATCACCTGCATCAGTGTCCTGATGTCTTCTTGCTACACCGATTCTATCCTTTCTTTCTGCCATACCTTGTTCAGCGACACGATCTCACCGTTCGCCTTCTTGACCTTCTTCAGCTTGGCGAGGAAGTACCAGAAGCGGGACTTTGCGATAACATCGTTGGGTGCAAATATGCGCATGCGGTAGAGCTTGGGCGTGGGCTGTGTGTCGGTAGGCAGATGGCGGCCGATGACCTGGTACTCCTGGAGGCGACCTGGATCACGAAGGATCAGACATCAGCGCTCTCTTACGGATAGTCGTAGTGTGTGTCCGAGGGCTCCTTTGGTGCTGCCATTGCAGACCATATTCCATGCTCTTTCAGCCCATCGCGGACGGTGTGTGCTTACCCATCTATGATATGTTAGCATGACGGCGATCGTATATGCGCAAAGGACTCACTGTGTGTGTTGCTGCGTCGTGTATTTGTCGTGTGTCGCTGTCCAAGCAGAAAGATTGATGTCGAAATGGCAAGGTCTTGGTGCGGCAAAGCGGGAAATGCCGCTGCGTGGCTGCCTCAGTACATCAGCCTTCGACTTCGACCTTCGAGAGAAACATCGACGTTAGCAACACCACACCAAACATGACGACCATCATGGATGGACTGTGGGACGACTTCGCAAAGGCAAACGAGACCACTGATGGCTATCTGCTCGCCACTACCATTTCACCCGAGGCGCCAGCATCAGACCCGGCAAGACTCTACAACTGGCCGAAATGGACGAACGCGTACAGCCTGCAGACTGACCTACGATACAAGCTCCAGTATAACCCTGCTCTTAGCTTGAACAAGGGTGAAGCTGGGGCTTGGCTAGACGTTTTTACTGCTTACTACGCCTTCACTGGTAAACTGCTTGCCGCCGAGGAAGCACAGAATGCTGGCAATCATCGCGAAGCAGACTGGAATAGCG
This sequence comes from Elasticomyces elasticus, assembly GCA_035926095.1. NCBI lineage: Eukaryota > Fungi > Ascomycota > Dothideomycetes > Mycosphaerellales > Teratosphaeriaceae > Elasticomyces > Elasticomyces elasticus. The sequence goes on from JAVRQT010000001.1 coordinate 1,653,407, forward strand.
TCTACGAAAGCTGGAAGGAGGTACTCAGTGCCGTCTACCGCGGCTACTCAAGCAACGTCTTCGAAGCCTGGACTATTCCGTGTCTGTATGCTGTTGGCAAGTATTTGCGCATCTTCGCCATCAAAGCCGATGACAAGGCTGCTGCGACTCAACGAGACAGCGGCCTTGCGTTTGGTGGCTTGCAGGAGGAAGACGCTTTCAGTGCCACGAGCAAAAATGAGAAGCTCGAGGATGCGGCGCGACAGATCAACCGCATCTTTGCATTGTGTCTAGGAGACAGGTATGTCATGCACCTGTTTCTTACACTATGGTTTTCCAGCTGAGGTAAGTATTCTTTTCTCTCTACAGAAATCCTCTCGAAGACTCACGCAAGTGGGCACTCTACTACACCGCCAATCTCCTCTTCAAAACCTACTTCCGCCTCAACTCGATCCCGCTGTCCAAAAATATTCTCCGATCTCTACGCGCCGGTGCTGCTGACACGCCACCACTGTCTGCTTTTCCCAAAGCACACCAAGTGACCTTCAATTACTACTCCGGCGTGCTCGCCTTCCTCGAAGAAGACTATGCGACCGCAGAAAGTTATCTGCTCTCCGCCTACCAGCTGTGCAACAAGGACGCTAAAAGGAACTTGGAGATGATACTGATGTATCTCATCCCGACCAAACTTCTGACATCGCACAAATTACCGACCAAAGAGCTACTGCAGCAATCACCGAAGCTAGATCGCTTGTTCACACCTTTCTGCATGGCCATCAAGCGTGCCGATCTGCGAGCTTTCAATGCTGCTCTTGAGGCGGGAGAGGACGAGTTCGTGAAGCGGCGTGTGTATCTCACGCTTGAGCGTGGCCGTGATATACTGCTTCGCAATCTCTGGCGGAAGGTGTTCCTCGCAGGTGGTTTCGAAACGCCGAAAGAGGGTGAGGCGGCTATGGCGCCGCCGGTAAGGAAGACGAGGATTCCGGTGCGCGAGATTGCTGCTGCTTTGCGGCTGGCGGGTGCTTCGGAGATTGACGATGGAGAAGGTGGTGTGGATGGAGATGAAGTGGAGTGTATGGTGGCTAACACAATCTACAAGGTACGTCTCAGCGATTCGGGATTGGATTTCTATCCAGTCCGTTCCGAGGGTAGACATTTGCTGATTTTTGTTGCTTATAGAACCACATGAAAGGCTACATAGCCCGCGATCGAGGCATGGTCGTGCTCAGCAAAGCCGGTGCGTTCCCAGGTACCGGCGTCTGAGCCAAGGTCGTACCTCTGGATCGAAGGCGCTGCAATACTACCTTGCTTTGCTTTATTGGCTTGGCATGGCTACAGCGGCAAGCGAGGTGCTGCGATTGCACACCACACCACTACGGGGCGAGCCGGTCGAGCATACATATCGTGGTCGCATATGAGTCACAGAGCTACTCATGCGCATGGCCGAAGCATGGACGCCACCAACGGCTGACCATCACGATTCGAGTATACTGTTATCGAGGGTGAGAAGGCGGTCGAGTTGACGTGTTGCATACTCCAATACTGGTGCAGTAATGTAGCACAATAGCTAATGATACATGTGCTTGGCCATTCTTGTGCCGCCGCACTGGCTCTGCCTTCTTGAGCAGTTTGTAGGCATCGATGAAAGGGAGCCCTGCTCCTTCCCCAATCTGATGAAGCATAGTGATACATGTCTCCACCCAAAAGCAATACTCCGTGAACGCCAGGCTAGAAGTGAAGTATAACGCCTGTAGCCTGTCGACGTTGATGTACAATGAGAGTGTGTCGTGCCGCGAACGACCGGACGTTGGCGGAGATGGTCAGAGATGTGAGATGTCGCAGAGGATGCTGATGACATAGCGAGCGTGAAGTCTGCAACTCTGCTCAACGAGGTGAACGTGCTGAGCCAGCGATGTCGTCCTGGGACGTCGTCAGTGACAGCGTACGTGGTAGAACGATTGTAGGACTTACAAGATGATTCACCATGGCCACAAACAGGTCGAAGAACAGCGCAGATCCGCCACGATCCATCTCAGCTTGCAGTGTACCGCTGCGCTTGAACGTCGACCGACTGCGAATGATGAGCGCCAGGTAGTGTGCTCTCAGCTTTGAGTCGGAAGGTGGTGTGTGGGCGTAGGCATAGCGGGCGGAGGCGAGGATGGTACTACATTGCACGCCCGATGCAAGGCCTTGCTTTTTGAGGGCCAAGCGTTGAAGGTCGGGCAGGACGTATCGGTGAGCGGAGCACTAGTAATCATGTCAGCCAAGGTAGGCTAAGAGGCATGTCGACCGGCGTACGTAGATGACAGTATCCTTCAGCACTGGTCCGCCAATGCCGTTAGCATGCACCGTGCTCTCGCCTTGTACACCCGCTGCACCATCTGCATCGTCGAGCAGCCAGCTCGCTCGCTTCTTATCGTAGATGAGCTTCGGTGTGTAGTCACCCTTGTATAGATACTCCAGCACAGCTGAGAAGACTTCTGGCTCTTCGTTCGGTAGGTCGATACGCTTGCCTGATGCTTCGAAGAATTGCGCCCGGCAGGCTTGTGCGAAGTATGGTGCTTTGGAGAGCACATCCTCATGAGCTGCAAAGAGTCTTTGCGCTGGCCCCACGCAGATTGTGACTATCGCCGAGTTGAGGTTGCTGTGTCCTGTCAGTGAGGTCGAGGTGCATTTGAGTACTGGTTGCTTACGGAGAGGTCGGCGAGCTGCTTGCTGGGCTCTTTGCAGGTGTCGACTGTGATGGGGCAGGCTGTTGTGTGTTGAGCTTCCTGGTTGGGGCATACTCTTTGAACGACTTTTGCTTTTTCGTGGCTTTGCCGGCTCGGTGTGAAAAGCTCTCACGGTACGACTTGTTCTTGGTTGACGTGAACATGCTGTCGGATGCTTGTGTGTTGGCTGTGTGGCTTGTGGGTGTCTCAGTCGAGCAGGTGTGAGGGCAGAAAGTGTGGGAGAAGGTCGAGGAAGATCAAGGTACTTATGCAAGTCTGCAGGCAGCAGAATGGGAGACGCAAAAGCCACTCTTGAACAGGTCGCACGCCTTCTTGATATACATTCGTACCTGCGGCGAAGCTGAATCGTGTGGCCGCACCGCAAACAGCGAGGAAGGATGTCAAGCGTTCGGCTGCGCAGGGCTTCAAACGCGCCGATTCGACGCGTACAGTGCGTGCAGCACGCTAGAGTCCCGATATTGACACGACATCACGGGACTCTCAAAGATCGAGCAATCAGCGAGGAGTCATCGGCGGGCGGCCTCCCTTGGACCATGTTCTGGCTTTGACGCGGAACGCGGATAGAAAGGCGATGTTTCACAGGGTGCCTCCGCTATGCCTGTTGCGGAGATAATCTTGCAGCCCACGGGCGAAGCACGGGTCGTCGCATCGGGCAAGGGACGCCTGATACACCGCGTGGTCAGTCTCATCAGTGTGAGTCGCACTCCTAGTCATAGCATGTGCTTGCCACGTTTCTCTATAGGCGACAGATGCATACGACTGGTGAATGCGTACGAATCCGATGAGGTGTCGTCCTTGTTGCCTCGGGGAAATGCGATCGACTAGCGCAACGGTGGCTTGCTGCCAAGGCTTCTAGCTCAAGTACCTTGCATGAATCCCTGCAAGCACTCAACATCGTGCATGTTGGTTCGCATCAGAGACGACACATCACCCATCACACAGCGACACAACAGGCCCACACAACGATACATCAGGCTGTTTGGAAGGCTGAGTATCAGCTCCCTCACGCCGCCTGTGTGTGAGAGCCCATAAACGCGACCCTTGGGCACTCGAGGCAGTCTCGAAGTCATATTGTGCGCTATACCCGCTAAGGTACACTCGGCTTGCTGTGTCTCGATCTTGGCCGCTGGAATTTCCTCGTAGTCACCACGAACTTTTCGAACAAAGCGCTAATCCTTACACTCATCACCTCCAGGTGCACCATGAATTCTGCGCGTGGGTTAAAGACCACTCCGAACAGCGTCGGCAACTTCGCTGCGCTCCGCTACCCAGCTTCAACCACTTACAGCGACGAAGAGAGAGCGATCGCGGGAATCGATCTCTTGCAGCAGTACGAGGGAGATATTGTCAAAGCACTCGTCAACAGTATACGAAATGCGCGAGTGTCAATTGTCATGGTCACCATACCTTCAAATGCATGGCCACGGGGAGAAGCGGTCGTGAAAGTAGAGAAGCAAGTCGCTGGGATCGGGCTTACCTTCTGGCTTCTTGCGCCAATATGCGGTGGCAACTATGTGGCAGCCACCAAGCTCAACTTCGAAGGGTCTGAAGACGAGCTTGTCGCACTCTGTACCCATGAGGGAGAACAGCATTTCGACGCCCTGAGAGGCGACCGCATTTGTTTTGTACCTGGGGCACGATTTTACCGAGGGGGCGTAGAAAGCTTCGACGACTTCCGCCAAAGCAAAACCCAGAACCCTGGTAGCGCTGATGTTGATGACGTGCCGCCACCGTCTACCTTCTTAGCACTTCCACAGGAACTACGCACCGAGATCCTGCAACGTGCTTTGGACGAATTGCCGGTGGTCCAGACATTGCATCCGGACTCCTCCTGGTCTGCCTGCCCTTTGTGGATCCTGTCTGCTGATACGAAGCGTCAGCCGGCTCTCCTGATGGTCTCGAAATCTCTGCGTCTGCAGGTCCTCGATGCAGCGCGCCTACTCGCTCTGACTCCGGACGTCTTATTCCTCGACGCAAGCTCGATGTCTTCGATACGCGAAGCAATTCAGCAACATCTAGGGTGCATCCGCCAAATCTCAGCAAAGCAAGATCTTGCGTTGATCATTGCTCTTCGTAGCTTTGACGACTTTGCGCTGACCTTGCACAACTTTGTGCCAACAAATTGCCGTGTCTACCTCGTTGCCTGCAGCCAGAATCTTGTGGGCCACAGAGAGCTAAGACACCGATACGAACTAAATCGGGCCGGTGTGCAGTGCTTCGCACTGGTGCCATTGCACCGGCTGTTTAGTTCTACATCAGGTGCAGAATATGATCGCCTAGACCGATGCAGTAATTCCGTCAGATGTACGCGAGTTTCTCTGGTCACGGCCAACCTCGACGTGCCTGTCTCGGGGAGAGGCGCAGGCTCTGGATGCGCTACTGCAGCGATCTGGTTCAAATATGGCGGTCAATGTTTCTGATTAGCACAGAGAGGCATCATCGCGAAAAAGCACAGCAGGATGGCGGAAGAAGCGCAAAAGTTCAACCTTTTCCGCGATCAATTGGACCAATGGAAGAGATTGGGGACTGGAGTCACAAGTCGCTGTGACACGGCTGCACAAAACCCTTCCTTGCTTCTTCATTGTCATGTGTCGACGATATCAACTCGTCTCGTACATCTACGAGATTTGCTACATCACCGCGGCGCCTTCACTCTCAGTAAGTTCTCGGAGTTCTTGTACGCAATCATGTCCAGCTGCTCCTTCGTCACCAGCCCGCTCGCCTCTAGCTCTTCGATCCACTTGAGGCCATTCTCGTTTTTCTCGAAAGGATAATCAACACTATACAAAATATGATCGATCTTTGTGTTGCCCAGGATGCACCTAAGCGGGTCGAGACTCCACACACCTGATGTGGTGATCCAGATGTTCTCATCCCAGACGGTCTTCCACTTCCTTTGCTGGTCGCCCCATCGTACGCTTAGCTTGGTGATGCGATCAAGCATGAACGGAATCATCTCGCCGAAATGGCCGAGGATGATCTTGAGCTTTGGGCACTTGTCGAATATGCCTGCTGCGTACAGACGAAGGGTATGTAACGCAACTTCGTTGTGCCAGCCCCAGCCTGATGCACTCAGACTTCTGGATGCTCCACCGGTGAAATTGCCTGTGAAGCGAGGCGCCATATCTTCGGATGGCCAGGAGGGATGGATGTAAATCGGTACGTCCAGCTTTTCGGCCATCTTCCAAAAGATGTCATACTCATCGCCATCGTAGTAGCGACCGTTGACATGACAGTCTATCAATGCGCCAACGAAGCCATATTGTGTGACCGTGCGTTCCAGCTCTGAAGCAGCGGCATCTGGATCAGACATGGCGAGCACGGCAAAGCCAGCGAAGCGTTCTTTATTCTTTTGCACAGCGGTTGCAAGCTGATCGTTCGCATCATGGCATTGCTGAGCACTAAGAGTGCCAGGACCGTGAGAAATTACCTGCAGCGACACCTTGCCCTTCTCCATATACGACAGGCGGAGGTCACCCAGATCTTTGAGCTGATCCTCGAGTCCAGCAATGGCTTTGAATTGTTCGACATATTTGTCGTCTAGTGTGCTCCCAACAGCAGCAGAGAAGAAGTGCTCCTCGAGCGTGATCAATGGCGGCACCATGGCTTTTATCTGAATGGGTCTCGAATACCTGTGCGAGTTCAGTACTCAGTTGGAATCGATGAAATCATAAAGGCTTGAAAGGAGTGTTTAGGAAGCTCGAGTGGATCCACCTCCATTTGACACTTCGACTTCAACATGCACTGCTTGACTCCCGCTTCTCCCAGAGGCAGCACAAATAAAAACAGGCACTTTCCAAGTGAATGGTCCATTCTTGATGACTCCTTGAGATTTGCGATCTGCTTCGGAACACAGATGACTGCGACTTCTGCCGCCAATGCTGTCGGTTATCAAGCAGCTCCATACCGAGGTCCTCCGCTCTCACCACCGCATCGACATGCGAAGGATGAGGAACAAATAGAGAACGCAAAGTCACAATAATAAGTACACCACATCTCCTCATCAGACTCACGTGTTCAATATATCCAAAAGCAAACTCATCATGGGCCCAGCCGAAGTACAGAAGGTCTCTCTGCCATCGTCCTACCCTTCCCTCCCCTTCACTCAGATCCGCTGCCACCATGTCCCGGAGAACTCCAAGGACGTCACGCCTACCATAGTGGTAGAGCTTTACCGACCTGGCAAACACAATGCCTTTACAGACACTATGATGTACGAGTTGGAGGAAGCTTTCAAGCTCTTTGATGTGGACGATCGCGTAAAGTGCATCGTGGTTACAGGCAATGGCAGAATCTACTGCGCCGGCGCAGATCTTGAGAGAGGCTTCGTGGGCGGGCAAGAGGACTTCAGAGATCACAGGGATGGTGGTGGCAGAGTAGCATTGGCAATACATCGATGCAGGAAGCCGGTCATCGGAGCGCTGCAGGGCAGTGCTGTTGGCATTGGCATAACCATGACCTTACCAATGAGCATTAGGGTGGCATATAAGAATGCTAAGATTGGGTTTGTCTTCGCGCGGCGTGGGGCAAGTTTTAACACATCTCATCTAAGCTAGTATGCTAACGTTTGTGCAGTACGTACCTGTTTTTCCCAAGACATCGGCGAGAGTTGTCACTGCCTAGCCTGTCTATTAACACAGAGACATAAGCTGCTACTATGCACGGTCCCTTTTAGCGGCATGCTAACGACGATACACTCCCCAAGCGATAATATCGTAGGCCACTGCTAACTCTAATGATTCCTCAGTCTGATCATGGAAGCGTGCAGCAGCTTCTTTTTGCCACGGCTGATCGGGTATGTCTTAGCTTCGCAGTATGATAGCATTATCTGACTTCTCGCAGCATGTCGAAAGCCCTCCATCTTACCACAACCGGATCAACATACCCAGCATCCCACCCGCTCCTCAACACTCTCTTCTCCGAGACGCTGGACACTCCTGACGCAGTACTGCCTCGTGCCCTCGAGATCGCGGACGAGATCGTCCAGAATACCTCCACCGTTTCGTCATACCTGATGAAGGAGCTGATGTACCGGGATACCGGCAGTGCAGAAGGCCAGCACTTGTTGGACAGCAAAGTCATCTATGAGATGTTCGGTAGTAAAGATAACACCGAGGGTGTGCAATCGTTCCTGCAGAAGCGGCCAGTGAAGTTCGTGGGCAGTATGCAGCAGGATGCGCCGGGGAGCTGGCCGTGGTACACCACTGTCGATACGTCAAACCGACCGCAGGTAAGTACTGATAGCTACGGAAGCCTGAGTTTGAAACATCCGCTGACTCCTCTACCCATCACTTTTCAAGGCCGTCGGGTACAAGTTTAAGCCGAAGTTGTAGATTTGTATGAAGATCCATGGAGCACATTGGACCAAGTGCGCTTGCCAATATGTCAACACTCCTCACACTCCTCATGCCACTATTCCTATCGACAGTGGTAGATGCCACGTGCTGTGGAGAACGTAGAAACTGTCTTGACTGTTGCATCCTCTCACAGCTTGGGCAGAGGATGTTGACCTAGTCGCTCCAAGTCAAGTGCTCGCATAGCTCCTATGAGCTCGCTTTCTGCCTCGTTTCCTGTAGTCCGACGCGGCTCCACCACAACTTCGCTGGGTGTCGGAGATGCCATATGTTCCGAGATGCCATGCACATCCCACAGATCGATTTGTGACGGCGGCTCGCCGATTTGTACACTTTCCAGTCCTGAGTGCCGCTTGGGGTTGCGGGGTTTGCGCTGCTGCGAATTGCTGGAGTCTGCCTTCGGCTTGGTCTCCTTGAACAGGACTCCCTGCGGTGAGATTTCATTCCGGTCTGCTGGAGGTGTACGCAGGAGCCTCAAGGCACGTACCTGTTGTAGGGTGACGTGTGGCGGGCGATCTCGCAGCTTCTTCAAAGTCAGATCGTCCAAGTCTATGTGAACTTCGTCCCGATTTTCAGCACGTTTAGCCGCTAGGCGTTGTGAGCGACGAGAGGGCTCTTCGCTTTCTAGCGATGCCTTCTCGAACTTCTCCCACTTGCGCTGCTTACGAGCGGCTCTTCTCTTCTTCGCGCCCTCACGGCTGCCGTGCTCATTACCGTCTCCCATCATCGCCATCTCTGCTGATGCGGCGGCAGGCAAGCGCACGATCTTATCTTGCTGCTTGAGAGTACCAAGAGTCTCACAAAGGTCAATTACCGTGACGCCGTACGAGTTCTCCTCGATCGATTGTTCACAAAAGCGCAGATTATAGGCGTTAGTCTTTATTGAAGGTGGTCCGACCGCTTGGAAAGATCGCGAGGTTACCGGAGCTGTGATACCTAACGCAATTACTCGATCCAGCCAGTGCTGAGTGAGTACATTGTGTGCGTGTGTGCGGTTCTCTTTGCTGTGGCTGCTGAGCATTCGTAGCAATACCAAGAAGAGTAGCGAGTACGGTGTTGACTGCCGGAACATACTTGGCAGGGCACCAATAGGTGCGCAAGACCTGTCATGATCAGCTCGTCAGCTCGTCATACGTACATCTCCTCAGCAGAATTTGGGTCCAGCGCCGCTGCCCTCGCCTCGAAGACTATCGACTCGTACAGTTGAGCAGAGACGTCCAAACTCACCAGTTTCTTTTAATCATGCGGCAGCTTGAATGATACACGTGCGCTGCACCCGAGCCCACACGCATCCGAAGCTTCTTTTCGGTCAGGTGTATGGGCTTCACATCTGGCAGTCTCCATAGCTGTGCCTCTGCGTCTGCAAATGTGGAGATATCTTGATAGTATGTACTATCCTGTAGCATAGTCGGGAGAGTCTCGTGTTGAAGAGGCTCGTCACTATTGGCGTGATCCCCGTCGTGCCGCTCGATAGACACGCCTCCGTCGTTGTCGGCCATGGTCTCATCAAGATCCATGCCTTGGGAGAGTGCCATCCTGTGCTGTGTGGGTTGCTTCGCGCTATCGTCGTATGCGCACCCAAGTTGTTATACTTGCCGCTCACGCCTCAATATGGATGTTCCGCGATAGAGATGATGTTGTTGAAAGTTGCAAGTACTCAAGTTGCGAGCGACGTCGAAATCGCGATGATTATGTAAGCTAGCGCCTCACGCTAAGAGACTTGGCAAACAACAAGTCTCTGAGAACAGAACAAGCACTACTTGTACACCATGCAAAACGCTGCTATCCAGATATAGGGGTCTCCAGATGTCTTTTGGTCTGAGTTGAAGTCCTGGAGTTGCCGTCGTGTGCACGAGCCTTATCGCGTAAACCCAAAGAAGCAGGTACGCGGTCGATCTTCTCCGCATGGCGCATCGGCTCCTGCAGGCTGCATGGTGACCACGTTGTCGCAGGGGTTCGGTCGACCAGGGCTGAGCATCGATGTTTGCATTGGTCGATTTACGCGAGAAAATACATCATTTCTCCAACCTCGTTGGCTGGACCCATTTATCCAACCTTCAAGGCTTGACGGTTGACCCCAAGAAGGGGAATGCACAGCCAAGTCGTGATGGACTTTCTACCTGTATTCAGCCAGGTTGCCAGGACCGCCCGTGAAGCTGGGTGGCGAATGGTGATAACCAACATAGGAGAAGCAAGGTAGAAGCATGAGCTCGAGGGCGAGCCATGTGGACCGACCAGAGAGCGATGGGTACGCGGCAACACACGGGACGAAATACAGTACATTGATACAAGATACCGCCGAGTCATGTCCAGATGAACACCTGGATCCTGCTTCGGCAGATCTGTTCAGCCTGCTTGAGATTAAGTCCTCTTCCAACCTGCCTCTCACTCCTCGCCTCTCCAATCTTGCAACCCCTACTTGATCGGAGTGATGCCTACGGAGCGACGTTGACGAACCGTTTGTGGACCTGAACACCCTTGCAGATTTTTCAGGATCGATCGCCTTAGCCCGATCTTTGAGAATCATCTCCATCAACCACGAACCATGGGCATGTCAGGACACGCCTCAGGCGAGGCTGTTGTAGCTGTCAGCATTGCAATGACTGTGCTTGCAGCAGCCTCGGTCATATCGCGCCTGGCGACGCGAGTTGGCATTGTGCGAAACGCCGGAATCGACGACGCCTTCATCACCGTGGCACTGCTCTTCTCGATCGCAACGACGGTCACTTTGCTACTTCAGGTCAAATACGGCATGGGTCAACACCAAGACACTCTCAGCGAACAAGATCAGCTTCTACAATTGCGACCGTTCTGGGCGAGCATCTGGGTCTACAATCTCGCGATCTCATGCACCAAGTTCTCGATTCTGTTTCAGTACCTCAGAATAGGTGAATTTTAAGGTGAATACGACTCCTCCAACCCCGTATGCTAACGTATGTGCAGTACGTACCGATTTTCTTTCAAGACATCAGCTAGAGTTGTCTTCGCCTACCCTACATCCGAGCCTGTCTGTTAGAACACAAGGTGCTGCTAGGCTGCGGCTGCTTGCTGCCTCTTGGCGTGCTAACGACGATATCTTCCCTGAGGGAAAACATCGCAAGCCACTTGCTAACCCTTGTGATTTGGTAGTTTCCGGGTCGCAAGTTCAGGGCGACTTGCTACGCTTTGATCGGAGTGGTTTTTGTCTACAGCTGCTGGACATTCTTTAGTGCTATTTTCGCCTGTACGCCTGTTGAGTATTTCTGGAAGCCGAACAGGCCCGGCGGTGGCAAGTGTCTTGATCGATTCGCTGTGTGGTACGCTATCTCCCTTTCTGCCCTTGGAGTTCACAAATTGATTTTGAGATTTCTAGGTTCGCCAATGCCGGCATCAACATAGTCACCGACATCGCTACTGGTTTACTGCCTCTGCCCGTCTTCAATTCCCTCGAGCTACCAAAACGACAGAAAATAGCCCTGATGTCGGTCTTCGCCCTCGGAGGTTTCACCTGCGTTGTCTCTATCCTGCGCCTCCAGTCGCTGTACGTGATCTCGAGAGCAACAGACGTATCGTGGAACAATCCTCTAGCCGCAATATGGAGTTCGGTGGAGATCAACACTGGTATTCTCTGCTCGTGTCTGCCTACACTCAAGGCTTGCGTGAGTCGATACCTCCCAAGGCTATTTACAACGAAAATATCGCGCGCTGGGTCCAGGCCTAGCCACGCTCGTGGTGCCAGCAACCATCACAAGAACGGCACTCGATCCAAGATGTCTTTCCAAGAGTTGGGTCAAGGATTGGACGGTCGAGGGCAGGCGGTGCAGAGAAGTGTGATCCAGAGCAACATCGATCATGCGGATAATTACGATATGGGGTCCATGGGTTCAATGCCAAAAGGTTACGAGCTGGACAATGGTCAAATACAAGTGGTCACGGTATTGGAACAAGAGGAGCATCAGGAGAATGACTCTCGTGCTGAAACAGACAGCATGAAGGGTCTTGTGCGAGAGACATTCTATCAAGCGGACCGTCTTTAGCATGCGCTTGCACACGACCGGTATGACTGAAACGATATTTGCAATAATAGCTTTGTACAGTACTGATAAAGCTCGTCTGGTAAGCTAACCAACATAAATGTTGATATATTCTGTAATTTGTAGGCATGATCGCATCGTAAATGTCCATATCGAGTTGCATTGGCCTTCCTGCAACATACATGAGTCGGCCGCGCAATGCTATCAGACATCTAGTGACCATACACACTCTACCGACCTACTTCCTGCCTCCCTTCAACCACTCCAGCACCTGCGCCGCGCTCTGGTCAGGCGGAAAGACTGGGTACCACACCTTCTCGATCTTCCCATTCTCAACCGCCAACGCCATTCGCTTGATTAACGTCTTGCCTTGCCATTCATGTGTCGGCAGTTTCAATCCCTTGGCCAACTCCAGCTTCTCGTCGCTCAGCAGCTCGTACGGAAGATGAACACGATCTTTCAGCTCGCGTTGATAGTCCGTGTCCTGAGTGCTGCACCCGAAGATTTTGCTTACGCCTTGTTCCGCAAAATCCTTGGATGCATCCCGGAAGGAGCATGCTTGTGGTGTACAGCCTCGAGCGCCTGGAATAGCGTCCCATTCTGCGGGAACGTTCTCGCCTGGAGCTCCCGAACGGGGGTAGATGAAGAGGATATTCAGTCCTTGGAGTTTTGAGAGGTCGACTGAGTCTCCCGAGGTTGATGGAATTGAGATAGATGGAAAGTCCATGCCGTTGAGGTGGTCGCATGCTCCATCGTCTTCAGGTTTTGGTATGCCAGTCCAATCAGGTGGTGGATGACCACCGAGGCTTGTTGCTGATGCCATACTTCGGGGTGATGTTTGGTGCAATGCTGTTGTTCGTTTTAGACTGTTCACCGAGGTCGGTATGTATGACGGTGTGACGACGGTCCTGATGGACGCAGTGTTTATCCTGGGCTTACTTGCAATCGACCTGAAATGTAGAGCACGACAGTATATACGTCGACAAGGCTGCATGAATGATCGCAGGAAGAGGAAGACGATCAAACAGTTCTTATACCAATAGTGGAGTCCGCACGGCTGTACCTTCCTCTTTGGTTCAACAAGGCAGCTCTTGGCGTAACGTGCATGAACGTCTGTACATCATCTATTTCATATAAGAACTATTATCACAGGTAAAACTTCCTCTCACGCTCCCACTTTGATACTGTGTTACGATCTCCATGACACTGGCGTACGTCCCACAACCCAAAATCGCAACGCCGATGACGAGGACCACAGCGTTGACGATCGACAGGCAGACGTTATGGCGGGAAGCATTCCATTTGCCCTTTTTGATAAGTCGGAACCAGAAGAGTGCTGGGAAGTAAAAGGAGAAGCCCGAGATGCTAGGAGAGAAGATGGGTCAGCAGATAAAAGAGTGAAGATGGGGGGCGGCTTACAATAGACTGGAGATCAATCCGAGCAAAGCGCTGAAGAAAGGGATGGCTTCTGCGACGACCCAGGAGAGGACAGTGATGACGGCGACGAGCGCAATCCAGACCAGCCCTGCAAATCTCGTCAGTGTATGCTTCGTATGCCATTCTCGATGGTCAACTCACATCCTGCCTTGCTGTTCACGAATCTAATCTCCGAATCCTTGAACGCCCGGTCGATGATGAGTCGCGCAAGCACCGTCGTGTTGATCGATCCAGAAATGAAGATGACCGGTAGCGCGACGCCGAACGCGATCCTCTTGACCGTGTGGCCCGCCGAAAGCAGAGCCGGACTCTCCACATGCTGGCCGACGAAAGCGTAGATAACGGCTCCGACGACAGTGTAGATGACGATCTCGATCAAGCCGAGTGCCCAGATCGACTTGACGTAGTCCTTTGGGGTGTGTAGTTCGACCATGAACGAGAACTGGCAGACGGCAAAGGAGTATGCGAAGACGATGTTCGTGGTGGCCAGAAACGCCTTGTAGAATGACATATCGGCTGGTGGCCAGACGCTCCACTCTACGGCTGCGAGCCCGCCTGGACCGGAATGAGCTTGAACACCAGTCGTGACCATCGTGATACCGATCGCTATCAGGATCGAACAGAAGTCGATGTATCCCAGAAAAGCCAGATCATGGAAGGTCGGGGGAAGCGCGACGGCGAACAGGACGGCAGCTGAGATGGCTCCCCATCCTAGAGCGCACATGACAGGCTTGTCGGCAATGGAAATGAATGCGATGGTGCCAGTGAGGACATGGGATCCGACGATCAAGACCAGGAAAAGTGGGAGCATCACATTGCCGAGTAGTTCCAAGGGTCGTCCGCCGAGAAGTCTCATGGCATCGGGATAATGCCGTACGTCCGGATGTTTGATGAAGACTTGGCCGACGACGTAGGAGGTGTAGATGGCTATGAGACCGATGCCGACACACAGGAGGACGCCGGCGACCATGCCGACGGCGGCGAAAGCAGCCGGGAGGCTGAGAGATCCGAGGGCGATTCCCTCGACGATGAGACAGACGGTGAGAGATTGCCAGCTCAGACGGTGGAACTTCTGTTCGCCTTCCTGGACGGTGGCCTGGCGTTCGAGGTCGGCGGGGGCGACTTTCTCCGTCGAAGCATGAGGGGACGTTGGCGAGGAGAGGCTGCTTTTTGGTGAGGTCTGGCCTAGGGCCAACTTGCGAAGGGATGGTTTGCGCCCCATGTTGAAGTTTGCAAGGTGGAAGATGCGGACGAAAGAGAGGAAGAGAGGAAGGCAGAAGCAGGAGGAGATGGTTAGTGATGTATGATCGTCGCCTCCAATGCGGGCAGGTCTCGTGCTTTCACTCCCGATGCGTCCCTATCTGAGTTGCGAGTAGTCTGACCAACTTTACGGTGGGTTGAAAGCAAATTATTACATACCATCTACGCTTCATAGGCGACGTTGGTAGTTTTCGGTGGAGCAGGCGCTACGGGCCAGAGATGACAAAAAGCTTCGGTGAAATAAACTTCGTCTGGAGTCGCCGAAGAAGATACGGATGGCGCATGAACTGCCGAGACGTTTCATAGCGGTCGTACTGCAGGCAGATGTTCTTATTAGGTGGCAATCCCAGGTTCGCCGTATGCCGCTGCAGCCCTCGCAGTCGCTCTCGTACCTCTATAACACAGCGACATCACTTTGGAGAGAGCAGCAAGCACGCCGTCTGTGAAGGTCCAGACTGTGTCATGACCTCGTCCATCGTGACAGCGATGATGGCCGTCGTGGCTGTTCATGACCATCCGCTGCTGTCCGTAAGGCCCCCAGACGACCCCATGGAGTAGATGATAAGACCTTCCCATCGCAGTCGTCTGATACGCACCGAGACAAAGCTACTCCACTCAATGACACTCTCCTCAAGGTCAATGATGTGGGAAGGTGATGCCCTGAGGTCGAGTACAAGCAAATGCTTTTCGCGCCAAGGAAAGATGCGGCTCTGCGGGCTCCTGCTATTCTCGGACTTGCGGGCCCAGCCGTACGACGATCGCATGCTCAATGTTTGTAATCTGTACGAAACAACATATTCCCTACGATCCTGGACATATTCTACATTGCAAGCAGCAGTGAATGAGCATGGCATAGCGATCGCGCTGGACTTGTACTGATGGACAGGCAATAACGCTCGCGGAACTCCTTTGTCAGACTCACGCCACCTCAGCTCCGGATCTCGTACAGCACACTCGTTTCACACGTCGCCCCTGTGTATAGCGACACACATTCATACAATGGCGCCCTCTCGAGCCGCGTCGCACATGACGACCACCACCCTGAAGGTCTCAGGCATGACATGCGGCGCCTGTACCAGTTCCGTTGAAGCTGGCTTCGACGGGGTGGACGGCGTAGGCAGCGTGTCTGTGAGTCTGGTCATGGAGCGCGCGGTGGTTATGCATGATGCGCAGAAGATAAGTGCGGAGCAACTGGCAGAGATCGTGGAGGATAGGGGATTTGATGGAGAGGTGTTGGCTTCAGATGCGCCGGTTGAGGCTGAGGCTTTGTTCGATGTGGAAGAGGAGGACGAAGCCCATGAAGAAGTTCTGGAGACTGGGATGAGTACGACTACGCTCCATGTAGGCGGCATGACTTGCGGGGCATGCACGTCTGCGGTGGAGGGCGCGTTCAAGGGCGTGCCAGGGGTCAAGAGCTTTAGCATATCATTATTGTCTGAACGAGCGGTCATTGAGCATGATACGAACCTGATCTCTCCTGAGAAGCTTGCGGAGACGATCGAGGATACGGGCTTCGACGCAGAAGTTCTGGAATCTAAAGCCGTTGAGCTAGTGGCGAGTACACCAAGGAGCAGACGGCGGAAGTCTATCACGAAGAAGTTGGTCAGCACCACGGTTGCTATCGAAGGCATGACTTGCGGTGCATGTACCTCAGCGGTTGAGTCTGGGTTCAAGGATGTTGAAGGTCTGGCACAATTCAATGTCAGTCTCCTAGCTGAACGAGCTGTGATCCTCCACGACCCAGAAAAGCTGTCTACCGCACAAATCGTCGAGATCATTGAAGACCGTGGTTTCGACGCTACCATTATATCCACCCAAGAAACCGACTCAGCCCAAACTACATCAACAAACGCAAGCGTGCAGCTCAAGATCTATGGACTGCCAAGCCCAGAATCAGCGGCAGATCTCCAAACCAAACTCGCAAACACGATAGGCATAGTCTCAGCAACCATAAACTTCTCCACCACCCGAGCAGCCATCACGCACACACCCAGTCTGATCGGTCTACGAGCTATCGTCGACGTTGTCGAGCAAGCGGGCTACAACGCCCTTGTAGCAGACTCGGACGATAACAATGCTCAACTCGAGTCTCTGGCCAAGACGAAAGAGATCCAGGAATGGTCGCGTGCCTTCAAGACCTCCCTCGGTTTCGCCATCCCCGTCCTCTGCATCTCCATGCTCTTTCCTATGTTCCTCCCCTTCCTCGACATCGGCAGCTTCAATTACGCCGGTATCTGGCTAGGCGATATCTTATGTCTCGTTTTGACAGTCCCTGTCCAATTCGGTATCGGCGCTCGCTTCTACAGGTCCGCATACAAGTCCTTAAAGCACGGGAGCCCAACAATGGACGTTCTGGTCGTGATGGGCACATCCGCTGCTTTCTTCTTCAGCTGCGCCGCGATGTTGGTCAGCTTCTTCACGCCGCCGCATTCGAGACCGGCCACGACGTTCGATACGAGTACTATGTTGATCACTTTTATCGTTCTTGGACGATGGCTTGAAAATCGCGCGAAGGGACAGACGAGTAAGGCGTTGAGTAGACTTATGAGCCTTGCGCCGAGCACGGCTACTATTTACGCTGATCCGATCGCGGCTGCGAAGGCTGCGGAGGGTTGGGAGGAGCAAGAATTGCAGTCGGAGAAAGGCGGCAATGAGAAGGCTCCGGTTTCTGCTGCTGGCGCGAGTATGGAGGAGAAGACCGTGCCTACTGAACTTATCGAGGTTGGGGATATTGTTATCTTGAAGCCTGGTGACAAGATTCCTGCTGATGGTCTTGTGACACGGGGCGAGAGTTACGTCGATGAGTCGATGGTTACTGGTGAAGCTATGCCGGTGCAGAAGAAGGCTGGTGTAACACTCATGGCTGGTACTGTTAATGGAGCTGGAAGGGTAGACTTCCGAGTCACTCGTGCTGGAAGAGATACACAGCTTTCGCAGATCGTGAGACTGGTCCAAGAAGCCCAGACTTCTCGAGCGCCGATTCAGCGAATGGCGGATCGGGTGGCGGGGTGGTTTGTGCCGATTATCATCACGCTTGGGATCTCGACGTTCGTTGCTTGGATGGCTCTCTCGCATTTGGTACCCCCGTCGCATTTGCCGAAGATCTTCTTATCTGAAGCCAGTGGAGGGAAGCTGATGGTGTGTGTCAAGCTCTGTATCGCGGTCATTGTGTTTGCGTGTCCTTGCGCACTGGGACTGGCGACGCCTACAGCTGTCATGGTTGGCACGGGTGTAGGTGCTGAGCAAGGGATCTTGGTGAAGGGTGGTGCGACGTTGGAGACTGCTACGAGGGTGCGACATGTGGTTTTGGACAAGACTGGCACGTTGACTATGGGCCGCATGAGCGTGAGTGGGGCGGAGATTGGTAAGGAATGGAAGAAGAGCGGCGAGAGTTTGTGGTGGAGCATTGTGGGCTTGGCAGAAGGCGGCAGCGAGCATCCTATTGCTAGGGCTATTGCTGCTGGTGCGAAGGCGAAGCTGGGCGTTGCGGTTGATGGGACGCTCGAGGGCAGTGTAGGTGACTTCAAGGCGGTCGTCGGGAAGGGTTTGGAGGCTACTGTTGAACCGGCTGGCGGGCTGGGGAGGCAGAGGTTTCGTGTCGTAATCGGCAATGCTTCTCTACTACGTGGCCATGGCATTGAGATGCTCACTTCTCCCGAGGACGAGTACGATGAGCTTTCGCGACGCAATAGCCGGACGCTTACCCAGGCGACGACTTCGAAGACAACAGGCGAGTCAGCGGGCATTACCACCATTCACGTCGCCATCGACAATGTCCACGCAGGCTCGATTGCGCTTTCCGACACCCTCAAACCATCTGCTCGGGCCTGTATTGCAGCACTGCATAGCATGGGCATTACGACTTCCCTCGTCACCGGTGACCAAGCAGCCACAGCGCAGCATGTCGCCGAGCTCGTGGGTATCCCATCAGATAACGTTCACGCCGGAGTCTTGCCCTCGGGCAAGCAGGAAATCATTGAGGAGCTACAAAGACAAGGCGAGATCGTAGCCATGGTCGGCGATGGAATCAACGACTCGCCTGCCCTGGCTACCGCGCACGTGGGCATCAGTCTGGCGAGCGGCACGGATGTGGCAATGGAGGCGGCGGACATCGTGCTTATGAAGCCGGAGCAGCTCCTTGACATTCCCGCGAGTCTGCACTTGAGCCGAACGATCTTCCGAAGGATCAAGTACAACTTGTTGCTTTCTTGTGTGTACAATGCTGTGGGCCTGCCCATCGCAATGGGGTTCCTGCTGCCGTGGGGCATCACCTTGCCGCCGCTTGCTGCTGGTGCTGCGATGGCTTGCTCGAGTGTGACGGTGGTCGTAAGCTCGCTGTTGCTCAAGTTCTGGAGAAGACCACGATGGATGGTTGAAGGTGAGGAAGATCTTCTTGCCGCTGAACTACGCAAGGGCAGGAGAGAAAGCTGGGCAGCGAGTCGTGGGCTATGGTCGCGCGTTGCTGGGCTCAAAGACATGGTGACTGGCAAGAGGAGGAAGACTGGAGAGAGAGAAAGGGGTGCTTATGTCGCATTGGAGAGCTATGAAGCCGTTTGAGCGGAATGGAAGGGATGTATTGCATTGCATTGTAGCGTTTGGCGAGTACTGTGGGCGCATGGGCTTTGAACCTGGAGGCGTTGCTTTGTTGAAGGATACCCTCGATGCCCTTGTCTGTGACCGTAGCTGTACATGTACATTTTTCCAATTGAGATCGCTCCTGTATCGCTCTACGCAGCTCGGTATTGGGTTGTTGCGCTTTGGAGATGGCAACCAGTATTGAGCCATTGCGTGGCCATCTCTGTACCGCCATGTGGCGCTCATGGTCCTGCATTCGATTTCGCAGTGCGTTCCATATATGCCTTGATGCCGACAGTCCAAGTAACCATCGCACGTTCTTCCGCGACGCCGAATATCGGTCATGCCTCTGTACAGAGTTTCGTGAATGGATCGGCTGCTACGTATGGTGGGAATATGGCCAGCGCGAAAGCGGAAGCACATGCATCTTCGAAGTGCCGAATCCGCGATATGCTCGTGCTCTCACTCTTGCGGCTCGATAATCGACCGCCATATGGCGGAGATGCCAGCGGTGACTCTACGCATCTCCATGTCGCCGATTATTTGACGTGCTCCTGCACTCGTCGGCGCAGCGATATCTCCGGCGATGGGCCTCGGGGAGTCGCGCAAGTCGGGTAGACATTTCCGTGATAAGCGCATCCAGAGCAACAAAGTTCGCGCATGGTCGGAGCACATCATACGATACTAGCGATCTCGGGCACAGTGAAAGGCTCCACGGCGCAAAGGGCTTCCGGATCTGGAGGATGAAAAGGACAGCCAAAAGCGAGCACATCCAGAATCAACCACTACCAGGCGTGCGAGGATTGGAGCATAGGCAGTATGAATGGCTGGCGCCCAAAGTAATCATGGAATCCTCATACCGATCTCATATACAGCTCGTCCACGTTCCGGCTGAGTTTCTATGCGCCAATCCCTCTCTCGCACTCGTTTCTGGCGAGTTGATTGCTTCCTCACTTTGTCCTGCTGCTCTTGGCCATTCGCGGCTTCTTCCCTCGCAAATTTCAGTCATTTGGGTATGATCCACTACTTCTAGTCTTTCTCGCACTCCTTGGCCGTCTCTTCACTCCAACACTGTCTCCATGGCGCTCAGTCTACGCGATGAAGGCCCAAAAGCCGGCTGGGCATTACAGACACCATTCATGGGCCGCTTCGGATTTGGGAGCATAAATGCAGATGTGAGGGATTGAGGAAGCTTTGCGCGCCATGAACTGCTTTCACGAAGTTGCGTGGTTGCAACATTTACGACCGCAATGACAGAGAGGTGAGGTGAGGTCTTGATAGACTCTCAAACCGTTTCATCCATCGCGTGCGAGCCACATGTCTTGGCAGCCTAAATAAGAAGCTACGCAAACTAATGGTCCGTGCGTCTGCCATTTTGCAACCAGGGCCATGGAAAGAAGTTGTTGCCGGACTTGTTACGAGGCATACCACAAATACATAAACAAGAGCATGCTTGCAGTGTTACTGGGATCTTGTAATGCAGCTTATGACAATCTCTAAGACAGCAGTATCCTATTGGTACAAGATCGACGAGTATAGCTGCTCCTTAGATCTCAGCACTGGAGAGTGGCCGAAATTACCGGCTATATGCTTGACCAAAGGTATCGCAAATATTCTCGTGCGCTAGGATATGCATTCCAAGCTCATGCGATCTATCAAAGCCTTTCGGACATATTGGACACCGAAATGTGACGGGGCGATCATGTGGTCCACCTTGTGAAGGCCCGCGGACTGGCAGGGTTTTCTTTAGGACGTAGTCGCTCTGCGAGAGGTCGTTGCTATCGCTGCTATAGTGCGTGTCGGGCGTGGAGACCCGGTGAGCCGCTGAATCAAACGACGTAGACGCGGAGTTGACAGCCATTGCCGCGTAAGTCTCCTGCGGATCAGCTTGAAGTACAAATGTCGAGAGGACTGGCGACCAGCGGTGGATTGTGCACTCACATCTCGAGCTGTCGTATTCTGTGGTGTCCCAGCATGATGGTGACCATGAAGCGAATGCGCCACTGGGATCGACGGAGCACGACGATGGGACCGGCTAGCCACTGGTGTCTCGTCTGCATCCAATCGGGTGTCCATGTCTCTCATGGCCATTCCATTGTCCGCTATGGGGTCTTCGTCCGAATAATAGTCACTGGGCTCCTCGTCGCTGTTGTACGGTGAGAGGACGGGAAAAGTACTGACGACGACGTCCGCGAGCTCTTGTATATCATTTAAGGTCGTGAACATGGCGTTGAGTGGCCCCCCCATAGCACTGATGACTCGTTAGCGTGTCATACTTTAGTGATACGTTAGGAGATCCTACGAACAGATATGTATCAGGTTCATTCTTCATCACTGCTGCTACCTGCACGTGTTCTTGATCGAAGAGTCTGTGCAAGAGTGACACTGTCTCCTCCGCCAAGCACAGTTTCTTGCCAGACTCGTGGGCTTTCACAATGTGCTTGTGCCAGTCTATCAGCTGGAAGGCAATACCATCTAGATAGATCGTCTGATCTCGAGCACGGAGCTCATCTTTATGGTCGTAGAGTACGTTGTCTATCGCGGTTACTAGGCCTTCACACCAGCTTATTACGTCCTTGTACGCAGTCGAGTCGTCGGCTGTGTGCTGTGTTGTTGGATCGGTTGTTGTCATGATGCTGATATTCTGCGATACTGACTGCTGCTGTATCAAGTGTAGCCGAGGAAATTGATGCGGTCGTTGGAATTTTTATTGTTGCGAACTAAAAGGCGAGGTGGAGGAACTCAGCGCCCAACTCACAAGGCTGACATGCCACGTCAGAGCTCGACCAACACATTTCATCCCACCAACATGAAATGATCGGGACAGTAAACTGACATGTACACATGTACGATCTCCCAGAGATGCCTTGTCGCCAAAGACGCTGTGTTTGCATTATCGCTCATATAGCTTGTTTAGGCCCATTAGCGCACACGATACCAAGATCCGCGGTGCCATCCAAGAACGAGTCGGGGTCACAGTACGTGTTGCTCACTGCATACAAGTCAGCGAGTGTTTTTAGCAGACAATCTGAGCTTCTCTAACCTCCTTTGCCATCGATGGGCATAAGATCGATATTCTCGAGATGCACACCGGATGCTACAGGTAAATGTCAGCTCAGCACTACGAGATCTCGTAGCATTCACACTCACCGGTACCATTAAGAAGCTGCAGCGTCACTCCTGCAGTATTCGTAGCATTTGCGACATGATACCAGCAAGGGTCGGTCGTACACGAGCCGTCGCCCGGGTACATGTCGTTGATCGTACCGCTGACATTAACCCACGAGAAGTTGCTGATGAAGGTCGCTGTCGAGTTGGCCGGGTACACGCCTGGCGTCTTGCCACGGTTGGTGTTTTGGTCGAAGTATACGCTCGTTGCAAAGACCGGAAACGTGGCGTTCAGGACGTAGATGTTCTGCCAGTGCACATCGCTGACGTTTCCTTGGCTGTCCAGACTCGACTTGAACCGCGTGGCATACAACGAGTTGCGGGACGTGATGTTGTTGAAAGTGATGTTGCTGATGTCGTCTGTGCCAGAAAGTGAGATGCCATGGCCTCCCTCGCAGATCATGTCCGTGATGTAGACGTCGTGCGCGCCGTTGTTTACAGCTACGCAGTCGTCGCCGTTGAACACATGATTGTCGTAGAATGTGAAGTTTGGACCCTTCACGTCGTACCCATCTGTGTTGAATGGGAACACGTTGGGAGTGTTCAGATCGTATGATGCATCGATCCAGTTGTCGTGCACGGCATAGTCGCTGCCGCTGAGAGCAAAGTTCCATGCGATCGGCTTGGAGACCTTCATGTAGCGGATGATTGTGCGATTAACGTTGATTGAAAAGCCATGCGGTCGAAGTGGGAGTCCTCCGAGTGGTGTGACCTAGTACCAATCAGCGGCGGGTCTCCTTGATTAGAGAGTAACGCACATATTGAGCAGCAGCCCACCACTGTTCACCATGTGGATAGATGAAGCCTTCCGTTGGATTCTGGTTTCCTTGCAGGACAACATCCGTACCCTGGAAAGATTAGCTGAGAGCACAAGACGGTCATGTACACTGGCTTACCGCGATCGTGAACCAAGAAAGCCTCTGCTTCGCCGTGGCGTTGACCAGGCTTTGCACATATGGGATAGATGTTTGCAGATCCAAGTTGCCTAGTATGCTGATTGTGACATTCGAAAGGTTGCCAAAGTCGATGGGCGTACTGATATTGTACGTCGTGCAGGACGAGAAGACGATCTCAGAGTCGGAAGAGCAGTTGGACAGTAGTGCTCTGACTGCATCGCTGTCGTCGACACCTGGGCCACCAAAAGGTACCACGCA
This sequence comes from Elasticomyces elasticus, assembly GCA_035926095.1. Taxonomy (NCBI): domain Eukaryota; kingdom Fungi; phylum Ascomycota; class Dothideomycetes; order Mycosphaerellales; family Teratosphaeriaceae; genus Elasticomyces; species Elasticomyces elasticus. Next base: position 1,677,079 of record JAVRQT010000001.1, read on the forward strand.
AGTTTGGAATGCTGCGACAGCAGTGGTCAGTAGCACGAATGCTGATGCCGTTAGAGAAAGCATGCTGGCGAATGTTGACAGCGTAGGAAGGGATGAATGAAGAGATGGAGCAGTCTTATACTGCCCTCGAAGGTCCGGCATCGCGGCACATAGGCTGGCAGCGTGTTGCGGGCAGAATCAAAACGAACTCCAGTGGGTAAACCAGCATCGTTTGTAGAGATTCTGAGTGGCACTGCATGCGCTGACAAGCATTCGACACTGTGCGATTTTTTCCGGGAACCGCCAAGTCTGGATGTCTTGCAATTGGAACAGTAGAAGTCTTAGTTGCTTGGTTTGAAAGCCCTTGTTGTTAGGGTGTGATGTAGATCACATCTGCAAATTGTTACACTGCGGAGTCGACCAGTGCGCCATATCTTTTGAGACCAGTGCATCTTCATCGAATCCCTCCCAACCCGGTCTATGACCGTCATGAGACACTGCGTCAGCAAGAGGTGTGATGTTGTTGTGCTCGGACAGCTTTTACCCAAACACTAACCCTGGATGACCAAACGAGAGATACAGTCCGCCGTAATCTGCAACGCGACAACACACCTCTGCGGCTGGGACATTCGAGCTTCCTTGCTTCAAGACAACGATGTGACACCCTACCGCCTTCACTACAACCTGCGCGTCCTACAAAGCATACTTCTAAGAGCTATGCCCGCGCCTCGCCTCTCATCTTCCACCATCGCCGGCGGCAAACATGGGCGATACGATCCAATCATTCCTGGAGCTGGGCGCCAGCAGCATTCCTTACCAGCGCCCAGTGTGCTGCTGTGGCAACGAGGCCTGCGTGTACCTGAAACAGAATGCGACCGCGGTAACGGCGCTAGAGCGTGATGTGAAGACTGCGGCCCAATTGGGACAGGTACGTGTGTAACCTTTCCTTATCATTACGAGATGTTTGCCTAGGCGCGTGCGGGAGACTTGCGATGTACTGTGAATGCTTGCGGGGTGCACCTACTTCCGCGTCGCTACGCATGCGGACATGTTGGAAGCATGCGCAATGGAGTCGACGCTTTCGGCGCGTTCGGTCGAGGGAATGAGCCCGCTGATGTTCTCACTCCAGGCACTGTTGCAACGACATGAGACATACATTGCCGACTCCGAGCGGGAGCGCAAGGCTATGACTGCGCACATCGAACAACTGGAATCGGAGAAGGTGTCGCTGGAGCGGAAGAACGCGACGGTCATTGCAGAGAACCGCGACCTACTGGATCAACTGGAAGCGATCAACAGCGCAGTGACGGAGTCGGATGCCCATGTTACCGCATTACAAGCTACCTTGCAATCTACACAACTTGAGCTGCAGAAGTTGGCAAGCTTAGCAGCGCGAACGGAACGACTGGAACAGCAGCTGCTAGAGTATGAGCAGGAGCAGGCGACATGGGAGACTTCGCTCGAGACGAAAGAGCAGTCGGAACGATCGGCGGTGCGAAGGTGGCAACATGCGGAACGTTCACTGGCCGGCATGCAAGAGCAGATCGAGCGCATCGAGCGCGAGGCGCGAGAGGAGAGAGAGCGGCATATTGAGGTGGTTGGTCGGATGGAGCGGCGACATGCTGTAGAGCGGGAATTGACTACAGCTGCAGGACGACTGAAGGGTGCAGCTGCAGGAAAGACGATGGGAGATCCTGGCGGAACTAACATCGTGTCGCACTTCGTCAAAGACATTCTGCAGGACAACGCGAATCTGCAGATGGGTATCGTCGAGCTGCGCGAGATGCTGCAGACCTCGAATGATGAAGTGGAGGTGCTGCGACGCCAAATGGAGGACCATCAGCCTGCAGCAGCAGCATCGCCGGAAATAGTACCAGCCAAGAAAACAGACTTGCGACAGGAACTGCAGAGAGCTTCGTCGTCGGAGTTGCACGTACACCATCACTATCATGCGCCTACACCCGGTACGACCAAGACGCCAACGATCCGCCGAGCAAAGAAGAAGAGGTATGGTGTGCTTACACCCGGGCATTTCACGCCTCCATCCGGCTTCAGCACACCTCGATCGTCAGTCTCGTACGGTACACCATCGTCGGCCGCAACGATACTGCAGCAGACGGCGGTCAGCATACCACAGGGCGTGTCGAGCGGCAAGCGGTTCTCAGCGCAGTCGAACATGACATACCATTCAATGCTGTCGTCCTCAGGCCCAGCTTCGCCACAGTCCACGACCAATCGTACCTCATCAATTTTCGATCGTGTCTTCAGCGATGGAGGGCATGAAAGCTCGCGTCCGACTACGCCAGGCTCGGATGATCTGGGCTCGCCGCTCATGGCGCCTATCGACTCGAAGCGTCTGCCAATGGGACCATTTCGCACTGCCAGTGCACCCGTGGTCCATCGAAGAGGCATCAGTCCCGGTGCAGGCAGGGGTTCAGTCGACTCCGTCCTTGGTACGAGCTTGGATAGTCAGCTTCTTGCCAATGATGCTATACCAGAGGAGACTGAAGGCGAGTGGGAGAACGAGAGCTCGCGTACAGGGGAAACACCATCAGACACGATATCGCCGCTATCAGACGATCTGCTTGACCACATCCACCACAACGACAACTTCTACCGCCCGCCTCTGCGTCGCGCAGCATCGCACGAGTCCATGATTTCGGTGTCCGGCATGGACATTCACACCATCAAGAGTCGACCGTCGCAGCTGCTTGGTGGCCACAGCTCTCGGCCCTTGGCTACACGAGCCGCACTTAGTAGCGCGCACACCCAAGCTACTGGAACTACAGCCACCTTGTCACGTCCTTCGGACAGCAGCCGGAATGTGCTGAGCGGGATGGCAACCGAGCAGAGACGCCTCGCAAGCAAGTCGTCGTCGCAAGGATTTGGGAGCAAAGTAGGTGGTTGGGTGTTTGGTAGGTGGGGCGCAACGCCAGCTCCAACGACAGCCACTGCTCCAGTCGCAGCGTCTGCAGCACTGAAGTCGAGTGTCACGCCAAAGCCACTCAGCCGTACCTCAACTGCATCTGGCGATCCAGCATCGTTCGACCCAGAGGCGACGCCGAAGAAGCTCAAGATCCGACCGCCGGGTATCAACCAGTCTGGTCCAATCATGGGCTTTGGGCCTGAACTGAAGGTCGCGCACCCGCCGGTCATGCGCAGTCTAGATACAGAGGCACTGAAGATGGCACTGTCACGGTGAAGCTTCAAAGAAGTTGATTGTGAGGAGACGAGAGCGCCCATGTACATTCGCGATTAGACCTGCTTGTTGAGCTGATGATACCCACATAGCATGTTTGCAACGAATCGAGATCTTTCACTGCCACCCCTCACTCCTCTCATCAGCATTACTACCACATGTGCCATCACTAAGATCGACGTTCGATTGTGAATGTGCGTTGGGTGCGAGATGTCGCACTTGCCGTATTCGTAGGCCGCAGCCCTTAGCGCGAGCCTTGCCGAAAGTGGGGGCAAAACTTTCAACATCACTTCAACAATTCCAACATCATCGAATCATCACACCAGCATTGACAAATCCGAACGACAGCCAACACATGGCCGACCAGGGTAAAGCATCTATCAGCACAAGTGACTGTGGCATACATGTACTGACAGTATCGCAGAACAGCCCTCCCGGCTCCTGGATCTCCCGCCTGAGCTGTGCGTTCGGATCTACGAGTGTCTATACGAGGACGAGGCAGTGGGAGACGTGGACTACCTCGCACTCCGAAAACACGTCCCATCCGTCGCTATTACCCTCACCAACAGGCTCATTCGCCATGAAGTGATGCCACTGTACGAGCGAGCGACGAAGTGCCTTTACCAGAAACACACATTCTACGTCAAGATGCGCATGCCGTATGGACAAAGGACGACGGATGGACAGCGCAATGATACAAACCTTCCCAAAGACATGCGGGATATCTTGACTGTTGTGGCGGCAACACCACAATTGCCAATATATTCTATTCGACTCGAACTGTCTGTCAAGGACGGACCCAGCTACCTCAGGGAACTGCGAGTGGATGTGAGGGTGATAAGCGATGGTGGAGTTGAGGCTACGCACTTTTGGGCGGCGCCCCCAGGTTCGGGAAATGCTCCATACAGCGGCGTTCCACACAGCGGCAAGTGGTTACTCGAGGAAGCCGAGAGGCATCAGATGGTACTGGTCCAGCAGAGTGAGCCGCGCTCTCTCTACATCCGGAATGTGTTAAGGGCTGCAGTTATTCATTTCGGGTGGCTTCCCAAAGAGTAAGAGCGTTGTGGTGCCGTGGGGGTGCAATAAGAGTGGTTGAGGAGGAGTCAAGAAGTGGAGAGCACGACTGAACGTGTTTCGAGCGGTGCGCGCAGGAGGTGCAGACACCAAGTCCTCAAAACAATATTGCTTTTTCACTGCTGCTGACCATTCTCTCCATCTTGCTTCGCGGAGGTGAATAGAAACACTCGTGGCGCACCGTAGCTCTGCATAGGATTTCGAAAGTGGTCGCATAACTTCGATCTCTTCGCGAAAGCCATGAACAACATTTTATGCTGAACGGGTTTACCAGCTTCCGATTAAGAGATACTTTGACACTTGATCATCACCACTCCTAGGTATCCTTTGAGGCCGACAATCTGCCCCCACGAGCAGTCCAGCAATCATGCCTGACTAAAGTACGTAGCTTGCTTCACCTAATCGATAATACTAATACATTGCAGGCAAACCCTTCCGCTTTCTCGACCTCGCACCAGAACTCCGCAATCAAGTGTATGAGTACGCAAGCGAAGATCAACTGGAAAGCGGCAAGGTCATCGAACTCTTCACCCAAGCACCAATCATCGCACAAGCGCTTGTTCGCTGTCGAGACCATGAATACATGAAGAAGCTCGCTCGGAATGTGTATTTTTATGTAAGAGTGCCCAAAGGGGCAGGAACGCTGTATGATGTCATCGACAATGTCGAGCTTGAGCTGCAGGAACATCACAATTGCTCTCTCAAACCATCCATCTCTCATCACCACCATCATGTTCACAACTAGAGTCTTCCGACCGGCGCAGCAGCTGTCTAGCGTACGTCTTCAACGCACACTGAATTTGTGACATACACTCATGAACCACAGCACATCCGTCGCTATGCAACCGAGCCTCCCAAGAGCGGCAGCAACAACACTCTCCTCTACGGCCTTGTAGGTGCTGGCGCACTAGGCGGTGGATACTACTACCTCAACTCCGGTACTGCTGGTCAGCACGGCACTCAGCACGAGTCCGCGGCGCATGGCCAACCCGCCAGCAAGAATGAAGAGAAGAACATCCCAGCCAAGGCAGGCGCAGGCACCGGTGTCGCGGCCAGCAAGTGCTTCACTGGAGGCGACCAGGGGTTCATAAGCTTGCTGTTGGAGAGCTCGGAGAGCGTCTCGCATAACACGAAGAAGCTGCGGTTCAAGCTGAACGAGGAGGATTCCGTGTCCGGCCTGCCAGTGGCGAGTGCGCTGCTCACGAAGTACAAGGGACCTGAGATGGAGAAGCCCGTGATTCGACCATACACGCCAGTCAGTGATGAGGGTATGAAGACCAGATGCTATGGGACATGCATGTACTAACGGACTGCTGCAGACGAGCCAGGCTACCTCGATTTCGTCGTCAAAGTCTACCCCAACGGCCCTATGAGCGAGCACCTCCACGCCATGAAGCCCGGTCAGCGACTCGACTTCAAGGGCCCGATCCCAAAGTACCCATGGACAGCCAACAAGCACGAACACGTCGCATTCATTGCAGGCGGCACCGGCATCACTCCCATGTACCAGGTCGCTCGCGCCATCTTCAAGAACCCGGATGACAAGACGAAGGTCACGCTCGTGTTCGGTAACGTCAAGGAAGAGGACATCCTGCTGAAGAAGGAGTTGGAGGAGCTGGAGCAGAAGTTCCCGCAGCGGTTTAGGGCGTTCTATGTGCTTGACAACCCGCCGGAAGGCTGGCAACAGGGCAAGGGATTCATTACCAAGGATCTTTTGAAGACTACGCTGCCGGGACCAAAGGATGTTAACATTAAGCTGTTTGTGTGTGGACCGCCAGGTCTGTACAAGGCTATCTCTGGGCCCAAGAAGTCGCCTGGTGAGCAGGGTGAGCTGAGTGGTGTGCTGGCTGAGCTTGGGTATACTCAGGATCAGGTGTACAAGTTTTAGACGTGATCTATACGTGGACTGGTGTAACATACGATAGATTAATAGTCCTGCGAACAACCAAGGCACAACGGCATGAGCACTTCTCGACATTGAGGACAATAGGAAGCCTGTGTGGTTGTACTGAGGTGAATCTCATTGAGCTGTATTAGGGTACTTGTTCATTCCCACCAATTATTGTCGTGCGCGCCCCTACGACTGCATGCTGAGCGAGCGCTGAGCACTCACAGTGTTGCCTATTGGAATTCGTCTTTTGAAGACGCTTATCTCTCGATCCTGCTTGAGCTTCGGTTGGCGACCACTGTCGCCGCAGCCCGCAACCCACAGTCTATTCTGGAGCTTCCGAATAATAGCAGAATACTTTCCGTTAAGAAGTGTTCAGGTTCAGTCCCTGCGCGGCCTTGCTGCTACAATATATGTGTGTCTGTCTGATGATATCCTTCATGTCCCAAGTGCGAGGGTCTTTGTAATCCACGTGTCCTTGCGAGATGCCCAGGTCATGGCAATGCTCTCGCCAGCGATGCGCTGTAAGTTGAGGCAACATATTGCATATCATGATAGACATAATGCCCACATCTCGTGCCTGCATCTGCAAGGTGTCCGGCCTGGGATTCACCGCGGAACCAGTGTGTGTCGTCGGCCGGGGGACAAGGACACCATTGGCCATGATAGTTCGAGTCGTTTGTACGGCTGCGTTGCCCGTGCGGATTTCGAGACTTGACAGCTTCGCGGACGAATAGCCCGTGCCGCCAAAGCGCTCCAGAAGCATTATTCGGTTCTCTTCGTGCCTGATCAGAGGATCGGTGTCGATTATACAGACGTGGTTGTTTTTGAACTGCAGAACAGCAGCACGAAGCATCTCCAGCGTCTCCTTGCAGATCTGCTGGCAGCTTGCAGGGAGCGCAGCCGATGGCCAGTGATTATCGATGTCGCCGACGTGGATGTTTCGCGGTGCTTCATCTTCGAAAACGCACTCGTAAACTCGATTACGCAGCTCAGGTGGAAGCGCGAGGAGGTGGCACTTGTTTCCTGCGAATCGAGTCAGACTGGACTAACGAACCAGCAGCTGGTATGTCCTTACCAACTCCAGAGTCCATCACGACTTCGTTGGCGGAGTGTGTAAGCTTCAGAGAGCTGCAGTGTAGCCAGGTTGATGTTATGAAGAGGACAAGTGAAGCGACAAACGGATAAAGTGATGATCGAGCGCACGGACCGCTGCAGGAAGGTCTTCATTCACTTCGAGCTGCACCTTGACTGCAACAACAACACCACCATCTCCACCATCTTTGCTTCGAGTTGCACCTCCACAGCAAGATCAACACCAGCATCTTCACTTCGAGCTGCACCTCAATTGCAACATCAATACCGCCTTCCACGATGGAAAGGAAGACATCCGTAACAAGCGAGCCACTCACGACGATACGCGGCTCGTTAGCCATACCACAGACCTTCGACGATGGACTGTCTGACCTCTCCCAACTACCATGCAACAACCTCGAACCACACTCACCAGCGCCGAAGCGTTCCCATTTCATGGAGCTGCCTACCGAGCTTCGCGTCCAGATTTACGTTGAGGTCTATAAGCATGTCAGCCGTCCGCACGAGATCGAGATCTTTGCTGCGAGGTGGTTGATGCCGCCGCCCGCACTGACGATGACCTGCCGTCAAGTTCGCCAAGAGAGCCTACAGTACCTCCAAGAAGCGCAGGAAGACCTCACAGGCGCTCGCGTCTTCTACTTCAAGATGTCGCTCGGCACGAGTACCCAACCGGACAAACTAGATTGGCTGGAAAAGCGCTATCGCAGGTTCTCGCTGCCCCCTGTGAGCCGATTTCAGCTGCGTATCCACGATGATGCGAGGTGGAATGCTTTCGTAGTCATCGAAGCTTTTGTTAGCCATGGCGGCCATGTGAGCTACACGACCTGGTGGCAGGATCCCGCGAGACGTGGCGAGGGGACGAAACTCGACCACACCACCCAGCAGATACCTGTAGTGGCGGCGTTCAAGCGCAACCTCAGACCTTTGGTGAAGCGGCCACTGATTTCAGTCAATTACCCGAACAAAGTCAACGTCAATCGTTGTCTGGAGCTGTATATTGCAAGCATACGAAGCGCTAGCACCAAATTATGCTTGGACGCGGTCCGGGGTTCATGGGACCGGTAGTGAAGATGGCTTTTGTCTCGCAACTCAGGTGGAAAGGCAAGAAGGTGGCCTGTTTGTCGGATATTAGGTGGAATGGCGAGAAGGTGGCATCTGGGTCTTGTGGCGGTGTCAGACCACTATGCGGAGAGCTCACAGCCTCAACTACCTCTGATATCCATCGCCTCCTTTGCATACTTGCAGTGGTACTTTCATGACTGTTGGTTGCCCCTTAGATCATGGAGGCTCCTGGTGCCGATGCCGAAACTTGGTAGTCCGCGATGTGTTGGAGTCAAGGGGATGTCGAATGTCCAAGAGTCTGCACACCTCAAAGAGCGTTGTGTCGTAGCAAACGAGACAAGCAAGCAGCCGTTGTGGATATACAACGCTGCCTGCATGCGTAGATGGATGCCAGATCAAGTATTCTGATCACTCTGCTCTCAGTTCTGCAGTTCACATGTGAGTAAACAATGGCCCGGTTTCCGTGCGTGCACGGACCTATATGAGTGAACGCAATCAGTAATGCTTCGCTTCGCGCCACTCCCTCATCTTCGCTTCTGCTCCATCCACCGTTCATCATCTACATCGCAACTCCTCACAATGAAGGGCGGCCGCAAGCGACCCGCGCAACACGACATGAACATCCTCGGCAACGAATTCGACCAGCTCTTACTGGCTGAGACCGCGCCGTCCAAACTGTCCAGTCTGCTTGTTGCGCTTAAGCTGTTCGTTACACTCAGTCCACCCAGTGCGCGGCCTGCGAAGAGATCTCGCTTCATGGATATGCCGGCCGAGATGCGCAACGCCATCTATGCCGAACTGTATAGGATCGCTGTCAGCCCAACGCAAGAGGTCAACATCCGAGAAGTCAAGGAATTAGCTCCTCAACCCGCACTCACGATGACATGCCGCCAAATACGCGAAGAGAGCCTCGAGTACATGCGCGAGGCGCACAAGAGCTTCTGGAACTCGCGAATCTTCTTCTTCACAATGAAATACTTCGAGCACTCCAATAAATCGTACCTAGCCTCGACCAAAAAATGGTGTAAGACACTCGAACTGGGCCCAGTGCGCCACTTCCAGCTCCGCCTTCACAATTCGACACACCATGTGACGACCTTGCAGTTCGACCACCACCTCAACGATCTAGATCCGGACCGCATCCGGCACTTTCTCCTCCGCCAAATCGCAACACTGCAGTATTTAAACAAGATTCTGGAGGACTTGCAAAGAGATTCACCGATTGCCGAAGTCCAGTTGAAAGTTGGGGGGCGAATTTGGCCGTATCTGCGAAGTCTGGGGGCGTCAGCGATCAGAGCTCGTTCCAGGACGGGATTCTGGTGAGATTTCTCTGGACTGTAAGGAAGCCCCGCACGGGTGATATGGCTCCTAGTTTGGTACGATCTTTCCTACCCAACGGGAAGGTCAAGCAAGCCGGCGCCCGGGCATTCTAATACATCTGCACCTCCACCAACGCCCTGCCCACACCGCCATCCATCCCTGGCACACCATGATTCTCAATCTCATACGCCACCGCACCTCGCTCTCTGCATGCAGCTTTCAGCCCATCGACACTACCGCCAACACCAAAGTACATCCTCTTGGCCGCAATCATTGCTTTAGACATCTTCACCCGCTTCAAAAGCACGCACAGCAGCTCGGTGAAAGCCTCAGTAGACTCAGGACTGTATATTGTTTCCGCGGCGAGGATCACAGTGCCGTAGTCGGAACCAGAAGCAGGAATGAGGTCAGCTAGAGCTGGTGACCACGAGCCGGATAGGAAGCGTAAGCGTATCTCCATGAACTTGAGATCAGTCAAGAAGCGGGCTACAAGTTCTGGAGATAGATCGAAGTCGCCTGTACTATCACTGTCCAGCTTTATGGTTGCGAAGTCGCCTTGTTTAGCAGTCGCCGCCCAGGTGAGTAGTAGATTTGGCAGAGTGACAAGCCGAAGCACTGTATCGTTGTAGTCGGCAAGTGTGAACGTGAGCGGGATCGTGTTGAGCAGTGCATGTTGGAAGAGCACTAAACTCGGTAGTGCCGTGCCTGCTCCAAGCTAGATGTTGTCAGCGTGCCCAGAGTCAACACCATGAAATCATACTGACCTCGATGATCTGATCACACCGAATGAGCTCGTCAATGTCTTTGCGAGGCCCGCGGTCTAGCAGCAGGCTAGCCAAGTCGAGTGAGCATTCCCATGTCTTGAAGCCCCCTTCATAGACACCGGAGCGGAGATCAGACGTTCCGATCTGGTCGATGATATGGTCGTTCTCGGGGCCCTCCTGTAGTAGCTGGACCCGCACGTCGTGAAGATCCCGCCGCGGAAGGAAAAGTTCTCGTCCAGTTGGCGATTCGATGCGGACTGTGCTATAGCTCAGATGGTCTGGGAGCGTGGCGATCTAAGGGCTCGTATCAGCGACGATAGAACCACGAGCCTAGACGGGCGTAGTGGTACCCATGGCAGATGTGGCAACCTCACCTACCAACTCCGCAACCGTGTGCTCCTTGACAGGGGTTCCATCAGATCGTGTCTCGGTGTTAGGCTTGGAGCCGACCGGTGCTGATGTGCCTGCATTATCACCATCTGCTTCATCACCTCCAAAGCCGAAAGAGAAAGACATGATGGTGTGTGGTCGTTCTCGCAGATGAAGGACGAGCGGAGATAATGCACGCCGGCCCGTGCTGTGCATATGAGGGTCACAAATTGCATAGCAGGATTGCATAACTTTTCACCAACATCGCATTCGAAGGCATTAGGTTGGCAGACGTGATTCAGGTTGGCAATATAGCCCGCTGACCAAAAAATCGCTCACGAGAGCAATCCTTCGGAGTCCTCTGACTACATAGCTCCATCCATCCGTAGTGCTGATCGAGGTCGGCCATCAAGATCAAGACTCCGGTCCAAACCACCGACTCACTGTAGCAAGACACCACTGTTCAGCGAACTAACCTTCAGATACCACGTCCGCCATGCCTGCTCCGGAGAACCCATTTCAACCCTACGCAGATGTTCACAAGCAACTTAATGGCCCAGGAGATGCTCGCCCAACAGCTCTCCAAGTTGTGCAAGACTGCGGCGTATTAGGCAAAATGAGCAACAAGACCATTGTGATCGTAAGCAGACTTCGCGAAAACTTTGCAGACATCGGCTAACCTCTCCACCCGTGGGTGTGAGACCGGCTGCTCGGCAGGTATTGGTATCGACACTGCACGCGCGCTCTACGAAGCTGGTGCAAAGCTTCTTCTGACAGCACGCGATGCTCCCAAGCTCGAAAAGATCATCGAAGACATCGTCAGCAATGCCGAGCACAACAAGAGCGGCCCAAGACCCATAGCCATCGACCTCGATCTCAGCTCGCTTGATAGTGTACGCAAAGGCGCCGAGGAAATCAAAGCCAAGTCGGGCGGCAAGCTCAACATCTTAATCGAGAATGCCGGCATCATGGCTGTACCGCTCAGCAAAACCGCGGACGGCTTCGAGAGCCACATGGGCGTCAACCACTTTGCCCACTTCCTCCTGTTCCAGCTTCTGAAGCCGCTACTCCTGGAGTCAGCTAAGGTATCAGGGACTGTTTCCCGCGTGATTACAGTCTCATCTGCTGGCCATCGTCAAAGCGGTATTCGCTTCGACGACATGTTTTGGGAGAAAGATCCAAGCACCTACCATAAGTTTATTGGTTACGGACAGTCAAAGACAGCCAACGTCTACATGGCCAACTCTATCAATCGGCATTACGCGGACCAGGGCATCATCGGGCTGTCGCTGCACCCGGGGGCGATCATGACGACGGAGTTGGGCCGCCACATGACACAGGAAGATTACGCCCTCTTCGGTGACATGGCCAAGTTTCGATCAATGTCGAAGTCCGCCGAGCAAGGCGCTGCGACTACGGTCTGGGCTGCCGTATCGCCTCACTTTGAGGGGAAGAACGGCGGACGCTACCTCGCTGATGTCGGAGAATGTGGTCCAATGGGAACTGGGGCTATGGCGGGCGGGACAGGTTATGCCGAGCATGCTTACGATGAAGAGGCGGAAGAGAAGCTGTGGAAGATCAGCTGCGAGGCGGTGGGCGTAGGAAATGACTGAAAGTGGGAATAAATTATGCTGAGTTATTCTTCAATCGACAAGACCAACAAGGGGGTATCTCCTCAAAGCAAAACAATGCAACCTGCATAACCACTCATGGTACCTATATCCTGATTCTCCAATGCATGTATCTCATCCCTCATATCCGTCATATCATAAACCCATAAAACCATTCAAGCCTCCCTCTTGGCCCCACCAATCTCCCTCCTCTCCTGCCCATCCCCCCTTCCCATAATCCGCCCATAACCCTCCATCTCCGCCTTCCTCCCCTCATCCCTCTGCCTCTCCAACCTCTCAATCCCCAAATTAATACTCTCAATATGCACCTCCAACGGCACCCTCTCCCCCAAAACCTCGGGCCCCGCAACCCTCTCCCTCAGGTCCTCCAACGTAGCCTGTATCCCCTGCAACTTCACAATAGTCGTCGTCACATGAGCCCACGCTAACCGCTTGTACGCCGTAACTTCCTTCAATAAAGTGAGTTGGTTCTCCAACTTCGACACACTCGAGCGATTTCCGCCCAACTTTGTCCAGAGGTAAGCAAACAATTCTTCCTTATTCCCCGCGACTTTCAGCCCGTCGCGGGTGGAGATTGAGGCTATGACGTCCAGTCTCCCATCCAAGTTATCCAGAATATTCAGCAGAGCCTGCGCTTCCGTGATGAGCGTAAGGATCTGTTCTTCCACCGCCGAAGTGTGGCGGAGGTATTGGTCCAGCACCACATCCCTCGACAGAGAGACTGGCTGAAAGGGTGCCCACATATTCAGATTCTCCCCTACCCACCTCCCGATCGCTCCACGATTAGCTTGTTCCGCACTAACCCCGTCAATAACAGACAACGTCCAACGGTTTGTAGACAGGATGTGGTCTACCGCTCGACCGATGCGAGAGTTAAATCTGCTTAGGTCTTGGCTGGCCTGCCTCGCCGTCTCAATGAACCCAGTAAACTCAAAAACCAACTCATTCCGCGAAGGAAGAGAGGAGTACTGCACCACATGTTTAAGATCCCGGATACTCGCTTCTGACCTCTTCATATCCATTGGCAAATTCGCTCCTACCTGCGTACTAGCCAGGACATCCTCGAATTGGTTTTGCGCTTGAACTAACTTATCGAATTCTGCAGGTCCTTGGAGTTCGGCTGTGGTTGTGGTGGGACAGAAGGGGAGGTGGAGGAACGATGCGCCGGGGATACGGCAAAGAGGTGTTAGGGCGTTGTTGACTGTGTTGGTCAGAAATCCAACCCCAAACAACAATGCGCCTCCGAGAATATACAAGAGTAACGCGTACCCCAGTAGCGGCTTGAGGTTTTGCAACGCAATGCCCGCTACGTCCACCGCATACCCCAGCAACGGCCGCACGATGCTTTGCCATAGCATACTCCCCTCGTTTTCATCCTCATCCTCATCCACCTCGTCTTTCGATCTCGACCCAAATCTTCCAGCATCAGAGGTCATCCTTCTCTGACTCATCCGGAAATGCGGCGTGCTCGCCCTCATCCCATTTCCATTCCCATTCAGTTTGCCAGCGTCGGAAGTCATACTCCTCTCCTTCAACCTAAAATGAGGTGTGGAAGCCCTCATCTTCGCTTCCCTTCCGCTTGCTCTTGCTCCATCACCATTCGCCGACCCTGGCATCCTCAGCTCCGGCTCTACGGATAATCTCGTACTCCTCCTCCTCCCACTATCCTCTTGCTTGTTGCCAGACTCTGCTGTTCTGCTACTACGCATGTTCTGTCGTCGTGGCGTGGTGTCGGAACGGTAGGAGTCGCGCATCTCAACTCGCTCGTCCTCTTTGTTATAAGTCTCATCCGAGTCCTCGTAGTCATCGTCCACGTCGTCCCAGGATTCGGAGAGGTCGGGGCGGGTAGCGGCGCCTCGGGCGCGTGTCATGGTTGGGAGGCGCGATGGGGAAGATGGTGTGTAGAGACCCCCAGTGCTCGTCAGGGATACTGTGTTGTTGTTGTTATTGTGTAGGACCCCAAAGGACGCGTGTGGTTCAAAAGCTCACGAGCAAAAGTCGCGTGGGACATGTTTAGTGTTGGTTGTATTCACTTCGATGCAAGTTGACGTAATTGCGGGGCGGCTCGCACAACTTCCTTAAACAGAAAGTGAATGGACCGTGCTTCTTGCACACTTTGACAGCAGAAGCGAGCCAGAGTCTGGTATACACCGCGAACTCGTGAACTATTCCGTACCTATAGAGGTTTGTATTCGAGCATGGCTAGAGTCTGTATAGAGCTCCATACAACCTTTCTGCAGGGTAGGTCCAGATCGCGAAGGACGTCTGCAAAGTCATCAGCCTGCTTGAGGCTCTTCGTGCAAAAGGCAAAGCTTGATGGAGAAAGACAAGTGTAAAGAGATAGTACGTCGCGGGCCTGAGCACAGAAGAGAAGCATCGGTGTCTTTCCGTCAACCACGACTGCATCGCAAGGCTTTTGCGCTTGAGTTCAACGGCTTTGCTCAGGATCGAACCTCCATTAGATTTTATTGTCACTTCCTGTCGAACCCGCTGTCTGGCCTTTTTTCACGGTCGGGGACGTCAAGGCCATTATTCAGCACCCTCGGGGCAGAGGTCTCGCAGCGTTGCAATTGGAACAGAACCAACTGCGTAGTGGCGTATGGGCGGCAATCGTCGAAGAACTCGCTCGTATCGCTCACATCATCCTTGAGGATCAAAGCGACGATGCGGCGGCGAGTAGGCTTGCGGTGGACGGACTTATGGCATATGTTGCTACTTTGCCCGAGGAGGAGCAAGTAGCATTGAGAGATCTTAGGGTTCCAGCTCGAGATCGTGTTACGGGTAGGGAGTTCGATGCGAGTACCGGAGAAGCCCTTGAGGATGCAAAAGCAAACCGACAGTGCTTTCACAAGACTGGGGACTTGCTGGACCAGGCTTCGAGATGGCTGAGGACAGAGGTGGTGACTGGTAAGTGAGGTAATCGGGGTATACGAACGAATTGTATGCTTCTCATGCGCCACGACTGGTCTTGCAAGCGATAGTCTCCTGACCAATCTCCTTGCTGTTCAGAAACACCGTGCACACCAGACTCCCGTCCCCCAGTTTGAATCCGACTTTGAACGGTCCAACATAGCCGCGTGTTTTGAAGCGCGGAAGACCGCATGACACGGTGACTGCTTTGACAACCTCTGTTCCAATCACGGGTTAGTATGAATCTACTAATCTCGCCGTGCACTTTCAGCATGCCAACCTACCATGTCGACCAGTCGAGATACGATCGGGTATGGTATCCTCGTCTCCACTGTAACGATATAGCGTCATCAAGAGCTTGTGATCTTTGATGTCCGTCGTTGGGATCCAGAAGTCCTTGCTACACGCCGCTTGTACCACGTGGGAAAGCATCAAATCGCCCTTGCGAACCAGCCAATCGAACCGATCATTTGAATGAACAATGCCATAGCTATCACGAATGGCGTGCATCATTAGGAGGTGGTGGTGTTTTTCCTGAGAACAAAATGGATTAGCCATCGTGTTGCTCACGGTTTCCATGGTGACAGCAGGGCAGATGCTGGGTAGGCTTTGGGCTTTTTACCTTCTCGATGCCGTATATGACCGACACAGAGGTGGTAAATCTGTCAGTATGGATTCGAAATGCGCCTTGCAAAGCCGGGACTTTAACTTCGACTTACAGCTCCTTGAACGACAGCAGTCCAGGAACTATCGTGATCTGGTCGATGCATCTTGATCTTTCTCATTTTAAGAGAGTCTTTGAGTAGCTCCTGTAGGTATGGAGAGGCTCCGAAACCTCCTACGAGAAGAACACTCTAATTTGGTCATCAGCAATGCTTGACGTGGCTTGCGTAGGTTATTCACGTACCTTCGGCCGCCGGTTTTGCTTGATTTCGAGCTGATGCATTTGCTCCTCGATCAGGTCAAGGATGCTGTCCATGCAATACCTGAACAACACACGCATTTCATCCCTGCGCGCCAGATAAGAATTCGATCATGTGGTCATATGCAAGAGGTCGTACTTATAGATCGTGAGCTCACCCTCATTCACTCTGTCTGGGATGTCGAGCCTGTCCAAGGGTGCCGGAAGGTCAATCTTGACATCGTAGGTGTTTGTTGAGAACCGTGTCTTCTGTACTTCAAATCTCTTGATGAGCTCTCTCATGGCGCAGGTCTCTATGCTGTGAGGTTTAATGGGCTGGCCTCTGTTGGCAGGGTCAAGTTTGGAGTAATGGTCTGCACCCAGAATATCGCGTAGCCACATCTTGAAGGCAGCATCGATGTAGACCGATCCGCATGCAAGGCCTAAAGATATCAGCAAACAGTCATCGACTTGGACGAGACGTAGTACTTTTTGCATCAGTGATCTTTTTGAGCTCGCATTGCTGACCACCTTTCTTGATCTGAAACGCTACAACATCCACGGTACCGCCACCTGCATCACAAAGAACAAAACAGTCGCCGACCTGTCATGTCTTAGTAGACTGCACATGCGTTCGAGCGCCATCGAAATGGCTCTTACACTGAGAAGGGCTGCATCGCGACTGTTAAGATCTCGCACGGTGAAGTATGACGCGGCTTCAGGCTCGGAGACCAATATCATATCCTCGAGGGTTGGGAAATATGCTCGAGTGAAGCCTGCTGCCCTAAGAGCTTGAAACGTCGCATTTGTTGCCTCATATGACCAATCCTAGAGCATGAGTTAGCTGGACGAGGTAAATTCTCACCTGGCATCAAATTGCAGAACTGACCACTGGAATCGTAATGACCAAATCGAGGGGAGTCTCGGAGACCTTCAAGTAGTTAGGCTTGGTGGTCTTGCACACACATCTGCGAATCTCCGTGAGGTAGTCTGTAATGACCTGGGTTGGCGTCTTGGCTGGATAAGTAGGATTTCGCAGGGTGTTGAAAGAGAGATTGCCTGTTCCTTGGAGCACGCTCAGGGTAGAATCGAGCTCCGCTTTCTTGTCCTGTAGATGCAACTCCAACTTCATATTCACCATTGTAGTAGCGTCATTGCTTATGTCCGCGCCCCACTGGGCTTGAATCTGCTTCGGTCCTGGGTAGGCGTACACGCTTGGGACTTTTGGATCATTGCTCATTATACTCGTCCATTCCTGCATCACCTCGATCTCTCGGAGTTCGACATGGTTGGAGTGGGTTAACGTGAAAGCAACACCTTATACCTTCAGTCAATCACTCTCTCATATGTGTCCCACTTGAGGTGTTCGTTGACGTACCTGTGAATGTCGTGCCAAAGTCAACAGCAATTATGAAGCGAGTGATATATTTTGCTGCTACCGGCTCCCGCGACGCCTTGGCTGATTTTGGAGATGCGTGAACTGATACTCCAGCCGTGGCAACATCAATTTCGCTTTCATATAGCATATCGCCGTCGAGAACATCGCTGTCCTCGTACGTATCCATGATTTCTCGATGGCCAGGCAATACTTCCACTTGAGTATGAAGACCCGAGGAACTGCGGATGAGCTTTTTGATACTCTCGTCCTCGTGCGAATGTAGAGAAGACACATCTGCTGTGCAACTAGAGTTTCTGGATTGTTCCGGGACATGCTGCGGCATTTGTCGAGACACGGGTGGCCCATCGAATGGATGAGTTACAGAGCTGAGATGATCCTCTGTAACCCGCTTATGCTCGATCTCATTTCTGAGGTTTCCGTGGTCCACGTATGAGTCCAGTAGCTCGGAGATGTACTGGACCACTTCCTTCAATGCTTCGAGATGATCTAGCAAGCTTGTTGCTGGTCAGACGTGAATAGAATGCGTGCTCTCAAACAGATCTTACACTTCCTTTTCGTCCAACGTAAAAGCGCGCCCTGATTCAAATCCCAGTAGCTCGAACTCGATATTTGTTATACTCTTGAGACCTTGTTCGGCCAAGCTATTGAATATGCCTTCGAGGGTCTCTGCGGGTCCTGTTGCTAATTGGGCCTCGTCCTGGATTGGCTGCAATGGCCAGTAGAGCGTAGCAAGTGCGATCTCACCAAACTGGTCACTGAGGTCAAGGCTTTGAAGAGCTTCATATTCCGATACAAGCACAACCTCGATCCTTTTGGATAGCCTTGAGATTCGCATTGTAAATTCAGGCATGCGGGGCGACTGTAGCAGTCTTGAAAGGGTAGATCCAGTCTCGAGGCTGTGCTCATGTTGACGAGATACGTTCGTCCAGTTGATGGGTAAAGTACGCGGTACCCTCTGCGACGTTGATGCTGTGGAAGCTCATGCAGGCGGCATGCTCCCCTCACGCCACTATGTCGTCAGCTGTACCTTCACGCATCTGGTACGGAATCGGAATGGACGCACGAGACGTCTGTGGTATTCAACAGGTAGTAGTCACATTGTTGTAGTCTTGCAAGATACATGATGGTGGTGGATCCTTTCTCCATCGTTGGCGCCATCGGCACGGCTGCGGGCCTCCTTGGCTTCCTCGTGAGTACAATAGAAAAGGTGGTTATAACAGGGTCGACAATAAAGCATGCGCGACATATACGCGATGGCCTACGGCTGTCGTTGGAAGTCAGTGGTCACGTACTCGACCTGTGGAGCAAAACATGGTGTCTCGATGGCTCCACCTTCTCTTCCGAAGAGCAAATGGACCGTCTACGTTCGCTTTGGGGCGAAGCTGGCTATGCGAAGATTGAGGACCGCAAGCTCTCAATTCGCTATCAGACAGATAGGATAATCGATCTGCTTTATGGAAGCGGTTGGCACGCTGAGCATTCCGAATCGGCTAAAGCGCGTTGGGGCGAGCTTCTGGACATACAGATGCAAAGAAAGCCTGGCGATCCTATCACACACGAAGTCCCAGTCGACAGTCAGTCACTCAGCCTTTACCGTCGAGTCGCCACCGCACTTGGGGACGGGACTCTCCTTAAGAGCGCCGTGTCTGAGCTGAGATCTTCAATCGAAGACCTTAAGATTGAGAGTTTATGGTACTGGCAAACCACGCACCCTCATAGTAACAAGCACAGTGTCCCATCCCATGGAGAGCTTGAAGCTACACTTAGACGTGGCACGCGCGCGCAAAGACTTTCGAAGAGTATGGCTCTGGCATACGAAGTCTCCAGACAGGATGACAGCTCAGGATGGGCCCTGCTGTTCCCTCATTTCGAGAAGCCGGACGTATGCCAATTGGAATGTGATGACAGCCTAGAGTTGAACTTCCTCGCTTATCGGCCTGGAGGCTGCCAAGAGGGCAGCGAGTGTAAGCGTTTGGCTGCGACGTTTCACCTCGATCTTGATGATGAGATCACATGACAAAGCCAATCAAAGTCGAAAGCGGTCTGCTACGCGATACACTCAGGAACGCTTTCTGCCAAATCGTCGCCACACAGCCTCCGCTTCAGGAGAGGTATCGCATCAAGACCAAACCAGAGCGGATGAGTGTTGCCTTGGGTGTTGCATCATGGGCTACTTTAGCCTGGGATTCGCCATGGGTTCTAGGTCTTTCAAGCTGCAGCATCCGACATGCGCAGTTTGCGCAAACCGCGGAAGAACGAGTCCCGGTCTATATTGGAGGATCTTGTGACTCTGCTTGGTATGGCCATGCCTGCTGCGGAGACCGGTTCCAGTTGAGACCACATCTACTATTAGCGTTATTGCTTGCCGAGCTGGCACTCGCTCAACCTGTCTTTGTATCCGAAGAAGCCGACATGCTTGTATTCTGTGTGCAGAATGACAGTAGTCGACATGTTCGACTTAACAGTACAGAGCTTATCAGGATGGTCTATCGTGCCACATCACGAGACTACCGAGATGCGTTCAGCTACTGCCTAAAATGCGATCTCGACCGACAGAACAGTGGCAATGCACGTTCCGAAGGTGTGCTGGATATCGATCGGATTGTCCGGCCCCTTAACGCACATTACCAAAAGCTTAGGAACCACAGACAACTGCATCCGCAGCTCTATCGACCAGAAGACATCCAGCGCCTGAGGAGTGATGTTCAGCAGGTGGGCGGCGCAGAAGCTCGACCCTAGTCAGATGGAAGGAGTTCATGATGCTAGGACAAAGTCCCTCTCGTGATCATGGCACGCTGGCCCGAGGTAGCTTGCACATAGCATGTCAAGGCGTGCCTTCAAGTGATGGACATACCCTGGCCATGCTTTGACATAGCATCCGACTTCCAGAGGATAGTATGCAAGGGAAGCAGCTCTTCAGACGCGCCGCGATGTATTCATGAGAAAGTGATGGGAGGAGTGATTGATGTTGAACTAGCTAAGGCCTTAAACATCACCTCCGTCGTCGGTGTAGTTCAGAGAAACGCTGAACGACATGGACAGCGACCTGTCAAGAAAGCCATAATCCAAGACCTCATATGGTCTCTGTTGTTCGAGAGGGTCTTTTGCAGTCCAATTCGTTCGTTCGGCGAGCCAGGCAGAGCTCTGGAGCGTGAATGGAACGAGAAATGCGAAACAGGTGACTATACTTGCCGCGGCTTAGAATGCTTCTTTGCAGCTCACACGGAACGATTCAGGGAGGCCCCTGCGCCTGGACGGTACCAAGCGTCAAGCCGGAGCGCTTTCGGTTCCTCGGAGTCCACGCCTGCCACGAAGCATTGACAACTCCAATCGCATCTGTTGACCGACGAGCTGAAGTGAAGCGCGGCTTCAGGAAAAGCCAAGATGAACTTGTTGCAGCATTGACGAACGAGCTCGGCAAGATGATGCACCTCAGTTCGCAGGAGGTGCAGCTCGTTGTAAGGCTTGCGAAGAAAGCAGCAAGTGTGTGGCTTGACTTTGCAATGCATCACTATCGTATAGTTATACGCCTTGGCAAGTCTGAAGCTACTTGTCTTTGCGTGAGTAGAAAGGCTAGTTCCGCAGATACGGCCGTTCACTGGGGTGCTTTTTTCTGCGCAGACCGGCCAACGGCGATTTGTGGTGGCGCTGTGCAGCCAACGTGACAGCTGCCGATTGGTGATAGAGCAGGCATTGAGGACACAGTATGTTCCACTGTATTGTATCATGCCGCTAAGCATTTCCCCATTGGCATGTTTGCATGTGACAGGGCGGCCTCTAGGCTGTTGATGCGTCGATCTCCGGGCCGTCTCGTCTGCAGACACCTTCCCGCCTTGCTCTTCCCGAAAAGCGGCAGAACGGGGCTGGCGTTACGCCGCTTCCAACGAGGCCACAGCGTATGACAACGGCATGAAGCGGAAGCCTATTATCAATACAGCCAGCAAATTCAATCAAGTCTATACCCTAGCTTGCTGCCATACTCCGTCAGGCAACATGCGACGATTCAAAGCGGTATTCCGCGGATCCAAGCCCACCCCCGAACAGCTGGCTACCGGAGTCTCGCCTGTGCCGCCACCGCACTCGACCATAGCTGCACTACAACGAATCCAGGAGCTGGAGTTGACAGATGACCAACGAAACATGCAGCTCTACTCATCGACCGAGTACGTGCGACTGGTGAGGTCGAAAATTCGCGAGAAATATAGCCTCGATATCTGGATCTGGAGTCAGCGACACACTCTCAAGGCCAACCACGAACTGGTCATGGAGCAATGCCGCCTTTCGGACGAGATGTTCTTCGAGATTCGAACGATTGTTGGCTGGTGGAAGAGCGACATGTTTACGCCCAGCGAGTGGGCGGTGGCACGGCAGATCACGGCGGGCGTGGAGCAACGTGCGCAGGAGACTTCATGGCAGCAATGTCCCCCTTGGCAGATGGTCTAGTGAGTTTACGCTTGGGAATTAACTGTTGGTGAATGAGTATGAGGCTAGGCATTCCTCTGAAAATGCATTCCGTCGCAGTCAATATCCGCTCTCGAGCAGAAGACAAATGGTCGAAGTACCGTGCTTTTGGAAGCTTTGGGGAGTGCTTATCGAATCGTGAATAGTATCAAATCGAACCTGCAGTATTCTACCAGCCTCTCCCAGAGATGGAACTTCTCGACTGGGAAGCGTTCAAGCTGCTGTACAGACTGCCACCAACCTCTGCCGCACTCATAGGACTCTTCGTTCGATGTTCCGGACATTGCTCTGGGACAAGCTCGCCTTGTGACTCATGGAAGAAACGCGAGACCTCGAACTCGTGGTCTCCAGCCCTGCAGTAGCAAGACGAAACGTAGTCTTCCAACTGTGGCCAGCACGTGTCACACCAGTTATGACCAGGGAAGCTCTCGGACCTTTGAGCGTTGGTGAGACGTATGATCTTACGGCAGAGCTTGTTCGAGCAGCAAACTGTGGGTTCCATCATGGGCCAGTGCTCGCGGAATTCAAACTGGCGGGCTATGAGCATGTGACCATTACTCTGCAGTTCAAGCTGATCACAGAAGGAGTTGCACTTGTGCGTGGCGAAGAAGAACTTGAATCCATCTTCTCCGAGATTGGTATCATTCAACTGCACGGAGGGATCGGTGAGCGTTCGACCAACGCCTTGTAAGTCGCTCACCAGGAAGCGTTCCCAAGACTGTTCGAACGTGAAGTGTGAGAAAGCTTGAGCCATCTCGCCGAAAGGGTCGTCGCCGAGGTTTTCATAAACAAAGCCTGCGTTGCTGTTGTACTTGATGTATTGATCTTCCAGGAAAGGCTCTAAGGACAAGCTACCGCCTGCGAAAGATGAAACATCGCTGGGAGGTGTGCCATCGCTAGGCTTACTCGGAGACACATCCCACGCATGTCTATCCTCGCTCGCTCAAAAGCCGCTACGGGGTATGACGCAATAAGTGTGTCGGTCTTCATCCTGGTACTGCTTTCCATGCACCTCGTGATCGATTTTGTACTCCAATGGTAGACTGCCAATCCATGGTAAAAGACGGCAGGATGTTCTCCAGCCAATTCGTCCAGTGCGCCGAAGGCATCTCGCAGAGCAGAACGAGATAGAGCGTGAGCGCAGGCAGCAAGAGCAACAACGCGGTTTCCGTGTTTTATTTACCTTGGACTTTCATGCAAACATGGAGAAGCTCGAGACAGCCTTTCTGCAGGGCGTACCGCGGATAGCAGCTGCATCGGCCCGCTGAGGCTCCAAAGCTTGTGTGCGATGCAAGATCGGAATAGCAAGGATATAATTGTGAGAAAGAGAAGAAAACGAGAGTGTCGTCCTAATAACAAGGTTCCAACTGCGCATGGAACTCGGGATACCGTAGACTCGGCTCGATATTCAAGCCAAGGCCGATGTTTGAATCAGGGGGCCCACCACACACGAGAAGGAATTGGTGGAGTGAGTGTCGATCTTCTCGTTTCAGATCCTCGAGGTGGGCCCACGCGTTCGCTGTTTCGGCTGGAGTTGTCGTTGCAAATTACGATTTCGATGTTTCAGCACCCGCATTGTACTGTAGAGCGGTGATGACGAGGGCGGCGCTTCTTTGTTCTCGCAGCGTGGAGGGTCGTGAGTCGTGTGACTTGGTTTTGCGCATCTGACAAGTATTTCGATGGTTTCGTCAGCTGTACGAGAGAGCTTGCGGACGCGTGCGCGTCGAAGGATGATCGGCGACCTTGCCAGCGCACGCAACACCCAGCTGGAGAGTGTAGCAATGCTCGGTCATCCATGTAGAACTTGTGAGTGTATCATCAGTGGTGGAAAGTAGGTAGCGTATTGTGTAGCGGAGACACTTTACGGAAACGCCACGCGCATAAGGACCCCTAGATTTCTGAGGGTCCTGCGGGAAAGTCAATCAGGAGGTTCGCGTGCAAGCATTGCATTGCGGAGTGGAGAGTTTTGTGGTTTAGCTGCTGGAGTACTCTATCTTCCTTCACTTCTCCCTATACCACATCGTCGCAGTCTTGTCAAGTGTGTCGAGTCTCATTGTCACCTCACGGAAGCCGCAACGCATCGCCAACCGGCGCGTCAGGGGTCCACACCACCACGCTACATCACACTTCTCCAGCACTCCCTTTCTGAGACGAAGCCGAAGCACACATCTCGCTGTACAAGAAGAAGGACATTGCGACACCAGGAATGCGCCCGCCGCCGCTGTCCAAACCACCCTAAGCTGAACTTCAGCACCACCACCGCCAGCCCCTCCCTACACCACCCACCCACCGCATGAGTCTCACTGAAGCGTCCAACTCGCGGCCATCCCGACCCTACCTCTCGCTCTCCGCCATGTCCACCCACGAAATGTCGGCCGCCCTGGCAGGAATCCTGTCCAACTTTGCCAAATCCCACGCCCTGCCCACCACCAACAATGACGACGACCACTCCTCCTTCCCCGCGCACGTAATAGCCAACGGCGTGAAGCGAGTCAAAATCACGCTCCCCGGCGAAGAAACAGTGGAGAAAAAGACGCTCGAGCAGGAATTGACGGCGCTGGCGTCGCGGATCCAATTACTGGAAGCCAAAGCTGCGAGCGGAGGAGGAACGGGTAGTCTGCCCATCACACCGAATGAACCGCTCGCCTCAGCCTTCCAACAAGACATCACGCCCAACAAGCCGAGTTCGGAAGCGACGACACCACGCCAACGCTCAGCAAGCTGGGTTAACAGCCTCCTCGCTAAGAGCGATGACGAGTCCTCCTCTCCCCAGAAACCGCGCCAACTAACCGAAGAGCAATTCACCTGGCTGCGCTCCCACATCGACTCCCAAGCCCACGAGATCCACACCCTCCAATCCACCATCACCTCCATAAACCAGCAACTCTCGCACCAATCCTCCGCCACCGCCGCAGCCCTCACGACCATCAACTCCTCGACCTCCATCGAGCAACTCAAGCGCGAGATCGAGAAGAATGCGCAGATAAATGCTACGTACCAGAAAGTTCTACGGGAGATAGGGACTATAATCACTGCAGTAGCGAACGGGGATCTGAGTAAGAAGGTTCTGATTCATTTTACCGAGAAGGATCCGGAGATTGCCAAGTTTAAATTGACGATTAATACCATGATTGATCAGTTGCAGCAGTTTGCGGGGCAGGTTACGCATTTGGCTAAGGAGGTTGGGACGGAGGGGCGGTTGGGGGGGCAGGCGGTTGTGCCTGGGGTGGGGGGGATATGGGCGGAGTTGACTATTAATGGTATGTTTCGCATTATCCTCAAGACAGGGGGGGTGGTGACGGTTGGTGCGGTTTTATGAAGGATGGCTTTGCTAATGTGTGTGTGTGTGATGCAGTTAACGTCATGGCCCAGAACCTCACCGACCAAGTCCGCGAAATCGCCGTCGTAACCACTGCGGTAGGTGTTCCTTGAATATAACCAACTTGTGTTGTCTGGGACATTTGCTGACGGTTATACTTTTCGCCTCACAGGTCGCTCAGGGAGATCTGAGCCGGAAAATCGAACGACCTGCAAGAGGAGAGATTCTACAATTACAGCAGACTATCAATACGATGGTGGAGCAATTACGGACTTTTGCTACGGAGGTCACGAGGGTGTCAAGAGATGTGGGGATCGAAGGCGTGCTCGGTGGGCAGGCACAGATTGAAGGCGTGCAGGGCATGTGGAATGATTTGACTGTGAGCGTGAATGCTATGGCGAATAATTTGACGGCGCAGGTTAGGGATATTGCTGAGGTGAGTAAAGTCCCGATGTGTGGTGTGGTGTGGAAACGTGGGATATGGTGCTGACTTTGGGGTTTGTAGGTTACTACGGCGGTGGCTAGGGGTGATCTGACGCAGAAGGTGAAAGCACAGTGTAAGGGTGAGATTTTGGAGTTGAAGAATACGATTAATGCCATGGTGGATCAATTACGGCAATTCGCTATTCAGGTTACGAAGATTGCGAGGGAGGTGGGGACGGAGGGACGGCTTGGAGGGCAGGCTACGGTACACGGGGTGGAGGGCACTTGGAAGGACCTCACGGAGAATGTTAATGGGATGGCGAATAATCTTACTACGCAAGTACGTGAGATCGCCGAGGTAACGACCGCAGTCGCAAAAGGAGACCTGTCGAAGAAAGTGGAGGCTGAAGTGCAGGGTGAAATTCTGGCCTTGAAGAACACAATCAATCAGATGGTCGATCGGCTGAGGACTTTCGCTTTCGAAGTCAGTAAAGTCGCGCGAGAGGTGGGCACAGAGGGTACGCTAGGAGGTCAGGCGGAAGTCAAGAACGTCGAGGGCAAATGGAAGGATCTAACAGACAACGTCAACACGATGGCCAGCAATCTAACATCGCAGGTCCGGTCGATCTCGGACGTCACGCAAGCGATTGCCAGGGGAGACATGACGCAGCGCATTGAGGTGCATGCGCAGGGCGAGATTCGGACGTTGAAGGATACGATTAATGACATGGTTACAAGACTCGATGCGTGGAGTATGGCTGTCAAGCGGGTGGCGAGGGACGTGGGCGTGGATGGGAAGATGGGGGGTCAGGCGGAAGTGGAGGGGATCACGGGGAGGTGGAAGGAGATTACGACGGATGTCAATACTATGGCGCAGAACCTGACCTCACAGGTGCGGGCTTTTGGGGATATTTCGAATGCGGCTATGGAGGGGAATTTCTCGAAGACGATCACGGTCGATGCGTCGGGGGAGATGAACGAGTTGAAGAATAAGATTAATTCTATGGTGAGTGAGTTGCGGGAGAGCATTCAGCGGAACAACCAGGCGAGGGAGGCGGCCGAGCTGGCGAATAAGACCAAGAGCGAGTTTTTGGCGAATATGAGTCATGAGATTCGGACGCCGATGAACGGGATTATTGGCATGACGCAGTTGACGCTGGATACCGAGTTGGAGGGGAATCAGCGGGATATGCTGAATATTGTGTTCTCGTTGGCGAATAGTTTGTTGACGATTATTGATGATATTTTGGACATTAGTAAGATTGAGGCGAATCGGATGATTTTGGAGGAGGAGCCGTTTTCACTCAGGGGGTTGGTGTTTAATAGTCTGAAGAGTTTGGCGGTGAGGGCGAATGAGAAGGATATTAGTTTGGTTTATGATGTGGATTCGAGCGTGCCTGACTACGTTGTTGGGGACTCGTATCGACTACGACAGATCATACTCAATCTTGCTGGCAACGCGGTCAAGTTTACGGAGCATGGGGAGGTGAGGGTGAAGATCTTCGCGGACAAGGGGGTTGTTTGCCAGGAGGGGCAGGTGGTGGTCAAGTTTGCGGTTAGTGATACGGGGATTGGGATTCATGCTAATAAGCTGGATCTTATTTTCGACACTTTCCAACAAGCGGACGGGTCGACGACGAGGAAGTTTGGGGGCACGGGGTTGGGGTTGTCGATTTCGAGGAGGTTGGTTACGTTGATGAGGGGCCGGATGTGGGTGGAGAGTACGTATGGGAGCGGGAGTACGTTTTTCTTTACCTGTGTGGTGAGTTTGGGGAATCCGGACGTGGTGAAGATTATGCCGCAGTTGCAGCAGTATCGGAAGCACAGGGTGTTGTTTATTGATCATGGGGAGACGGGGTGCGTGCAGGAGATTGCGGAGAGTATTCGGACGTTGGATTTGGTGCCGGTTATTGTGGGGCCTGGGAAGATTACTCCGGCGCAGATGCGGGCGGAGGATGTTTATGATTGTGTGATTGTGGATCAGACTGCTACGGCGCAGAGGCTGAGGGGGATGGAGCGGTTTAAATATATTCCGATTGTGATGGTGGCGCCGAGTATTAGTGTGAGTTTCAAGACGGCGCTGGAGAATGGGATTAGTAGTTATATGACTACGCCTTGCTTGCCGATTGATCTGGGGAATGCGCTGATTCCGGCTTTGGAGGGGAGGGCGGCGCCGATTAGTGCGGATCATTCGAGGACGTTTGATATTTTGTTGGCGGAGGATAATGCGGTGAATCAGAAGTTGGCGGTGAAGATTTTGACGAAGCATAATCATAAGGTTACCGTGGCGAATAATGGGCTCGAGGCTTTTGAGGCGATTAAGAAGAAGAGGTTTGATGTGGTGTTGATGGATGTGCAGATGCCGGTTATGGGGGGGTTTGAGGCGACGGCGAAGATTCGGGAGTATGAGTTGGAGTATGCGTTGGCGAGGAGTCCGATTATTGCGCTGACTGCGCATGCTATGCTGGGGGATCGGGAGAAGTGTATTCAGGCGCAGATGGATGAGTATCTGTCCAAGCCGTTGAAGCCTAATCAGTTGATTCAGACGATTCTGAAGTGTGCGACGCTTGGGGGGGCTTTGTTGGAGAGGAGGAATGATGGGAGGGGGAGTTTGGCGGAAGAGTTGGAGAAGGAGGCGGGAGCTGGGTTGTTGAAGCCGCAGCCGCAGAGGCCGGATATGGTGGGACGCGGGTACACGGAGGGTGGACCGAGTGGGTTGGAGAGTCCAGCGATCGTTACGGCGGAGCTGGAGGATCCGTTGCAGAGGGTATGATTGAGATGATGCTCGTTTCGCTGGGTTGGCGTGTACTGACTACTTTCGCAGGAGGTCCTTTTACGCTCGCACTCTACATGATTGAGGAAGAGGTTGGCTTGAGACACTGCTGCTACCATTCATGACGCTTGGTCATAAGCGCCGGGCTGCTGCTCCTATGGACGATGCATTTCAGCTGGCGGCACATCCTTGCTGATCACGTCGCCCACGATCTTCGCCGCCTTTGAGCGGCTGCTTGGCGTCGTTCAATGGCAGACGGCGTCCGTGGTAAACATGGGAAGAGGATCATTGGAATTACATCACCTACCGAGAATCGTCCTCTCGGAGATCGAAGACACGCGAGCCTAGGAAGCAGGATTAGGGATTTACCACGCTGGCAAGAGGATGTTACGCGCATTTCGGAGTTGGGAGGGGAGTTTGACAGCGCGTTTTTGCATGTTCAAGGCGTTCTGGTTGTGCCCATCATCTTATGATACCTTAGCTGCTGAGTTTGTCGACGGTCGTCCGTACCAATGGAGCATTGAACACCGCCACCTCGGCCCACTTGATGATCACTATCGCGATGCTTGTAACTTCCAATGGTGCTTAGCCGCATGTACGCAGTTAGGATTTAGCCGCAAGCTGATGACTTTCGACACATGCGCCCTGTGATCTCCTCGTTCTTCGCTCGAGATCACGGCAAGGCTGGAGTGTTGTTGTTGGTATGGGCTCCACTTTTTCGGCCGTCCACACATCTGCAAAGGGAAGTCGTGGGAAATGTGATCAACGCTAGTACACTCTTCTCCTGTCCTGTTTGCAACATCACAACCTCATGAATGCCTGCCACTTTGGTGCGGCGTACTGACAGCCTCTCAAGCAAGCAGAGTGCTTCAATCGCTATTTCTATCCAATTGTTGTGTTCTCGCGGGTGCATTCTTTCCAATGTCACGCCATTTGACACGGTCGAACTTCGCCCCTGACCTCGGCCGTGTACGATTACTGATCACTCATCTAGCCTTACCAGCCTCATCGTGTTTTGCCTGCACCTCAATAGCACGGCACGCGCTTTCTGACAAAGCGACTGAGACGTGTATGGCTGGAGCTGCTGCTGACACCGCGTACGAGGGTCAGGGACGGTCATCCTAGTACCTTCTCGGCGACCTCAAAGTAGTAGCGAACAATCGGTACCCATACAAGTAGCACTGCACACACCCTGCGAGACCCACTGTGATATTCTAAACATCCAGGTCGACAGAAACACCCATATCACCAGATCATGGAAGGCTCCCGCAAGCGCAAGCGAACCCCAAGGACGAGTACCTCCTCCGAGGATGGAGACGATGGCGACAAGAAGAGAGGACGACCTCGAGTTGAGAAGCAGGACGAGTCGGCGGCGGATGTAAGCCAGCTATCCTCATCAGGGCGATTGTGCTCCTGGGTGGTTGGCGGCAATGCTAATCCTCATTCAGCGTCGTCGCACCCAGATCCGCATGGCGCAACGAGCGTACAGACAGCGCAAGGAGAGCACTCTCGAAGATCTGCGAAAGCGAGTATCGGAGCTCACCAACACCCTCGAGTTGATGAATAAGGCGTTTACTGAGCTTCGAGATGGCATGACCAGTACTGCCAGCGAGGTTCAGCTCACAGCAATGCGCCATGTATCCAACCAGTATGAGGGTCTAATGCAGGTCGCGCGCAACCCAGGAGAGGACGAGTTCGACATGCCACAACCCAAACGGCGCGCTTCAACCACGACGCCCAGCGTTCAAACGGCCGTGTCTCAACGAAGGCCCGAGCCAATTAATGTCCCTTCGTGGCTAGACCAGTCCGTGCTTGACGAAGCTCAAAGACGAACATCGCCCGGCATGGTTGGTATGGGCTATACCATGTATCTCAGTGAGCCCAGCGAAGATCAGCCAATCGACTACTTCAACATCCAATCAGAGAAACAAGCACCCGTCCAGAAGCAACCGCAGCAAAAGATCAATAATGCAGTCGCCAAGTTGCTGCCGGACAGTATCCCGAAGCAACTCCGCAACGATACGACCTACAGCTTCCAAGAGACGACCTTTGCACGTCGACTGCATCGCGCATGCCTCGAAGCAGCGTACCACGTACTGCTCGATCCCACGAGACATCGAGAAACGTACGAACGCGTCTTTGGGCTTTCGAGAGGCGGGCTCAACACTTCGACCGTCAAGACTTTGCTCGCACGAGGCTTGCAGGATTCACTCGATTTTGACGAGGCTCCACTCATACATGTTGGTGGCGCTGGCACGCACTACCCGCGACGTGATCTTGATGGCACGGTACATATCAGGAAGAGCTCATACAACCTTGGTCTTGTGGGACCGCAAACCCTGGCACTGCTCGAGACTGCGGCCAAGAACAACCTCAGCACTGACATGACTGTTGAGATCGCCGGTTACGAAGGCGACTGGTTCGACCCCTACGATGTCGAGGGCTATCTCGAGGAACGCGGCATTCGTATTGATCCGAGTCAGTCCTTCATCGAGGCCGAGATTGACGACGATAGCACTTCGACGTCTTCCAGTGGGCCTCCGACGCCTCCACTCGAGTACCCTTCTATGGCCGTCAATGTGGGTCAGGTCCCCGACATGGCGACGGTCAACAACGAGATCGACAAATGGAACGACATGGCTGATATAACCTTCACTGGTGTCGGGTATTCTGATGCGCTCACTGGCGATTGGATGAACTTCCTCGAGCCTGGCCAGGGTATCAATTGGATGGACAACCATACGCAGACCACTTCGAATGCCCACTCGGTGTCCTGGGACCACGCCGGCAGCACCGAGATGATGCATGAAACCGTGATGGAGAACCTGGACCACTCATCCTTCCGGCCGCCCCAAAATCATCTGCCGCCTGCGAACCATAGAGTAACACGAAAGAAGAACGTTATCATTGACACGTCGAAACTCGTCAAAGGTGAGCGGCTTGCGTGTACTTCGTCTGATCAATGCTGACTGTTCGACAGCCTTGACACTCAAAGGTGTATGTTTGGGCCGTACTCCGGGCTATAAACGGCAGGACGTTGACAGGGCGCTTGCCATGGCTTCTTTCGAGCTGTGAGGGTTCTATCTGCACACTCCGCG
Source organism: Elasticomyces elasticus (assembly GCA_035926095.1). Lineage (NCBI taxonomy): Eukaryota > Fungi > Ascomycota > Dothideomycetes > Mycosphaerellales > Teratosphaeriaceae > Elasticomyces > Elasticomyces elasticus. The sequence goes on from JAVRQT010000001.1 coordinate 1,708,744, forward strand.
GTTCTTCCTTGAAAGATGTAGACGCGCGTATGTCCGTGTTACTTCATCAAGCTCACCGCTCCTCAGTCCTCAAGTGCTTTCGGGCTGCCTTCGTGGTGTCACGATGATCTTCGTGGCAGACTGCATGGACTTGCGGCTATCCGTTGACTGCTGCACGACATCGAAATGCCGAATAAGACGCTGTACCCGTGTGCAACCTTCGCGATGCGCGTGACTGGCCCTTTGGTACCCATTGCTTGCTAATATTGCCATCTTGTGGTCTGTACATTCTCGTAAAGCCACCTCTGCCCGCGTCCGATGCTGTAGCTTCACGAGCACATACATGACGAAGCACAATGACGAACATATATATATAGACTCCTGCACCGGAACAACTACGTCCATCAAAGCCTACAAGTCTCTTCATCAACGCAATGGGATACTCACTCATCATCTCTGCACTTCTGGGCGCAGCAGTTGCAACATACGACCAGTGATCGTAGGGAAACAAGGTATGTCTCCATCCATTGGTTGGAGCATTGGGTTGCGATAGTGTATTTGCACCGGATGAATGACTGTTAGAAGTCGTTGGAGCAGACGCTGCGGCTCCTGGTGAGGCTTCCACATCCTTCGATGCTCCAGACCAAGCTAGTGAAGGTGGGCTCTGTCCCATACCTTGTGCTACATCATCGGGGACCTCAACATCCAGGGACGAGGTGTCGGAGAGCTTTCTTTTGTGGCTTGGCAGGCTTCTGTGTGACATATCATGAGTCGCTGAAGGGGGCGGCGAGCTCGTCGTTTCTGAAGATGGTGATCCAGGCGTGGTACGCCAGGGTAATGATGGGCCTGCGGCTGTGCTAGTACTCGTGTCATTCTCGGTGTGAAATAAGGGGACCTCGAGTGTCGATGTATCCCAAGTACCCTGCCACTGCAGTGGAGATCATACAGATCGCTCGTAAGTTGGACCAGCGTTTGCCATGCTATTGACGTGATATACTGCAGTTGTGCTAGCAGGTTGGCAGGTCTGTGTCGGTCAACTTTCCAGGTTCTTGGAGCATCTGCGGAAGGAGCCGCGCACGGCCTTAACTGGAGTTAACACTAGCGTGGTTCTGGGTGAGCGTGACAGCTGCAGCAATACCTCGGCGCCTTATCACTCACGCATCGTGACTCGCACTTGCCTGGAGACCACCGACTCATCTACTGCACCTGGCACGCGACACCTACGACTTACATCAAATCCCGTCTCGTCGGCTTGGACAAGCCTGACATCCATCACTACCGCATCCGGCAACTTGAACCTCGAGTCCGTATCGCATTCACCAGGGCACGACTGCCAACAAGCTACGCAGCGAATCCAAGGTAGCGGGCGAAGATGTTCTCCGAATGTACGTACCATCACCTCCATACACCCTCTGACCATGATCGTGCGACTAACTGACTTCTTACAAGATGCCTCCCGCTTCCTCCAACAATCCAACGCCCGCCTCTCCTTCTCCCAACAAGACAACAACAATCCCTCCAACAACCAACGCCAACCCTCCCGCGCCCCCTCCCGCAACCCACGCTATGCCCAACGACCACCAGGCATGAACCCCTACGCCCAAGCCTCAGCCTCCCAAGCCCGATTCCCCTTCGCTTCACGATATAGCAGAGGCACGGACCCTTCGCAAGCGCCGTTATTCTACAGCACGACCGAAGACTTCCCCCATGACGACGAGGAAGAGGAACACGATAGAGATGTTGCGGATGCCTGGGCGCTGCAGCGCAGTAGACAGCATTTCGGTCCTTCAAACCTGACCGAGAGTTCGGAGATGGAGGATGATGGTCTAGAACAAGTAGGAGAGGGAGAAGGGCAGAGACATGATCGGGATGAAAGTCCGGAGGCTTATCGAGGGAGAAGGGGGCAGGCGGCACGGATACCGGTTAGCAGGGATGGCAGTATACCTGAGTCGGAAGTCAGTTCGAAGGGTAAAGGAAGGCTAGTCGATGTCAATCTGGCGAGTACCATCAACGAGGAATCCCTCGTCACCCTCCCACCACCATCCGAGGACCCACCAACACCCTTCCAAACCTTTCGGACGACAGCAAAGGACCCCCGCCAACAAAGCACGTTCATGCCCTTTGAAACCGACTCCGAAGCCAACATAGCCATGCCCCGCCCTCCATCAACAGACATGCGCGAGAGCATCCCCCCAACCACCATCCTCCCCGCCCAAGAACCGCCCAAACACGACGCCTTCTGGTCCACCCTCTTCCAAATCTCCCTCTTCGCCCTCTTCGCCACATTCGTGTTAATCTGGTTCCATACCTCGACCCCTACCTCCAAGAACCCTCTCGGCGACACGATCTACAGCGCCTTGCGCGGAAGCACAAACATGTTATTATGGGACACCATGATCTCCATCCTCGTCGCCCTCCTCTGGCTCGCCTTGTTACGAAATTACATCCGCGTCCTTATCTTCGCCGTCCTCATCGCGGTCCCCATAACCCTGACAGCATTTTCGCTCTACCCCCTCATATCCTCTTTCAAAGGATCGTATCATGGAGGCAGTGCGCAGGATAAAGCTATGCGCTACCTCTCTGCTATACCTGCAATCATCGCAGTACTCTGGACGTGGCAGGTGGTTGTCTCGCGCCACTCCCTGACGAAAGCCATCGCCATCCTGGAATTCAGCACAAGCAAAGTCCTGGCTTCGAGCCCGCACCTCGTGACCCTAGGGTTCGCAACACTGGCTACAGTCGTTCTGTGGACGTGGGGTTGGATGCTGATGTTTGAGCGGATATTCCTGTCGGGACATTTCTCGATCTCAGGATCAAAACGATTCGTCCTCGACGCCAATTCCTGGTGGTTGGGAGCGTTTTTCATATTACAGTATCTCTGGACTCTGTCGGTTATTGCGGGGGTTCAAAGGGCGGCGACGGCGGCGACGGTTAGTCAGTGGTACTTCCATCGCCTCGCCCTTCCTCAACCGAGTAGTTTGGAGGTTGTTAAAGCGAGTTTGTGGCATGCGACTACCACCGGGTTCGGGACGGTTTGTCTCGGGACTTTTCTGGCGCTTTTGGTGAGGTTACCACTTATTATTTTGCCGGGGAGGGTGTCGGGGTTGTTGGGGGTTTGTGTTTATTGGATTGTTCCCTCTGGACTCGCGACGTTGACGAATCCGTTGACGTTGACGTATGCGGCGATTCATAGTCAGCCATTGGGGATCGCGGCTAGGGGGCTGGGGATGTTGAGTTTTGTAGATGGGGAGGGTGGCAGGGGGATGGGTATGGGTGGTGGGAGACAGGGTAGGATGGGAGGGGGAGGGGGCGTGGTGCCGTATAGGTTGGCGAAGTTGTTGTTGCAGGCTACGAGGTGGATTATGTCTTTTGCGCTGGGGATGGCGGGGTGGGTTAGGACGGCGCATAATTTGAAGCTGGAGGGTGGTGCGGGGGTGAGGGGGAGTTTGTATGCTTATGTTGTTGGACTTATTGCGGGGACTATTGGGTTCGCGGTGCTGGGGGCTGTGGAGAATGTGGTAGGTGGGGTGGTGGATGCGGTGGTGATCTGCTGGGCGAGCGAAACCGGTGGTGGACGGGGAGGAGAGGCTAGGTTCTGCAGGGAGGCGGGGGAGTTGTTTGGGCAGGAGGAGGAGAGAGGGGATGTTGAGGGAAGGAGGTGGTGAGGTTAGAGTATGGTGTTTAGGGATGGCGCTACGGAGGAGGAATTGAAATGTATTATGGGTTAGTTTGGGCTGGGCTGGGCTGGATGGATGAATGTATATGGGGGCGCACTGCTCGCGTAGGTGTTTTGGTTGCGTACGGTTCTTTTTGGATTGGAGTACTATACCCGAGCCTAGATGCAATGAGATGGATTTTGGATTGTAGGCTTTTTCTCATCTGCGTTGCGTGACGGGGCGGCTGTTGGTGAGGAGAGACGGTGAGACAGTGATGAGACATGCATGGCCAAGACCCAGGCGGTCTGTGGCAAGGCAAACAGTACAACTTACCATATTGTATAAGAAACACAATCTGCAAGACTTTGGCCATGAACAAGACGTCGACAATTTGATACAGAGTTCAGGCATGCGAGTCCAATGCCCACCATGGCCACGTCGACGACGATATATAGAGCGTTCAAGTCTGGACCGGTGTCTCGTGTGGAGGTACTAGGTAGTGAGAGCCTTCCCATCAGTATATGGTTCCCTGGGCCAGATCGATATATCGACACCAGGGGAGCTGGCGGGCTGGAGATGGCCGGGGGACAGTGCTGGCGCCCTGGTTTGTACAGAGCACGGATGTTTGCGCACTCTTTCGCATACCCGATAAGCTAATGAACGTACACAGAGGAATCATTCACAGGCCGCTTCGCTTACTCTTCGAAACCCTCAGTACCGTGACACTTCAAGATATGGGTCTCACCTTTGCTCTGTGTATCAGCCCGGATTAACGGTGCAGTGGGTCCATGGCATACACTTGGTGTAAGCATTCGAAGACATACCCTCCTCATCCACAGAGGTCCGAGTTGTCTTCCAGGCCTCAATCACATGCGGGTATTGCTCACTAGCGTAGGTCTGTGCGCAACCTCTTTCGAGATCAAACACAATCGCTACACCTTCGCGTAACTCAACAACAACAACAAAGCTGAACCTTCGAAGGCTTCCCACCACGCGCCTCGTACTCGCGCTTACACCACAACACTATACTCGTCAATCAAGAACACCACATCCCCATCCATCGTAATCACGATGTTCCGCCTCGCTGTCGCAGCATACCAGCAAGAACAGGCCCAAGCCTACCAGAACTATCTTGATATGTACTACGCGCAGCCGATCGTCGTGGAGGCTGTGAACGAAGACGTGCCATTCAAGTTCCTCGCGCTTCCTGAAGAACTGCGCAGAGACATCTACAGGTGGATCATCCTCGGCAAGCTCGAGGTCCGCATTCGACCACACAAGAAGTATCTTAAGCGCAACATCAACGCCGGCATCAGATTCCTCCCCGACGCTAAGCTGGCGGCGCTGGCAGGAACGTGCCAGCAGGTATATGGCGAGATAGACACCGAGCTGTTTACGTACGCCATCACCTCGCCGCAGGTCAAGCTTGTCGCCTGTGTGAAGGACACCAACTTCAAGACTCCCACCGAGTTCGTCAAGTCCTTCTCTGGACTCGACAAGGACGAAAAGCCAACGAAGATGTTTCTCCTCCTTACCAACGCCGTCCAGCCCAAGCTCATAGTCGACCTCGAGTTTTCCGAAGAGCAAATCGACTCCAAGAACTTGGGCCGCTGGTTCACCTTCTGCAAACTGCACGGACTCAACATCGAGTACAGAGTCACCAGTATCGAGCGACCAGAGAGATTCTTGCCCCTCTTGACGCAGCTCCAAACTGCCATGGATGGGGATCCTGATATGTCTCGCATCACACAAGCCGCAATGGACTATCAGATGGCGGTCAATTTGGCGAGGATCCAAGCGCGAGCCGCTGCCAATGCGGCTCAACTTGCAATCCAAGGACCAGTCGGAGCTGCAGATAGCGATTCTGACGAAGACGGAGACTCGGGCGAGGAAGTGGAGGAGGGTGATGAGGACGCAGAGATGGGATATTGGAACGGTGAGGAGGAGTTGGAGGACGTAGGGGATGAGGAGGAGATGCAAGAGGACGGGCTGGAGGATGCTGGCGACATGGATGACGCGATGTCTGATGAGAGCGAGGAGGCAGACGAGGATCTATACTAGACGCTTGAGGCGGCTTGGGCGAACGGTTATAAGTGCAGCTGTACTCTAGGCGGGAGCTGTTACCTGGAATGGAGATGAGTAAATGCAATACAGCGCTAAAGAGTTCGTATATACCGTTCCAACGTCGAGCTGAGCTCCCGTCGGTGACATGTTCTCACACAAATTGAATTCGCACCAGTCCAGCGTTCCTGGAACCTACAAATACGCCCAATATGCGATACGATCATCCCTCAACCAGACTTCACACTCGTCTTGGGTCTCTGGGTCGGCCAAGGGCCATCAGCTGAGGCACACCTCTGCGATCTCGAGTCTGTCTCTTGTCGAAGACCTGCACCCGATGGGTGGCGTACCTCGTCTGCCTGGCCCCCGGGGCCGGCATGAACGGATCGACGATATGGATCATCCCTCGGCATACCATGCAGAAGAACACTTCGGCACGTTCAGGTCCCGGACGCAGCGGCTCAATTTCAGCACCGCACTGGCATGCCCTGTAGGTGGATCGTGAGTTGATGTCGCGCCCCAATATCCTTGTGTTCTTGGCCATACAAAGCAGCCCGGAGTGAGGTTCTCGAGCAGACGTTCGCAGCCATATGTCGTTCGCCGTCGCCGCCAATCTCGCAGACACAGGGAATTCTAGTTGCATGTGCACACTGCAGTATCTATCATGACTAGTAGGGTTTGGCCCTACTTGGCCTTGCGCGGCCATCGGGTTTGGTTGGAGTCGGAAGTGACATACACAGCGATTCAGGGGCCAATCCGTCCAAGCGAGAGGCGCATTGTTTCGAGCGTTGTTGGTCAAAGGGTCCGCAGGCAACCTCCGGTAGAAATGGCATTGTGTCTGTTCAACCGATTCGCAGCTGCGACAAAGTCGTGTTCTAAAGCCCAACCAGGGGTGTCCGAGGCCAGCAACGAGGCGATGCGGCCAGACGGGAGGTTGTGGTGTTGGCGAGTGGCCGGCGATTTCAGCATGCATGTTGGTAACGCCTATAGCTGGATTGGCACCGAGCACCGAGTTTGGATGGTTTCCGATCCATCCCTGGCACTGGGTCTCATTCCAGCACACTCCACAGACCGGTATTGCACACCCCGGAGAAGCGCATGGGAGGTGAGCCCAGTATGGATTAGCAGGTATCGTGCCAGGATTGGAGGAACAGTTGGCGGGAGTGAAGTTGCCAGGATTCGCAACTCGATCTCCGCAGGGCGGTCCTGGTGGATGGATTAAGGGCGGTGCGGCTGCCATGGCTGTGAGATTTCGATTTGCAAACCGGTCACATCAATACTCACACAGTCGATGAGCATTTCCAATCTACATCTTGACGCATTGTATGTCCATCACTTGTTCGCCGGATCCGGCGAATTGGTCGGCTTTGTGCACAAAACTTCAAGTCAGTCTGGTCTGTCGTCTTTGTGCTTTGTCGAGCGCTGCAAAGACTCGTAGCATAGTGCTGAGCACACAAGCAAATTGTTACTGGCAGGGAACCATACGACTGGCATTGCTTCTCACGCGGAAGAAGGTTCATGTCCTTTCAATCTACAGCACCGTTGCTTCCTGGTTAGCAGATGAGCGCTCCAAACGTAAGGAATATGATCACAGGTTAGCCATAAGGTGTATATTCACAACTGCTTACAGCGGCCCTGCGGAAATGTAAAAGACAATGTCCCTGCAGCATATCAGAGCTTTGCAAGCGATCTTCATCACTAGTTCAATTCTTCCACATGTTCACACCCTGTCTTCACCAATTCCACACTATAGACCCGCGGAGTAATCCCACTCTTCATCTTCCTCCGAGTCGTACTCGTCTCCCTCTTCCCAATGACACCCGAACGCCATGCCGCGCATCATATTCTCGTCGACGTCGTCGTCTTCATCATCTCCCTTGTCATTACCCTCGTCATCATCTTCTTCCACTTCCTCAAGCTTGACGTCGGCTTCGGCCTGCGCACGAATCTTCTCGGTCACCCACCCAAGATGCGCACGTTCCCACTTCAGCCGTAGCCAGTACGCATCCTCCTCCTCATTCCTCGCGAATGCGTAATTGATGTTGGAAGCAATGTCCCAGCCCTTCGGCACAACGCGCTGATTCTGCGCACCGTAGTCGAATGCAAACTTCATCTGCCCCTGCGCAGAATCGTCGAACGCCATACGGCCGAGCATATCCTCGAATGCCATACTCCGTTTGCCCTCGAGGACTTTGTAGAAGATACGAATGTGTCTGCCACCCTGCGCCTTCTGCAACGCCTGGACACTCCTAAGATATGCGTAGAGATTGTCCTCATTGCTGCTGGTGAATGCCTCGGTGAAGTTTAGTGTCACCTTGAAGTGTGCGCCATGGCAGTCTCTGTCGTCCAGTGGGTTTGTGCCACCATGTGTGAAGCTGAAGCGCCGCAAGCCATCTGTGCCATCCGTAATCCTCAGCGTAGTGAGTAAGGCCTTGAAGTTGTGGAAGTTGTAGTCGTTCACAATGATGCTGATGCTTTGCCTGTCCTGCTTCATGGAGGTCCTCAGCGCATCGCAGTAAGGACCCGCGGTGACTTTGGATGCGAAGGCCATCATGAAGTTGCTGACGTAGCGTAGCGGCGGAGTGAAGGCTCGCAGCTCGATCGACACCACCGTGACGCTATCGGAGAGGGCAATATACTCCATGATGTTTAGCTGCAGTTCCGGGGGCAACTCTTCGAACCGAGCGAACTCGACCGCCATTTCGAGCTATCTGAGACGATGGCGAGGTGAAGGTGTAGAAGTGACCGCTATATGCAGTGAGCGAAGCCCGATTCTGTAATCGAGCTTGTTGTGTATCGGAAGTGTCGTGCAAACGGAAGCTCGACCTCTGTAGTGCCAAAGTGCGGGAGGCGCACGGACTCCCTAAAGGCCAAGCAACATATCCAACTACTCGTCCTCCCGAACTCATTTTGTGTCTCAACCCTTCGTCGGTCCCGCCTCTTAGCTGATTCTGCGACACGGGGACGCCAGTGTTCCTTAGCCCAAACTCACCGTCTCCGTATCGCCGTATCGCCGTATCGACCTTATGCTTGTGCTCGCTGGTTCGTCAGTAACCTAGCATTTAATGCTGCTTGAGTTCATCATCTATGTCAATTTTGTCACACTTTCCGATCACCAGGACACAGCATGCCAGGCATAATACTCGAACTATCTACACTACTTGAGTGCAACTCTTCCCAGCTTGAAGTTGGCCTTATTCCGGAAGCGCTTCACTTCGGCAGGACTGTACATTGGTGAAAACCATCCACCCGGCGGCGCTGCCGGGCCTGGAACGGGCAGGGGAAACATCGACGCAGCGAAGTTGGTCCTTGTAACCGTTCCCTCACACGCCATACATAAAAGTACCTCAACCTGGAACGTGTTGTCAAGCTCATTGCCGCATCTGCAGGCGCGCCATGTACCCTGATCGCACCGCTGATTTAGCCTAGTTGGTGTCGCTTGAACGATATTTCCCGTTCGAGGATGAAGCATGATATTGCGAAGCCACACGTCGTTGGCATCTTTCTTCTTCTCAAGCTCGCGCAGCTTCTGGTTGCGGTGACGGTGGCAAAGGCGATTATTGGCGTTCCGATGGTCGCGGAACGTTAACTCATACTCACAGGTGCAAGTGCTGACTTGTGTTGCAACGACCCCGGGAACCGGAATCGCCTTCCACTTGAAGCTCGACGGTGGAAGGGCACTTGCTCCGGTAATATATGCGTTCTGCTCGCTACGCAGTTTACGCTCGCACTCGTTGCATACCCGTGTAAGGAACCCTCCCCATGGTGGAGTCTCGGTTGTTGGTATCGCAGGTATTGTTGGGCCAGCGGGCAGCGCTGGCGTTATACCAAAGGGAGTCCACTGGTCCCACTGCGGAGCGACGCCCCCGGCGTGATTCGCGATACGATCGCGGTTGCTCAAAGGATAATTTTTGTTACCAGTGCTGGGGAGAGGCGCGGCTTTGACTGGGAGCGAGCCCGATGCCAGCAGGAGCCTACGGTTGTTGTCAACATTGCAATTGTTGCAAACAAGGAAGTCCCGTCCAGGGTGGTAGCCACCGCAGGGAACTGGAGGAGTGAGGCCTCCGCATCCAGCAACCTGCGGGTAGGATCCTGCTTCTAAGGGATGGATGTTTCGTGGACGGGGCCCGATGGTATGGGAACCGTAGAGGCGATCATTGCAAGCCATCACATCCACCTCTGATCCAGTAGTGTGCACACGGTGTCTTGTTGGTGATGATGCCATTGGGCGCATCATGGCTTCTTTTACAATCCAAGCACTCGCCGGATCCGGTCAACTACCCTCGAAGCAGCACCATTGTCTGCACACCAAGGACAAAGAAATCTTTCATCGCCCAAACAGTCCGCCGAACTTCCCACCACCTCCTCCTCCGCCTTGCCTTGCAGCTTCCGTCTCGAGCCATTTCGTCAGGAATGCCTTCGACTTGAGGTCCTCCAGGCGCGCGAGTTTGGTGGTGATCTGCGGCTCCTGGCGATCGAAGGCGAGCAGCGTAGGTATACTGTTGATTCCGTACCTCAAAGGCAATCCTCCAAGTCCACCCATATCAGGGCTGTCCATCTCCACTTCTGCGTAGGAGATGCCACCAAGGCTTTCTCCAACTTTTTCATCCTTGATCAATTGTCGCAACAAAGGAGACACTACTTTGCATGATGAGCACCAGTTGGTCATCCAGAGTGTGACCAACGGTATGCGAGTGCTAGCAGACATCAGGGTAAGAGTCTCCAGCTCAGACTCGCTGCGTATAGTCGATGGGTAGATGCGGTTCTTCCGGAGCATTGAGGTGCTTGTGAGCCATCTGCGAGCAATCGCAGTAGATGGCATGCTCGTACGAAACGCCGCAAACACGCTGGCCGCGCTACTAGTAGGTATCAGCATTGTGCATATAGTTGTGGTCAGTACAGTGGTGTTGGAGCAAGGAGTGAGGTCGTCGTCGCGACGGAAATCGCCGAAGTACGATTTAGACTTCATCCTCCTCCTCCGGTCGACCATCGTTCCTCCTTCGTTACATCAGTTTAGCAGGTGTCTTGAAGGTAGATAGGTGCTCAGAGGGCCCATCGAAGAGCGTCGCCAGACGTACCCATTCAGCATAATGGACTGGGCATGTTACGGCCACTATCGAGCCGTGGCGCAGCACGTCCAGCAGCAAAGGATCGCATTGGAATGTTGCATATCCTCACCGGTTCGTGGAGAACACCAACGCGCGATCTGCAAGTCGCGCCACAGCTGTATGCCTCGAGGCGTAACCGCCATTTGCCAAATGCAAAGGATTCCTTCGGTAGTGCAGATCAATGCTCAAACAGTGCAGTGCAGTGTAGCTTGCTATTGGGCGATGCGCAGAATGCTATGCTGCAGGTCCAAACCGCAGACCTACCTCGAGGCTGAGGATTCGGGCGCTTAGCCATAATGCAGGTGGTACGGTGGTACCGCGTACCGGTATGTCCACAGCCTCACGAGCTTCGAACCTCGACCTCTACATCTCTCATTTCATTTCAATCCCGGCACTTAGTGGCCTTCTTCAATTGCTGACGAGCTCTGCTCCCGCTTCTGAATACGACTGCCCAGTCACCTCCACAGCACAAATGCCTCCAATATGGACCGTGGCCCCATGGCTACTTCTTCACCGCTTGGCTTGTGCTGTGTCTGTGACTCCCTTGAGCATACCACCGAGCAGATACTGGTATCTTCAATGCCATTGCGGCCGTGTGTCAACTGCGGCTAATGTTCGAGCAGGGACGGAGTCGATGGCAAGTGGTCAACATTCAACATCGCATTAGGCACCCCATCGCAATCCTTACGACTGCTACCAGGAACATCGAACAATCAGTTATGGTCAGTGAGAGGATATGCACCCTCCAAAGGCGTCCGCTGACAATCTCGAAGGACTGTTATACCAGCTGGGTGCGGCGAAGACAACGCGAACTTGACGCTCTCCGCCTGCGACGTTGCTCGAGGCAACGTATTCCACAGATCCAAATCTACAACATGGTCTACACAGGGGCTCGCGACCACTGAACACATCACGCTGATTGCCCCACAAGAGATCGCCCTCGGGCTCCAACATGCAGGAAACTATGGGTTCGATTCGGTCACGTTTGGCCTGTCCGGCTCTGAGTCGCCAGTGTTACAGAACCAGACGATCGCCGGACTTTGGACAGTCGACTTTTGGTAGAGACGTCCCAATCTCATACCTTGAGATGTTGCTGACGTTGGTTAACAGGCTGGGTAACCTTGGGCTCAGTGCCAACCCGCTAAACATCACCTCCAGTGTGGACGCGGTCCCTAGTGTGCTAGGTACTCTGCACAATCTGTCACTGGTCCCGTCAATGTCTTGGGGACTGACAGCAGGCGCCTACTATCGCAACGCGTCCGTCTTTGGAAGCCTGACCCTAGGTGGATATGACTCTAGCCGCTTCACGCGGAATAATGCTAGCTTCGATCTTAGGAACTCGACCTCCCGCGATCTTGTGTTGAGTCTGGATTCGATGTCATATAACGCAACTGACAGCCAGCCACTTCTCAACGAACCTATCCAGGTTTTTATCGACTCGCTTGTCACGGAACTCTACCTACCGGTGTCTGTCTGCCAGGCCTTCGAAACCGCCTTCGGCCTGCAATGGGACAGCACCACGGAGCGCTACCTGATCAACGAGACTACTCACAACAATCTCCTCGCCCAGAATCCGACCTTCAACATGACCTTCAGCCAGCCAGGCAATGGAACGGCGACCATTTTATTGCCGTACGCGGCCTTCGACCTCAATGCGACGCAGCCCCTCGTCAACATGACCTCTCGCTACTTCCCACTCAAACAGGCTCAGAACTCGACTCAGTATACGCTCGGCCGAACGTTTCTACAAGAAGCATACATTATCACAGACTACGAGCGGCGGCACTTTTCTGTGCACCAGGCGGTAAGCAATGGAGGTCCGGAACAGCTCGTGGCTATCAATTCGCCTGCACCGCAAGCTGCGAAGCATAGCAGCGGTTTGACTGGTGGTGCAATTGCCGGCATCGTGATTGCAATCGTCGTAGCGCTAGCGCTTGTCGTTGGGGCAGTCATCTGGTGGAGACGACATAGACAAAAGCGTCACGCCATAGGGGACACGATTGTTGAGAAAGATGCAGAGACGGAGCAGTCCTCACCAGTCTCGCGTTACGAAGTCGACGGTCAATCAGGGCGATATGAGCTCGGCGTCCAACAACAGCGGAACGCAGAGCTAGACGAATCATATCAGCAAATCAAGGATCGTCCGTTACCAGCGATCAAAGTTCACGAAATGAGGGCGAACGAGACCCCAGCCGTAGAACTGGAAGCGGTCGTCCGGTGATTCCAGCTATCGTGTTAAGAGATTGCACATAGCTAGGCTTCCCATCATTCACGAGACCAACGGCAGAGGTGCACTATGTGAATGCTCTACGTCACATCGGAGTTTGCACATCTCCTCAGGTGAAGTGCCGCTCAAAGCATTCTTCCTTTGTCGTTTTGCTCTTGCGCAAAGCTCCTCAAAACACCTCTTTAGTGCTACAGACTGCCCGCCACTCAAGATGGCAACGCTATCACGTCTTCTCGCACTCCCGCGAGAGCTCCGCAATATCATCTACGAGTTCACGGTCATATCTGAAGAGCAAACACTTCGCATCAAGCAACAGCCGCTGTCCCCTGGGCATAGCAAGTTCATCTCGAGCTCACCACTTCTATCAGTCTGCAAGCAACTCTCAGCGGAGTATGTCGAAGCGTTCACCAAACACTTCTTAAGTCCAGGCCACGAGGAGATGCAAGTCGTTGTAGCAGTGGCCGATCTTGACTTTGCGGGACTCCAAGCCCTCATCCAGAGCCTTGAATCAGGACAAGTTGATCACCTCAGAGCGAAGTGCAGATTGCTGGTGAGCCTCGTGTTCACGCATCAGGCTCCTGGGCTCGTGGGCAACGAAGTCGTCACCGATATCCGCTTAGGGTCTTGGGCTCGACTGTGCGACACCGAAGGTCTCCACGCAACATATGTACTCGACGAGACAGCAGTGAGGTGGGACTGGTATGCCGGCGACGTCTTCGAACCATACGGGCCCAGTCCTGAACTTCCGGAGGAAAAAGCTATCCGTGACGCGGTTTGTCACTGGACCTCGAACTATGAGTGGAGGCTGGTTCGCGAGAGCATTGCGGCGAAGAGAGCAGCCTAAGTCAAGGAGTCCGCGACTGCCAGCCAAGAGAGCGACGACGGAGAAACTTCTGGTCATGAAATGGGAGCCTGGTTTGGACTCATTCGTTGAGGTGCAGGTGGACGAGAGAAGGCGAAGCATGTTTCAACCGGTTGCAAAGGGTGATTGGGCGTCATGAGTCTATCAGAAATCTCTCTGGCGAAATGAGGGAGGGTGCTTGTGTGCTGATGGGCAGCATTGGCGGGATTTGGTCCGTGCAAAGGCAGCATTACAGCTGTGGTAGCATTATCACTGCGACAGTAGTGCTACGCATTGTATGGAGCAATAGCCGGGTCTACCGTAGACTCTTCATATAGCAAAAAGCCGTCGCCTTTTGCAGCTTACATCCCTTGTAATTGTGAATGTTCGGCATGTGCCAATCATCCTCTGGAACACATCCCCGCCCTTTTGTTGTTCGTTGTGAACCTCGCATCTGAATCAAAGATCTCAAAGCTTTCAAACTTGCACACTCTCAGCCTGCACTTCCAACCTGCACAACCACTCCCAGCGGCCGCCGAAGAACCCCATCACCTGCAGCATCATGGCAGCCCCCTCACCCCTACTAGCACTCCCGCGAGAGCTTCGCAATCTCATCTACGAGTTCATCGTCTTCGGTGGACAGATATTGCGCATCAAACAGACACCTCCACCTGAAAGGACTGCCAGCTAGCCTCAAGCTCGTCGGTCCTGCTCGCATGCAAGCAGATCAACCCTGAGTATCTCGAAACGCTGCTGAAGAACACGCTGGACAGCGAACTTATGATCGAGGCAGTGGTCATCAACCTGGACACTGCGTGCCTCCGGCACTTCGTGCACAGGCTCACTACCACTCAGCTCAAGGGCCTTCAGGTAGGACCGAAATTGCAGATGAAGCTTGTCTTCACGACTGTGGTCAGCGAACACGACACTGAGAAACACATCAATCAGTGGTCCATGTTCTGCGACGAATATTCCAGCAGCGCAAAGTATGAAGTCGACGATACAGTGGGCTGGTGTGAAATTAATGTCTGCATGAACATCAACGACGATACCTACTTCCACAGGAGGAGGAGATGTCCGCAGTACTCATCGCGGCAAATCTGGAACGCGTGTTTGGCGGCGAACAAGCACACTATTACAATTGACTGCCAGCGTGCCTGATCGAACAGTCGCCAAACAGCCGATCACACTGATCGCAACTTCTGCCACAGCGATGCGTAGCAGAAGTGGAAAGATGTATGCTGGATGAGCGACAGCTCGAGTGTCTCTCGGAGCGGTAATTGTTGGAGGGCGGAACGTGGTGCTGATTGATGGCCGGTGGCGGAAAACTAGAAGGGAGAGCTTGCGAATGGTCCGGCAACGTGGCATGGGCTGAGGACCTCGATGCATAGATGTATAACCGGTATTAAAAATGGTGCTCCTTCATTCGTATCCGAGTGCTCGGAATATATTCTTTCCTGTGTCAACGGTCTTGAGCACGCTGAATCAGAAGCAGCGCGGTCTGCCTTGACACTCCATGATTGACTGCAAAGTGGACAGATCTGAGACTGAAGGTATGAGCTTGTGGACACTTCGCAGTGTTGAGGGGATCTCTACCCCTCGGCTGTAGCCTTGCTGCAGCCTGAACCTTCGCCGGAACATCACTCGAACTACCTCAGCTCTGCATCTCTGGCTGCTACCACCCTTCGCTCCAACAACACACCAACCACTATGGTCCGGACGTCACGCCTCCTGGCGCTCCCTAGAGAAATGCGCGACATGATATACGAGTTCACGGTCATTGGCGAGCACACCCTGCGCATCAAGCAGAATGCAAATGCACAAACCGGCTTCCCTCTGGCATCCAGCTCAGGCCTCCTGCTCGCCTGCAGTCAGCTGTCCTCCGAGTACTTCCAGACCTTCACCAAAACCGCATTGCGCCCAAACGACAGCACTGTCTTCCAAGTGACCTCAAGGAACCTCACATCCCTTAGCGCCCGTCGTGCCATCGAAAACCTCGCAAAAGAGCAGCTCGAAATCATTCAAGATGGCCGTACCCCGAAGCTGATAGTGAAGCTGTTCTTCACATCAGCAGCTAATAACCTCTCGCCACCCGAGATTGAGAAGCTCATTGAGACGTGGATATACTTTTGCTCACACACAGGCTTGAGCGCAGGCTATTGGGTTGCAGATACCACAGCGGCGCCTATATTCTGGGATGATTTCCGGGAAGAAGGCCGAAGGTACCGCAAGGCGAGCGAGGGAAGGGCTGTGTGCGATGCAATTGCAAGGTACTTCGCCGAGCGGGAGACTAGACGCCATGAAATCAGTGTCAAGCGTCGAGAGGCCAGGGCGATCAGGGCAGGGAAGCTCGCGGTGCCGGGCGTGAAGGGTGACACGATCAAAGGTCAAGATGCGCGGGAATCTACCGGCCAGCCTCTGAGTGATGAAGGCGGTACGGCGGCCGAGCCATGGAGCGTGAAACGGCTGCGGTCCCGTGAAGTGAAGGTGGCGGGTGCGTACTCGGACGATGATGACGATCTGTGAGGATGCAAAGCCGTGAGACTCCTTGGTGTAAGATATGCGCCGCGAGAGCATGAGATGTGCTGGAGCGAGATAGAACTGGAGAATTGCCCAGAGCTCCTGGAGGCCGTGACCAAGCGATCATGAGCTCATTGATGTTGCGCGCGCAGCTTCCGAACATCCAATCCACGTTTATGCCTTTTGTCTATTTCAATAATCCATGTGAGACCAGAATGAAGTGGTTACTCAACTCCTCCATACCTTGAGCCACATCCACCAAGCTCCCAAGAATTTGTTTCTTCGCTGCTTCGATGTCGCCGCAGCACTCATCTCCCCGTTGCGTGATTTAATACCACAGCGTGGTTGGGACTCTCCAGTATCAGTAGCACTGAGAGCCTGGTCGGTAACATCCTCCTCCGACAAGTGCAAGGCTGTCGAGCAACGACTGCTCAATGTTATTGTTTTTATGATCACGAAAATCACGCACCTCTTCGGCGTGGCCATGCTCCTGCTGTTCGCCCAACGATGCAAAGTACTCAAAGGGAGTGCAGCGGCGATTCCCTTTGTGACGTTGCTGGGATGTCCATCTGATAGATACCCACGGACTCACGGCATCGCTAAGACATTTGCTTGCTCGCTGCATCGATTTTGCCGCAGCTCCCAGCTCAAGGTACGGGATTCGAAACTCGAGGATAGCCACGAGGGTATGCTGGGTTTCCTCCATGATCAAGTTGCTCCGCAACCTGGAATGTCGTGGAGCAACATCTGTACAATGGACTCGTGGTCGCAAGCCGCAAGGAGCTCTTCCACGCAGGCATTGCCCCTGCTGATCAGCCCGCCATGAGCAAGTAGTGTTCTGACTATTGCCTCGCTACCATATCTACAAGCTGACTTAAGCGCGTCTCCGTCATGGGCGTTGACACCTGCGCCATCCTGGATAGCTCAAGAGAAGGACTACAATCCCCCGATGGCCGCTCAACGAGGCGGTGTGCAGGGCAGTACGGCACAACTGGTTGACAACGTCGACACGGGCGGAGTTCTCAAGAAGCAGGTGTACTACTGCTTCATGGCCGTTGTCGGAAGCAGCAAGAAGTGCGGTGCGGTTCGAGGTATCACTCTCAGTGTTCACGTCGGCGGAATTCTCCAATAGTAGACGTACGATTGCCTCGTGGCCTCGCGAGGAGGCTTCCTCTAAAGCTGGCCCGTGCCTCGTATACATCGGTCTTCCGCTGTGGCTGCCTTTGTACATGCTGTTGACGTCTGCGAGATTCTTGATTAGCAGCCGCACTATGCCTTCTTGGCCGTGCCATGCAGCTGCTTGTATTGGTTGGCATAGGTTATGCCATTCGTTGACATCTGCTCCCAGTTCAAGAAGTAGCTCGACCATGCGTTCCGAAGTGGCTGCATGGAGCGCTCCGCTACCACTGATCGCTGCTCCGTGTTCAAGCAACAATCGCACCATTGTCTCGTTGCTAGTCTGAGCAGCTCGCGCGAGATCTGAGTCACCCGACCTGCGAAGCTCGCCGTTATTGACAATGGCACCGTTCTCGAGCAGTACCCGCGCGATCTCCACATTTGAGCTGTGCACAGCGTACGACAGCGGTGATCGACCGCCGCCGTCGCATGCATTGACATCAGCCTTTCGAGCGAAGAGTAGATTAACTATCTTCAGGTAGCCTTTCTCAGCTGCCAAGGAAAGAGCACTCTGTTTCAGGGCATTGTGGGACTCAATGTCGCATGTTTCGGTCAAGTATGCTAATCGTTCAGCAGCGGCCTCGTGTCCTCTTGCCATGGCCCACAACAAGGGAGTGTAGTATTTGAGGCTCCGTCCAGACAAGGAGTTTCGCCCAAGCTCCATGTGCTCGGTCAGATCTGCTGTGCTAGGCATGGTATCGGACTCCAGGAGAGCATCAACCACATGTCGATGACCACATGCAAGGGCTGCGAAGAAGGGAAACTGATACCGCTCTCCCCGGGCGTAGAGCGCAGCGCCATTCTCTCTTGCCGACCGTATCAATCGAGCATAACCGCCCTCCGCAAGTATATATGGAAGACTTGCTTTTGCTGTGTAACGGCGTTTGTCGTAACGCTCGAAGACGTTCCTGAGTTCTATGAGAGCACCAAGGGCGATGCAATTCAGAAAATCAGTCTGCGGTACCACCAAAGCGGCCTCGTCGGCATGATACAGTAAGTATTGGCCTGCGTACTCCAGGAAAGGATACTTCCGCGCAAGATTTGCCCTCAACTTCTTTGCGGTCTCTGATGAGGCTTTGGATTGTCTCTCCTTCAGTGAGCCATATGGAGAGGAATTGATAGCGATGTACGATTCACAGCAACATTTCAGTCGATCGTGGGCCAAGCCGTGTAAATTAGACTCAAGGTTGGGCCACAGATCATGCATGCCATCATCCTTGATCAGGAAATCCCGTACCGACTCGTGGATGAACTGCACAGTCGGCGCTTTCGACTTAGTCAGCTCAGCAAGCCCTTTGGAGGAGCTGAGGACATATCGATCCATGTCATCAGTCGTTACCTGCTCCGAATTCCATTCGGTCAGACTCTCAGGTCCCGGGTCGAGACCAGCTGCCATGGCATAGTAGAACTCCTCGCGTTTCAGTGGTCGTCTGGCGAATAGTATCCACTGAAGACAGAGCAGCAAATCGTCCATATTGGCAACATCTCGTCGTAGTATGTCCTTGAACAAGTCGCTCAATTTGCTGGGAATTTGCTCCAACCTTTTCTTCACCGCGAATGTGCGGCCGTTCAAAAACTCTTTGTTCAAGATCTCAACGACCAGTACGGCCCACATGAATACGCCATTTGCTTTCTCGCATATCTAAAAGCGATAGGAGGCAGGATTAGCGAATGTCTCACAGCAATAAATACTTACCCTGGCTGCGAGACATCTCCATGTGTAAGTCCACTGAGATAACAAGCTGAAACCGGTAGCCGCAGCTCGTAGCTATTCGGCTATAACGAGATGATACGCATCCAGGGGGCACCTTAGGGTCTGCTTACCTGCACCCGTACGTCCTCGATATTCTTCCCTCTCCCAGCTCGAAGTCGTTTCCGCACATATTTCGCCAGGTCATTGCTATGACCTTCCTCATGCTCCAGAGTCAGCTCTAGGCCATGCTCAATATGGACGGCTGGATAATGGCGACTGGCGAAGCATATGTGAATATGGTGCCCTGCAACTTCTCCAAGAATATGCTGTCCGAGTTCCTGAAAACAATCAACCATATCTTGGACCTGGTCTTCATCGCATTCATCGAGTGCATCGATGAAGCAATTTAGACGACGACCATTCAACGCTTTCGCCGCGGCGACGAACAGCTCGCGTAGAGACTCGATTGTCCAAACCAACTTCTGGCTCTGATCGTTCCTCGAATCCACGACCTCGCCAAGAACACTGTGCAGATCCGGTGCTTTCTGAAGAAGCTGCCATAATAAGCTGCGATACATACCGATGACTGACCTTTCAAGCTCTTCTCCTCTAGCGTTGAAGAAGAAAGAGATGAGCAACTCGTTCTCGCTGGTCTTCTTGAGAGCATGGGCATGAGCGAACTTCATCAGTGTTGATTTGCCTGCACCAGGCTTCCCCTTGACCCAAAGAAACCCTTGGTGTTGATCGAGTTCACCAGGATCGAGCCATGCAAGGTAGGCTGGGTGGTCGACGAACCACTGACAGGTTTTGGCATAAGCAGCCTTGATCGTGGCTCTCCGCGAGTCCATCTGTTCGAAAGCAAGAGAATCGAGTAGCATATCGCGACGGTCGGCGGCTGAGCTACTGGGATCAGAAGTGCCGTGATCTCGTTTGCTTGTGTCCATTCGCTCGCGCAAGGACTTGGCAATCTCATCTTTTAATCGGGATGCGGCCTTCTCTCCCTCTCCATAGATCAGAGACATATTGACGTCGAATAAGCCTAAGAGTGAGTACCACCTGTCTTCTATCTTCCTAGTGACACGATTTCCAGCCCACTGCATCCGTGTTTCGACCGTAAATTTGGACAACGGCTCGCCGCGCAATGCAGAGACTGGTATACCAGTGGTAGCCTGAACGAGTTCACCCAGCGACCTTTTGCTACCCAGCAGTGTGCCCTCTCGAGAGAAGAACTCAACCGAAGCCGGAGCAAGCAACTCCTGGAGAGTCCAACCCCTGGTAAACCATCGACTGCCGCTGAAAGTGCCATCCCATAACTCCCGAGGCTGGCCTTGATGATCACGCTTGTTGCTGGAGACATCTGCTAGGTAGGTGTAACACTTTTCCGCACGCTGATACCAGCCGAACATTGAGTTGATTGCTTCATGTACTTCGGTGAAATCTGTTTTGCTGATGCAGCATGTATCCACCCAGAAATGGTCCAGGCCGTCCTTCTGCGCTTGCTGACTACAAAAGTTGATCTTTCCGTACCCAACCTTGTCTTTGCAAGTTTGATTGCAAATGTCGTCGAAGGTGACTTCGTCCTTGTCTTCGCCCCAGGTATGTGACAGTATAGCGTAGTGTGGAATGCTGCCAGGGATACATTCGACGAATTCGAGAGCGCCCTGGGAGCCAAGCTTGAGCAGACGCATTGTGTTCTTTAAGTGCGCGTTGTCGCAGGGGTACTAGATCCTACAGATCCGACCACATAGGGGTCAATAGTCAGTCAAGCGCTGGCGGGCACGACAGGGTACGCCGCTATGCTCCTGCTGAGGAATGGCGAGTAGCAAACGTCAACAAGCTACGAAGTGCGCTACTAGACTAGGACGCTCGGTATCTTGGAGCCCACGGAATGCGACAAGTTTACAGACCATGATCATGATCAAGCTGAGCGAAGAGGCGAAGTCGAGCTCAGCCCACCTTTTACACGTGACTTTGGCGGCCTCGCTTGTCAACCAGTCTCATTGCAGCAGACCTTCCGGCCTGCAGTCTGCTTTGGAAGGCAAAGGAAGGCCGCTCCAGGCCATTCCAATCTCGTCATTAGACAGTCTGCCACTGCGTCAAGACTTCTTGCATACAGCGTTTTCGACACAGCGTAGCTAATACAAGAGGAAGCATCTTGCTACATGCAAGGAAGCCCCGGCAACAGATTCTGCGACGTGGAATCGTCGCAGAACTTCCACCAACCTGTGGATATCACAGCAGCAGCAGCCTCCCTCTAGCAGCTGAGCCGAACCTTTGGACACATCGTGCATTGCGAGGTCAATATCTCGCTCCAGCAGATCACTCGTGCAACGATCGATCTCTTGACGGCAACTCCCCTCGTCTGTCCATGCGCAGAACTCACTGGGCTTTATCATCCCCATCCTGGCATGGAGAGCCGGTTGCATGCATTAATCGAGCCATCCCGAGCGCTACTGAGCAGTTTTGTTCCGTTTGTTTCCCGGTTCCCCGTCCTTTCTTCTGCCAAGGCTGGATGAATGAATGAAGGACGGCAATTATTGCACACCCACTAGCGGGCTTCCATAATACGCCAATCAGTAGCTGGCAGTTTGACGACGGCATTCACATGCTACTTCCATCACTGGCCGTAACCTTAGGGACGTGTTCTGGCGCCGGCGGTGTCTTCTCGAACTCGATGCGGAGGTCGTTATGCCCTCACGACGAGGGAACTGCTGTGTCGGTGATGTCTAAGGTGTCGCACGTAGTTGTATTGTGCGAAGGTACTGTTGCTGCTGGCGAGAGCATTTGAGGGTCGAGTCTTCATAGGCCGTGGCTCGCCGAAGCTGAGACTCACCCTTCACGACTCCGGCTTGCGCATATCTTCTAGCCCTTCTTGTTCACCACACGCGATAAGCGATCATGGCAGGGTGGTGCTCGAAGGTTCGTAGTGATACTGAGCTTCACCGTGACCATGTGCAGCACGGAGCATGAGCTGTCAGGCCATCAAACACTGCTCGCAGCTGAGCGCAGCACCCCCACGGGCTTGAGCACACTACAAAAATGCATCCAACTCAAGGTCTTCCAATGTGTGGTGGTATCCGAAGCGGACGCTAGTGGCTGCTCAATCCTCCCCAATCCTTCTCTGTTGTTGCACCAAGCCGCGCAAGCTTGGCGGAAGGAAAGAAAGAAAAGAACGCTGCGGGCATTATTGCGCAGCCGCTAGCGTATGCCAATCAGTGATTCGTACTTGACAAACGGTCACTATACGGCCTGAGGTGTGCCAGAGGACGGCTCTCACTTGCATAAGATAGACTCGACCTGATCCGGTGGTCGCATAGGGCGATGTTACTTTGACGGCATGGCGGTGACATGGATGTGGCGTGGTTTCGCGGTCATCGAGTGGCCAAGGTCCGTGGACAGGATAGACATATTCATGTCTCATCCAAACCTCCATGCAATCATCATCTCATCCAGCTTAGCTTCTCAGCACCGTCACTGCTCTTTACCGCACCAGCTTCTGCCGCACCCGCAGTATCTTTCTCCCAGGGCTTCCGTCTCCTCTGCGTCTGACTATCCGAAGCTTGACCTTCTAATATTGTGCCCGGGATATCCTTGATCCCGGGTATCGGTTTGCCTTCAGAAATCATGTCGCAGATCTCGGCGAAGCTCGCAGGCTTGGGAGCGTTCGTCATGCCATCGCCACTACTCTCAGCGTTGGCTGGAGCATCGTAACCTTCCTCGAGATCTGAGTGGTGGATTAGCATCCCATTAGTAGGTGCTTGCAAGGTGCCGTCCGTAGCTCCATAGTTGTCGGAGTGTGCCTGGCTTTCAACCCAAGCTTTGTACCCGTCAAAGTCTACTGCTGTCCCAGCTTTACGAGCATAGTAGTAGCACTTCGCTCGTAAAGTCAAGTGAGCAATCTGAGATGGGTCCTGGACTGAGCCGAGGATGGCTTGAAGACCTCCTTGGAATTCTTCATCTGCATCCCAAGGATAAGCGTCGAGCTGGTGAAAGAGGAACTCATTGCTGCTTAAGCCGTCGTCTGTAGTAGCCATTTTTACATACACCTCATCGGCATGCTTCAGGAGGTGAAGTGAGCCTAAAGGTGAGCTGGTCTTGGCGTCACATCGTCACATGACTGCTGCGCCCGAGCTATTCGAGCTTCTTCAGCCATCTCTTCACCCACACAACAACAACCTCACAACCACCACCTCACCCTCCTCCTCCTCCACGATCGCGGCGATGTCGGAATACATTGGCTCCCGCATTGCCCTCATCTCCAAATCCGACATCAAATACATCGGCACGCTGCACGAAATCAACAGCGAATCTCACACCGTCGCTCTCGAATCCGTCACCTCCTACGGCACCGAAGGCCGCAAAGCCAACCCGGCGGAAGAAATACCTGGCAGCGAGCATGTCTACGAGTACATTGTGTTCCGAGGCAGCGATGTGAAAGAACTCACAATAGTCGCGCCGCCAGGTGCAGAAAAAGAGAGGGAACGAGTGGCTGTGCCTGACGACCCTGCTATACTAGGCGTGAGTTGTCCCCTCTTTTGGTTTCGAACAGTGTTGAGATGATGAATTATTTTGGATGTTAAACACATACCCTCCGAGAGCGCAAAAATTATGCGGAGAAATTCCATGTTGCCTTCCTTCTGATCTACAACAACACTACACGCACAGCTACACTACACACGCGATCATAGCAAAGGCAAATGCTAACACAAGTGTATTGCAGTCCGCGCGCCCACCTCCGCCTCAACAACAACACCCACAACATCAGCAAAATCAACAGTTCCGCGGCCCTCCTCCTCCACCCTACCAGCAACAACAGCAGTTCGGAGGCTATCCTCCTCCTCCACCTAATGCCTACCAACAGCAACAACCACGTTTCCAAGGCCCTGGCGGCCCTCATGGTTTCCCTGGCGCTCCTGGCGCAGTGCCGGGCTATGGTATGGGTCCGCCCGGTCCGCCTCCACCGGGATACGGTGGCTATGGCCCTCCTCCTGGACAAGGGTTCCAAGGTGGTCCACCTCCCGGACACTTCGGACCCAATGGCCAACAAATGCCGATCGGTCCACCACCACAGCAGATGAACCAGCAGCGTGGCCCACCACCACCGGGACAGCAGATGCAGCAAGGTCCTCCACCTCCGCAACAACAGAACCAGAACCAGAACCAGCAGCCACAGCAACCGCCTATCGGAAGCAAGCAAGGCACGCCCCAGCCTTCGAGCGCGCAGCAGGCAAATGCCAAACCTCCTCCTGGTCTCCAAGCACCGCAGCAACAGCAGGTGCAAGAACCGCAGACTCAAGGCGCGATCGAGATGTCCGGCACACCTGCTCCGTCTTCTGTAGCTAGCTCCACACCTGCTGGCCCACCACCGCCGATGGAGAGTAAACCCACACCTGCTGCTGCTACAGCACCAGCCAGTAAGCCGGCAGGAAGAGGAAGAGGAGACGGACGTGTAGCGATTCCGTTGCCGAGTCCGAATGTGTTGGCTGCTAAGCCGAGTCAGCGACCCGCCTCGACGGCACAGCAGGGCCAGAGTCAGCAAGGTCAGCAGCTGCAGCCGCCAGCTCAGGTACAGTCGCAAAAACCGAGTCAGCCTCAAGTTCCTCAGCAACAGCCAAGAACAGTGCAAGATGCGACGCAAGCTGCTACGGCGGCGGTTGCGGCTGCTATGGCCAAACTCGGCGCCACGAACGGTGGTCAGCAAGGCGGTCAGGTTGATAATCTGACGCAGAAGGTGAATCAGATGAGGGTCCAAGGGCCGCCGTATGATGGGCAAAATCGCGGTCGCGGACGGGGACGTGGTAGCAGAGGTGATGCCCAAGACTTCCGGCAGCGAGGTGGACGACGGGAGAGTGCAGGTGCAAGAGGTGAGCGGGTAGTCGAGGTCCCAAAAGAGGACTACGATTTCGAGGCTGCGAACCAGAAGTTCAAGAAAGAAGATCTTGCTCAGTCTACCGATGGCGCTGGTGGGATTGGTAGCCCGAATGGACATGCTGAAGAGGACGGTCACGATGATGTTGTTGTGCCTCCGCCGGCGGAGAAGACTTATAATAAGAAGTCTTCGTTTTTCGATGATATCTCGAGTGATCTGAAGGATCGGGTGGAGGGCGCTAATGGTGGTGGACACGGAGGACGGTTTGTGGATGGCAGGGCCATGAGGCGGGAGGAGAGGAGTAGGAATGTGGAGACTTTTGGGGAGGGCAGTGTCGATTCTGGTGGCTTCAGAGGAGGCTTCAGAGGCCGCGGCAGAGGACGAGGACGCGGATTTGGTGGTGAAGGTGGACGAGGGAGGGGTTTTGGAGGGCGTGGACGGGGAAGGGGGGAGTTCTCGCAGGCTGCGCCGCCGGTTTAGTTATTGGTTATAAGCGTGATCTGCGGTCAGCTGGGGATGGCTGGGTGGTGATATGAGTATGAATGGGAAGGACGGGATGGGGATGCTGGCCTGGCTCGCATGAGTGAACTGGTCGAGGAATGGGGATATGTAGTACTAGTGAAGAAGGCTACGGCCTGCGAACGTCGAGCATGATGGCCTCCATCCCTACCATATCAGACTCACTCGCGTACTAGCTTTCTTGTGGTCAGCTGTTAGTGTGATATTGGTTCATGTTGTGACTTCTGTGAATGTCTTGGCAGTCTCGCTTCTTCCAACCTCACCTCTCTTCCTTGAACATCATCCAGACGTGCAGCTTCCGGGAGCACATACCCACAGTGTCGCAAGTGGCATATGAGTTTGGAAATTGACTCGACGTATGACGTGCCTGTGAACGTGATGGGTTGACTCATGGCGCGAAGGATGGAAAGGCTGAGTCGAAGTTCGCCACTCAACAGCATACATCGAGATTCCTCTTTCCCTTTCACACAGCATTCTCAGCATGAACGAGGATACACTCACATTAGTAGGTCCGGCTGCATCCAATGCTACGAGCGACGACACGGTAACCCACGATACCACGATGGACGACTTCGGGGAAGAGATCGAGACGCTGTATCTTGATAGCATTCAGGCCGATACTGTGCAAGTTACGACTTACTACTTGGTACCAGAATTTACAGCCTGCGGTCGACTTCCAACATCCTTCCTTGACCTCCCGGGCGAGCTTCGCAATGCTGTCTACCAGCTTCTCTTCCGCCGGGACCGCCAAATCCGTATCGGCTTCAAGTATAGCGGCGATCTGATCCCAGGTACACCTGGTCTGGGGCAAGGGGCGAAGCCAATATACCATGGTGTCTACTCTTCCCATCTGGTTCGTAGTGATAGCGGAGTCGTCTGCCGATCTGCAATCAAGGAGAAGTTACCCCCAATTGCGCAAGCCTCCCCATTACTCAAGCGCGAGGTCCTCGAAATCTATTACAGCGACAGTCGCCTCATCCGACTTCCGCTGCGGAACTTTCTAGATCGCCGACTGTTCAGACAGTGGGCTGTCGAACGAGGCTCTCTTCTCAAAGGCGTGAAGGAGGTGAAACTGCAGATGCCACACATCAGAGTCCGACGGTTTCAATCGATCATCTATGTCAACAGCTTAGGGAACGGTGCGGTCTTCGTAGGCACGAGAGATGCAGATTGGGTTGACTACAGAGGAGCACGAGACTGCAAATGCCTTTTTGGCAGTTGGGTGGAGATGATTCTCGAGGTGAACGGCCGCCACCCGGAGTATGATGATGTGCGAGCTTTGGATGTCGGCCCCGTGATGCAGGCAGTGATCAAGATCTGCGAGGCGGTGGAGTACGCGGAAGCGATGTGGGAGATTGTGCATCCGCCTGGGTCGGCGCAGAGGCGTGAGTACGAACTCGGTTGTCGCAGGTTTGGAGCGCTGGGGAGGTCTTTGGAGAGGTGTTTGATTTGCATGGGAGACGCAGTGTGGACTGGATGGAATGAGAGGAAACTTGAGGAGTGATGGGAGGGTTGCATAGGGTAGCAATCCCGTCTGGAGCTTACGTACACTTGAGAACCCTGCCATGGCATTGAATGCTTCTTCCGCGTGAGAATCACTGGCAGGCAGAATGTCTCCGAACGTTCGTCTGCAGTTCTTCAATAGATCGCTCTACAGCGTCAAGTCAAACTGCCATGGATGTGTCAAGACGGTGGTTTGCGTGCTTCTCACACTCGCCAAACTACACTTGAGCCTCTTCCAAATCCACGTAGCTCCGGAGTCAGCTAATGCACGCAGTCGTTTTGCTCCTCTGTCGCCCTTCCCAATGTGCGAGAACGTTCATGCAAGTCTACGAAGAACGTCCTGGTCGGCGCCATCGTCTCACACCGCCAACCACCAGCATGGTGCTCGGGCGAGGAGAGCTTGGCCGAGCAGGACGCACCCTCCTGCGATGCCTTTTGCGAAATGGTGCAGGCGCGGCTGCCAGGCCACCGTGGTCATAGAGAACCATACCTCCCTCCATAGCAGAGCTCATGGCCTCCAGCCCGTCAGGCGCGTCCCAGGTATCAGTAGCCCTGTCCGCCTGCCACGAGAATAACTCCGTGAGGAGTTTGCTGGTTTCTTCCTCATGGCTGATCCGTACCAGGTAGCCAAAGCATGCATCATTGAATGCAGCATTGTCGTGGAAAACGTAAAGAACATTCAATCCCTTGACCTTGCAATGCTCACTCCACTGCTTCAACGATTGGTTGTTCCGGATATTGTCATCGAGCATGTCCTCATCAACGAGCATAATCCTGATCTGGATCATGTCCTTGGCTTTGAGACAAGCAACTTGCGCAGTGCTCAGGTGCCGCAAGAACTCAAGGGCAGAGTGGAAATTCAGATGAATGATCTCAATCTCGATTTTGACGTCGCTCTCTGTGTCTAGGACATGCTCGTGGAAGGCGTCAATAAATTCCTGGATTTCCTTGCAGGTAAATGTAGCTAAATCTTGTACGAGTGAGAACGCAGCAGACGGGGTTGACCCATTGCTCTTCAGGCGGAATTTGGTCTCGTCTTTGACGATGTATTCCGGCGACATCTGGATCAGGCGCAATGGTTCCGTCATGGTGTTCGAGCTTGGGTTTAGGTCAACGATGTATTTGCGTTGAGTGGTGCGAGCGAGGAAGGTAAAAGTATGAACTTGCTGAGAGAGCTCAACATAAGGCATGGAGTTGCAATGTGAAGCAATCATTTCTAGTCGCAACGACAGGCCTGAGACCTACATGACAATGACGCTTTGTGCGTCACTTCAGAGAATGTTCTCTCCTTCAAAGAAACGAAGGCAGCGCACCGTAGCTGAGATGCTCGAGATTTCTAGGCTTCAGCTTCAGCAATCAATTAATAGCTTCGCTGGTGTTCTGCTAGCAATCGACTGACCAGACGCCAGGAACATTCGACGATTCCAGGCTTTCTGCGAGGCCAGAATAGAGGCATTTCCTATGTATCTTTGAATGTCCGAAGTCCTCAGGAAGATCTGCATCGACCAAGGACACTCCTTGTATGGTAGAGTGTCACCACGGCCACGTAATCTCGGAGCTCCAGTATACAGGGTACTCACCTCTCTGCTCGTACTTGGCGAGAGGTCTACTCGGGTTGCACCACTTCGCGCCATCGTCTCACGCCGCCAACCACCACCATCAAGGTCGGACGCTGAGATCTCCGTCGAGCCGGACGCTTGCTCCTCTCACGGCGAATGGCGCTGGCAGATTTTGCGGCGGCGCTGACTGGCTCGGATTCAGACAGTCGATGCTGGCTAAACGCCTCCCTCAACGAATCCAGCCTGCTTAAACGCACGTTTTCCAAGAATATCTCGCCCATTTTATTTAGCTGCCACATCCTCCTAGCGCTGGTCAGCATAGGCCATAGCCCCCATAGCCCTAGTTCCTCGCTGTGATGCACTCGTAACAAGGGCTCGCAATGACCACTCCGCTCTTTACCCGCAGATGACAGATCCTCGTCGATAGTGTAGAGCACAGTGACCGCCTCATCCTTGCAGTATCCTGACCACTCGTCTATACCAATGGTGCCATTAGGCCAAGATACCAGTAAAACCTCGAGTAGATTCCGAGCCTTGATGTGCGCCAGCTGAGCAGGCTGTAGCTTCCGCATGAAGTCTAGGGCGGGTGTGAAGTTCAGAGCAGACACTACAATCTCAATCTTAGTGTTGCTTTCAGTACCGAAGATGTTGCCGAGAAGATTTTCGCAGTATTCATCGTGTATTTGGGTGCAGCTGAGGATCAGTGGCGAGCAGACCGCGAACGGGCACACATCGGTAGTAGTCGCTCCTTTTCCGCGAACCTTGCCCTCGCCCATCACAATGAAGGCGTAGATGTTGTTCCGCAGCTCCCGTGGTAGCGCAAGAAGCTGCGACTGCTCTGCCATGTCTGGCGGAAGGTGATTGTTGGCTGAAAGGGTTGTAGTGGATCTTGCTCGGTCGTGAGTAAAGATATGTACGTCAGATGTAATGTAGCTGAAGAAAGAGCAGAACGTTCATAGATGGATGTGAGGCTGGGGATCAGGAGCTGACAGCAGGCTTTCACTCTCTGATGTGAGTGTACTCGGGTTCAGGTCTCAGTCGTCCAGCCACGTGCATCGCTTCAGCACACTGAAGGACCTAACCTCTTGCTTGGGCTTGCTCTCATTGCCAGAAGTGAATGGGATGATTCAGACCGAAATCTATTCACGCGAAGCATTTACGGCGCTGTGGTGGTGTTTCTCGGTGGCATCTATGCTGAGCCGATCCTACTCTCAGACACGGTTTCAATGAGCAAGTTTGCGGAAGTAGAAGTTGTATATCTTGATGCTTCCCACTCTGCTCTTTCTTCCTCCTGATACTCACTTTCTCCATGCAGAAGCCTTGTTGTTTGAGTCCCTTCACGCCCTCCCCTCTTCCTTCATACTTGCATCACTGTCAAGGCACACGGACAACACTGGAAGAGTCGGCTTCATGGTGGTACAGCAAGGTGAGGTCGAAACGCCGTCTCGTTTAGCCGGCTGAATCCGCGCCAAGACTTGCCCTCTCGATTTGTTGGGTCTCGGTTTCAGACATACTCCTGACATCTCGCGGAGCAATCTATCTGAATGAACCACAACGCTTGGCGGATAGATGTTCCGCAAGGCCAAGAGACCATCGTGCTGGAAGACTAAGGAGGACAACGATGGTCGACGTGGGAAAGATGGCAATAGAAACTGTTGGTCATGGGCGAAAGAGTACACATCCATCGAGCCCTCGAAGTAAAGGGCTAGCAAGTCTCAGTACAAGTCAACGACGACAAGATGAAACCGGCAAAGATCAATGACTTTCTGCACCGACGCCACGGGACGCCAAGCCGCCACCACCCTGGCAACATCACACAACGGAGATGTTTCTCATCTTCGCATACAGCGCTGTACCCGCCGAGCAGCATCTAGATTGCTTCACGATCCAACTTGGGCGCGGAATAGCCTGCCACGTTCCAAGGTCTCGCTTATGGCAAGTATATCAAGAGTGCCCTCTTCCCTCTCAGTTCGATCATCCAACAGTGCCAGCTCACTCCGTTTCTCACTTCCCACCACAGTCACTCGTTTCAGAGACCGTTGATCGGCTCTTCCATTCATTTACGAAGCTCGAAGTCTACAACCGCTCAACAGTCCAACCAAACCCATACCAATCAACCACTCATCAAAAAAGATGCACTCCTTCACCATCCCAGCGATCGCCCTTGCGGCCATTGCTGTCATCCCGTCTGTCTCTGCCCACGGATACGTCAGCGGTGTCACATCCGGCGGCAAGAAGACCACCATGACAGGCCCAAACTGGATCTACCAGTCTACCAAGCCACAGGACGCCGGCTGGTTCGCATACAACCAGGACAACGGCTTCGTTGCACCCAGCGAGTACGGCGATCAGAACATCACCTGCCACAAGGGAGCCACCCCAGGCACCACCTCCATTACGGTCGCCGCGGGCTCAACCCTCGACCTGACATGGAACACCTGGCCCGATAGCCACCACGGCCCGATCATCGACTACCTTGCACGCTGCTCAGGTGACTGCTCCAAGCAGGACAAGAGCCAGCTCAACTTCTTCAAGATTGATGCTGGAGGCCTCGTGGATGGCTCTTCCGCTCCCGGCAAATGGGCAACTGACACGCTCCTTGCGAACGACTTCACTTGGAAAGTGAAGATCCCTTCTAGTGAGTGTTCGAGTTCATGGTTGTGCTTGGTCTTGATACTAACCATCTCATAGACCTGTCCGGTAACTTCGTCCTTCGCCACGAGATCATCGCTCTGCACAGCGCCGGTAACGCCGATGGTGCACAGAGCTACCCTCAGTGCATCAACCTGAAGGTCACCGGCTCCGGCTCCGCAAGGCCTTGTGACTCGGGCGCCGAGTGCCGCAAGGGCCCTGCGCTCTACAAGGCTGACGCTCCGGGTATCCTCATCAACATCTACACCACTCTTACGAGCTACAGCATGCCTGGCCCGAAGATCTGGGGCAGCTTGAAGAAGAGGGCGATCTCCTTCGTTGCATAGAGTGCTGATGGATTGGATGACGACTGTATGTTGTTTAGAGCGGACCACTTGATGTGGACTTCGTGCTTCGTTTCTCGATGCTTGTTTGTATGAAGACGTACATGACGGCAATGCTTGAGCTTGACAACGATTCTCACACTTTCACACTACTTCGATCGGTCTTTCTCAGCCTGTTATATTTCTAGTGCTGCGAGACATCAGTGCGAGTCCGAATTTCCTACTTAGCGAGGACAACGGCCGAGCAGGGCCCAGCATCGAGAAAAGTACAGCGACAGAGTCATGCAGCTAACGCGTGCTAGATTGTTTGCTACACCAGGAAGCACACGACTGGGTCATGTCAAGCTGCAGTGACATAGCCGCCTTGCATATACGGTTCTCCATGCATTACCAAACGATTGGAGGGATGTGTGCCAGCAACACGTAGCCCACCTACTGGTAAGTTTGTGCTACAGAGCCTCACAGCCGGGACTTCTCGACCCGGTATCGCTCGAAAGTGACCTCTGCCTCGAACACGCTGGCCTTGTTGGACGTGGCTTTGTCCTGCGGTACTGTCTGTTTGTGTCAAATGAGGCCGCCTGTCAGACATGCATAGCCCGCACGGCAGATGGTATAAAGTGAGAGGCACTGTTAGCAGATTTCCGTCTTGTTCCACACCTCTGGCATACCCGTCATCGAAGTACTCTCATCCCTTGTATCTGGCAAGAAGGTGAGCGCAAAGTCAGATGAGAAATAACATTGGTGTATTGCTAATGCTTCTCAGAACCGAAGCTCTCAAGATGTCCAGCTATCGCACGCCCAGGTGGGTCAATGGCCTCAGCCGCGACATGTACGGCACCGACGTCCCGACGCTCCAGAAAGAAGTCGAGCAACTCAGGAGGCATATCAGGCGTGAACACGAAGCACGTGTGAAAAAGGAGTTGGACTATGTCAATCTGAAGCGGCGCTTGGAGGAGATGAGGTCTAGCTTCAAGGCGTTGTTTGAAGCATACGAAAGGGCGACGCGGGCTTTAGAGTCTGAGAAGCAGCGGTCTCGCAGGGTGGCGTATGGACGGTAGCGGATTCTGTCGGGCATTGGCGCTTGAGATGCATGCGGCTGTTTGACATAAGCAGTTTGTGGTGTTCACCTGCGATGAATTAGATTGAAGTTTGGAGCAATGTCTGGCCTGATGAACCATTCATTTCGTTTCGTACGGTCTCGGGGATACCATGATGACAAGAGTACAAATGCAGACGCTCTCCGGTGAGCGGCACTGAAAGGAAGCTTTGAGTGCGCTTACGGTGTATGCCACGGCGAGTGGTGAACTGGGGCTTTATCGTTAGTGCCCTTTGAGCTTCTCGAGTATCGCGAAATGGGAAGCCATACATAGCTTGAGCAATGCAGAGAGCCGACCGATATCATGAGCAAGCTTTCTGGCAATAAAGCCTTCCACCCAAAGAGCCAGTAGCAGATCCGAACATGCGCGAAGCTGCCCACGGTTTCCATCGTCAACGACCCACCAGCATAGCGCGGTCGTCAACACGGTTGATAAGAAGCAAAGAAGCAAGCTCCGAGCCAACCCGCGACTGGTATGGCTGACAACTATGGTGCTCTTCGTAAACCTAGTGGAAGCAGGCAAAAATGATGCTCAAGAACAACGTCTTGCTTTCGGAGAGGCGTGGAAGCGGGTACCATCGGTGAGCAGACATCGTCTCGCTTGCCTACTTCCCGACATATGCTCAAGGAACAGCTGAGGCCAGCACGCGGCTCCGTACCAAGTTGGGCAAGGCCAGTGACATGAAGATCGAGAATGCGCAGGCGGACTCATCAAGCATCGCCGGGCGTCGTACTCGCTGGACAAACCTCCGCAGATACGGAAGCTGATAGTATTACCGGAGAGTGATGCGAAAGATGCATGCTAGTTACATGGCGTAGCTGTCTCAGACCAAAGCAATGGGTAAGCGCTCTGAGAGGAGTGATGCCACCTGTGGTGTGAGCAGCAATCGTGACTTCAGCTGCAGTTCGCATCAGGTCAGCGTGCTCGGAGTCCATGGGGTGACTCCACGTTCCATGTCGCCTGATCTATTGTTTGCTGTCGTGGTGAGTGGCGAACGTTGACTGCTGTTCCTGGCCTTGAACCGTGCGCAGCTGAGTCATGTAGTGGGATGCTCAGTTGTGACATCACTCATAGAAATGTTTTCTGAGACAGAAACTGAGCAAATGGCCTCCTATGGTGACCATACAAGCACATGGAAGCCATATGGAGCTCATGTACTATAGTCAGGTCGTATCTAGCATAGTCAGCTTGTCGTATATGCCAGTATTTGCCAGTGAATGCTCGTGGTTGCTCGCGGGAACAGGAACCTTCTCTTGGCGTCCATCGGTTTCTTTGAGAAAAGTCAACACAGCTAAAACCAAACCTCTCTGCACAACTTCTCTCACTCACACACACCAACTCACAAGCTCTTACGACCACCCGAGCTTCTTTGTTACTACCACAACGACCTCACAACACACACAAACCACACATACCACCCACGCATAACCACACACCATGGCTCCCGCAGTCGGTATCGATTTGGGCACGACCTACTCCTGTGTGGGCATCTTCAGAGATGACCGCATTGAGATCATCGCCAACGACCAGGGTAACCGCACAACACCATCCTTCGTGGCCTTCACAGACACCGAGCGCCTGATCGGTGATGCCGCCAAGAACCAAGTCGCCATGAACCCCGTCAACACGGTCTTCGACGCAAAGCGCCTCATTGGCCGCAAGTTCGCGGACGCAGAGGTGCAGGCCGATATGAAGCACTTCCCCTTCAAGATCGTCGACAAGGGCGGCAAGCCAATGATCGAGGTGGAGTTCAAGGGTGAGGATAAGACTTTCTCGCCTGAGGAGATCTCGGCCATGATCCTCACCAAGATGCGCGAGACTGCAGAGTCATACCTCGGTGGCACCGTCAACAACGCCGTCGTCACTGTCCCCGCATACTTCAACGACTCGCAGAGGCAGGCAACGAAGGATGCTGGTCTCATTGCTGGTCTCAACGTGCTCCGCATCATCAACGAGCCGACTGCTGCTGCGATCGCTTACGGACTTGACAAGAAGACCGTCGGCGAGCGCAACGTGCTCATCTTCGATCTCGGAGGAGGTACCTTCGATGTCTCGCTTCTGACGATCGAGGAGGGTATCTTCGAGGTCAAGTCGACTGCTGGTGACACCCATCTCGGTGGTGAGGACTTCGACAACCGCCTTGTCAACCACTTCGTCAACGAGTTCAAGCGTAAGCACAAGAAGGACCTCACCGCCAACGCCCGCGCTCTCCGCCGCCTGCGCACTGCATGTGAGCGTGCCAAGCGTACCCTTTCCTCGTCTGCTCAGACCTCCATCGAGATCGACTCGCTCTACGAGGGCATTGACTTCTACACGTCTATCACCCGTGCGCGCTTCGAGGAGCTTTGCCAGGATCTCTTCCGCTCCACCATGGAACCTGTCGAGCGTGTGCTCCGCGATGCCAAGATCGACAAGTCCTCCGTGCACGAGATCGTCCTTGTTGGTGGCTCCACCCGCATTCCCAAGATCCAGAAGATGGTCTCCGACTTCTTCAACGGCAAGGAGCCCAACAAGTCCATCAACCCCGATGAGGCTGTTGCCTACGGTGCTGCCGTCCAGGCCGCCATCCTCTCTGGTGACACCTCCAGCAAGTCCACCAACGAGATCCTGCTCCTCGACGTCGCGCCGCTTTCGCTCGGTATCGAGACCGCTGGCGGTGTGATGACGCCTTTGATCAAGCGCAACACCACCATCCCCACCAAGAAGTCAGAGGTCTTCTCCACCTTCTCCGACAACCAGCCCGGTGTGCTCATTCAGGTCTTCGAGGGTGAGCGTGCCCGCACCAAGGACAACAACCTCATGGGCAAGTTCGAGCTTACTGGAATTCCTCCGGCGCCGCGTGGTGTCCCTCAGATCGAGGTCACCTTCGACTTGGATGCCAACGGGATCATGAACGTCTCCGCTCTCGAGAAGGGCACCGGCAAGACCAACAAGATCGTCATCACCAACGACAAGGGTCGCTTGTCCAAGGAGGAGATTGAGCGCATGTTGGCTGAGGCCGAGAAGTACAAGGAGGAGGACGAAGCGGAGGCTGGCCGTATCCAGGCCAAGAACGGCCTCGAGTCGTACGCATACTCGCTGAAGAACACTCTCTCCGACTCCAAGGTCGAGGAGAAGCTCGACGCTGCCGACAAGGAGAAGCTGAAGGCTGAGATCGACAAGACCGTTGCATGGCTCGACGAGTCCCAGCAGGCCACCAAGGACGAGTACGAGGCACAGCAGAAGGAGCTCGAGTCCGTTGCCAACCCGATCATGGTAAGCATTCATTCCTCACCACCATCATGATTTGCAGCACACTAACACCTTCACAGATGAAGATCTACGGCGGCGACTCTGCTGGCGGTATGCCCGGAGGTATGGGTGGCATGCCCGGCGGTGGACCAGGCGGCTTCCCAGGTGCCGGCGGCGCTCCAGGCGCTGGCGGCGACGACGGCCCGACCGTCGAGGAGGTCGACTAAGCGTCTCGCCATGCTTGACCGAGATATGACTGCGACATGTGCTTAATGCTTGCTTGCATGCATGGCAGGGCGTTCAGGTTAGACCAAGGGTGTCTTCTACTACGATGCAATGACTGGCATGGCGGGAAAAGCTGCTTGCCTGCTGTAACTTAGCTTGTCTTCTGCGGAAGGCGATTAAATGGAGCGTTTCAAAGTTCAAACATGTTCTCACATCTCTCCAATGTCGCCTGTGCTGTGGTACGCATCGCCAATGAAGTAATCGTCAACATGTCGTTTTGAGTGATTAGTGTTACGTACTTTGTCATCGGGCGCGACCCTGGCTACAATCATGAATGGGTCAAGGTATGAGGACAAGCCCGGACGAGGACGTGAAATGGACAGCTGCATTGCATACTGCCGCAGTCTTGTTTCTGCTGCCTAGCACGGACGAGGCGGCGCGCAGACATGTGCACTATGATGATATTGAACAGCTAATTGCACCTGCAGGAAGACAGACAGGCGCGGAAAGCATGCGGATGAAATGAGAAGGTATCGTGAAGGCTATGCCGAATTGCAGGCTATGAGCTGATATTGTCCTGCTTTCCTCTTGCCATTGCATGAGGAAGCCGCTGCCTCGTGGTTGACCCAAGACCGCCACATCAGTTGGGTAAATTCAGCACACAGCATACCATACTCATTGCCTTAGCCGCCCAGGAAGTCCTCGCTCGAACCCTGCGTCTCCCAACTGCTGTGACTCGTCGTAGGCCCGTCGCGCTACACAATCCTGTCGCTCTCGTCCATCCCTTGTTCTGCACGAAAGCGGCCTTCACCGACCTCGAAGAAGCGCAACATCTCCCAGCCCGTCATCTTGTCAACCGACTTCGGACACAGCCTTATCGACTCCCCTCCCACGATGCGTATCTCGGATGTGGATTCCTTTCCTTTCACCAGTGCAGCAATAGTGGTTGTTGCCTTGATGAAGTCCTTGAAGCGTACGCCATCGACATCCGTCGGATCCCGAGTCTGGTTGAGCTTCTGCTGCCAGATCTTGTTATCCAAGGGCGAAATTTGTGCGTCGTAGAAGCCAGATGAGAGGGGCTTTGCGTTGACCCGGCTCAAGGTCAACTTGCGGACTGGCGGATGGATGACGAGCATGCGCTGCAGGGATTCGTGCCAGTTCAAGGACTTCTCCGGGCTTGCGAGACTGTCTTGTGGAACTTGGCTCGCTGACCAACGGAGAACACCGTTGACCAAGCCGAAACGGCATTGGAAGCGGTCGAGCGTGCTTGACACGGTCGAGCCGAGCTTTGAAGTTCCAGGCAAATTGATTTCGATTGTGAGATTGCCTGCGCCTTCCTTGCGTGGGGCGAAAGTGCTACGGTATAATCCGTGTCTGCATCTGATCAGCTACTGCTCAATTGTGCATAAAGGCGGTGTTGACTGACTTGAGTAGAGGGGCGAAAGGATTAAGAACAAGTAACACCGACTCTGCTCTTCCTGGAAATCTCCACACAGGCCTAGACCTTGGCTGCGGGTTTGATAGATCTTGCTGCATCTCTACATCGACTGTGTCGCTGCGGGAGGGGTCCAGGAAGAGTGCTTTACGAATTGACGCTGATCGGTCTATGACAGCTTTGAACGCTCGATTCACTCTTTGGCACAGCAATAGCTGCCGCAAAGGGAGATGTAGTAATATCACCTCAAGAAGCTCGTAAGTGCCGAGCACCTTTGCAGCTGACAACGCCGCAGGCAGCGTGCCGGAAACTTTGTCCGCTGCTGGGATGACAGTGCGTGGGTCGAGGACAACGTCGGGGGACATCTTCAAAAGCTGCAACATCTCCCATCCAGTCATCTCGTCGATAGACCGCCCGATGGATCGCCACTCTTCGTGACCAGTGATAGCCTCCGCGTTTTCAGAATGGTAGAAGGCAACCACGGTAGCACGCGCCATGAATTCACCAAGGCGGATGCCACTGTTAGCTTGCAACGTTTCCTTGAGCCCAGTTTCGGTTCTCGGAGCAATTCCACTCAAGGTGACGCCACTGCAAGGAGGCTGGGTCATGAGCATGAGCGCAAGTGACGGTGCTCTCTCCCGTACAAGTGTTTGCAAGCGAGGTGAGCTGATACCATCGCAGAAGGGTCGATTGCCGACACACCATGTGAGGCCAACACCACCGTGCCAAGCTGCTAATCTGCATTCGAGACTGAGCGGGACATGTTTGGCATGATGCCCTGTGATACGCAGCACTCCAGTGGCAGATGAGCTGACATAGTAACCTTGGCCATGCAAACGACTATACGGACCTTTGGTCAGCCAGACATCGCAGCAATGTTCTTTCTGTGTGTGTACTCGCCTAGGGGCAAACGGGTTCAACAGTGGCGGCAGTGCCCTAAAAGCGATAAGTGACAGCATTAGCGAATGTCTTAATAGTTAGCAAACTTTGGCCTCGATGCAAAACATCTATCCTAAGTTCATCGAGAAAACAAGCTACAACAGATGGCCCCAGCACACAGCCACTCGGCGGCATCGAGATGGCATGCATCAAGGACTTCGCCGATCGGTCTGCTTACCAGGTGCCGTCAGGTGAGACCCAGTGACCCTCCGTCGCACTCCAGGATATAGTACTGTCGGTAGCTGGCTCGAGGAACAAAGCTTGTTTGATCTGCTGCGACTGCTGTATCGTATCGCGCGCATGTCGGCACAGTGTGTTGCACAGCAAGAGCTGTCGAAGAGGGAGATGTAATAAAATGCGCTCAAGGATGTCGTGGTTGCTGAGCAGCCTGCGGCTCGTCTCATAGGTGACTGTTGTTGCCATGGTGCTGCGGTCTTCGTGGTGATGTTGAAGTAGCGTTGACGGAGCCGGAAGTGATGTTGTTGCAGAACGCTTGGTATTGAGATGTCGATGTGTTGGGTCCGCTTCACTTGCACTACGTACCTACCAAAAACGCACCTACTTGATGACTCACTCTAGAGCACGTAAAACATAGCAAGAATTGCAAGGGGTCGGTCTGCTCCTCGAACGGGTTTAGTTTCCTTATACACTGACAGCGGCACGACAGCATGGCAAGGCCGACCAGTAAACGACAGGCGCTCACTCCGGCCGAAGAAGAGCGTAAGCAAAGAGACGATGCAATCCGCCACGTCCACCTTGCGTCCGAGAGTCGACGGACTCGCTCCTCGCGACCAAACCCACCAACCCTAGCACTGGCAGTTCGCGAGCCGGTAGCAGCACGAGATGCCGTGACTCAGGCAGCAGCATTGGCCGACAGCTCCACCAAGCTCGCAGCAAGGATGCTGTTGCGACAGGAGGGCTGTAGCGTTTGTCCGTACGAAGAGGCAGGGTTGCTAGGCAAGTGCTGGCATGGGGCAAGATGTACCCTGCCGAAGATGTGCCAGGTAGGCAACAGGCCGGTGCGTTATCACGGCGGAGCTGATCAAAGCCTCCGTAGATACAGAGCTGCTTCGATGATTGCGGCGCCATTCATGGCCTCCGCCCGCTCTGCTACACCTTCTTCGCCTTTCGGCCGTGCGAGGAGGATGGGCACAACCACGATCAGCTCCAGAGCTCTCGTATTGAGCTGGCGTTCGCTCGCCATGCCAAGAAACACTACGGTGTTGCGAAGACCGACGCATTTGGTGAGAGGTAGGAATCTGCGAGCCACAGTTGCGTTGGATACGGAGAAGCTCACAAGACCAGTTCAGTTGGTATATCACCTTGATCAGCGGATCCGTAGAGCGCATGAATGCGTACTACGCCAAACACCTCGCTAGATCATCTCGCTTTCATGTTCTTAGCCCGGCCTCCCATACCTCCTGTTGATGCCGCCGCCCGCCCCACTGCCTCCACCACCAGTATCGTAAGGGTTGCCTCCGCCATTACTCCAAGGCGCATTCGCACTCGGCTGATCGTACGAATACCCACCTCCGTTGCTCGAGGGCGCATTTGCCGCCGGCTGATCGTAGGGGTTCGGCGCACCCACGCTACTCAACGCCGGACTAGACGCTGCGCTGCCTGAGCGGGACCCACCCCATAATCGTGCTTTCAACCTGTCTTGCGCTGTGCCGCCTCCACTGCTGCTTGGCGGGCTCTGCTCCAGTCCCGGTCGTTGCGCCTGCACGGCCTGCACAGCCTGATGCGAGCCGGCTCTTTGTGAAGGTAGTGGTCGTGCTTGGACGGGAGGAGCAAGTGTGCTTGAGGGATTGCTCGTAGGCTGCACTCTCCGACCAGCGCGCAGACTCTGGGGTTGCATGGGCGCTGCAGGCTGTGCTGGCGCGTCCCAGAGATCGCTTAGACTGCCTCGCTGACCGCCAGCATTCTGTACGCCGGAGTACTGACTCTTTCCGCCCGCGCTCGTGAAGTAGCCGCTGTTTGGTTGTGCCGAAGGTTGGGGTGTGATGGCACGCCTATCGTTTGGATCGGGAGGTAGCCATGGCGGGAAGGGTCTTCCCTTCTCTGTGTAGTATGCTCTCAAGACTCGTGAGATGTGCGAGTCGTCTTCCGTGTCGCCGTCATCTTCGTTTTGCAGGAGTGTGCGGCGGAGGGTGTTGTAGCGGGAGGTCGTTGAAGTCAGAAGATTGCTGAGATAGGAGGACATAGCTGTACGTCAATAGTGCTGTAGCACAGCGTTTCGTGCTCCAGGCCTCTTTCTATGATGTGGTGAACACCAGACGTTGCACGATGTGGCTGTGCGCTCGGCCGATGTCCGAAATGCTTCTCAGACCGCAATGCAGGCTTCTTTACTGCAATACAGCTTTGATACCCTCCTGCTGCTCCTCACAGCTGTAAATACTCCTGCACACTCACCACCGGCGATGCTGTATCCGAGACCCGCCTCAAGATGACCGACAGCCAGTGCACGACCACGGGATCGATTGGCAAGAGCCGGGCAAAGTGCAGCAAAATCATATACCCCCAGACGAGCGTGATCCGTGGCCAGGTCTCCTCGGCCCAGGCGTCTCTGCTCTCGTGTGTTGCGTTGGCGCCTAGGAAACGCTCGTCGAACAACATCGGCGTTGGGATGGTTGGTGTCTGATGGAGAGGAGGTTGTGGCGCAAACGAAGCGTCCGAAAACGGTCACGTGAGAGAGTTGAGAAAGTGGACTATCTTGTTGGATGAGTGTTCAGAGTAAGCACCAAGTGTGCAGGTACGCAGGGAGTGTTGGAGGCCTCTCGTCGCTCAATATGTCACCAAGGACTCACAATCACTGCTATATTACAAACAGCATAAACCTTATTTCAACACTGCAACTTCGATACAGGAAACGACCGCCCTGTGAACCACGAGGTGATGGCAAGTACCTCCAAACAATCATACGACGTCGCCACTGCGAGATGACAGAAGGTCTGATCGATTTTATCATCAAATTTTCTTGCACAACCACACACCAGACTTCATCATTCACCTACACACTGTCATCTCTCATGTGATCGTTAAAGAAAGCGCACAGATACCTATCGCTAATCAACACCTTCTCTACAACACCGCTTCTTGGTAACAGAAATCACCACCAGCATGGACAACCAAAATTATGATCGCGAGGACTCTGGCACCGAAGACACCTTCTGCTCGTGCCGTACAGCCACAAGCACAGGCGGGTTCGGCGACAACCCGTGCTGTGTCATGACCCGAAAATTCCAGACTCGGGCCTTCAAGCTTGTCCTGCAGCAACTTCGCCGAGACGCCAAGAAGCTTGCCAACCACGCCACGCCAGCACCATCAGGTCTACCCGTCGAAGGCGAGCTCTACCACGAGGAAGTTCAAGTTCTGGTTGACTCCTTTTCCAAAGCTTGTGAGGCTGGTGGATGCACACCCGATGAGCGCAAGAAGCTATACGAACGATGTATGATGATGGGAGGGTTGGTCGAGGTCGTGCAGAGGGCGAAAGACAGGCGAGAGTTGAGCTTCATGAATAGGTTGACTATGGAAAGGAAGCGTCGCATGGCTGAGTTCATCGATCGGGAGGAAGTGTCTGACAGTGAAATGGAGGCTGGCTCGGTCGATTCTGAGGAGCGCCCTGCGAAGCGCACGAAGTGGACTTTCGCTGAAGAGACGCAGGAAACTTTCCGTGATGTTTAGATTACAGGAGCTGCGACAGTCAGTGTGATCAAGGAACAAAGTCTTCCAACCTGGTGGGCGACCGAAGCTGAATTTTTGGGCCTTGAGAGGAGATTTGGGATATGGCTGAGGTCAATGGGACTCTAATGATATGGAAGGAGATGGGATTTCGTTCGCTCAGCTCGAGGCTTCCAGCGACAGATGGAAGACGAAGAACTGAAGATCTTTCCCTTTCGAAGCCAACGCCTACATTCCCCTTAATCGTTGTTCACATCTCCATGCCCTCGAGCTGAAAGAGCGCTGTGAGGCAGTATAGGCGAGCAATCATGTATGTGGCAGAGCTCGCGTATGTAAGATGCAGGGCGGTTCCTTGAATGTCCAGTACATGCGTACTCGTACGTGGTCGTGGCAAGCCCCGGAAAGGTGTACTTGGTATGACCAACGTGAACAATGTCCAAGAACGGCAAGACTTTCCGCTTCACACGTCTTGCATGCAGCTTCATCCTCCTCTACTCGCGTAACAGCTCCACGGTCCGGGTCAAGTTCCTTGTGTGTCATTCCGGCTTTGAGATGCTCGAGGCTAATCAATCTGGAGAAACGTACTCATCAGACGTTTGGCACGCGAGTAGCCAGGTCTGCCAGGCTTGCCATCTAAATCTTTCCGCGTACAAGCTCCGGGAGTGCCTGAAAATCATGCGGCTCTTCTTGAGTTCTGGAACGCGCGCCGGCAACGGCGGCTATGCAGCTTGGTACGGGTGACTCCATTGTTGTGGAGAGTTTGTGCTAGTGGCATATACGAAGCCGCAATACTTCCACCGCTCGTCTGCTGCACGGCCATCGACATCAAGTCAGCGGAAGAACCAGGTGTGATCGCGGGATTGTGCAGCGTTCTTGAGCTCGAATTTGTCTTGGTGTTGCTGCACCCCGCTTTTGAGTATACGGTGCATTGCAGGAGTTTGGGTGTTCCGCAGGAACCGCACTGGCCGCGCAGTCTGACCACGACGACGCCGTCAAAGGGCATGAGCAGCTCGCTGTTATTCCTTCGGATGGAGATGCGAGCTCCAAGGGTGTAGCATGTGACGAGAAACGAGGACGTGCTTCACATTTGTAAAGATGCTCTAGAAACGCGTGAAGTTAACAGAAGTGGGGTTCGACGCGATACTTCGTCACCTGTAT
Organism: Elasticomyces elasticus; assembly: GCA_035926095.1. NCBI lineage: Eukaryota > Fungi > Ascomycota > Dothideomycetes > Mycosphaerellales > Teratosphaeriaceae > Elasticomyces > Elasticomyces elasticus. Next base: position 1,752,196 of record JAVRQT010000001.1, read on the forward strand.
TCGGCGCGTCAAGCCATTGAGGTGGATGCCGAATTATGTGCGTCCGCTGCTCTCCATCTTCGTAGCTCTGACGCGAAGCTGTCGAGCTCAGGTCGTGGTGAAGTATATAGGACATGCATCGTGAGCTTTCTGTAGCATTTCGCGTCGACAAAGCACTTCCATCCAAACAACCAACAAATCGCGTGCCTGCGTCGTTTTCAAGAAAACGGCAAGTCCAAACCCCGCGATTGCCGCTCGAGCGAGACGCGCTAACCTGCATCATGATGGTAGCAGCTCAAACCCCAGACCGTCACCAGAGCTACCGTGCCGAGCTACTTAACTCTTCCGGCCTCCCCAGCTGAGTGCGAGTCTCTTTCGAAACCACCACACCTCTCCACTCATTCATAATGGTATTTGCACGCTCAGCACTCCGTCTTGCTCGCCCGGCGAGCTCGCTGCTCTCGCAGCGGGCAACGCCAGCCTTCGCCCAGCGCGGAGCTTCGCTTGCGAAGATGGGAGGAGCCAGGACGCTGACCGCGACCGCATCACAACAGGGCAAAGTCCTCTTGGTCCTGTACGATGTTAGTAGAGCTTCAATGGCTGGTTAGTGAGCTTCGCAGAGCTAATACAAGCTTCCTAGGGCAATGAGCACGCCAGAGACGAGCCAAGATTGCTCGGAACAACCGAGAACGAGCTCGGCATCAGGAAGTGGATCGAGGACCAGGGCCACACGCTCGTGACGACCTCCGACAAGGAGGGCGAGAACAGCAAGTTCGACCAGGAGCTCGTTGACGCTGAGGTCATCATCACCACGCCGTAAGCTTGGTGGTTTCATCTGGGAGAGAGCTGCCACTGATGAGCATACAGCTTCCACCCCGGCTACCTTACCGCAGAACGCCTCGCAAAGGCGAAGAAGCTCAAGATTGCCATCACCGCCGGTATTGGATCTGACCACGTCGACCTGAACGCTGCCAACACCACCAACGGTGGTATCACCGTGGCTGAGGTCACTGGCTCCAACGTCGTCTCTGTCGCTGAGCATGTCATCATGACCATGCTCGTCCTGGTTCGCAACTTTGTGCCTGCTCACGAGATGATTGCCGCTGGTAAATGGGACGTCGCGGGTGTTGCCAAGAACGAGTACGATCTTGAGAACAAAGTTGTCGGCACGGTCGCTGTTGGTCGTATCGGCGAGCGCGTCCTCCGCAGACTGAAGGCCTTCGACTGCAAGGAGCTTCTCTACTTCGATTACCAGGCTCTGTCTCCCGAGAAGGAGAAGGAGATTGGTTGCCGAAGAGTCGACAACCTCGAGGAGATGCTTGCGCAGTGTGATGTTGTCACTATCAACTGCCCGCTGCACGAGAAGACCCGCGGCATGTTCAACAAGGAGCTCCTGAGCAAGATGAAGAAGGGTGAGCTTACCGCGTACGCACGTGATCGAATTGAGGCTGACCAATGACAGGATCGTGGCTCGTCAACACCGCTCGTGGTGCCATTGTCGTCAAGGAGGATGTCGCTGAGGCACTCAAGAGCGGTCAGCTCCGCGGCTACGGTGGTGATGTCTGGTTCCCCCAGCCAGCCCCTGCCGACCACCCGCTCCGCACTGCTTCATACACTACCTGGGGCGGCGGAAACGCCATGGTTCCTCACATGTCTGGTACCTCCATCGATGCGCAAGAACGCTACGCCGCTGGTACCAAGGCTATCTTGGACGAGTACTTCAGTGGTCGCGAGAACTACAGGCCAGAGGATCTCATTGTACACAAGGGTGACTATGCCACTAAGGCTTACGGTCAGCGCGAGGTAAGTCGAGAACAATGCTCTGCACTCCTGTTCGATCGAGACCATTGCTAACATTTGCTGTCTCTTTTCAGGGCAAGAAGCACGCCAACGCCTAGACGTGAGTCAATTGTTGGATATAGCAAAGAGCAAGTGGTGTATCTTAGTAGGAGCTGGTCAATGATACCTTTTGAATTTGGTCTACCACATACCTTGCTCGTTCTTTCCAACACAAGTCTTTGTCGATCAATTCACGCTCAGACGATGGAGAGTCAGTGGCCAAGAGCCTACCGATTGACTTGTGAGACTCCAGTCCCTCTCCGACCTTGGACCGCCGAGCAAGTTCCCGAAAATCGTCTCCATTGGCGGTCATGTTTTGTCATACTCCACGAAGCTCTGGGACTGTTAGCTTGCCGATAGATGTTCTTGGCCTCGACGCATGGGCGGGCCTCAACAGCATTGCCAGCATTTTGACCAGAGTATTGGCTCAGGTTCACAACGCCTGGAGGTTGATGGATGTCAAGAGAAGCGATATTACGGCTGACCGATCGATGTGCAGGTAGACCTAGATGACACTCAACGCCTGATATATGCTCTGGGCACGTTATCAGCGGCTTTCCCTTCAAGCCAAGGCATACCGGCATCCATATCAAGCCCGGAGAGAAGTCCATCTGTCGCATGATGCAGCTCTTGGACTACATACCACATCACGGCATAGCGATTACTCCGCAGCGTGTGTGCCTGTAACAATGCCAGGCTAGGTGTGCCGCACCGCCGCAGTTTCCAATACTCTGACAGCGCAAGATGGCCGAACAGATAAGGCGGTCCAGACGATAGTGTGATAGCACTGCCATCAGATACGCCTCGACCTGCAATGTCATCCGAAAGCGGGGTGCAGGCCATGGCCGAGCAGTAGGAGACCGGATGGCTCGATCGGGGAGCGGTCTAGCGATGCAATATGCGTGTGTGCCGGCAGCGATGACAGAGCGACGAAGCAGCCATACATGTGCGCATCTCAGCCAATCTATAGTCGAAGGATGGATGGCTGCGCATACGTGCATGACATGCCGTAGGGCTGCAGTAGTTCGGCTGTCTTCCAGCGTCCGGCGAGTGCGATATGACAGCATGGCGTTCTGCCATGTGCGTCGCTGTCCTCCGGGTCACCAGAGCGGAAGCGATGCAATGCACATAAGAGAGTCCCATGTTTGGGGGCCTTTTCACGCGGCTGAAGAAGAATGGAAGTCGAAGCCTCGTCCCAAAGAGGCGTAGTGATCGGCGCAGCTGTGGGAGCATCCGCAAGCTCCTCGAAATAGCAAATCCTGCACGAATCCCAAGCCTAGCGAAGATTCCGTAAGACGACACCTCTTCCACCGCACTGCTAGCTACGCTGCCGATTCGATAGTCCGCCTTCCTAGCTCGAGGCAGAGTTTTGCCTAGTCAGAGCGTGGCTTTCCGAACGTACTCGGAGCGGATGACGCTGCTGCAGGTACACCACATGTTTCTCTAGCATAGCCATGCCTCTACCTTCCCGAGCGTGCATCCCCGAATAGCATGACTGTGTCCCACGGGCTGGTGCCTGACATTGGTACGTTGCGCAGGATGCGAAGATACATATACGTCCTGGCCGAAGCCGTTGTTGTTGGTCTCTCCTCATCTTACCACCAACCAACACTCCACCACCACAACCATTTCCTTTGTCATACCACGGTCTCTTCGACATCACACATCAACTTTCCAAGCCGAACTATACCAGAACAACGCCACACCTTTTCTTTACAACAAGCCACAGCAACAGTACGCCAGTGTTTTCACTGTCTCTTTCCATATTTCCTTGGTCCAATCAATCCACTCTACGACAACAACAAGCTTTCTTATTTCCTACTCTACTATAATGGGTCGTGGAGGATACAACTAAATCACACGTCGATTACCATCATCTGTCACCAACAGACCCAACAAGCACTCAAGAACGCAATATCGACGACAGCTATACGCATCAATATCACATTCATATCAACATAAACATCTATATTTCAAGATGCCGTACCAGAACAACACCATTGCAATGGTTGCTGCGAAGAATGATGACGGCAGAGGGTATGTTTGAGTCCTCATCTCCAATCTCGACCATTCGCTAACACTCCGCAGCGGCTACAATTAAATTACAACTACGGCCATGCTGGCAATGGCCTTCTTCCCTTCAACGACGGAGCTAGCCTCATTGTGCTCCATCCAACTCGATTGCTTTACATCGCCTGCATCAGCATAATGTATTTCATCACTTCGACACACGATACCCATCCAGCAATTCAGCGACATGATAGCGTTCAAGCGGCATATGCAACAGGGACTGTAATTTGGGATCTACAGCGTTCAAGCGGCATTGGGTTTTAGCAGTAGTGACTTGGGATCGATCGCATTTAGCAAGGGGTTTGGGTTCAATAGACATGGGGTGGCACCTCCGGTCTTAAAAGGTTCAACGAGCATTTACATGGCGCTTTGGGGTGTTCACAGAATATGCTCGAAGGACTACAGACTACTTCGATGGGCATATAAGGGGGACAGAAGACTTGGTCAACTTCTTCAACTTTGATGATAATCATTTGCCAACACAAAACTTCTCAAACACCACCCCAAGCACCTCTTCCACATCTCCCGCCTCACCACGCCCAGTAATCCTCGCCAAGCAATCTGCAGCGCCACGTAAATGCTCGGCAGCAACCACAATGTCTGCCTCGCCATCATCCTCGCTTGCGGATGTGTTCGGATCATCGGCCAGCTCGGGTCTCGACACGCGGACTTCGGCTAAGAAGGCATCGAGATAGCTGACACACTCTTCGAGTAGTAAGCGGTGGCGTTCCGTGGCGCCAAGGGAGTCTTGCCAGATGGAAGCATCTGGGCCCATCGTCGCCTGTGCATCTTCTGAGCTGAGAGAGAGGGCCGTGGTGAGGTCGTGGAAGTGCGAGATGAGACCTGCTAGGAAGGTTTGGATGCCGCCTGCGTCCATATCGTCCCCAGCGACGTTTCCTGCGGCCTTGCAAGATATGAGGTGGATGCGTTCTTTGACAATACCAGGAAGAGCACGCAAGATCTGCTGCACTGCATCCTCAAGACCTGGCGTCAGGATCTTGTCATTTTTGTTCAGCACAACAAGAACATTGCCTTTGGTTCGTATGAGCTCTGTTGCAGTAGCCAAGATCTCGTCGTCGAAGTGTATGCCTATTGAGCCGTCCATATCCTCCAAGCTCAGAACGACAATCACGACATCACTCTCTGCGGCTCTCGTCTTCGCTCTACGCATGCCTTCTCGCTCCACAACACCAATCGCGCTGCCTTGCCCGCCCTTCTCAATCACACCGTCTGTTCGCAGTCCAGCTGTGTCTCCCAGCCTGCACAAATACCCGCCCAGATCAATCCCAACCTCGACAACATCCCTAGTTGTCCCCTTCTCTGCACTCACAATCGCCGCCTCCCTCCCAACTATTCGGTTTAGAAGTGAGCTTTTGCCCGCGTTAGGAGCTCCAAGTAACGCAAGACTGATCCCACTCCGCAACAATTCACCTCGTACAGCATTCCTCCGATGCACATCTAGCGTCCTTCTCAACACATCAACCTGTGCAGCGACAGACGCGCACAGCTCAGAAGGCGACTCATCGAAATGCTGATCCTCGCTGAAGTCTATCAGAGCTTCTAATTCGCCTCTGGCGTACAGTAGTAGCTGCCGCCAATCTTCGTAGCGTTTTGCCAGTCCTCCTCCAGTTCCGCGGACAGATAGCCGACGTTGTTGCTCGGTTGTGGCGGACAGAATGTCGCCCAGAGCTTCGACTTGCGTGAGATCTAGTCTATCATTCATGAAAGCACGGCGGGTGAAATCTCCGGGTTCGGCGTAGCGTACTCTACTCGAGCCGGCGCTGGAGGGTAGACATCGAGGGATTGCGGCCAAGACAGCTTTCACCACCGCTGGCCCGCCGTGGACATGAAGCTCTAGTAGATCCTCTCCTGTGGCAGTTCGTGGGGCGGGAAAGTACAGTACAAGAGCACTGGCATCGAGGACTGTTTCATGGCTAGCAGTTCCTCCGTTGGGATCATACAGCGTTCTCACAGTCGCATAGCGAGGTTTCGGCGGTCTTTTGCCTGGACACAAAGCATGGTAGATGTCCAGACATGCAGGGCCAGAGATGCGGATAATAGCTATGGCGGCGCGGCCAGGGGCAGTCGACAGAGCGTAAATGGTCGGGTCCACATGGCGGACTTGAGTCGATGCATACCGGATCGGTATCGGTGAAAGTCTTGCCGGAATTACTGGACTTCGTGGAGATGCAGCATTGGCGGACCAAAATCTTGCAGCATGATCATACTGCACCGTACGACGTACATGCAGCCACGATCTGGAGGATTTCACGGCGTTGCATGTTAGCACAGACGCTTTCATCGATTGCAGACCAGAGGTGAGGTGACATGAAGAGAACGAAGGGGGAAGTTGGAGAGTTGGAGAACTGGAGACTAGCGTGAAACCGTAATCACATGACAATCATATCCCGCCCTACCATAACGAGTTCGTCTGCCTAGCGTATCGTAACATGATCAATACTCATACACCTCATACAACCATCCCTCATAACCCATCAATCATCCTCCACTCCCAAACCCACCCAAAAAAGAATGCCCACACGCCCACACGCCCTCACGCCAACCCACCCCTACCAAGCATACCCCTCCTCCCCATCCTCACTCCCACCCTCCCTCCAATCCTCATCCCCACTAACCTCACTATCCAGAAAATCCCCCTCCGTAAACTGATTCTCCCTGGGCCTCTGATTATCAATCCGGATATCAACCACATTACACAACCCCTGCACAAAAAGCCCCTCGCCATCCTCCTGTTCCGCCTCCTCATCCACGTCCTCATCCGAACTCCCATCCACGATAGCAGGCGGAGAATGACTAGCCTCAGCCACCCGCCTACTCCTCCGTATCCTCGGCTCATCAACCACCTTCTCCACCGAACGTTTCTCAGGCGAACTCTCATCATAAACCACCACATCCCCACCACGCACCTTCACAGGCGAGATCGCCACATGAGAGATCCTTCTCCCCAACGTGAACTCCCCGTCCCCGTCCTCGTCGTCCAAAACATGCAGTTTAGCGCGACCACTACTAGCCTTAACATCCCACCCCTCCTCCAGCGCTTTCATGAACTCCCTAAACTGCCTCAAAGACCCCATATGTGCGCTCGGAGCCACAGATCTCCTCGCATAAACCCGCTGAAGACGATCAATCCACTGATCTCTGACTTCTACGCGCTGTCGCCAGGGGATGGAGATATGCGTATGCAGTACCAGAATCCGGAGATCTTGTAACTCCTCCGCGGAAGCGACGAGCGAGCGGAAGAGGTTCTGTGCTGCTTCCGCTTGCCAACGCTGGAGGTGCACGAGTTCGAGGTGTCGTAAGGTTGACGGCCAGGTCGGTACCTCCCCGTCCCCCAACAGAACATCATACAACGGCTCCGCATCATTTGAATTCACCCTCTCACTATAATACCTCAGATCCGTCTTCAGCACCTCGAGTCTCGGACACAAATCCCTCAGCTTCACCAGAAAACTCAGAGCGAGAGAGGGGTTGTGGTTCAGCACCAGTTCACGGAGTTGTGAGCCACCTGAGCCTCCTTCGTCAGCGGCTAGATAGTTCTCCAGCATACTAGAAGTGAGTTCGAGGCAGTTGGTCAATTCCAGTCGTTCGAGGTTGTGGGGGAGGTGGGAGAAGAAGGTATCTACGACTGCTTCGCAGGATATTAGGGTTAGATCCTTTAACCTTGGGAGAAGCGCGATGGATGTTGCTAGGGTGGCTGTCGTAGCTTCAGCCGTGGCGGTCTGGATTTCGGTTGAGTTGTTGGTGGCGGGAGTAGGATCGTAATCGAAACCACAGACTGTGAGTTTGGTGAGATACTCGAAGGGTTTCGAGGTGTGGGTTGCGGCCATCAGGGTGTAGATTTCTGGGTTGGTTTGCGGGATCATGCTGCGGGTCCAGCGGAAGGTTCTCAGCCTTGTGCCATGTTCCGACATCGTTTCGAAGAGATTCGCGGGATAGTGCCAGTTTTGGATCTTGCCTGTGCGGAAGGGCGGCTCATCAACCGGATGCAGTATCTCCTAGAACGAGTATCAGCTGGAGTCGATTTCTCACACTCTCCATGTCGCCTACGACCATCCGAGAGCCGTAGCCTATCGTAGGGGCTCGTTCACACTTCCCGACGGCGAGAGCAGCATTTGACTTACCACCTCCTGCAACTGCGGACAAACCTCCACCAACCGACAAATATCAAACAACCCCATATTATGCGCACTATACGCCAACCTCCTGACATCAATCTCCAATCCTTTGACTTTAACACCATACCCCATAAACGGTCTCTTCCCCACCTCAACGCCATCCTTATCTTGCAGCAGCAACGCAAGTAGTCGATGCGGCGCCTGACTCGTCAATAGATTAGGCCTTATATAGAACGCCTCCAAAGCCGGTACAGCGAATGCTCGACATGTGCGTGCGGATTTGACCAACCAATCGATGTTCGCTGCTGCTGTCCGTGTTTGCTCATGCAGTGGCTGACTGGCGAATATGAAGATGTCTCGTAAGATGTCTATAGGCAACGAGGTCCAATCCGGGACTTTGTTATCCGAGGCGCCTTTGAAGGTTTTGGGAGAGGGTGGTGTGTGGAGGGTGTTGGGGCGACGTTTGGCACCTACTTTCCTCGTCGCGGCGGGTTTGGATATACTCTTGCTCCTAGTCTGATGTCGGGTGCGTGGGGCTGTCTTTTGTCGTGTTCGAGGTGGTTCTGCTGGAGCCGACTCTGGCGCATATGTATCCCCAGTCTGCGATTCAGTTTCGAGGTCGTAGGCAAGCTCATCTTCACTGGTGTCCGGATCGACGTAGGGAGAGCGTTTGGTGCGACGGGTTATGGCTTGGCGGGTTGAGCGGCGTTTGGTCGCCATGGCTTGGTTGTGTAGAGGGGTGGTTGTTGTCGCAAGGCAGTCGCAAGTCGCATGCACAAGGCTCGTGTGACAGCCGTGCCGGGATCTCGGGAAGATCGTGCCGCCTTAGATCGACGCTAGCGGAGTGCCAAGGATCGTGAACGCCGATACGCGAACGCGACGCGTGCGTGATGAACATCTCATGAACAAAAACACTCGACATCTGAGACTGGGCTGAACTCACTGGGCTATACAGACGACCACCATATTTCTATACCATACCCATGCCCTACAAAGTCATGCGAAGGATCTGGAGAAAAAAGCTTCACACTTTCGATGTCTGATGCTTGAGCCCATATCGCCACCCTCCATAACATAAACCCCCATATCCATACCCCACTCCCACAAATAGCCCACAATGCGTTTCCGTACCTCCCTCCCCTCCCCCCGACCCCTCCACTCCCTAATCTCCTCCCTCTCCTCCCTGGGCCACATAGCCTGGATACGCCTCTCCTCGACCGATATCCGATTCACCGTCATCCCCGACCACGGCACGCAAGTCTGGTCCGTATTACAACTCGACACCATCTTCGGGAGCGACTACACTTGCCAGAGTGCCGCGGAGGACAATGCGATTAATCTTGAGGTTCCGTTGGGGGTATTGTTGAGAGCGCTGGGGTCAGCGAGGGGTGGGACGGGAGCGAGTTTGCGGTTGACGAAGAAGGAGGGGGTGCCGTTGTTGAGTTTGACTATTACTGCTGAGGCTGGATTAGGCAGGAGTTCGCAGGCACTTGCGCCAGGGCAGGAGGATGGTTTCGGTAATGTCGACGAGGGTCCCAGCACGAATGGTTTCAGCGCAGCAGCCTCCTCAGGCTCAGAGTCCTTCTTCGGACCCCCCCCCGACCGCGAAACAGTCATCACCCAAGACATCCCCGTCCGCGTCCTCGCCCCAGCTTCCGTAGAGGGACTCCACCAACCCCGTTGCCGCGAACCGGACGTTCACATTACACTCCCTAATCTCGGGCAATTGAAGGGGATCTCGGATCGGTTTACTCGACTTGCTCTCTCAACCAAATCGGGCGGCGGTGGTAGTGGAGGGAAGGGGGAGGGTGTGGGAGGGGTCAAAGGGCCGAAATTGGAGTTTTCTGCGAATATGCATGGGTGTTTGAGGTTGAGTTTGGTTACGGATAGTATGAGTATCTCTTCTCTGTGGACGGGGTTGGAGAACCCTGAACTAGATCCTGGGTCCCTTGCTACGCCCTCTGAAGATCCTTCTATGACTGCTGAGGAGAGATTGGCTCATCATCCCTCGACGCTGATGAGACAGCACGGCGATCCCTCGGGATTGCATGGGGAAGAGGGGTGGGCGACTGTTAGAGTGGAGGGACGGGACTGGGGGAAAGTGCTGAGTGTGGGGAGACTGGGGGGGAGGGTTATAGCGTGTTTTATTGATGGGAATGCCCTTGTTCTCTACGTTTACCTTCCAAGCGAGGACGGGAACGAGGGAGAAGACGGAGGGGTACTTACGTATTATGTTTGTAGTTATGCTAAGTGAGGAGATTGGAGAGGGGGAGGGGGGTGATCATGAACGCCATGGCTCTATTTGTGTGTGGGATTTAGCGAGGTGTTTCTGGGATGGGCTTATGAGGGATGGCACTGTATGCATGGGGGGCGTTGATGTTGATATGGCTGTGTTATTACTGTTACACCACGCCTGCAGACGCAAGGGTAGGGGTGTTGTTGTGCATTGCTGTGTACAAACAATCTACTGACGGCGACGACTAAGAGCTGTCTCTTACTATCGATTCTCCACTATCACATACCATCTTCCCACCTAAACTGTTATATTGCTATACCGTCGCCCTTATACACCAAATACACCCAATCAAATCCCTTATACAACAACGCCACCATGCACAACCTTCTCCGGCCCCACCCGCCTTTGCCGCAACCTTGAGCCAGACCCTTGCCCCTAAACTTTGGACGGACGTGCAGCAGTGCAGTCTGGGGTTTCACGTCTCACGTTGAATACATTGACGACTGTGCTCGCTACTAACCCGAATAGCTGCTTCTGGACCTAGACTCTGACGTGCACTGTGCTAGGAGTATTACAGCGCTGCTTGGTTGGCTTGATTGGGGGAAGGTCAGCAATACGATACGCGCTGGTATTGTGTTGGAGGCACGAAGACGAGCTTGGACAAGGTCAAGAGCTGGGAGGATGATGGATTGGTATACGCTGGACTGAGGCTACATCCCACGCGCACCTCAGTGATTGCGACAGCCTGGCGACCACGCGCCTACTAACTAACCCCCAGCAGCAGCAGCAGTCCCCACAACCCAGCCCACGATGTTCTCCTCCTCAGACAAACAATCCCGCCAATCCTCCGCCGGAAAATCCTTCTTCTCCCGCTCCTCCAAAAAGTCCGGAGACAAAGGAGACCGAAACGGGAACAATGACTACCCTCCACCCCCCACCCCCGAAATCTCCCACCCCGGCTCCCTGCATTCGACCTCCTACGCCCCCTCCACCATGTCCAGACATTCCCACCGGAGTTCCATCTCCACTGTCCAACAATCAGATCAAGACGAATACAACACCACCGGCAGAGGTTACGAGGGCATAAACATGCAGGCGGGGGTAGTGACCTCGATACCCTACGACCACCACGCGCAAGACACTCGACAGCCTCAACTAGATCGCCCGGGCAGTAAGCGGGAACCGCAACCACATGATTTGAATAAAGGCGGGGGTGATTTCCATCAGTACCCTAATATTGACCCTTCTACGGGCGCTCCGCCGAGACCGCCTATGCATGCGGGCAGGACAGCGACGATGCGAAGTGTGGATGGAGATGGGTATGGGGATAGTAGAGGGTCCAGTGATCACGGGAGTATACGGAGTACTTCTTCGCGAGATCATCAGCAGACACGGGGCTATGCGCCAAGCATACGGCTGGATAACTCGAATCTGGATTTACCGTCTTTGGCTCCGACGCGAACTTCAGACCGCTCGCACGGGTTTTTGAATACTTCCAACCCCTCGGCTTTCTCCTCCACGGTCTCTTTTTCTCCGGACTCTCCGAGTTCGCGACCAGCGGATAAAGTTATAGAAAAAGAATTCATGGATCTCATGTTAAAGCGAGGGTGGAAGAGTTTGCCTGAGCAAGCCCGTCGCCAAATGGAAGCCTACCCCATCTCCAAAAAATGGACTCTGGTCCACCAAGACCGGCTAGCGGAATGGCAGGGCGAGCAGAAAAAACGCGCCAACGCGCGCAGCACAATGACGTCTTTCACCGACGGCGTGGGAGCCTACTCTGGTGTCGTCGATAGAAGCGGCGAGGAAGGGAGTCCGGAGTGGTTCGTCAAACGCGTGCTAGACAACACCATCACGCCCAAACAACTCCAATCGCTTGGCGTCTCGCTCCGCACCCAACCCATCGCATGGGTGAGACAGTTTGTCGATGCTCAAGGGCAAGTGGCGTTGACGAATACGCTGGGGAAGATTAATAAACGCCAGCAATCTGGTCCGGCGCCGGCGAGTGTAGCTGCTAATGGGACGGTGGGGGCGGGAGGGAATGAGCGGGATTTGGATCGGGAGTACGACGTCGTGAAATGCCTCAAAGCTTTAATGAACAACAAGTACGGCGCCGATGACGCTTTGAGGCATGATACAGTGGTTATGGCTCTTTGCGGGTCTCTCACCTCCCCTCGTCTCAACACCCGGAAATTGGTTTCGGAACTTCTTACCTTTTTATGCCATTGGGCTTCGGGCGCGGGACATCTCAAGGTTGTGGGAGCGCTGGATCAATTGAAGGGATTGCAGGGCGAGAATGGGCGATTCGATGCTTGGATGCGGATTGTGGAGGTTACTATTGATGGGCGCGGGAAGATGGGGAGTTTGGTGGGCGCGTCGGATGAGGTGCGGAGTGGGGGGATTGGGATGGAGAATTTGTTGATGGAGTATGCGGTTACGTCGTTGTTTTTGGTTAATAGTTTGGTTGATGCCCCTGAAGGGCCGGGGAATTTGAAACTCAGGTGTCATGTTAGGGCGCAGTTTGTGAGTTGTGGGTTGAAGCGGTTGTTGGGGAAGATGGAGGGGTTTCAGTATGAGGTTATTAATAAGCAGGTTGAGCGGTATAGGGTTAATGAGGCGATTGATTATGAGGATTTGTTGGAGAGGGAGGGTGGGGGTGGGAGTCAGGGGGATGGGGATAGTGTGGCGGGGGGAGAGTTTATTAGGGATTTGAATGATCCGGTGCAGATTGTGCAGGCTATTCAGGATAGATTGGGGGGGAGTAAGGCGGGGGATTATTTTCTAGGGGCCCTGCAGCATTTGTTGTTGATGAGGGATAATGAGGGGGAGGATCGACTGAGGACTTTCCAGTTGGTGGAGAGTATGATGAGTTATGTGGCTATGGATCGGAGGTTGCCGGATATGGAGTTGAAGCAGAGTCTGAATTTTACGGTTCAGAATTTGATGGATCGGTTGTATACGGATGGGGAGGCTAGACAGGCCAGGGAGGAGGCGCAGCAGGCGAGGTTGATTGCTGATGCGGCGTTGGCGGAGAAGGAGGAGATGAAGAGTCAGGTTGAGTTAGGGGCGGAGGGGTTGGTGGCGAAATTGAGACGGCAGGTTGAGGAGCAGGCGGCTGTTATTGATTTGATGGGGAGGCAGGGGGAGGCTTTCAAGGCGGAGTTGAGTGAGGTTCAGAGGGTTAGGGCGCAGGAGTTGCAGAGGAGTGAGTTGGAGACTAGGGAGTTGTATTTGATGTTGAGGGATGCGCAGGATATTGCTGCTAGTCATGCGCAGAAGCAGGGGAAGAATGGGGAGGTGGGTAGTGGTGGGGGGGCGGTGGATCCGAAGCAGTTGCAGGGGATATTGGATCGAGAGAAGCTTATGGATCGACTTGAGATGCAGTTGGAGCGGGCTAAGACGCAGGCGAAGCTTGAGGGGAAGGTGTGGGGGCAATTCCAGCCTACGGATAAGTTGAGGGAGTTGAGGGAGAAGATGGAGGGGGCTGGGGTGCAGACTGATGGGTTGGAGGAGAGGATGGAGTATTTGGGGGCTACGAATAGGGGGCCTGCGGGTGGGGTGAGGAGGAAACCTGTTGGTGGACGGCAGCAGCATGATGGTGAGGATGAGGAGGAGGGGGATGGGGATGAGGATATGGTTGTTGAGAAGCCGAGACTGGTGCAGATGTCTAGGCCTAAGGTGCCGAGCACGTATGCGTCGCAGCAGCAGGGTATGCTGGCTGAGCTTACGAGTCGGACTGCTAGGGTCGCGGCTGGGGAGGGCAGTGATGATGAGAGTGGAGATGGGATTACCACCGGGCCTAGTCATCCTAGTCTCGAGAGCGAGAGTCCCAAGACGCCGACGGATCTTGAGGCGCCGGGCCAGAAGTTCAGTGGACCTCAGGCTCCTCCCCCGCCGCCTATGCCTGGGTTTGGAGGACCACCGCCTCCGCCCCCACCGATGATGCCGGGGTTTTCGGGTATGGCTCCTCCGCCTCCTCCGCCCATGCCTGGGTTTGGGAACTCAGCTCCTCCTCCACCTCCTATGCCGGGATTCTTGGGTGGCGCTCCACCGCCTCCTCCACCTCCGCCTGGGTTTGGAAATGGAGGGCCACCACCTCCACCAGGTGCTCCGCCTCTACCTGGCGGGCTGAAAGGTGGGTACTTACCACAGCCGATCTTTACGGGGAGTGCGGCAATGGGTGCGATCGCTCCTCGACCAAAGAAGAAGCTCAAGGCGTTGCATTGGGAGAAGATTGACTCGCCTGAGATCACCATGTGGGGTCTGCACACACCCACGCATGAGCAGAAAGAAGAGAAGTACCAAGAGCTTTCGCGCAAGGGTATATTGGATGAACTCGAAAAGCTCTTCATGGCCAAAGAAATCAAAGCCATCGGCAAGACCTCCGGCAAAGCCAAGACAGACAAGAAACAGCTCATCAGCCGCGACCTCTCACACACCATGCAAATCGCCTTCAACAAGCTCAAGAACCGCGACAACGACGAAGTCGTGCGTATGATCATCCACTGCGACAAGGAGATCTTGGACGATGAACAAGCGATGAACTTCCTGATGGCAGAGCACATGTGCTCGATCCCTGACAATGTCGCCAAGCTCATGGGCCCTTACTCCCGCGACTGGACGGGTCCGGATGCGCTTAAGACGCCTCGGGAACAGGATCCGGGAGAGCTGACAAGGGAAGATCAGGTCTTCTTGTATACTGCTTACGAACTGCATCATTATTGGAAGGCTAGGATGCGGGCGTTGCGGTTGACGAGGACATTCGAGCAGGAATACGATGAGGTTTCTGCGAGGCTGAAGCAGGTTGTGGCTGTTGCGGAGAGTTTGAGGGATTCGGTGAAACTCATACCTGTGCTGGAATTGATTCTGGATATTGGGAATTATATGAATGACACGAATAAGCAGGCTTATGGGTTCAAGTTGTCGAGTTTGGCGAGGTTGGGAATGGTGAAGGATAATAGCAATGAGAGTACACTCATGGACTATGTTGAGCGGGTGGTGAGGAAGCAGTATCCGCAGTACGAAGACTTCACGGACGATATTGCTGGGGTGGTGGCGGCGCAAAAGGTTAATGTAGAGCAGTTGCAGGGTGATGCGCGGAAGTACATTGACAATATCGTCAATGTGCAGCAGAGTCTTGACGCTGGCAACTTGAGCGATCCGAGCAAGTTTCATCCTGAGGATCGGGTCAGTCAAGTTGTGCAAAGGAGTATGAAGGAGGCAAGGCGGAAAGCAGATCAGATGAGTCTGTATCTTGACGAGATGACGCGGGTCTACGACGACATCCTCACGTTCTTTGGCGACGACAATAAGGACGAGACGGCGCGGCGAGAGTTCTTTGGCAAGCTGGCTAATTTCGTGAACGAGTATAAGGTATGGTTGTCGATTGTTATTGGGTTGATTCGTGATGCTAATGAGATATGCAGAAATCACACGAAAAGAACACCGTCCTCGAAGAGACCTGGCGTCGCAACGAAGCCAATATGCGCCGCAAGCAGATCAATATGCAAGCAGCTAATGCCGCAGTCACGCCATCTGAGGGCTCTGCGCCGCCTTCGCCGGGTGCAACAGGAGCCATGGACCAGTTGCTTGAGAAATTGCGGGCTGCGGCACCGCAGGCAAAGGCTACCCGTGAGCAGAGACGGAGAGCGAGATTGGGCGACAAGCACCGAGAACGTGTCGCGTCGGGTCAGAAGATCCCCGAGACAGGCGAAAATGTCGATGGTGCTGCCAGTGGTGACGGAGGACTGTTGTCGCCTACCAGCACGGAAGGCTTCTTGTCTGGTGAAGATGCCAGCACGGCGGAGAACGGCGGGGCGACGTCTGAGGGTGAAGATATCGCCGATCGTGCAGCGACACTGTTGCAGGGTCTACGTGGTAGCACTGATGGTGCTGGCCTGCTCAGTGAGACCCCTTCAAGAGATGAGAGCTTGAGAGTACGAAGAAGAAGAGAGAGCGCAGACGACGAGCGCTCAAGACGAAGAGCAAGAAGGCGGCAAGCGGGCACGAGCACTGTTGGCGATGCCACTGGTGTGCAAGAGAGCATTGTCGAAGAAGACGGCGATGCTGGGCTTACAGTGGAGACAAACGGTGATGGCGAAAAGTCACTGCCTACGCCGCCAGTTCCCGAGACCATCGTCTCACCACCCTCGCCTACAGTGTCGGAAACGAGTAGAGGAGGAGAACCTCCTGCATAGCGCAACGTTTTGTACATACCCCGTTAATGTTTGGTACTTGGGACGCTTTATGCTTGTGAGAGGGCTACCGTTTGGATTTAGCGTACTGTCTTTTTAGCGTTGGAGCGAGGCGTGGGCACCATGTCATAGTCTGCCGTTGGCAAACCGCTAATCAAACACAACGATCTCTCGCTGTCACATTTTGATCCACCAATCTAACTCCTCTTCTCCTTCACAGACCGCCACTCCATCATCAGCGCACCGATCATGCTCGCACAGGTTAGTCCTAGTGGGAGATACCATGTCTCGACCAGCGATCTGTCAAGCCCGATCAGTACATCGTGTAACTTCTGTGGCCCTACACTGGATTTGAGCTCGCCTAGCCCCATCGTTCCAATAGCCTTCCCATCCAGCGAAGGCACCACCTGCTGCAGGTTCACGGCGAGACGATTGGTAAATATCGTTTGCGCTATCGACACAAGCAGTGCTGGGCCAAAATGCTGTGCGAAGAGGATGACTGAAAGGCCAAGTGGCACGTCTGCTTCCGAGAGAGTTGTTTGCACGGCACTTTGGGGACCTTGGAAGCCTATCCCGGAAGCGAAGCCTACGAGCCCGGAGTATGATATGAGCTTGCCAAGGCTTGAGTGCAGATTCCATGTGGTCACGAGACCCGCGGCGAGAGGCATCAGCAGCGAGCCCAAGAGCATGAAAGGTGCGTAGTAACCGGTCAAGCTGGTAAGGCCACCGTGAAGTAGTACGCCAATGAGAAACCCGACCACGATCGGGGTCAGCATATAGCCACTCTTCGCTGGAGGATACTCTCGAACCACCTGGAAGTATGTCGGCATGTAGTATTCTATACAAGTCATGCTGCCGTTGCAACAGAATGAGAAGATGAAGCCTGCGACAATGCTTCGCCGTCGGAAGATGCGAGGTGGTAAAGTCGCAGCATCTTGCTTGCGGTATTGAATCCAGATGAAGGCCGCGATGAACAGAGCAGATGCCACGTAGAGGCACAGGACGATTGCGTTATCGAATGCGTATGTTGTGCCAGCCCAAGAGAGAGCGAGAAAGAGGCAAGTAATGGCCGGCACGAAGACCGCCGTGCCGAGGAGGTCTAGCTGCGCAATGATGTGCTTCCACGACATTGTCCTTGATGCCGTTTCCTGAGGGTCTGTGAAGAGAAAGATCATGACGATTATAGATGGCGCTCCAAGTGGGAGGGAGATCCAGAAACACCTTATGTTGTCAGCCAGGTTCGATATTGTAGATTAATTGCTCAGCTCACCATCTCCAGGAAAGTTCTTGTGTAAGCACACCACCTAGAACTGGCGCGAGGATAACGGCAACAGTCTCAATGCCGCCGAGCAGTCCAGAGTATAGCGGTCGCAATCGCAACGGCAGAATCTGCACAAGTACAGTGAAGCAACCCGCTGTCAATCCCGAGCTGCCCAGACCAGCCACAGCACGTCCAAGAACAAACATCTTCGATGTAGCTGCAGTGGCGCATAACAAGCTTCCAAGGAGGAAGATAGCAATCGACGCAAGCATTGTACGCTTGACTGCAAATATCTTGTAGAGCTGACCGAATAAGAACTGGCAAGCGCACATGGGGAGGCGGTAGGCTACGGAGTACCAGCCAACGTCGACCACTAGGAACCCATCAGCACAGCGAAACGCTAATGAGTGCTGTCTTTACCAGTGTGAAACTCGTCGGTAATAGCCGGTACAGCGGTAGCAACAATGGAGCTATCAAGTCCCTCGAGGACCAGAATCAGCGCAAGCGATAGCATGATGATGTAGAACTTGGCGCCGGTC
Organism: Elasticomyces elasticus; assembly: GCA_035926095.1. Lineage (NCBI taxonomy): Eukaryota > Fungi > Ascomycota > Dothideomycetes > Mycosphaerellales > Teratosphaeriaceae > Elasticomyces > Elasticomyces elasticus. The sequence goes on from JAVRQT010000001.1 coordinate 1,770,447, forward strand.
GGATACCCTGGTGTCACAGTATTGACGCGAGGCGGCGCAGTGTCTATGATCTCGTCGAATGCTTCCGGGACTCTCGGTGGTATGTCTGAGTTGATACCTACATGGCTTCCCTTGTGCAAAGGGGCCAGGTCAATGGTTAACACTGGCAAAGGTTCCATTTGTGCAGTTTGAGTGGTTGTGGTGGCCGGTTGAAACACGCAGTATTCTTGGGTTCTCTCTTTCTCGCAATTATGCTAATACCGGTCCTGAATGTAAGAATCGTGTGATGGTAAGGAATGCGTAGGAGACGAGACAGCGGCCAAGTTCGTCCATATCAAGTCCTCATGAGCGAGGGACAGGCGGGAGAGGCAGCAGAGGCAATTAAACTAGCCGCATGAAGATGAACGCCGAACTCCGGAGGATTCAGTCTGGCGATCACTGCTGCGAGATCGGCGGATATCAAGGCAGACACGAAGCTGATAGGAACTACGGCCACGCCTTGTCACATGGCGTAAATGCGCGTATAGAACCTCACCAAGCTCTCCGCCGCCACGAGATCACCATCCCGCAAGAGAACCGCGATGTCAAGATTCAGCGGGCTGTCTGGTTCTCCGCCTGCAGTCAAAAGCTGGTGTACGGCTTCGAGTGTACTGACGATGCCGTATGCTGGGGTCCAAGATGTCTTCAGCAGATCGAGACAGATCTCGCCAGTTTTGAAGCTGACGTTGGGATGGCATATTGGCGTCTTGAAATGCAACTCGGGCGGCGTGTTGGGGTATGAGCTCGGCACTGATATTGATAGCGTCCATAAACCGCCTGAGTCGCTATCAGTATGCTTCTGTGCTGATGAAAGTAGTCGTCGCCTCACCTTCATACGCGGTGCCCTCAGGTCCTTTCAAGCCCGCCGAGAGGTGCGTCAAGTCGTCTCCAACAGTATCAAGACGTGCGATCGCGTGAGGAGGGTCTTTGGAGTACTGCTCAAGCTCCTTGATGAGTCTTTTGGACGCCATGTTCACATGAAGTGATTATGTTTGACTGACTTTGGTGGTGGTAGAACGTGCACGGTAGCCGAGGCATAAAAACTGAGCACGGGCTACATATGCCAAGCATATCATGCTGTCAAAAGGGCCAACAACCAACGACCATAGGAGGACTTTTGTGGTGTACTGTACATTCTATTTGGCTTCTGGTAACTCCTCGTTATGCCAGTCTCTACATCGCAGAAGCGCCATCGCTAATGCGCACACGCTATGCATGATCAACCAACTATGTCGCTCAAAAGCACAAGTACGCATTATCCTTCATCCCCCGTCCAAGCCTCTGCACTATGGTGCCCTTGGGCTTCGGGTGCTCACGCGAGTAGTTCTCTTCCACGACGTTATGCTTGTTGACGATACTCAAGAAAACCTGATCGAGCGTAGCTTGACTGACCGAGTAGTACTGGAAGCCCAACTTCTCCTTGTTGGCCTCAAGCTCGGCGAAGAGAGCGCTGATACCAGTCCGTGGAGCAGAAAGTACGGTGCCCTCTGCGCCCTTGGGCGCGAGCTTGTGGCCAGTGTCATCATAGCCGGCCGTTCGGTCATTAGGCACGGAGAACCTCAGCTGACCATGGAACACTCTGTCCTCGACGTCGGCGCCTGGGAAAGTTCCTCGTATGAAGGCCTTGATCTCATTCATCTCGGTCTCGCTGGTGTTTGGTGCGTCTCGATGAACAAGATGAACGTGGTAAGCGTCACCATGCTTCTTGCGCAGCTGATCACTTGTGCCAAGTGCAAGCATCTTCCGTGCCATAATGCCCGCTCTATCAGCCAAGGCGTCGGCTTCTTCCATTGAGTGCGTTGTTAGCACGAGTGATCGTCCGGCAGAAACTGCTCGCAGCGTCCGCCACATCACACGCTTCGAAGCTGCGTCCATACCACTACTTGGCTCATCCAGGATCACGACCGAGGGGTTACCGATCAGAGCGATACCAAGCGACAGCTTCCGCTTGTTGCCTCCGGACAGCTTGCCAGCCATGCGAGACTTGAAAGGAGCAAGACCTACTGCGTGAAGGACCTGCTCGACATTGTTCTCGACGTTCGGAACACCACGTGCTCGTGCGTAGAAGCGCAGATGTTCGATGGCTGTCATTTGGTCCATGGCGTCAAATTGAGGACAGACGCCCAGATTGGACCGAGCTGCAGCCTTGTGCGAAATGATCGAAGTACCCTCAATCAAGATGTCGCTCTGGCCTTCGCTTGGCCTGGTGTCACCACGTATAAGGCCGATCGTGGTGGACTTTCCGGCTCCATTTGGCCCTAGCAGCGCGAACGTCTCGCCCTTTGGCACTCCAAATGTCACATCCTGTACAGCGACGTTCATGCCGAAGGCCTTCGTTGCATGCAACACTCGCAATTCGTCTTTGCACTCCTCGACACGAACCACTTCCGAGAACACCGCAGGGTCCACATCGTCCGACTCTTCCAGCTCTTGCGCCCTATGCTTCTTGCGTACAAGGAAACCCGGCTTCCAACCGCTGTCGTAGGCGACCAAGAAAGTTCCGAACGCGACTGACTGCAGAACGAGGTACGCTATGCAGGAGCCATACACATCCCAACTGCCTGGGTATGATGCGACCGTTGTGCCGTGGCATAGTACCGAGAACTCGTTGAACGTCAGGAACAGTGCTCGCAACAGGTTGGCGCCTGGAAAGAATATTCCAATGGTGTACGAAGCCACTTCGATGCCGTGGTCTGTCTGAGCCGCTGGCAGATATGTGATGATGCACATAAAGGCAATGAAGTAGATCAGGAAGAAGCAGCACTGCCCGCCAGCTGCGAAAGCGAATGTCGCAAGCTGACTGGTAGTGAACAGTGAGACCACGTACGACATCAGCGTAGCTGACAGCCCGTAAAGCACAAAGACCAGCCAGAGGTAGCCTGGTGCATACCATATATTCGAAACACCAGTAAACATGATGATGGCCAACGTACTGACAGCCAGAACGATTAGGAAGTCGAAGAGCGTATATGCTGCCCACACCGACTGTGCGCGGATGCCGTTACTGTAGTGCAGCGCTCGGACGTTGTGCAAACGCTCCCTGTTCACGTACAACGCGAAGAAGCCAGGGTAGGCGCACATGGCGAGACCGAAGTACAGGATGAACTGTAAGCTCTTACCAGCCGAAGGTGAAAAAGCCACGTCGAAAGCCTGGAAGTTCGTGATGATTGGTATCCGAGTAAGTCCAATATCGAGAAGGTTCTGGGAGGCAATTGCATAATAGAGCTGGTAGTTGCCCTGCCAAACAAAGGTGGGAGCGTCGCCCAGGAACACTCCGCCTGGCGTAACAGAGCTGTAGTTGGCCGCTACGTAATTGTTGAACGCCTGTATCGTATCGACAGGATGGAACGGTGAAGGTGTAAGTATCGAGTAGATTGCCTCGAAGAAGTCCGTGGATGAGCCTGGCGGTCCCTCTGGGACGGTTGCGTTCAATGCTAAAAGAGCTGTCAAGCCGAATGAGCGTGATTCAATGGCGGAGTCGCTGGGATCGCAGCTCAAAGTTTTGAAGTTCTTCAAAAAGAGTGTTACGAGGCCTCCTGCAGCGATGGGAATAAGCAGGGCGAAGAAGTATGGCCAAAAGTTTCGAAACAAGATCGTGCCACGCTTGCGGAAGAGGACCCAGGTCTGTCCGAAGAACGACAGGTGTCGTCCTGTACCAAGCTGGAGACCTTTCTCGCTGGGTGTGATTGCAGCGTCGTCTGATCCTGAACTAGGTGCGCGGTCACGATCAAGTTCTTCCTTTACCTCTGCCGCTAGCCTCAAGAAAACGTCCTCAATGGTAGGACCGTTGACTTGATAGTCGCGAACGCCAGCATTCTCTAGCTCAGCAATGAATCGTGCTGCGGCGGCGGAGTCGGGGATTGAATAGATCGTTTGATCATGCAGTTCTTGCTTCGAGATGTGCTCGAGTGCTTCAGGGAGCGGCCGACTGTTCTCATGGTAGACACGGACGCGATAACCGCCGCCAAGTTCGTGCTTGAGTGCGACGGCGGAGCCATTAGCCACTCTCTTGCCCTTTGATAGAATGGCGATGTCATCCGAAAGCAAATCCGCTTCATCCAAGAAGTGCGTTGTTAAGATCATCGACCTGTTGCCGCGCTCGGCGAGTAGGATATCCCAGATCTTACGTCTCGACAGCGGGTCCAGTCCAGAGCTCACTTCGTCTAGCATACATAGTTTGGAGCCTCCAGTAAGCATGCATGCGAGCTGACATTTGCGCTTCTGACCGCCAGACAGCGTGACGGATCGAGCGTTCATCTTCTGTTCAAGATCGCAGGCAGCAACAAGATCTTTACACACCGCTTTTGAGTCAACTTTGCTGGCCTTGAGCTTGTTGAAGATGCGGACATGCTCAAACACTGTCAACTCGTCCCAAAGAACGTTTTTCTGCGGGCACAATCCGATACCTCCAGTAGCGTCCATCTCAATGGTTCCGCTTGTAGGCTTTTGCAATCCAGCAAGCATGTCAAGCGTTGTGCTCTTACCACTACCGTTCGCACCTAGGAGTACCATAATCTGACCTCTCAAGACAGTCAAGTCGACGTTGTCTACCGCGCGCACTGTTTGGCGAGGAGATTTAGTGAAGATAGGGCTTATGCGGCGGTGCCACCAGCTTGGCTGGTATAGCTTCGTCAGTCCGGATATGCTCACGGTATCTGGTGCGCCATCCTGTCCGTATCGTAGCTTGCGTGCTTTAGTGGCTGTACCGTAAAGTGCTCGCTCGATCAACGCGCCAACTATCGGGTAGACGACGATCTGAATTAGACAGAAGACGAAGAAGACCCAGCCTGCAACTCGCCATGGACTGTTCGGCGCTGCCAAAGACAGATCGGCAGGCAAGTTCTGTTGCTGCCATCGGGCCATGTATATGATGAATAGCGTATAGTTCATTGGCGGGAACAACAGGCTTAAGACCACAGCTGCTCCAGTCGACACTGGTGGTATGACTTGTATGATAATCGCCAGGATGATTGACACGATGGTAACCGTGATTCCAGACAGCTGAGCCTTGCTGAATAAGCTAGCAAATGCAATAGACCAACTCGAAAGCGCCAATCCAGACATGATGAAGTAGCCAATCGTGATGCCAGCGTTCGATTGGTCATAGTTGAGCCCGGAGACGATTGCGCCCATGATGATCCAGCTCGGTAAGTAGAGGATGTCGAAAGCTAAATGCACTGCAACTAGTCTCGCTGCCTGCGGCATCCACCTTCGTCGGTTCGGCATCATAGCCTCGATTAGTTGGGACATGCCGAGTTCTCGCTCCTTGGCCATCTCTCCAGTGAGCTGGTAGCATACCCCAACCACGCCGATGAAGTATGCAACGGCCAAGATGCTGATCAAGCTGCCCATGTAGAGTCGGTTGATGTTCCTGTTGCGCTCCTCGTTCGTGGAAGTCGTGTATGGGTACTGCTGCACATTGTCTGCCAATGCTGTTCCGTTGAGACCAGCGATGGCACTATCGATTGCGTGCTGTAACGGGAGCACATAAATCTCGGCATCGTTATCTTGTTGTTTGACATAGATACGGCCACCAAACGAGCCATCCGCGCGCATGGTGTAATTCCAGACTCCAGCATCACCTTCGCTGGGCGAAGATTGGAAGTCTACGGCCGCAAAACAGGGACTGACGCCCCGAATCGAACTGGGGCAGATCGTAAGAAGTTCCGAGTCGTCCTCCAACACCTGTACTGTCTTCCCCTGTGCCTGAATCGGTTGCGAAATCTGGTTAATGACATTCGCGATGTCTCCAGTAGTGTAGCCGTTGTTGATGAAGACAACAGTGTCGCGACCACCAGCTGATGCCGCCACAGCATCGCTGAGACTCCGTAAGGGAGCTGCTGTCCCGACACCAAAATCCGAAGGCGGTACGAAGAAGTTTTTGGCGTAAGAAATGAAGAACATGAAGATAATTGGCGCAAAGAATGCCCGTATCAAAGTCCCAAGTACATGTCGGCCGAGGACGACCAGCAGCGTCTTCTGGCATAACGCCCATGTTTGGCGAAGGAACAGCATTGCGCTTTGTTGCAAAAGCTCTTCCAGTTGATATCGTTCGAAGGTTCCTCAAGCCTAGGGTATAGGCCCGTCCACGATTGTGCCACGTTCCAGGTAAATCGGAAAGCCTAGCACTGATGGTGTTTGTTATTGCGTCCTCGGTGTTGTTTCCATGAGTGAAGGAACGATAAAATCAATGAAAGCCAACAAACTTCGACTGCACCACAGCCAGCAAGGTACGGTCTCCAGGATACAAACACGAAAGGAAACGATTGCGAGCAAGTCCCTTTGCGACGATGGCAAAACGCCGAGCGATGTGGATGATGCGTTCAAGGCCGCGGCGAACGGCGCGGCAACGGGACCGCGCAATGTATGCAAGTGTGCTACGGACGTAAGATCGCCATTGCGGTGGCGATACCTTGGCGCTCGTTCCCCGTACAATAGTCTTCACGACTAGAAATGCCAAAGCAGAAGAAAGTCTGGAAGCTTACATCAACTCTGTCTCCAAGTACATCCCGTCAGGCATAGATGTCAAGCCTTACTTCACGACCGCGCCTGGCGATCGCGATGTTCGACGTCCGTTCCCGTTGCCGAAGACACATCTTGGAGTTGGAGAGACTGTCGCCTCCGGATTGCCACACTCGGATTCGCTGTCAATACTCGAACAAAGATACCTTTGAAATTTGCAGGGACCAAGCAAGTAGGCGAGATTGGGATTGATTGAGCTTGTAGCTACATGCCATAACCTCGTACCAGACAACGACCGGCCTTCTTCGTCACTTGCTGGCCTTGCTCTCCCTTCCGGTGAGCTTCCCAAACAGCATGACCCAGAATGGCCAAGTTTCCACGATGGGTAAGATGCCGCAGGTGAACACCGCAAAGAAGACCCAAAGGAAGCCGATGACCACCCAACCAAGGAAGAAGCCCTTCGAGAATACTGCCCCAACATTAGCACAAGCTCTTTAATTTGGGCAAGTCCTCCCACAAACTTACCATAGTGACTGAAGAACATCGGCATAGGTATCAGGAAGTCCATGATGAAGGACAGGGTGCAGGAGAGAATGAGTGCGAAGTAGAATGTCCGTTGCAGGCCCTTGGGATCCCGGAGATATTCCGCATCCTCCATCATCTCGCGGTCTTCCGTTTGCACGCTTGTCAGTTCGTGTATAGATGGCTCCCGGTCTTCAGAGTCTTTCTCCTTGTCGTCTTGCGACTCGTCGCTACGTTCAGAATGAGGCGTAGCGACCGGAGAGGCGACGTTGATCGTTCTTGTTATGTCGAAGTTGAAGTTGTCCGGCTTCACGATCGAGACGCCGAAGCTGAGTAGTAGTCCTGTCAAGACTGCAGCCATGTTACCAGCAAGTGTTGGGTATGAAGCACCAGTGGAAGCAATGGACAGCTCTCCGTATTGCACATGCGCTTGCACGAGCCATGCCGTTACGCCAGCCGCAAGCCCTCCGAGACAGCCGGCGAGCGCACCGATCTTTGACTGCCCGCTCCAGCAGAGCGTGAACGCTGCAGGGAAGACAGCACCGCCGATAATCAAACTGAGTGAAGAAGTCAGCTCAAACCGTTCGTGTTGGGTAAGAACGTCACATACCCCATAACAAGAAACAGCCAACCAAGATCGACACCGACGGCATTCCAGATACAAGCAAAAGCGGCCATCTATGCTTTCATATCAGCGACTATTATCAGAATAAGAGCCGCACAATCTTGCTTACCACAAGGCCGAAGAAGCAGATCATGACATGTGAGACGAAGATAAGCTCACTAGGAGTAGCGGCAGGCTTGACATACGTCTTGTATATGTCGAAAGTCACTGTACAATGTTAGCTCTCATTGCTAGTGCAAAGAACGTCTGCACTCACTGATCGAGCTCACGGCAATCAATTCCGAGGAGGAGGATGATGTGACCGCCATGAAGAGTGTGATCAGAAGCGCGATGGATCCGCCTTTACCAAGTAGAGCAGCGGCTCCAAACGCAGCAGAAAGTCCAGACGACACTTGCGAATGCGACATCTCGTTCGGGTAAGTCGGGTAGCTTGGGTTGTCCGTGAGAGCGACGGCAGAGAGCCCAAGTGTCGTTGCGAAGCCAAACGGGATGGCGAACCATGCGAAACCGCCTAGGATGTAACCGGGGACGGCTGTCTTCGGTCGAGATGCGATCGCACGTTGCCAATAGCCTTGGTCGAGAAAGACTGTGCCCATGCCCGAACACAGTTGGATGACGCCAAAGATCAAGGCGCCGTTCGACTTCAGTGTCAAGTACGAGCCATCGGTGTTTCCTTCAACAGGTCGAACTTCCGACGCATGCTGAAGTAGTTCCCACATGCGCGTGGGAGAACCTATCAATACATTGCTCGTATACGTGTCGAACATGAAGTCTGTCACTCAGTTATAACATGATCGCCAGAGTCTATGAAGGCGGAGACCTACATAGTATGATGATCATCACAATCAGAGTGTGCGAATAGTCACCTAATAAAAGTCAGCGCCATGGCCCGAGAAGCCGGGTACTTGTAAATTGCATACACAAAAACGTCGCTCGGAGGCCTCCCAGCACAACGTACGCGCACACGCCAGTCGGAATGAGGAAAACGGCAGCGTAGACATTCATCCCCGTAAGAGCTGTTACGACGGCGCTGCCACCCAGCAGAAGTTGACTGGCAACCAAGATATTGGTGGCGAGCGCAAAGAAGATGAAAACCCAGTGGGTCAGTGCACCGTATCGTTTGTACACCTGCGCAGAGTCAATGCCGACTCTGATACTGACGCAAATTGAACTTACGATTTCGAGAAACGTGTGACACATTGGTGCATTCTGCTTGACTTTGACAGCCAACACAGAGAACTACGGCATTCTGTCAGTCCTGTTGGTCCAGCGATCTGTGTGAAAGGGGATACTCACCATGAAGATCTGGACTGTAGCGCCAGCAGCGTACCAGAACGGGCCAGACACTCCATACTGGTACGCAACTGTAGCTAAAAGCGATGGGTGGCAGGTTAGCGGGTGTCTCGACTTTTTGAAAGGAGGCCTGGCTACGAGACATCTCTCTTGTAAGACCACCAATATAGCAAGCTAAGACCGATGGCCAGAGCTTGTAGCTACTCGGCGGTCTCGAGATGGCACGCCTCCAAGGGTTACACCCATCGGTTTGCTTACCAGATTGTAACAGTGTCGCAGCCCACGTCCAAGCAGAAACTACACCGCATGCGATCAGGCCAGGTTTAACGCTTCGACTTGCTGTGTTGAACTCTTCGGAGGTTTTGGTCGAGAACCGAGTGTACCGGTTTTGCGTCCAGGATATGCCAGCCATGACAACCGTGAAGAACGCGCCAATTCCAATGACAACTCCATATCCGACTCCTTGCGATAGGATGGGTGCTACGTCCGTGGAGCTCATCTTTGAATGGGTTGAAATTTGGTGAAGAATGGAGGAAGCAGACGCAGACACCGGAGACGAAAGGTATAGGAAAGTATCAAGTACTTACGACGGCAGTCATGAACATGTCACTCGGCATTGAAACAGAAGCTCAACGTAGGCTCACAAGAACCGCAAACTTCCAGATAAGCATGCACAATGTTGACACGACAATTGCTGCAGTTGATAGCGCGCCGTAGGATCCAACAGCATGCTGGCCACGTGGATGTGAGACGATAGGGATGGGATGGCCGTTGCTCGCCGGCGCTCAGATTGATGGCGGCGTCTCTTGGGCTGCGTCCTTATCACCTTACGGATCTGTCGAAGTATGCGCCGATCTCTTGGTCCACTATGGCGAGTGAGACATATAGCGGGGACCGATACCGGTAGCATACGATGGGTGTGGTTTGGGTGAGGCCAACCATGGGGGACGATAAGACGCGACCAGGATGATGAGCGATGACGGCGCAGGTTCGTGGTTCTCGATGGTATCTTCTCAGTATAGCAGAGGCGTCCAGGTCGTACTTTACCGCCCACACGATATTCATGTCGACGTGAAATGCCGATGATCAGCGCAACAATGGCATATTTGTATCAGTAGGAGAGGAGTTTGAACAAGAAAAAAGCCCAGCTTCAGCCTTACCAAGCCGGCGGCGCGCTTCATCTGACCAATGAGCGCACGTGGAGGTAGCCGCATCCTGAAAATCCACCTCACCTCACTCGCCTGTCCACTCTTCCACCTGTGCAGAAGAATAGCCCATCATGCCGCGCCTGTTATATGAGCTGCCTTATCGGACTGCGTCTCTTTGCCTACTTAGGCGTAGATAGGCCACCGAGCCTCTACGGCTGATACCAGGGCGATACGGCGTATGCGAGGACGATATCGCAAGGCGTCGTGAAACGATGATAGCTCTGCTTCACCACGACTTGGCCTGCGCAAGCACGAATGGACGACCGCCGCTCAGGAGGTGCTCTGACTCGGTTCAGCAGCTTACCCCGATTACCCCGATAGTTCTCAGCGCGGGCAGCTTGAATGATTGAGCAACGCGCTGAAGCACTGCAGGTAAAGGCGCGCCGATATCCCTCACAAAGGTCAAAGTGGTACCTTTCCGTTTCCTCTCCTACCAAGCCAGCATGATTGCCCTAACTTTGACCCGTCAACTCACCCTCGCGGCTACCCGTCGAAGCGTAGTCCGTTCTGCAGCCTGGAGGAAATACGCCACGATCTCCAATGCTAACGCGCCCAATGCCGACAAGCTCAAGGTCAACGGCGACAGACTGTGGGACGACATCCACCACACAGCGCAATGGAGCGCACCATCACCAGGAGGCGTAACTCGACTTTGTGCCGACGACAACGACAAGAAGGCCCGCGACTGGTTCCGTGAGCAAGTGTTGGCGCTGGGAGCCGACTACAAGGTCAATGCCACGGGCACCCAGATCGCAGTGATCGAGGGCGAGGACAACAGTATTCCGCCCATTGCTATGGGCTCTCACCTTGACACCGTGGCCACGGGAGGCAGATTCGACGGGCCACTTGGTGTGCGTGCTATGTCCCCGTCTTCGAGCACACTTCTCATGCTCACATATCCCAGGTCATTGGCGGGCTGGAAGTTCTTCGCTCGCTCAAAGAGCAGGGTATCAAGACCCGCGCACCACTCGTGCTATTCAACTGGACCAACGAAGAAGGTGCACGCTTCTTTCCCCTCCTCGGCTCCTCGATCGTCTACGCTGGACGCTCCTCGATTCAGGATGCGCATGCGTCGCAGAGCAACGACCATTCTGGCATCACGATGGGTAGCGAGCTTGCGCGAATCGGCTACGTAGGCGACGGACCCAACACTTTCCAGGAGTTCCCGATCTCAGCCCACTTCGAAATCCACTGTGAGCAGGCTACGACTTTGGAAAAGGCTGGCAAACCAGTCGGATGGGTCGAAGGCTGGCAAGGCATGACCTGGTATTCGCTGCAGCTGAAGGGAGACAATGGACATGCCAACACGTATCCCATGTACGGCCGACGCGACGCTCTTGTGGGCGCTGGCAAGATCATCTCCGAGCTGGACGCACTCGCATATACCCATAACGGCCGCACGACTGTGACGAACATTCTGAGTGGACCCTGGGGTGCCTGCAATATTCAGTCTGATACAAAGATGTCGTTCTGCTTGATGCACTGGGAAGCCGACGGCCTTGATGCCATGGGTAAAGACATTGAAGCACGCATCAAGGGCATCTCGTCGCAGCACGGCCTGGAGACGACAGTGAAGCGCGATATCCACCTTCATCCCGGCAATTTCTGGCCGGATGCTGTCGACTGTGTACGGAGAGCTTGTGGCGATAAAGGTATTGCAAGTCGCACGGGCACTGGGCACGATTCCACAATGACACAGCTTCTTGTTCCCACAGCTATGGTATTTGCGCGCGCAAAGGATGGCATCAGCCATAGCCCGAAAGAGTGGACAGACAAGGAGGACTGTATGGAAAGTGCGCTGGCCCTAGGCAAAGCAGTACTCAACTTTGACGAGCTGATGAAGACGAAGAAGGATTTCGAGCTGCCAGCACATATCGCGGCAGAGCGTGAAGCATTGTCGGCGCTGCGAGGGTAGGGTAGGGTAGGGGAGGTTGAACGTGGTACAACGTGGATATCATCGTTGATTGACATAATCTGCATAGTAGCTGTAGTACAAATGCCGAACGAAGCGTATCGGTCGTGAAACAGAGTCGGTCATTCTATCTTTTTCATACTAGCTGTCTGAGACTGAAGCTCAGTAACAATTACTGTGCAGTGCTGTACACCCTGCGAACTCGCCCATTCGCGACGCATTACCACCAAACCACCTGGTATAATAGATATAATACCGAACGCCGCGCTAAACTCACTCACACTGTCAAATCAAGCAACAGCATCTACGACAGGAACGCAACAGCCACCAAGCCGAAGAAGGCTACCAAGCTACCAGTGGCGGCAAGGCTGGACGCGGCACCGGTGTACGGCGGCGCAGTGGGGCCCACGGTAGGAGCTGTGTGGTTGCTGCCACCAGTTGGGCCAGCAGGGTACGTGGGGGTGGTAGTCGTCCCGTTGGTGTAACCAGTTGGGACGGCTGACGCTGAGGGCGCTGAGGAGGTGGTCGTGATGATGATGGTTGTTAGGCTGATGCTTGAGGAGATTGTTGTGGTGGTGGCGTTCGACACAGGTGATGGAGTGGTGCTTGAGGAGACGGTGGTGGTGGTCGATGGTGGGGATGAGCAGTACTCGGAGAGCCAGTTGGTGTATTCTGCGAGAGAGTCAGTAAAGTGGCTTGTTGGAGTTGGTCGATGGGGGAGTTGACATACGGCCAGTGGATGCAGTGCTGTTGGCGGCTGCGCATCCGGCTGCTATGCAGGTTTGTACGACCGAGCCGACGGCTGCGGAGCAGAGGGATCCTTGCGAGGTAACGTTGTATTGCGTGAAGCAGCTGTTCCAGCATGAGGGCATGTCGTATGCAATTGTCTGGCCGGCGAAGGCGACGACGGCGACGGTCGTCAAGAGGCTGGTGGTGGAGAACATGTTGATTGTTGTTTTTGGTTGAAGTGGATGAAAGGTGATATTAGTTTGTTGTATGGATAGTTGGATGGTTGTCGTGATGCGTTAAGAAACGAGCGTGATGGTCTTGAGATATATACTGGTAGGAAAGAAGGTGTGGGCTGGGGAGTACGAACGCTATATGGTTTCCCAGCCAGCTCGGTAATCCGCTAGCCATCTCAGCCAAGCGCAATCTATACGGATAGTGGAAATGAACTAGCTACTATGCAGTATTGAAATGTAGAGTAGCCAAGCAGGAGGCTTGCACGTTGTCCAGCAATAGTCCGGAGTACGACTGTACGAGGCCTCCGTTTCTCTCGCGTCCACTTGGACGCGCATCTCATCTGATCAAATTTCGCTGGAAAAATCAGTCCTTCGTCCGAGCGATGCGCCTGGTCTGGCACGTTGGAATTGGAGTGCTGCATAACGCCGCTGGCTGTGGTGGTTGGACCGCGTGCTCCGTATAGGCAGTGGTTAGGGTGGTTAGGTGGAAATTGGATGGCCTGTTTGGGCTGGGAACACCAAAACGTGGCTGGTCTGTGCAGCGGCATGGGCCGGAAAAGCTGCTTGGCGAAGTCTATTTGCACGAATGTTGTTGACCACATCCGACCACGGCTCTTTCCACGTCGCTCTTGTGCTTTATGGACGGACACTCCCACAGATCGTGGGCGCATATCTGCGCGAGAACTGCGGCACAACATGATCGCCCTGAAGAGAGGGTCTGAAACGATCTGGAGGAAGAGTTTGACACAATAATGCGTCGCAATGGACAGACACGATGTACAGACTGGCGTCGATGAAGTACCCCAAGACGCGGGTGGCGTCGTTCAATGCTACTCTCCAGACCTGATAGACATAAACAGTCATCGTGTCTTCGAGGTAAATGCTTATTCATTACTACAAGTACATCAATCCACGAGCTCAATCATAATTCATCACCATTCACCATCAACACCCACGCTGTAAAGCACAAGAATACTTGCTGAACCAGGGCAACACCAAACTCCATGCGTTTGAACGACACAAGAGAACCGATCATGCCTTCGGCACAGAACTTCCAATCCCCTCAAGTGTAGAAACTTCCGCATCAGCGACCTTAGCACCCAGGTCCGCCGCGCCACCAGTCAAAGATCCGTCGAGGCTGTCACAAGTCGAAATCGCACCAGAGGTCAGAGCATTCTGTCACATCATCAGCATATATTCACTCTCTGGCAACTTCGAAACTTACCGTCCCTGCTGCCCCACTGATGGCGCCCGCACCATTACAAATCTTATCCGCCTGCCGACGACGAGGAACCGCGTTACCGACACCCTCAAGTGTAGAAACCTCAAGGTCGGCAACCTTAGCGCCAGCATCAGCTGCACCTCCTGTGAGCGATCCGTCCAGGCTATCGAGCTCGTTTGTCACGGCAGAGGTCGAGGAACCGGTGCCGGCTGCATTGCTGATGGCTTGTGCGCCGTCTGAACAGGAAGTATCAGCAATAATCCGGATCTGTTACCGAGGCGGGGTGTTCATACTAGAGATCTTATCAAGCTGACGCCTAGCATGTGGTGGCGGCGGCGGTGGAGGAGCCGCCGCACCACCTGCAGTACCGCTCGTGGACCCTCCCTTGAGGCTGGTAATGTCCGCGGCGATGTTGTCTTCGGCATCCTCGATGCCGTAGCCAATTGCATTGTCGGTGCCGGACAGTATCGAGTTGGCTGCTGCGCCTTCCCCAGCCAGTTGGCGCTTGGTCGTGGGGATCAAGCCCTTCACAGTAGCGACATTTCCGGCGAGCTTATCCTCGGCGTTCTTGATCCCGAAGCCTACTGCATTGTCCGTGCCGGAGAGGATGGAGTTGGCCGCCGCACCTTCGCCAGCAAGTTGGGGTAGGGGAGCTGCGAAGACCTGCACACTGGCGAATGCCAGGACGACAGCGGCGATGGCGGATGTCATATGCCTGCGGTTCTAGTTAGCGTACGGGATTAATGGTCGTGATAGTGCGACAAGCTCACATCTTGAGCGGAACACTGGTGGGACTGAAAAATGATGAAGCGTTGTAGAGTTTGCGAACAGACGCTCTGGGCGGGCTGCTGAAGTGGACCGGGGGGCTGATGAAGAAGCAGGAATCAATAGAGAAGAACGACGTTCTTATATTCCCGCGAGGCACTTTACTTCACCCGGGAGTACCGTCATCTTCCATGCCACGAGCGTGTAGGATGTACTGAAAGTTTGGCCTATTCGCATACTTGATGGTGCTTCGCTACCAGAACAAGACTCCGAGGAAGGCTTGAAGTGAGCTTGAGCTGCTTGTCGACGTCGTGTGGCGCGATGGATGCTGCACTGGACCATACCAAACCCCAATTGAGATACGTTTTCATGCAGCCACGGCGATGCTGTAGCAGGTTTAGGGAACGATCGGCAAGCACACAGCTCAGACCCATGGTAAGGTTTGTGAAGCTGCTGTAGGTCGAGCGCCTCATACGTTGCAGGGCTAGGTGAGGTCGTCTGTCGGTGGCCATGCGTCTGGAACTTTGACATCGGAAGGACTCCGACGTCCCATCCGTCGGACCAAGCTTAGGCACGCAAGAAAGGTTCCGGGGACAAAGTTGAGCATGCGAAGGATCGGCGGCACATGGCACAACGTGCTTTCGTCGTAGATCGAAGCACATGACCGTCGGTCATGATCTTGTCTTCGCGACCGGTCAGGGTGTCATTTGGACATACCTGCTCGCTCGACATCGAACAGAAATTGGAGGAGGGTCTGACGACCGCCGCGCTTCTCGATCATTGCTCTCGTCGAGCAGCTCGTGTATTGAAGTTGGCTGGTTACATTGACCACTTTGCATCTACGAATCATGCACCATGCTTATTGGTGTGAACCATTAATCCTCCAGGCAAAGCCTATCGATCTCTGGCGTGTAACCTACCGTCCATTACCGGCGTGAGGTTCAAGTCCAGGGCCTCCAGTTCCCGAAAAGCCTAACAAGCTTCACAGCTAAGATCCTCCCCTCAAAGCTTAAGAAGCTTGCAGTCTCGGCACGATGACGAGCTGTGGAAGTCAAACACTGGAATAGGAACATGCTCTCTGTTTGTTGAGATACAGCTTGATGCCGTGACGACGGAGGTTGGCGCCGCGTACATAGAGCCATATTGCAATACGAGGTACAAATTGAATGAACCAGCGTGTGACTGGTATGCAGGATTTTACCTGATGTAGAGCAGCATGGCGTCACGGCACCGTAGCTCTGCTGCATTGCTCTGAGCAAGTGTATGATCAAGAGCAATAGGTGAGGTGGGAAGTATGGTTCAGATCGTCTCACGGGCTTAGTGAGGCATTTCTGTCCATCAACCACGGACCATCCACAAGTCTCAGTACCACATGACATAGATATGCTGTGCTCGGGTTGTTCGTTGTAGCAGGGTTGGCGATTATTTCCAAAAGGCGTCGAGGTCCAGCACTCCAGCTCGTCTGGTTTTGCGGACCAGGATTAACGGCTGTCAAGCCCACTCGTTAGCGGTGGACTGTATGCGTCAGCTGAACAGGACGCAAATAAAGTGGCATCGCCGCTATCTTTCGTCTTCAGATTCGACACTGCCTCAGATCAACGTGTCTTCGGGCAGAAAGCGTGTTTCCAATGCGCGGCGTCATAACCGACGACTGCGTGCACCCACGCAGGGTATGCCGTCCTACAGACACTCTTGCTCGGTTTGACACAGCCCAAAGCGTTGCGTGCCACAATTCAGATTTAGTGTCACCCAAACACAAGGTCAACCAATTCATCTTCAATTCTGCGTAGCAGTCACAAAGCTGACCTCCACTTCATGACCTCGAAATCCACCATCAAGTTCATGCCTCTGCCCAATAGCAGTACTCAGTTCCGTCGGCTTGCCTTTGCCGTCGAACTCATGAATCTCGCCCTTAGTCTCGAGCTCGCCGATCTTGGGCGGCTGCTTCTCGCTTGCTTCTCCCTCCAACTCAGCTCTTCCACCTGTGAGCGTCACATTCCTGTTCGCACGAGCCTTCTTCCGCCGCCAAAACAGCCACACTGCCAATCCAATTACTACACCGACAACGGAAGCAGCAACGCCTATCCCAGCTTCGGTGCCTCGATTCAGTCTATCGGGTGGTGAAGCCGGTGGCGAGGCAGGAGGCTTACCCGCACTCGATGTACTCGCCGGCGTCCCCACAGAGGCAGAGGACGTAATGGTTGAGTCCACAGGTGCCCATATTGGCGTGAATTGTGGCAGATCGCTTGAAGCCCAGGCCACAGCTAGAGTTGGCGCGAAAGCTGTGAAGAGATTTGTGTACTGTACAGTCCTGTTCCAGATTATTAGAGGTGTTCCGGTGGGCTCAAAGTCGTTGGCGTCGTTAGGTAAAGTTGCGGCACATGAGGAAGCGAGTTGAAGGTAAGACATGCCTCTGTGAAGGGTGAGAAGTACTCGATTAGCGTATGTAGCGAGTCTGCCAAAAGATCGGTGTTTACCTAGGACAGCATATCGAGGTTGTGATGTTAACGCCATCTATCGTCCAGCTTGCAGCGGCGGAGTAAGCACTAGGACATACGCCAGGTGAGTAAAGCACCGCTGCTCCAGCCGTAAAGCTCGCGGGATAGCAACTAGCCGTAAGACTCGAGTCCAGAGACTGCGTGCAAGTAATTGTTCCTTGCGTGCTATCTATCGACACCCATGGCCCAGATGTACACGTCGGTGGAGGACTGAACACCGTGGTCAATGGCACCACGCTATCGAATGACACGAATGACACCGGAGTCAGAGCCTTGGGGCCGCCTGTTTGCGAGGTAGACGTGGAGGATGAGGCGATGTCCGAGGAGGCTGTGATGGAGGCACCAACCCCGATAACGCCACTGGTGTTTGATTCGGTGAGTGTGGACGTCGTGCTGTCGCCGATGGCACCCAAAGCTGCGCTGACTTGGTTTGTCGAGGAGCTTGAGGTCGAGGATATCGTGCTGGCTGCGTCCAGGGTAAACGTCGTAGAGCCCGCGAGGCTGACGCTGGTAATGGAACTGGAACTGGATGATGTGCTGGCTGCGGCCAGAGCGAGCGTCTCCACACTAACAACGAGGGCCATAATTGCGAGGAAGGAGTCCTACCTTCGCAATCTGCAGACCATGAGCGCGAAAAGACTGCCATATCCCTCGCTAATCGCGCCAAAAGCGATTGAGAGGTGCAGCTCGCTTACAGTAGACTGGCCCCAACAAATGCTTGGTTTAGATTAGCCATGTCCACACATCTGCGTCTGATATGGAATAACCGTCGCATTGTCCGCAGCGCACGCGGAACATTAGGAAGCCTATTGGGAACAATTATGTTGATGATGTGAGTAGATGGAACGAACGAAGTCAGGGAAAAAGCGATGTCGTGAGCCTGAACGGAAGGTAGGCACGGCCCGTCAGCCAGACTAACAGACTAACAGCAGTCCCGCCGTCGCCAAGCATACCCTGAGCCGCTGTAGTCGTCGGCGTTACCCTTGATGGCTCTGAACGAGGCGGAGACAAGACGTCTGCACTGAAGAAGATATGCTGCAGATGCTTATCCAACAACTGCCAAGGTCATGAGCACGTCCAATCAGAAGATTGGCATCATCTTGCTAGACTCATCGCAGTACCAGCTTCGTACCCGTGGAAATCGCCCTCCAACTCATATCTCGCGTGAGGCTCCAGTTCTGCAGGCTTGCCTTGCCCAGCAAATTCAAAGACTTCTCCTCGAGTCTCCAGTTCACCAGCTTGAGGTTGAAGTTTCTCTGCATTGCTATCGCCAGGCAGTTCTGCCTTGCCGTCGGTAAGAGTGGTTGATGCGGTAATGGCTTGTGACTTCTTCTTGCGACGGAGGAAAAGTAGCCAGGCTCCAAGGGCAAGAAGAAGAATGCCGACGATGGTGGCGCCGACGCTTATGCCTACTATCTCACCAGTACTAATGGCACTCTTGGTCGTCTTCGCGTCCCCGGTGGGTTGCATCGAAGAAGCAGAGGGTGTGCTCGAGGCTGCCGAGCTTGTCACTCCTGAATCACCACCGTTTGTCAAGCTTGCGGTACTAGAGCGTTTAGGGGCACTCGTCGTTGTGGCATCAACTCGGACGAGCAGCGGGGCAGAAGCCGGAGTAAAGCGCTCGAGGTCTGTGAGAGCCCAAGCCACCCCTATCGTTGGTGCGTAGGCGGTGAAGAGCTGTGAGTACAGCGTCGTAGAGTTGTCGATCATGACAGTAGGGACTGTATCACCGGGATTGCCGAGGATAGCGGAGCAACTAGATGCTAGTTGGAGGTAGGCCATGCCGCTGTAAGAGGAATTTCTGTTAGGACTGCGGGAGGCCGGATGTCGTAGTTGACGACCAAGTCTGGTATTACGTACGAAGGGCAGCAGATTGAGGTCGTAGCATTGCTGCTGTCGGTCGTCCAACTAGCCGCAGCTGTATAATCGCTGGGACAGACGCCGGGGGAGTAGAGGACTGCGGCGTCCACCATGAAACCAGGAGGATAGCAGCTTGCTATAAGGTTTGAGGCTATAGATTGAGTACATGTTATAGTGCCTTGAGTGCTGTTGACTGAGATCCAGGGGCCAGAGGTGCACGTTGGGAGCGGATTGAAGACTGTAGTCAAAGCCGTCGAGCTGCTGAAGGTGACGTAGGCGGTCGGGGGCCGCTCTACGAGCGTGATCGTGAAGCTTGACATGGTGTTCTCTCTTCGACGATCGCTGGTGACACGTCCTGGATGCTTGTCAGTAGTAGTAGAGCTTGTCAGTAGTGCAGCTCATAGAGCATGCCGTCTATGAGGTTGCAGACTGCATAGCTGCAAGGCTGGACCGCCGCTCGCTAAGGCCACAGCATTGTAGCGCCCAATAAATTGCACACAAGGCTAAGTACATTTATGTTATTGTTCATTGTCTGTTCAGGAGTCGGCTTCTCAGCTCCCGCGCACGCGCCATTTTTCCAGAAGATTTTGTTACCCAGCTCGAAGATATGAGTAAGATAGTTTGACAGTGGTCGATGTGAAGGAGACGGGACAAATTCGACACCGACGTCTTCGAACAGAAGCTAGGCACGGCCCGGCCGATCTTCCCAAAACAGTCAGCCAGAAAAGAAGGCACACGAAGAGTCGCGAAACATCCGCATAAAAGCCTTGCGAAAAGACTTGTAGCTACAGCAGGTAAGTATCCTGAGCCTCATACATCACTCCACTCTCTATAAACCTATCTACAACACAAGCACAACAGCAGCCATGGCCCAACAAAACCTCAACTCCCTCCTCCAATGGTCCACCGAAAACACCGTTGCGCCAGGAGCAACCAACCAACCCTCAGACCCAGCGCGACAACCCGCCCAACTCGACCCAGCCTTACTAGCACAACTTCTCGGTGGGCCTTCAGATGCCGATTTGATGCGGCAAGCTATGACCGCCATCCTCTCGCCAGAAATGCCACAGGACCAGAAAATGATCGCCTGGGATAACCTCGAACAACTCATTGAATCGATCGATAACGCCATGAATCTCACTCCTCTCGGCATGTGGGCACCACTCGTCCAACAATTGGACGCTGAAGAAGCGGGAAGTAGAATGATGGCCGCATGGTGTATCTCAACCGCTGTACAGAACAATGTCAAGGCGCAGGAAGCTATGCTCGCTACTGGGGCTGTGGAAAAACTGGCTGGATTGGTGCTTGGGGATGCGGATCAAGGGGTCAGGAAGAAGGCTTGTAATGCTCTCAGCTCTGAGTGCAGGAATTTTCAGGCGGGGATGGATGAGCTTGTAAAGAGTCTGCCGGAGGATGTGTGGAAGGGTAAGGCTGTCGATGCTGCGGAGATGAATAGTGTGGATGAGGTCATTGGGAAATTGAGGGAGATTGCTGCGAGGCAGTCGCAGGCTTGATTGTTTTGGAATTCATGGGCGTGTATATGATTTTAGCGCGGCGTCACGGTGGCGGAAGAACAACATGAAATCAGATCATGCATTCAATGAAGAAGGCACGCAAGAAGCCGGTCAGCATCAACACACGTCCGCGTCCACTATCTAGTCGACTTCATGATCAGCCTGCCAGGATTGGTGTGGTGTTTCTGCCATGTTTCACTCCAAGCTTCGACCTGATTACCTTCCCGTCACGGAGAACCCACCAGTAGAATTCATCTGCTTGGCGCCCACATGGACTATCCTCTCATATCTACTCCATCCAACACTCCCGAAATTACCAATACAAGAAAGCAAGAGGGCCACCATGTTCGACGATAAACCTCCGCCAGCTTACTATACCCCTCCTCTCAGGGCAGGGGTAAGACCTATGTACACAAGACGCACAGATCCCCTCGTGTACAACGCGATACAAGAGGTTTTTGCTGAGCAGAGGGAGTTGTGGGAGATGCGAGGTACGCCGCCAGACTACGAAGAGCCAGATGTTACTGTGGCAATACAGCCGCAACAGCAGCCATCCAGTGTAGATCCGAATGCTGCTGGTCGAGTATCTCGAAATGGATTATCAGGTGAAAGTGTTCGAGACGTATCTCCTCGGTATCGGAAGGCTGGGTTGGTTGCACGTCTGCTTGCTACTGTCAACGTTATGGCGGAGGACTATGAGTGCATACTTAACGGCAAAGCTCCTGGCAAGACTTCCAGCACGCTGCGACAGCCGAGCCATACTCGCGGGTTGTGTACCTGTGGCATAGGCTTCTCATGAAGCAGAAAGGTAGGGCTAAGTGGAAGTTGGTAGGAGCAAGGGCCTGAAGACTCGACAAGGCAACAAGCTGATGAACGAGCTCATGGCGCTAGGATATGTTGTATCTCACACCCAGCGGATACCCGAAATGGTCAGCATCATGACTTCATGTTTTTGTTGAAACATTCACTTTCTTTGCCACGCGAAACTCACCCCACCATACACCCCGCTATGGCAGGCACGTGCACGATGGCGATATTGAATCAATGTTTGTGGTCGTGATGAAATCGACCACCGTGCCGAGAACCCCAGCGTTACAGTGTGAACATGATGGGACGTACATGTAGTGTGCGCATGGCTGGTGGCGGCTGTACTCGGAATGAGAGTGCCTGCAGATGCCCGTCGGTCATTGCGTAATGCGTAGGCAGTGTTTGTTTGTGGGCTTGGCATGTGCAATGTGTTGCGCGGCCAGAGGCGCATCGTGTTGCTGAGTGAGATTGGTTCAGGCAGACACATAGGTCGTGTACAAAGTCAACGGTGCTATCATCTCCACCACATTGTTTATCCCCTCGTCGTGCTGTCGTCGCTCGATCTTTCCGCCCGGCAGGACCCGCACGATCAGTCAGCCGTTTCCCGCCAGCCAACCCACAATTGACACCCGTGCGCTTTCCTCTCTCACCGACAGCTTCGACTGCACCTCACGACACGACATCACCACACAAACGTTGGTACCTTGCAGCAAAACCACTCTTCCTCTTCTCAATCCGGCTCTTGTGACACTCAAGGCCTCTTACACACACCACAACACCTTCGAAAACACCTACACACACCGCCGACATGGAGGGTAAGCTGGATGGAATTTCTATTGTGCCACCACCTCCGCCATCACCCGGCAGTGAGTGGTATGTGTGGAATATGTTGCTGACTCGAGTGCGGTTTTACAGAAGAGGTTGCGGCGTTGGTCATTGACAATGGGTAAGATTGCGCTCCCTCAGCTGGCTCAGCTGCGTCACTGTGAACAATATCACTTGGCGGCGATGGCCTGCAGAAGATGGGCAAAGAGGACAACACACTGACAGCGATGGCAGTTCGGGTATGTGCAAGGCCGGTTTCGCCGGTGACGATGCGCCGAGAGCTGTGTTCCGTAAGTTTGCAAACACCTGCCCAATACTATCCGCAGCATACAGTGAGCTAACAGAAACACAGCGTCTATCGTCGGCCGACCTCGCCACCATGGGTATGTCCTGCCTCCCTTCCTTCCTACTATGGCAAACCTGACAAGAGCACAGCATCATGATCGGTATGGGCCAGAAGGACTCCTACGTGGGTGATGAGGCACAGAGCAAGCGCGGTATCCTCACTCTCCGCTACCCCATCGAGCACGGTGTCGTGACCAACTGGTACGACATGGAGAAGATCTGGCACAACACCTTCTACAACGAGCTCCGTGTCGCACCCGAGGAGCACCCGGTCCTGCTCACCGAGGCTCCCATCAACCCCAAGTCCAACCGCGAGAAGATGACGCAAATCGTCTTCGAGACCTTCAACGCACCCGCCTTCTACGTCTCCATCCAGGCCGTGCTCTCCCTCTACGCTTCCGGACGTACCACTGGTATCGTGCTCGACTCCGGTGATGGTGTCACTCACGTCGTGCCCATCTACGAGGGTTTCGCTCTCCCCCACGCCATCTCCCGTGTCGACATGGCCGGCCGTGATTTGACCGACTACCTCATGAAGATCCTGGCTGAGCGCGGCTACACCTTCTCCACCACCGCCGAGCGCGAAATCGTGCGCGACATCCAGGAGAAGCTGTGCTACGTCGCCCTTGACTTCGAGCAGGAGATCCAGACCGCCAGCCAGTCCTCGTCGTTGGAGAAGTCGTACGAGCTGCCCGACGGACAGGTCATCACGATCGGTAACGAGCGTTTCCGTGCCCCTGAGGCGCTGTTCCAGCCCAGTGTGTTGGGACTGGAGAGCGGAGGAATCCACGTCACGACTTTCAACTCAATCATGAAGTGTGATGTTGATGTTCGCAAGGACCTCTACGGCAACATCGTCATGGTAAGCACATACTCTACCCCCTTGAAAACTCACATGAAACTGACACTTGCTGTAGTCTGGCGGAACCACCATGTACCCCGGCATCTCGGACCGCATGCAAAAGGAGATCACCGCGCTCGCACCGTCCAGCATGAAGGTGCGCATCATCGCGCCGCCGGAGCGCAAGTACTCTGTCTGGATCGGTGGTTCCATTCTCGCTTCCCTCTCGACCTTCCAGCAGATGTGGATCTCGAAGCAGGAATATGATGAGAGCGGGCCCAGCATTGTGCACAGGAAGTGCTTCTAAGCGCGTCGCGGAGTCATCAACGCGGTGTGCAAGAGGCAGAGTATACGAATGGAATGGTATGATGAGAGAGTGGTGAGCGAGCGATGGGGTTGGGCAGTTGGTGCGTTAGTGGCCATGAAGTGCGGTGGCAAGCGTGGCGATATGGCATGGCAGTATGGCAAAGTGAGCTGGGCGTCTTGTTACATTATCGGCATCTCACTAGACTACTGCTGCTGTCGCTGCTGTCGATTGCTTGATGTATGCCCTTACGGCGCGATGAGATGAGAAGATTGTCAACATGCTTGGTGTTACCTTCCAGCCATGCCGAGTCTTGTTGTGCGTCTGTGCTTTGGTTCATGTTGCGGCTTGGCTCCAACGTTTCCTCCCTTGGTCTTCTACATACATGCACACCACACTCTGCACAATGCTTATAAGTACAGCAGTAGTTGGGCTCTGCATACTGACAATGGGCGTGTACATGTAGTGTGGGCGAAAAGGCTGAATGACGTAGCGATTGCAGCATCGTTGAAAGACTGGGTGAAGGCGAATTGATAGTAAGTGGCAATTCTCATACTCGGACTCATATTTATCATCAAGCGATCGACCGCTACTCGTGACACTGGCCTCTCGAATACTGCGCACGAGTTTACTCCCCAGTCAGAAATTTGCTTCACATCTCCAGCACAATCGCGCTCTCGCCACCATGGCAGACGGCAAGAGAAACATCGTCGTGATCGGAGGCGGCATCATAGGCTGTACCTCTGCCTACTTCCTCACGCGCCATCCCTCGTACGACCCGGCAAAACACACTGTCACTCTACTCGAAGCTTCGAAAATTGCGGGCGGAGCATCAGGGAAAGCAGGAGGATTGTTGGCGCTATGGGCTTACCCTACTAGTCTCGTACCGCTGAGCTACGGCTTGCATAAAGCACTCAGCGACGAGCATGGAGGAGAGGAGAGATGGGGCTACAGAGCCGTGCATTGTGCGCAGGTTGAGTCCATTGGGCGGCATCTTGACAGTCGTGGGCCGAAGGTGGAAGGCAAGACTGGCGAGGCTGTGCCGGGTAAGAATGAACCTACTGGCAAAGGCGAGAATGTAAGTCTGAAGAAGAGGGATCCGAAAGCGCTGGGGAAATTGAGGGCAGCGGGTGTACCGGGGGATTTGGACTGGGTGGATGCGGATGGGTTGAGGGTTTATGACGAGATGGGTGATCCGAGTACGACTGCTCAGGTTCATCCTTTCCAGTTTACGACTGCTATGGCTGAGTTGGCTGCGGAGAAGGGTGCGGATATCAGGGTTGGGGCGAGCGTCAAGAGTATCAATCGTAATGCTGCTGGGGATAAGGTGGAGAGTGTGACGTACAAGGATAAGAATAATGGCGGTCAGGAGGAGACGATTCCGGCTACGGATGTGGTGATAGCGGCGGGGCCGTGGACACAGAGTGTGTATCCCACGGCTCCTATCTCTGCTCTCCGTGCTCACTCGGTGTGTATACGGCCTTCACGGCCTGTAAGTGCATATGCGCTGTTTACGCAGATCAAGCTGCCTGCTGGGTTTGGTCAGACGGACGAGTCCAATCGTGGTAAGGGGACGAAGAAAGGTTTCAAGGCTGGTTGGGGCGAGCAGATCGTTTCACCGGAGATCTACGCGAGGCCGAAGAACGAGGTTTATGCTTGTGGAGAGGGAGATCGCATGGTCCCCTTACCACCCTCTTCTGACGACGTCGAAGTTGACGAAAGCCGGTGTCAGGATATTGTGGATTATGTGTCGAGTATTAGTGATGAATTGAGGGATGGCGAGGTGACTGCACGACAGGCTTGCTATTTGCCGAATGTCAGTGCTGGGAGCGGGCATCCTCTTGTTGGGTTGACAGGAGTAAAGGGCGAGGTGATGGCGGCAGGGCATACGTGTTGGGGGATACAGAATGGGCCTGGTACTGGTAAGCTCGTGAGCGAGTTTGTATTTGATGGTGAGGCGAAGAGCTCGAAGGTCAAGGGGCTGGATCCGCGGAACGTGTTGTGAATGGTGAAGGTTTGTGTGTCCCGTGGGCCCCCAGTACGAGCTCTTGACATGGATGAAGCACAGTTGGGCTTCTGCGACTCACAACGACGCCCATTCGAGCCTGACAAGGCTCCACCCCGTTGACGATCATCGTTGTGACGACCATCGGAAGCTTGCATACACTACGCCAGCACTGCAACTACATCCAAAGTTGTCTCTTTTGCCGGGCATGAACGAGAGGAAGAGGTCGGAGATGCTCATCGGATCATCTTTGCGGAATCACTGGTGATACTGGCAACGCTGCTGAGATAGAGTGGTCCTGATGGACAGCATCGATCAATTTTCAGCACGAATCGACGGCTCGATTCATCAGTGGGCGTTTGGAGCACCAGACGGAGTGGTTGGCTGTTACCGTGCCTAATCCCGCTGATCGGCAGAATCTGGACATCAAGGTAGATTTGCATCGACCCATATCCAGCACATCTCCACTTCCCACCATGCCTCGTCTTTTCTCCCATTTTCTTCCTGCAAACGACGGGATGCGTGGACCGTCTCTGTCAATTCGACAGTCAACAAGATGCACCGATGGGCGTACCCAATGTCCCAATCCGGCCATAAGCTCCAGCTCTGTAACGCGCAAGGATCGCCTCTGCGCGTCCGCATCCGCCAACACTCACAGCGAGTACTTCTCGGACGCGCGCAATAATGCTAAGGTAACCCCGCTCGCACACGGCAGGCGCTTGACTGTACCTGGCGGCTGAGGATCATGGCCTTCTCTTCTCCTCTTCACACTTTTGCTCCGTATACTTTCTCCCAGCAACAGCGCTACGATCATCCTACGAACTCGTTGAAGAGTCAGAACTTCCGCAGCATAACAACTCGGTTATCAGCCAGAACTTCGTCAACGGAAATGTCGTTCTCAATCCACCCTCTGCTCGACAACGGCTTCAAGAAGGGAAACTCGAACAAATCCGGTGGCAAGCTTTTCTGCCATTGCAAGTCGAACCGTGTCGAGGTTACACTCAGCTCAGACACTGCCTTCAACCACGCCTGTGGCTGCTCAAAGTGCTGGAAGCCGAAGGGTGCACTCTTTTCCATCGTTGGCGTGGTCCCAGTCGACAAGGTCTCCGTCACTGCCAACGCCAACAAGCTCAATGTCATAGACACCAGTGCGGCAATCCAACGACATGCCTGCAAGGAGTGCGGAGTTCACATGTATGGCCGGATTGAAGTCGATCATGCTTTCAAGGGCTTGGATTTCGTGCACAGCGAGCTGAGCGACGAGAAGGGATGGCAAGAGCCGCAATTCGCTGCTTTCGTTAGCAGTATCATTGAGCAGGGGTTTGAGCCGGAGAAGATGGGCGATGTGAGGAAGAAGTTCCAGGGACTGGGATTGGAGACGTTTGATTGCTTGAACCCGACGTTGATGGATCTGTTGGCTGCGCATACGGCGAAGACGTCGGCCCCGAAAGCGAAGTAGGTTTTGTTCTTGTTGATGGTTTCTTTGTTGATTGGGATTTTGTTTGATGGTGGGGTTTGGCTGATGTGTTCTCTAGGCTTTGAGTATTTCGGTCCATTGGTGCTCGGTATGCAAGACGTTGGACTCGGTGAGACCCTGTTAGACATTCATGCGGGCAGCTCTAGCATGATCACGACCAGTGTGATTGTGAGAAGATTGTTGGCTCTGAAAGCCTGCGCTAAAACGTGAGAATCGAGAGCGGACAATGGCATGCCTTACCTAAGCATGTGTATATACGCCATCATATTTCGCCTGCCCGCACGGCCCATTCGAGAACGTATAGCCATCATTGCCACCCGTAGCAAGATCAACAGCAAACACCGAAGCCGAGCAAGTGTTACTCGTTGCTAGGACACAGGCGCCGGAACTGAACGCCGCCATGCCACAAGTCGCGGTTTGTTGGCAGAGTACGCAGCAATCGTATGCCGTGGCAGTGGTAGCCCCGTACTGGTAGGCGTATGACGT
This sequence comes from Elasticomyces elasticus, assembly GCA_035926095.1. Lineage (NCBI taxonomy): Eukaryota > Fungi > Ascomycota > Dothideomycetes > Mycosphaerellales > Teratosphaeriaceae > Elasticomyces > Elasticomyces elasticus. The sequence goes on from JAVRQT010000001.1 coordinate 1,798,398, forward strand.
GTCTGCAATGTATGCGTTCGTAATAGCTTGACCACCATTCAGAACGGAGATGAGGTTGTTGGCAGTGCATGCGGCGTAGGTGGTGGCTTGGGGAGCGAAGCTGGTGGATGTAGATGTGAGGGTTACGCTGAGCGTTGTGTATATCGTGGAGATTTCCGTGAGTGTTGTGGTAGACGAGATGGTCTCCGTCGTTGATGCATCGGCCGGCATTGAGGTCACAGTCGTCGAGACTACGGTGGTGACCGTCTAGAGCATGTCAGATGTATTCGATTGAGTAGGAAGGAGAGCCAACTGACCTGTGACACCGTTCCTGGAGCGGCCGTCACGGTCTTCGTTGTTCGTGCCGTTGACGTGACCGTGGCAAGCGTAATCACTTTTACGAAACGATAACAGTTGACAGCGGCAGGGTATAAGGAAGGTCCTCCTTTCTTCGGGCAAAGAGCCGTCTTGGCTGGTGCAGCCCGCTCCTCAAGGGATAACGTATCTGCAGCTTCGCGTATGGCCGCAGCGGCGTGGACAGGCCCAGTCTTGCTGCGCCTGTTTTTGGTGGCTGGGACGCCCATCAATGCCAATCCGGACGCCAAAGGTGTGAATCCGGCCGAAGTTGAAATTGTAGTGGTGTCTGTGTTGACTGTGGTTGCTGTCGCCGAAAAGAACTCTGTCGTAGATAACAAGGTCGTAGAAGTCTCGGTCTCAAATATCGTATTCGTCTCGGTAAAGGTATCAACGATCTAAGCACTTGTTAGCTTGGCTTGACCGAGCGATCCATCTCCAGCGGAAGACGAACCTGCGTCAATACAACCGTTGTGGATGCTGTCGAAGTCGCTGTCTCCGTCACAGTCACACTCGCCGGCTTGATTGTGGAAGTGGGTGTGTACACTGAAGTCAATCGACGGGTGATCGATGTAGTCCTGGAGTTCGTCACAGTCGAGACAATCTTGGGCTTGATGAGGGCGCTGCGAGTAAGACATCCTGTCTGCGAGTATGTCGAGACGCTGCCACCGACAACGAAAGGAAGTGCCAGGCAGGCGACTGCAATAAAAGAAGGGATCTTCATCGTGCAACAGTATGCGAGATGCCAGGCTGTATGAAGAAGTGGAAGAGAAAAAGGTACATCCTGTCCATATATATGATGAGTAACTTCAAGTCACCGAGGTCGTGGCGTTGCCAGCCAGCCACAAGGCGGTCGAGTGTCGAGGAACATTGCCATTAATTGATGTGGTGTCCAAGTGTCGACCGCAATAGGTGATGCCCTGTTCATATGCGGTGCAGCGCGGTCTAAGATCTGGATTAGCGTCCTTGTCTCCCTAAGCGTTGATCCACCCATAGCATCGGATGGTCAGGCCGACGATTTATGGGTTGTGAAAGATCTACACTCCTTCGCGGATGCGACGTCTCTTCGTTTGTCGTTCTCGGCGTGCAATATCGAGCATCGGTCTCGTTGCTGAGGTACAAATCAGAGTCCAGAAATCAATCATAATGCGAGACAGGAGGCACTGCAGCGGTGTCACCAGTCTTGGCTAGCAATCCATCGTAGAGAAGCTACTGAGATAGGAGCACTCTTGGATGCGTCCTGCAGAAGCGGTCAACAGGGGTGTCGTGC